>OZ007593.1:329941402-331141402 GCA_963931845.1 Maratus michaelseni | reverse complement strand
AAAGAGCATTTTTCGGGATTGATGGTAATACCGAAAAGTCGAAATCTCTCGAAAATTTGTCTGAGTTTGTAAAGCATCTCCTCTACCGTTCGGGAACCAACTGCGAAATCGTCAATATAATTTGAAATTCCTAAATCTGCTAAAGGGGCAAGTATTTGATCTGCTAGTTTTGCAAAAGACTCTGCACTTGCATTTAAGACTTGTGGCAACGAAACAAAGCGGTAATTTCCATTTGATGTACAAAAAGTTGTGTAATCGCGGTCTTCAAGCCTTAACGCTATTTGAAAGAAAGAACTACTTAAATCGAGCGTTGAAAACATAAGATTTCCCCTTAATTTGTCTAATAAGTGTTGGGTAATAGGTAAGCGGTGTCGAGGGTACTTCACATGGGCATTTAATTTCCTATAATCTACTACTAAACGATACTTCTGTTTGGTAGGGTCGCGTGTCGTATTTTTCTTTTTTATAAGAATGAGCGGAGAACTAATATGTGAATTAGAACGTTCAATAATGTTCGCTTCCTCTAATTCCTTAAGCTGACGATTGACTTCGTCTTGTAATGCCTCTGGTACGCGATAAGGTCTAGTCGATGGTAAATTATTCGTATCCACTCGCAAATTAGGTTGTATAGCTTCAGTTCGCCCTATTGTGTATAACCTCTTACTAAAAATATCTGCAAATTCCATCAATAAGTCTAACAGTTTGTTTTTCGTAAATGTATCCAAATGATCTAATTGAAAATCCGATCGTTTAAGCTCATTCCGTCTAAGTTGCTTAATTAACTCTATATTTCTTGAGTCAAAATTACTACTAATTGTGCAAAATTTTATGTTTTTATTGATAGGAATCGTTTCATTAGAAATATTAGACACGTCTAAATTTATATGTCTTTCATTTTCTAGGGAACACACGTTATTAACAATTTTGATATTTGGATTTTTCAAGTTAGAAAAAATCTTAACTACTTCCCCTTTCTGTAATGTTTTATCTAAAGAAAGCTCAATATTTCTTGTTTCGTTTGGCTCTAAAACGATGTTTTTCGGTAAATATGCATATGTTGTTTGGTTTATTTCTGGCGCTTTTGTCAAAGCATCTCTAATAGTAGTTGCGGCGTTTTTTGAATTTAACGTGTCGGTATCAAAACAAACATTGAATTTTCCTGATTTCAAAAAATCGTAACCAATTATGGCATCATAGAACTTAGATAATTCATTTTTAACAACATAAAATTTTTGTTGATATTGTTTATTTCCGATATGTATAGGTAAAGAGACACAATTTGTGATTTCTAGATTCCCTCCAGTAACTGACATAATTTTCGCGTCGATTCTCAATATTTTCATTCTATCATCTGTCTTAAATTGTTGAAAAGCTGTATCTCTAATTAAACAGACACTTGATCCTGAATCAAGTAAACAACTAATTGTAATTCCCGCAATTTTTAAATCAATCACTGGTAATGAATTTTTTCTCTCAATAATCCTAGAATCACATGTAATGGTCTGTGTGTTTACCTTTTCTATTCGCATACTTTTTTTCTCTTTAAATTCACTGTCAGAGGGGGAGTCAACTGGCTTCGAGCTATGAAAGTAGTTGCTCCCCTTTACCGGTTTCCCGAACATTGATTGCCATTAAATCGAGGACTTCGAGTAGAATTTCCTCTGAAATTCCGAGCGGTATTTTGGTATGAATAGTTGCTTCTTCCATTTCCCCTGAAACTAGAATTTCGGCCTCCGGAATTCTGTCTGTTATTCGAATTGTAAAAGCACTCTGAAGTGGGATGGGATGATCGATTGCAGATGTTGCAGGTGGGGTGATTACGCTGACCAAGGGATCTATTTTGGTAAAAGCGTGAAGGTCCCGTGCCTTGCCTGCCGGGGTTACGAAATGTATTATACGTTTGTTGCGGTGTTCGTGTTCGTAATTTTAAATCCTCTATTTGTTTAGTTAGACTATTTATCATTTCATGGGTGTTAGATGCATGAGCAGCTAACATCGCTTTGATTTCATCGTTAGCGGCATTTGAGGATATATTATTGACCATTTGAGTGTTATCAATAGGTGAAAATTCACTGGCTTGTAATGTCTGGGCAAAATCTACAGCTTCCTGAAATGTTTTTGGTTCCTTTAATATTAAGGAGTTTTTATAACAAGGAAGTAGGCCATCTAGGAATTTTGCTAATTTAGTTTCTTCAAAAATGGTCTTGATTGCGTCGTTTGTTAAATCAGGCGAGTTAAAAAAATTTTGTGTGGCTAGTGCCACCTTCGCAGCGTAAGTTTTGACTTGTTCATTTGGAGTCATGATGCAATTTGAAAATTGTTTTTGTCTTGCGCCGAGACTGTATTGCGTGTCAAAATATGACAAAAACTTCCTTTTGAATTCCTTGAAGTTCTTTTCTTGGTTCAAGTCCGGCGAATTAATAACATTTGTTAAAGCGTCTCCTCTAATTCGCGATCGCATAATCAATAATTTTTCTTCATCCGTGCATTTTATTAATTCTGTAATCGTTTCCAAATTTTCAATAAAGAACTGTGGGGAAATAGCTGAGATATTGTCGAATTGGGGTATCACGTTTTGAAATCCTGATAATTTTCTAATTAGTGCTTCGTTATCGGTAGCCATTTTAAAATAAAAGATTATACCAAAATTAATAATGAAAGAGAATATAGAAACAAATTATCTCCGGTATATTTTACTTAGCTAACGATAGTCATAAATTAAATATCCTACTCGAACAGTACACTCAATCAATTAAAAGTAATAATAAAATAATAATCAGTAAACATAACACAGAGCAAAATAGTAGTGAAGTATATATAATAAGGAAAATGTATGTTAATAAATTAATCCTTTGATAAATATATAGAAAGCATATAGTGACTGTATTTATATTAATTTAGAGAAAATAAAGAAAAAAATATATTCTGAAACATGTGAGCAATTGGATAATGTATCACAAAGAGGTGCAATGTCACTAGAATAACCTTTTGAAGAGAATAATTTAACTTCCCCGTTATATAACCAAACATCAAGATTGATGCATTTGTTAATTTTACAAAACATGATAGAAATAGAATCGAAGTTTTATTTGTGTTCTTATGTATAAGTTGAAATAATATATAAAGTAGAAGGCATTAAATTCAATTTTGATTTGGTGGAAAACAGAGTTGTATACAAATTATTATTACCTTTTATTTATTTGTTTAATTTATTATTATCATTATTATTATTATTATTACTATTTTAAATTTACGAAAAAATTTGTAGTGCTACAGGAAAGAAATTAAGAAACAGATTAATACCTGAAAAGGTATTATTAGCCAAAGGCACCATTGCTGGGCTACAGGTGTATTTATTTTTATTTAATTACTTCATTTAATCGGATAATTGAAGTTATCTTTTTTGGCAAGAGTTAAATATTATTATTATTAATTTATAGTTATTTATAAGGCCGTATAGTTTGCGAAGTTAAAACCCGAGAGTTCATGCATAGCCCGCCTCCTGTAGCAAATTAAATTATAGACAAATAAAACAGAAGTATAAATGTCTAAGTTACAAGTATATTTATTAAGGAATCAATATGAGTAAATAGCACAATTACAATATAAAGCAGTACAACTCTGTTATAAATATATAATATTAATTTAAAGGATGCCTATCTGTACGCCTAACATTAGTGATTTGGATATCTTTAAACTAAAATCAAAGAACATCAAAATATGATATAAATAACGAAATGTTTACCTGTTAATCCTAGGTAAAGCAGCGAAGTCATCATTCCAGGCACTTAGATCCTTTAGACTCCCAGAAAGGTCCAAATCTTTCTCACTAACCACTATATTTTTATTCAAAACTACTCGGTGCTCATTCACTCATCATATTCAATCCTTTTCCGCACTCCCCAAAACTCCATCTCATAATAATCCTTTTTTTTTTCTCATCCCTTTTTTACCCTTTTTTTTCCTTTTCTCAAACGCCCCATAGAAACCGTTGAGATCCAATCGGTGTCTTTCTACGCCCTCTCTTAGCCCCCCTAATTTTGTGTTAGTGGATAGCTTAGCTTTCTTTTGTTAAAATCCCCGCCTTGGGACAAAATCATTGGACATCATCTAAAATGCTATAACTCCTTTAATATTATAATATATATTCCCCTTTCCGTGCTGGTGTCGCCCCGGTTCTGGACACGTGCGCCTTTGGGGAAGAAAGGGGGACACCCCTATCCATAAATTATTAGTCCCCACTTTCGGTGAGATCGCGTTATGTATTCTTGCATCCCTTATCAATTGTAATTTCTTGGAACGTTGTTATGCCTATCCTTTTACAGGGGCTTGTTATGCGCACCTGAGATTTCATACACCTGGGCTTATTTCAATTGAAGTGGCTTTCCTAAGAATTTTGCATTATAACTTTATATTTGTCCGTGCTGCACGTTGAAAAGCTATTCTTATATCTTTCTAAAACTCCCTTTTCTTTAAATTCAGACACCTATATGTGAGGTACGAATGCAGGTGTTATGCGTGCAAGAATTTCGATACATTTTTGCCCAATAACTATTTGGCAAGTATATCAGACTACATACAATTTTTTATAAAGTTCTTAACATATATTGTAGAAAAATAGGAACCCAAAAGGGCATGGGATTCTTAAATAGGCATAAGCTCTTGGCTGTCACTAAAAAAAAATTACATAAAAATCTCGTCATGTATTTTTTTTTTTTTTTTTTGAATAATATTTTAGTTTAGATACAAAAATTTTCTCGAGTTTTTCGTTCAAATTTAAAATTTATGTTATTTCTGTTTTAGTCGTTACCCTGATGAACTAAAATATTTATATGTGTATTTTTAAAGTATTTTTTTTTTAAAGATACCTTTTGAATTAAAAAAATGAAAATTGTTTTCATCTTATCTTCACAATTGTTTATCATAATCATGATGGCAAAGCATGGTCAAGATAAGTTTTTTTTTGCTTTTTGCTTTGAGGATAAATATTTTATCTTAGTTTCAGGTTATCTAAAGTGACTGTTCTTCTTTCCGTTATTTTTCTTTATATTTATTTTGTTAAATTTTGAAGAGTTGATCTCTTGGATTTAAATATTATTTACCAAAAAAAAAAAAAAAAAAAAAAAGAAAGCTTCAGTTAATTTTGTGTATAAAGAATTAATGGATTAACGAATGAAAATTTTAACTCTTTCAATTTCGTACACATATTCTATACATTTGATATAAAGAACACTTCAATATAACGACCAACAATTCAATCCGTATAACGAGATTCAATTGTAACGTCATTTTCTTTTCTTCCGCTATGTATGGTACTTGCACTGAAATTTTTCACTAAATACAATAAAACCTGCAAAGACGGAATTGCAAAGGACCGAAGAAAAGTTCTACTTTAGACAGATTTCCGTTTTAAAAGGAATACTTATATGGTCTATCTTCCATCGGAACTATGAATATTTTCCGTTTAAGGCAGGAATCCAACAGACAAATTCCATTTTCGCAGGTTTTACTGTTATATTAATTCTGTAAGACATTGAGTTTATACAGTATAATTTCAGTTGGATTTAATTAGAATAATTTTCCAAAGGCAAAACAAAATCTTTGAAAACAAATAAAGAAAGAAAGTAAAAAACAATGGTTTCCGGATGGTAAACATACAGAGTCAGTAGCAGTTTCGTTGACTGCACTGTTACAGTTTTCATCAGTTTATTTTAATTTTAACTTTCAGTTGCATTAGTCATTATTATGTATATACATCTGTATATACATATGCCATTAGTCATTAGTCGTTGACTGTACGGTTACAGTTTTCATCAGTTTATTTCAATTTTAACTTTCAGTTGCATTAGTCATTATACATTATAAAGTAAATTGTATTGGAATTTCTTTTAAAAAATGAGTTCAAGTTCTTATTCACTATTAGTTTTTGTATTATATAAAACAAATAAATGTAAAAGTAAAAGTAATAATAATAATAAAAAACACTCTTATATAAGCATTTAATGTTTATCTTAAAAAATTACGTAATTTGATGACTTCAATTTATAATGTTTCAAACAATTCCCGTTACAATACATTAGTTTGATTTGAGTTCCGATTATGGAAAATTCACCGATTTTATTTATGCTTCGTAGATAAAGTGAACTAATGAATTTATTTAATAAAATTATATTTTTTGCTCTGTTTTTTTCTTTTTTCTTTCTTTTTTTTTCTTTTTTCTTTCTTTTTTCTTTTTTTTTTTTTTTTTTTTTTTTTTTTTTTTTTTAAAGAAATGGCAAGAAGATATAAACTATCTATTCAAGATTTCTAAATTGTTTTCTCAACATATAATCATCATTGCCGAAACGTCAGTTGAGGCTCATTGTGGAGACCCGAAAAGTTTTTGGATTCTGTCAATTTGTCTGTCTGTTTGTTTGTCTGTCTGTCTGTCTGTTCCGCGGTAATTGCCGTAAAAACATCCGATTAGATTGATTTTTGGTAGGTATGTTGGTGAGGTACCCGGAATAAACTGTATAGTTTTTGGTTAAATTTGGTTCATTCGTTCGAAAAATATAGAACATTTCTTTTTAGTTCATAATGCTTTTCCTATGGGAATGCAGACGATTTTCAAATTTCATTTTTAACTGAAATGAAAATCGCATATTTGAATAATGGATTTAAACGTAAGATTATTAATGCTAAATTTTTGAAATGTAGATTTTAAATATATCCAATAGCTTTGAAAATTTGCTGATACATTCATTAGAATTTATAAATTAATTTTTTGAATTATTGGAAAATTTTTTGCATCTGTTCGAGAAATATAAAACATTTTATTTTCATATTTTTTACAATTTTTTAAATGCATTTCTTTTTACTTTGCTCTTCAATTTATTAGTTGCTTAGCAACCCTATTTCAAAGAATTTCAAAATAATAAAATTAAAGTGACTCGCACTATTTTGCTGCAATATTTTATTACCAAAATAAATTATTTTTGTATTCTATTGACATAAACGAAGAATTTATTTTAGTACAAGTTTATTTTTTTTTTTAATCTAAAAAGTTACATGAATAAGAAGTTTAAAAGAATTTCAGAATATCATTGCAAAAACCGTATTTAATTTAATGCTTCTAATTTCTGAAACCTCCGAAGTATTTTATATGCCTATAAATATGTATGTAATATAAAATAAAAGAAAACTGCCGAGTTAAACTGACGGCATTGAGCTCACAGGCTATTCACACTAACTGTAAATTATATTCTTATTTCAAAGAATTTGAAATAAGCCCTCGAAAAATGAAGAAATCGACTATATATTAAGGGGGGGATCCCCCGTTTCTATCGCTTATAATTAACCAATGAACCCCTAAAACTAATCAGAGAAGCTCCTTACCACAATAAACCTATATACAAAATTTGAAGAAAATCGGATAATTCTGCATGAAAAATCCATTTATCTAAATTAAGGGGGGTTAGCACCCCGTCCCCCCCTTTATACTTAACCAATGAACCCCCAAAACTAATCAGGGAAGTCCCTTACCACAATGAGCCCATATACAAAATTTGATGGAAATCGGAAAACTCTGCATGAAAAATTCATTTATCTAAATTGAGGGGGGAGGATTAGCCCCCTCGTTAACCCCTTTATACTTAACCTATGAACCCCCAAAACTAATCAGGAAAGAACCTTATCACAATGAACCTATATACAAAATTTGAAGAAAATTGGATAATTCTACATGAAAAAACCATTTATCTAAATTAAGGGGGGTTAGCTTTCCGTTCCCCCCTTTATAGTTAACCAATCAACCCCCAAAACTAATCAGGGAAACGCCTTATCACAAGGAACCTATAAACAAAATTTGAAGCAAAACGGTTATTTCTGATAAGAGTTATCGCGTTACGTACATACGTACATACATACAGAACGGGTGGGCACATTAGCTCTCAGGCTTTGATAGCCTGTGAGCTAATAAAAATGAAATTGCGTATTGTAAGATGCTAAATAATATGAAAAGTGAGATTAAAAAACAATGACTTTTAGAGCTGACGTTAAGGCTCCTGATCTGCAGATTTACTAGTTTAATTAAGAAATATTAAACTAGTAATTGATAAAAGCGTATTATATATAAAAAAAATTACACTATTTATTTATTTATTTATATTTTATTTTCTATTTTTTAGTGTTTAAAATATTTCTGTGTTTCAGTTTCACAGCCAGTTGGCCTATATTAGCAAACGGGGTTTGGCGCACAAATAATTCACTTGTTGTAATTCGTATACTGTTGTAACCATAAAGAATATTTGGCTATTTATCCTTTTTTCCCGGCTAACGGAAAAATGCTTTACATTAAAATTATAAGTAAATTCTGAAAAATTAAAATGTTATATTGTCATCAGAAACACACCTGTGTGCATATTTTTTATAATTCTAGCATATCAGGGAGTGATCGAAACATTAATTATAAAATTCTATCATTACATACGTGAACCAAGTTAAATTCAAATAAATAAATTAAATGTAATTAAAAAAAATATGCTTTCTATATAATTCACAAAAAAGTCAACTTTTATATTATAAAGCACAAATGTGTGCGTCGCTTAATGCTGACGTCATAATGATGCGGGCAATAATGTGATTAAAATGGACGAATGTTGCAACAATGGAGCTATTTTTTCAATTAATATTAAACAATCGCAACATTATTTCTATGGAGAAAATGCAAATTTTGGGGAGACGCCCCCCCCCTAGAAATGGAATTTTAAAAAAATCAATGTCCAATTCATTTATTGCCCTCAGGAATACATATATTCCAAATTTCAAAGCTCTATGTCAACAGGAAGTGGGTGAAAAATGAGTGACAAGATTTGACTGCCACATACATACAGAAATGTAAGTTAAAAGAAAGCATGTAATAAAAAGAAAAGTGAACTTTTCGCAATCTATAGCATTTTTCAGTGCAACACTGAGTAACTATATAATAATTATCAAAATTTATGTAAAATCACCAGTTGTTTCTCTTATTTAATTTATCTTTTCAGAAAGATGGGGGAAAAAAAAGTCTTATTCCTACACATGCCTTTAAAATACTTTAAATTCGTTAAGCAAATATTACTTATGTAACTTATTACTTACAAAAAGAAGTTTTACTAATTTGACTTTTCGTCATCTTTTTCTTTTTTTCTTTTCAGCATATCTATTTTAATATATTTCAGCATAATTTAGTTTAGAAAAAATAAAAATAAAAAATGGATAATGATAAATAAATATATATGACAGAAGTGTTTAAATTTCGTTAAACTAATGTGTAACAAATTACATTTTAAAAGAAATTGATATTTAATTTGATTTTTTGTCATCTTTTATTAATTTCTTCTTTTTTATACAATAAAATAAATAAATAAATAAAAATAAAAATGTATTGGTTTAATGAAAGTTTTTAACTCCCGTTTTATGATGAAGTTACACATTTTGGAATGTCATGAACAGTAGTTGACGATTTTTGGACTTATGTCTGCCTGTCTGGATGTCACACAATTTTGTGTGCATTGCAACTCAAGGACTATTGTGCATAATCCTATGAAACTTCATACTTAACTAAACAGAAGTTGGTGCTGGTGTCCTGCATCAGGTCGGGTTTCCCGATTTTACCCACAACCGACCCGAGCCGCGGTTCGGTTCAGGTCGTGGTAGCGCTAAATTTTTTCGTTTAGCTTCGAGTTCGGGTCGGGTTGACGTCTACTTTTTTGTTGCGGGTCGGTTTCGGGTTGGGTTTTGTCTCTTTTGGGTCGAGTTCGAGTTGCGTTTTGACTCTTTTTGGTCGAGTTCGGGTTGGGTTTTGACTCTTTTGGGTCGAGTTCGGGTTGATCCGTTTTTTCAAAAGAATGACTATATCTGACATACATTTTATCATTTTTTTAAATTCAGCAATATATCATCTCTACCTAATGCTGCGTGGAGAAAAAAATAACAATAACAATCTGCCTCGTCTGCAGATTCTTTTGTACATTAAAATTTTACTTAAAAAAAAAGAAAAGCGTTTATTAATCTTAATTATCAACCAGGGGCGTAAATCAAATGTGTGAATAAAGCCGTTTTCTTATAATTTTTTTTAAATATATATATAATCATTTTCATTCAGCAATCCATATTTTCTAAGTAGTACTGGGAAAATAGTAAAAACCTGTCTTATCTACTTATTTTACTAATAAATTCGTGCTAGGTGTTTGAGCAAAATATACCCTTAAAATAAAAGTAAAATATTCACTAATCTTAGACACTCTGGCGCATAAATCAAGTCTGTCAATAAAATCGTTTCCTTATATATATTTTATAAATATTTTAAGTTCTTGATGCTATTTTTTATACAAAAATTTTCCATTAACATTCATGTCCTTGGACTTATTGGAATGATCCTGGATAAAACCAGGCTACTTGGACAAACAGTTGGTCATTTTTTAATTAGCTTAAAACTGCATAATAGGATCATTGGAATAAGCCTGAAGATTATTAGACTGATTGGGAAACAACTGCTCGTTTTCCAATTAGCCTAAAACTGCGCAGGCTCTTTGCAATAAGTGTGTAATATATCAGGCTGGTTGAAAAAATGGCAAATGATTCTTCAATTAGCCTGGCTCTTTGCAAACAACCTGATTTCTCAATTAGTCTATAACATAGATAAAAGAATAAAATAAATTAAATTAGGTCCATTAACACTAACAATAAAGGAGTAACAATTGTTTCACTTCTGAAATGACATTTCGGTACACAATGTAGTTAGTTTCTTAAAATATATATGACAGCAACTGTCGAAACTAATTTGGTTTGTTTTATTCACAGCTTTCCATTTTTATGACTACAGAAATAAAATGCAATGTCGTATAAATTTTAACGATGTTTTCAGGAAATCGTAAAAAGAAACATATTGCAACGTAATAACACAATGTCAGCCAATACTAAATGTAATTAATTTACACAGTCTCATATGTCGTATTGAATAATTTAACGGCATATGAGAAATAATAAAAGAAGACTACAAAAAAAGATTTCCAAATTGAATTATCTTTAAAATGTGTTAAATATTCCTGGATGAATAATCAATATCCTGAAACAGATAAATTCTTTTTTTAAAAAAAGGAAGAAAGAAAAGAAAAGAAAAGAAATACATGTCAAATTACATATAAGCATTTTACTTTCGATGAAGTTGAAAAAAAAAACTTTATCATTTTTAAAAAACGTAAGCATGTTAAAGGCACATTATTTAATGTATTTTCGTAAATTAATGCCCGTCATATTTTCTCCCCTCCCCTAATCTCTCCTTGAATCCGAATTTAAGTATTTTAATGAAGGAAAAGAATAATTTTTCTATCTAATTGAATGAAAAAAGAAAAAAAAAAAAAAAAAAAAAAAAACAGAAAAATTAAATTATCTGAAAAACTCAGATCTCATTAAATTGTTACGTTTTAATTTGAACAAAATTAATTTAAACACTCATAAGTTTAATTTCATTAGACTTCGTAAAATATTGTTTTCCCTCATTTTATTCATTTATCATTTTCCATAAAAGTTGTATCGTAGAAATACAAATAAGGAAGTCGAAAAAATTGAAAAACTGTTAACATTTTTTTTTAATTGCTAAAAAGAAAATAAAAAATCCCTGTGCGTTGTAATTTAATATTATAAATGTACTTTTTTTATCTGTTGTACTTCCGGTTACATCTCAAACAACTACATCCTCTTTAGATATTATTCATGGTAATTAAAAGAGAAGAATAACTTTTTCATGGGACGTTTCATCAGATAAAAGGGATCCTTTACAGAAAATATTTAACCCAAAATTAGTTCAATTTTTTAAAGCATTATTGTCTGCATTTATCTAATAAAAAAAGGTTCAAAGTACCTATTTCACTTTCATAAACTTTTTTTTTTTTTTGTACAATAGTACAATTCTGTATAAAAGTAGGGCAGTGGGAGACTGCACCTTGTTCTGAATATTTTCTAGAGAGAGGCCTATTTTAACAATCCCTGGTACATATTTAAACTTATCTCTTTTCAACTACTTCCCTCGTATAAAATTAAGAACAGGTTAAATGAACTAGTAAGTGACAGCCGACTTTCAAAAAACCAGGATTTTACCGAACGCTTCTGCTATCTAGGTCATACATTGTATTCATTGGGGGTGAGGGTCCCCTGATTTGTATAACTTTACATCTTCGATCCATTTTCTCTCCCCCCCCCCCCCCTCCACCCTAAAACCTCACAATTGGCTCGTGATCCATTTAAAAAAAAATCTTAATAAGGAGAAGGTCCTGTTCACTTTCTTAGAGAAGGGAAAAAATTGTTAGACGGCAATAGCAGGATCCAAAATATTTCTGGTTATAAGTCAAAGAACGTGAGAAATTGAGATGTGCTCTTGACCTTGTTGCGAGGCGGAACTATTTCATTTTATGAAGATGAGTAGTTTACTGGCATAATAGAATAGATATGAGACTTCAACCGTTTTTATACGCCAAAAAAAAAAAAAAAAAAAGGGAAACAAAATAGGCAGTGATAAATTTTATGAATGAATGACTCAGTACTACGTGAGAGAATTGAGATTTTTGCATGGTTCTTAAGGGTGTTCTCATCCCAATCTCCCTCCCTTTTTTACCATCCAACAACAGGAATTTTTCTGACACGTTGTTCACGAAATCATTTTTATACGCAAAGATGTGAAATTTGCAGAGACACTATTTAAGTGTCTCGGAATCCGCCTTTTGTATTTTTCAAACTTTCTTCACATTTAGGATATATAGCTACGATTTGTAAAACCTAAGTGATCAAGTAAAGTATAGCTGAAAGAAATGAACTGAAGAACAGATGAATCAGTTTTTTCACTTTGAGATACAAAATGAATTGACTGAGAATTAATTTAAGGAATTAAATTACAAAGAACAGTATTTCATACTAATATGCAGCAGAGATTAATATTAAATGAGCTCATTCATAATAAATTTATTTTAAGAAAAAGCTTCCGAATAAATGATGAGGAATTGAAAATTTAAATAAATGAATAAGAAATTGAGAAATGTCATATCAACATTTCATTCATTAAAACTTTATTCAACCTATGTTAAGATAGCACAAAGGTTCTACGACCTCTGTTCTATCAAGCTAGCAAAATCCTTGTAAATCTTAGTAAAAATACTTGCTAAGCTTTAGCAAATGCGAATTTTCACAGTTCATGAGATAATAGTTTCATTTCCAGTTTTATGTGATAAAATACGGGAAAGCATTATAAGCCTGAGGCAATATAGCGTTAACTTAATACAATTAAATCTTTATTATTAAAACGATAAAAATACGTTAACAAATTTTCAAAATATAATAAAAGAAATATATTATCTTTTTTTTTATAGCTCTTTAAAATTAAATTTATGCAAAATAAATAATCTTGAAAGAAAGAAAGCTAAAAAGATTTCGCAAAACAATTGACTGCGCGAAAAGTGTGAACGCGTGGATATCACGTGCTAACACTGATTGATACCTTTAGATATTTAAATACCTGCACTTAGGGCAATGATAAAGCTGTAAAAGTATGATATAAAAGTGCTAAGATAAAAAGTTTTAACAATAAAGTGATTTAGAAAATGTTTTGGTATGAATTACGTCTGCTGCAACTTTCTTTAGTATCTTTTTAGGGTTTCGTTCATCTCACGAAACCCTATTACTCCCGCTTCGTTGTCTGTCCGTCACAGAGCCAGTTCTCAGAAACTATATAACTTACAGGCATAAAAATTTGTGTATTTATAGCTGAATAGCTACTATGAAGCTCAAAATCATAAAATTTGAAAAAATCGTATTATTTTAATATATAGAGATAAAAAACCAAAAATCTAACAGCCTTTTCTTATTAAATTTAAACATTTTTCGTTATAGCAGTTGCCAAGAATTAAAAATCCACAATAAAATTCTTTCTACAATAATTAATTTTCTATTGAAAGAATTCCACGTGAAAAATGAAAATGACATAAAAAGTTTCACTAATTGAAAAAAAAAAAAGATTAATATGACGTCATATTGGTAATAAAACGGAAATTTTCAAACATTTCTCAATAATACAAGGAGTATGAGTATGTGTAAATACAGGAAGCAGCTTAATATGACGTCATTAGAGAATTAAAAAGAAAATTAATCTGACGTCATAACAGATTTTTCAAATGTTTGAGAATAATACAAAGAGAGTATCAATATGAGTAACACATAATAGTAAATATATAAGTTTTAGGAACGTATTCAATCATGATAAAAACCCGATTATGGAAATATTGGCATATTTGAACATTTTGAAGGTCTCTATAAAACATGTTTAATTTTGAAATTGATTTTTTTTAATGTCGCATTTAGTCCAGACAGATATTATTATGACAGAGTGTAATAGCGGGCTTCGCCCGCTATTGTACCGGTTCAGATTTTCGGAAAAACGAGAAAAATAGACGGGCAAATTTTTACTTTATAATAAACATGACTTTTTTTTTTTTTTTGAAAATGAAATTTATTTGGATTTATTAAAGAAAGGATAAAGTGTTTTGAAAGGAATATTAAACGAAATCCTTTGTGCGATCTTCGATCACACTTACCCACTTGTTTTTTTGCTTCTACTGAAGTAGTTGCCAAAAACAGTAAATATTTATGCGATATAAAATGTATTAAGATAAATATTGAGCCAGTTTTACACAGACGATCTCTCCAGTTATTAGTTTCTAAACCTTGTACAGTAACGAAATATTAAGTATACACAACATTACATTTTGGAAATATATAAAGAATATAAAATGTTAATGTTACACACAATAATGTAAAATGGTGGTCTAACATTAGGATTCCTATGTCAAAAATAAATTAATTAATAATAAAGTAAATAAATAAAGTGCCAGTAACTTGAAGACATTGTTATTTGTCAATGTTTATTACCAATGTCAATACATCCACAATTTTGATATGATATTGAAAAAATTTTTAAGGTACAGACAAGATATAAAGTTTTTAACGTAGTAATGGTTTTCTATTAGAGATTTTAATATTTTCTATCTTTCGGAACTGGTTTTGAAAGTGAAAGTATCTTCGTAAAAAAAAAAATCCGCAAAGAAAATCGAAAAAGTAATCAACGGCTGAAATAGAGATTGATCTCAGCCAATCACAGATTGATGTGCAATGCAAAAAAATCGTTTAAAAATATTGGAATGCAAACGAGATATTAGAAAAATAATGCCCCATAGGAATGCCCCATGCAACTTTAGCGAGCGGGTGTTTTCGCGTGAGAGGAGAGGACCCTTTAGCAGAAGGTGCTGGCCTATTTTTCCTCGAGTGCAAAAGATATATCCTTGCATTACAAAATAAAAAAGAAAAAAAGAAAAAAATATTCATAAACTGATTTTTAAAAAAGGCCAAAAAAAAAAAAAAAAAGGCAACAAAATACTTTTTACTACAGAAAATTTCTGTTTTTAACTGTAAAACGAACACTTAACAGTTAAAGAATAGAGAACTGGTAAAATGATTTTGTTTTATTGTAAAATAAACAGTTTCTGTTGTTCAAGCTGACAGTTTTTTTACTGTGCAATTATGCGGAATTTGTTCTTTTTCTCTTTTTTACAGTGTAATAAAAGTACTCCCCGAAGGAATTCCTCATTTGACGACAATATCGACTAAGTCGATACCCAAATTGTGACTACAACGCAACCTTATTATATTGCTTAGTGATAAAAAAATAAATATTTTTTTTAGTTATGAAAAGCAATAATAACGAGCAGTAAATAAATTCCTGAAAACAAATGGTCTTATTTTGAACTTGAGTTTTCTTCGCCGCTTCTGAGAGATTCGGTATAATAAATCTGAATGTAACCGAATCGTATCAGCTGTTTTCCCACTGAATGTACCCTTTGTTCAACATAATGCGTTTAAATATCGAATGACAGTTAAAGTTATATAAAATAAAACAGGGTCTGAACGTGAGAAAAAGAAATTTTAAATATAAATGGGCGATACTTTTTGAAACAGGATACAATATCATTTATCTCTGAAGGACGCACGTGTTAATGCAGATTTTCAAAAGAAACAATTGTCTGAAATTTTAAATTTTAATATTGAGTATGCTACCAGATGATAGTGTAGTTTTTAGCTCACAGGCTATCAAAGCCTGTGAGCTAATGTGACCGCAGTTCTGTAGTACGTATGTACGTATGTACGTAACGAGATAACTCTTGATAGAAATATCCGTTTTGCTTCAAATTTTGTTTATAGGTTCATTGTGATAAGCCATTTCCCTGATTTGTTTTGGGGGTTCATTGGTTAAGTATAAAGGGGGATAACGGGGACTAATCCCCCCTTAATTTAGAAATGGGTTTTTCGTGCAGAATTATCCGATTTGCTTCACATTTTGTATATAGGTTCATTCTGATAAGGCGATTCCCTGATTAGTTTTGAGGGTTCATTGGTTAAGTATGAATTTGGGGGGTGCTAATCTCCTCCATTAATTTAGTTAAATGGGTTTTTCATGCAGAATTATCCGATTTGCTTCAAATTTTGTATATAGTTTCATTGTGATAAGGCGCTTCCCTGATTATTTTTGGGGGTTCATTGGTTATATATAAAGGGGGGGGGGTTACGGGGGGCTAACCCACCCTCCCTTAATTTATTGTCGATTTCTTTATTTTTCGAGGGGCATTATTATTTCAAATAAAAGTACAATATACAATTAGTGTAAATATAGCCTGTGAGCTCAATGCCATCAGTTTAACTGGCACTTTTCTTTTTATTTTAAAATCAAACAGTTTATTGAATTTTTATTTAGATTGCTTATAAGGCGTGAAACCGACAGAGTGCAAAAGTGTCCAGTCCAGGATTTCATTCTGTTGGTTTCACAGCCTTATAAGCAATTTGAATAATAATACAAAAATTAAAAATTCAATTATTATTTAAGGGCGTATGCCATTTCTACAAATTATATAAGGTAGTTAGTTTTGTAATCACATGTTCAACTGATAAATCTATAACATAATTTACATTTAAAGAGTCTTTTTTGGATATTTTTTTTTTATATACAAGCAGCATTTTAGCATTTTAAAGTGTGTGCGTGAGTTGTTCACAGACAACAATTGCTTTTTCCTATACTAGTTCTGAGATGCTTTTATAAAAACTATTTAAGAGAAATTGGTCCGTTTATCGTGCAAGGAAAACTGAAAATCTTTCAGCCACTACCGATAGAACGGTACGGATTAGAACCCGCGAACTTCACCAGCAAAGTGTAAGAAGAGAAAGATTATGTGTTTATTCACATTTTTAGTCATAATTATTTCTAGACGCAAAAATTAAAATTTAACCATCCTAATGCTACCCAAGACTATTTTTTTTTTCATAAATTGAGCAAAATACTAATATTTTATTTAGTACAAAGTGTAATTTTTAAAAACAAATAAATTTTAAAATATGGAGCTTCTATGAAAAGATACATGTCTCGAAAGAATGAACCCTTCTTTTTCAGACAAAACCCGACACCAAGCCACCAATACAAGAGCAGAAAAAATGCTGTCTTGTAATTATAGCTTGGTGTTGGTTTTACCCAGAAGAAAAAGCATTCATTTCTTTGGAACGAACTGATTCGCCCAGATTTTAAGCTAATTTTCAAAAGTTTTATTTTGTAACCAGTTAAATAACCAGGATTTTGTTCCAGATTGACGTGCGGCAGGCGTGTTGAGGAGATCAGTAGAGGACGCTATTAGGCTCTCTATGATAACTGATTTCGGGGTGTGCTGCAACCCCCCTCCCCTCCCCTCAATCCGTTCTGACTTTTGGATAGGGTGTCCATGCAGTTAGATGATTTTTATGTATGAAGAAATAATAATAACGCGAATATATATATATATATATATATATATATATATATATATATAATTAATTATAATATCTATGAATTTCAAAAACATATCAAGTTCTAATATCATTCTACTAAAATCTACAAAGAGATAATTAATGATATTGTGTAATCAGAATACCACATAGCTAATAATTAACTTGTGCAATCATAAAATTACCATAGCATGTGCTTCAATGGTAATTAGCCAAATTTACTCATACCTGAAGAACATTTAAAAAGAAAGAGAGAGAAAGGGAAAAAAAAATTATAAATTGGAGTTGCTATTAAGTAAACACAAATGGATTAATAAATTAATTATGAACATTATTCAGTGGAAAAACTGGACCTCAAGAGAACCAATCAAGAAATGGATATGAAAAAACATATGTGGATGTACTCGTCAGCTTGGCTGCACCCACATGTATTTTAAAAATAATTCAGTATTTCATAATTCTACTGGCATGATGCTAAGAACAGTAGAATCAGCCATATATATATATTGGAGAATTTTCTTGTAATTCTTTTTAAGTTATTTTTTGTAAGTACAAATCATAGGTTGGAAAATAAATAATTTCTTAATCCCATATGAATGACCTATTAGCTCTGCAAAATTTCTTTCTCGAAATTGATATTTTTTATTCATCGTAAGCAGAGTATTTGCACATTTTTAAAACGGTCGTTGCTAAATAGTATTAATGCAATGTTCAACTATTGCCCTTCAAAAACAATAAATCTGAAATATAGAATTGAAAAATTAAAACTAGAGAGTATGAGAGAAAGAGAGATCGAGAAAGAGAAGAGAGGATGAGACGGATAAAAGAAGTAGAAGAAAAGGAAAAAAAATAATAATTAGCTATGATAAGCAAAAAATTAGCATAAAATCAGTACTAAATTTAAATCCTACATTGAAATGTGCATAATATACAATTTTTTTAATATTAAAAATTTTAGATGTATTATTTTCCATTAATTAAAATGTTAAACAGCAAAAGTATAAATTAAAAAAAAATATATTGTAGTTCTATTATATCTAAGTTAACATAAATAATATAAAAACATTTAAATGCCATTAAATAACTATACATTAAAATATTTAACAAAATAATTTTTAATGTTCAAATGTACTACTTTTAAAATATTAAATTTTAAGTTTTAAAAATATATTAGTTATATATTTTTTAATAATAAAAAAGTAAAACCGTAAATGTTTGAATAAAATAATTAAAAATTTTAAAAGGCATATATGCCCAAAATATTCTTCTTTAATGTTAAATGTATGATTTTAAAAATATCGAGTTTAAAGTTATAAAATTTGTTAGTTTTTAAATTTAGAAACTTTATATTTTACGACATCTACTAATAAAAGTGCATTAAGGGTAATAAAAAGAAAAAGCGTAAAATTTTAAATAAAACTATTAATAATTTTTATATAATTTTAAAATGGATTGAAAAAATAACGAATTTTAAGTTTAAAAATTCTTTAATTACATTTAATTAACAACAATAATAATAAACACAAATTTTTTGATTAAAAAAAATATATATAACAGTTTTTAAGAGTCATATATGCACAAAATATTTTTTTAACGTTAAAATGTATTATTTTAAAAATTCCGAATTAAATAATAATAATAATAAATATATTACATATTTCTCATTTAATGAATTAAAAAAATATTTCTAAGAAATGCATATTTATTACACTTATTGAGTAATAACAATAACAATAATAATAATAACAAGAAAACAAAACAGAAATTTTGAAAGAAAAAAAATAACATATTTTAAACGCATGTTATATTACAATAACAAAGTATTACCAGTTTTTAAAATAACATGTTTTACATATGCACCCATCAACTCCATTATTTTAGAGAGTAAAAGAACGCTGAATATCGAGAAAAAAAAGAATGAAAAGAAAAGAAATTTTAAGAAGATATAAATTAATTAATAAATGAAAAAAACCTTCAAATTACTGCATCATATAAAACTAGCACTGCATGGTGTATATTAATTATTAGCACACGCTTTAGTGTAATGTCAATAATAATGATAATAACTAAATAATAATAAAATAATAATAATTAAATTTTTTTCCCCCATAAACTTTATTATTTTTTTTTCAACAAATGATGTTTTAGTAATTTTAATTAAAGACAAAATATAAATCATAAAAAGAAGAAATTAAAATTAGTAATGGGTTTGAATCTTACATTGAAATGCACACAAATATATTTTTCAATATTAAAACTCTTAGCAATATTATTTTCTATTAATCAAAATGTTACAACAAAGCTACAAATTTGAAAATCTATGCACATTTTGCTATCTTTCATTTGGAAATATTAAATTTGAATTAATAAACCAAAATATTTTACAATTGTCACAATACATAAATTTAGCCTCACATATTAAATCTGAACACATACTTTAATCTTAAAAAAAAAAAACCCATATTTTTTTCATAAATTAAAAAAAGAAATTCTTAATAATTAATATTTTAATTTAAAAGAAAATACAAATAATAATAATAATATTAATAAAAAGTTTTGATATTACATATTTTTTCAACTATTTTGAATTTCTCCCACATTTTCTTTTTCAGAATTTTCTTCTAAATTTACATTTTATTTAAAAATAAAACATAAATTCACCACAAACACAAAATAAATAAATAAATAAATAAACATAATGCCCATAATTAGCGACGGTCTTTTAAAGGTCAACTCCAGGTTTAAATATTAACAGGTAAATGTTAATTTTTTTAAAAATGCTGTCAAACACCCCAACTTTTGATGAGAAATATTGATACAAGTTAATCGGAATGTCAATTAGATTATTTTAAAATAAAATTAATAACAAATAATAAATAAAATAGTGAATTTTAGAAAAATAAATAAAATCGTGAATTTTAAAATAAAACGACAAATGCCTTTAAAAGCGCGTGTGCACAAAATAATATTTCAATTTACAATTTAAAATATTAAATTTTAAGTTAAATATTTATAATAATATTAAGCAATAATATTTAAAATTACAAATTTAATTAGTCTTTTTTAAAGTAATATTTTTTAAATCACATTTTAATATGAAAGCATTTAAATCATAAAAAAATAAAAGTCTTGAATTTTATAATAAAATAATTAACAGTTTTGTAACTCATATATGCGGAACCTAATAAACCAATCAAACAACAACAACAACAAAAATATCCAGAACAAAAAAATCAAAAGATCTCCAAATTACTGCACCATATAAACCTATTATTGCATATAAATTATGCACACATTTTAGACTAAAGTGCATACTTTAATAGTAAAATGTATACTTTTTTTTTCCTTATATTTCAAAAAATTTTCTCAACAATTATAACTTAATTAAAAAATGAAACATAAACTCACCACAATAAAAAACTGCAGCATAATGTCACTAACAAGCGACGGTCTTTTAAGAGACGACTCCAGGTTTAAATATTAACAGGTGAATGTTAAATAAAAAAAAATGTCCTCAAACACCCCAACTTTCGGTGAGAAATCTTGATTCAAGTACAGACTCAGAATATCATCTGGTTAGCGGGCGAGCTTTGCCAGCTTTTAAAAACATTTTACTTTACCGCTGATCTGACATCGTCACGCATGGCCATGACGTCACGGTCGGGGCGTGTCCAGTGCGCGATGATCTTGTTTTCTTTTGGATTTTCTTTTTACTGGGGCTAACATTTAAAAAACCAACAAAAGGGAAGTAAGATTCTGTAAAAGAATTACATCATGAGAACGATGGGGGGTAACAGAAGGGGGTACTTGATATCATGTCACCACAATAGCTTAGAAAAGTGATGAAAACTCCAAAGTTCAGGGCAGTTTAATATGACCTGATTTTCGTATCATGTTAGGATATTCCAGATTTAATATTTTAATAAAGGTCTAAAGAAATATGAATATTCGGAGTATAAGAATGCATTGCACTCTAATTATAGTTCTTGTTCGTCCTTAATGAAAAATGAAAAGTATACTAGTTCAATTTAAGAAAAAATAAAAAATAAATAAACGAATATTTGTTACATATGTAGTTAAAAAAAAAGAAAGCATTTATTTTATATTAACTTGCCGCTTTTTAATTTACTCTTTATGCACCATGACAAAGTTAAAGTATAACACTGCAACTAAACAGAAAAAAAGGTTAATTTTTTAATTAGAAAGGCATATTTGTTATTTATGTAATGCAAGGGAAAAAAAAAATTACACGTTGTTCATTAATCATAATCCATGTTTCTCTATACTAAATTGTGCTTTAATGAATAAATATAAGTGCGTATAAATTAAACCATACCAGTAAAATCTACTAGAAAAAAAAAACTAAAATTTTATAAAAATTCATATTTATTTAATGCAGGAGAAATTTAATAAAGTATGCACTGCACATGTACATTAATCACAGTTCTTGAACCATGAACCTCCGAATATGAAATATTCGTAAATTAAAGTATATTTCTTAAACTTAAACAAATATACGCATTAAAATATAAGATGTAGATATTCGTTATATATACATCCAAGGAAAAAGAACTAAACAAGGAGAGTAATTTATATTAATCATAGTTCATAGTCCTTCTTAAATTACACTTTGTTTAAAATGAGATGCTCATTTTCTATTAAAGTTACACCAGTAAAATTAACAGGGCATAAAATGAAAATGCGATGAATTTTTGCTACAAGAGAAATTTGCTATATAGAGAAAGAGGTGAGAATAAAAAAACAAACAAACATGCAATGCACATTATGGATGTTAACGTTCATCCTATTTGCAATGGTGTGATTATCTTTGTGAGTTCAAGTATAGCAGCAAAATATAATCGAAGGTAAAATTAAACAAATTAGAGGAAATCTATCAGAATTTGTACGGTCCTTGAATTCCAGCACTACTGTTTCCGAAGAGTAGTATTTCCCTTATTAAATCGAAGAAAATTATTTTTACTATTCGAAAATAGCGGTACTGGAATTCAAGAACCGTATAAACTCAATCCAATGTTTCTTTAGATTATGGCTATGCATTAGAATCTTAAAAAGTTACATGTTTTTTTTATACAGCTTGTATTTTACGCAATATGAGATATAGTTTTAAGTGAGAGCATACCTGTAAATTTTAAGTAAAATTGAATTTTTATATATAGATATATATATATAAAGAAAGAAATTAAAATGTTTCTTCAGATTTTAGTTGTGCGCCAGAAACGTGATTCTAACTTTATGCATTTTACACTTTACACAATTGTTTCTAATTTCACGAGTTAAATTGTGTCAGCAAAACTTAAGAGAAAACAAAATGTTAAAAACTCCAAATTTAGAAGGGTTATTATTTTTTTTTTTTTGCTACGTACTGTCTTCCACAGCTAGATGTTATTTTTATGCATGTATCCAACATAAACATTCTGTAGTTTGTTCACACAGTATTTGTACTACTTATAATTTTGTAAATTTTCCCTTCACTTATACGCTTCTATGTACTTATTCATTAATTAAAATCCTATATTAATTAAAATTGGACAATTGTATTGAAAATAATGTTTATTCGGTTTCAGGTTAAATTTAAACGCATTTTAGAACACCAAATGCTGAATGTGCCCATCGTCACCATAAGGAATTTCGCTTTTGGTGTAATTTTTTAATTTGGTATTGACGAAAGCTATTAGTCATGAAATTTCTTGCATCCATCCAGGTATATTGCAAGTTCAAATAAAGATGTTCCCAATCGTCTGAAAACTATAATTCCTTGTGGTGGCTGAGACATTTAGCATTCCATAGCGTAAAATGCTTGTAATGTTTCAGAAAATTGCAAAGAATCGTTGTTCAATCCATAAATAACCTAATTTTAAATCGTGTAACACCTTCTTTTGGCAAATATTTTAACTAATTTTTTTAAAGTATTAAAAAGAAAAATCTATTGCCTTCGTTATAAGTCACCCACAAACTGCATCAATTCTTCCAATTTTTACAATTATTTTAAAATGTGAACGAATTTATGGTACACGTAGCATATATGTAAAGGGGGTGCGGTTTGCAAGCAAGATCATCCTCATTGTTTATTTTATTTTATTTTTGGAGGGGAGGGTATTGATTATTCCTCGATTTTTCCCGCACAGATTTTTAAAAATTTTTTAATGAGAGTTTTTTAATTTATAATTTGGATTTTTTTTTCGAAAAGTTATCCATTTTTTTTAAAGTCTAATAATATATATATTTTTACGTACTTTTTTAGATAGATAATTATCTTTCCTCGAAAATTGTAATTTTTTATTTCTATTAAGTAAACGAGAAAAGCAACAAGAAAAAAAAAGTTGAAAGGACAGCATACACCGTTCCGCCATGACCATTGACATATTTACACGGTTTCAATGTTTTATATGCGTAGAGCATATTCAATTGCAATTAAAAAAAATAATAATGTAAACGATTCTGTTAATGTCAATTGAAATATGATTTAAAAAGTAAGAATATAATTCAGTTTATTTTATACGCACATGTACATACGTTAGTGCACAAAAGAGTTATATTCGAATTGAGCATCTTGAACAATTTGAAATCTTTCATCGCAGAATGTCCATCATCATTATACAATACATGTTTTTTTTCTTAAAATTTTCGTTACTTTTTTTCCAAACATTTCAAAATAACATATGTACCATAATTGCGATCTGATATCGAGAATGAACACAAAACATGAAATCAGTAAACTGCATGAATATAGGATATCTACCAATATTAAATTGCTGATTCAAAGAGTAATGTTAAAATCATCTTTTATTTTAAAATCATTATTAACATTAAGAGTTACGGTATAGTTTAAAATGGATTTCGTTTTATTATGAAGATCCAAGCAACACCGCAACAACTATATTTGGCGCCTGGTGCAAAACCCCTTGTTAGTTTTTCTACCTGTCGTAGATGCATGAGTATAGTGATTAGAGTCGGCGCTGATTAAGCTTGTCAGCGCCTATTCTAACTGATGGCGCATGGTGCGGGGGCACTGCACGCACCACCCTTGGTTTTGATATTACAGATATAATTGTAGTCTATTTTTCCATAATTAATTTAAAATGTTGCTTAACATTCTTTCACCTCGGGTTTGGATTAGGTTCGGGTTTGAATATTTCAAAATTTGGGCCCGTATCAGATTTCGGGTTGTCGAAATATTTTTGTCTAATTTAGGTTGACTTTAAGCAGAAATTTCGGATTCGGGTCGGGTATACCCGATCCGCGCAGGACACTAATTCAAATCAATAACCGAACGGAGCACCTCAGTTATTTATCATTCTGGCACCTAAGCTATTCACAAAGAGAAAATAATACACAGGATGTTTTAAGAATGAAATTAGGACATTCATGTACTAATGAGTTATAACCTTAAATGTAAAATCACTTTTAAAAAAATTACTATTTTTTTAAAAAACTACTAATATCTTGGAAAAATTAAGCAGGTTCTTGTTCTCATTTACAAGCCCTTATTTATTTATTTATTTATTTTTTACGGTGTATGTTGATATTGGAATATCTTTCTGTTTTGCAAATAAAATGACTAATTTCGGAAAACTTTTGTATTATATAATTTTAACTTTTATAAACATAATGATTAAAATACTTTTATGATATTAATAATACAATACTCAACTGCATTCTAGATTCCGAAATTGAGACTTAGGTACATAGTAGATTAAAAAATATATAGAATTCAAAGTTTCATTAAAAAAAATATTTTTTTTTTCTTAAATGCTTCTTCTTTGCACTAATGAGCGATAGCCTTAAATGTAAAATCACTTTAAAAAAATTACTATTTTTTAAAAACTACTATTTACATCATGTATCATACATAATATATTATACATAATATATTTTATATAATATTCCCTCCAGCTTAATAACATTAATGTTCTAAAATGCTTTTAAAAATTAAGAAATCTTATGAGTTTCGAGAAAATGAAACTTTTTTCTTCAGGTAAAACATACAAACAAAAATCGCCAATCTACCATCACGATAGCTAAACCGAAATTGAGAAAAAGTAGAAAGAAAGTGAGCGGTAATAACTCTTTCAGTGAAAATTTGATGTATGTTTTTAGGTGAATAAGAGAGATTCATTTCTTCGAAACCCGTAGCTGTTTTATTTCATAATACTTTAGTAACTTTTCTTTTTTATCAGGTGTATTTTATATCCTTTTTTTTCTTATTTTTTACGATACACAACATGTTTAATAAGCTTAAACCAATTTTCATCCCTGTCTAACTTTGTACCAGACAAAATATCTTGAAGAATATTTGCTGATAAAATCCTTTACTTAAATGTTATGGCCGTTTCCGTTACAGTTACAACGGAAATGCTTTGAATCAATAACATTTATGAGACAGGAGCTCCGACCTGATCGATAATCGCGAATTCTTTTTCCAGTATTTCTTACAAAATTGAATACTTTCATTCACTGATGGTAACAAATGGTGAAGGAAAAATCGATTTATTAGAAGTAAAGAATATTTATCTGACAGTTTGCAATTGCCTTTGTCACGAAGTGTATTTCTAATAATAATAATAATAATAATAATAATAATAATAAATGAATTTTTAACAAATGACAAAAAAAAAAAAAATAAATAAAAAATAAAAATAAAGAACAAGTTATTTGTCGCAAATTTCGAGCAATGTAAACAAAGTGAAAGTTGCTGAATTAAATCGTAATTTATTTGTTTATTTATTTACTAGCGGCCCGTCCCGGCTTTGCACGGGTAGACAATGTAATGTATTTAGTACATTTGTTTTCCTGAATTTATCGCTTCTACCAAAAGATCTGCTGAGATATGGCGAAATGAACTAAAACTTTCGAATACCCCTTTAACCACCTTCAGGGCGGGGGGAGGGATTTCTAAATTCACTGAAATACGTGTTTAATCATTTGTTTTTCTGAATTTCGCGCTCCTACATAAAACTACTGCTGAGATATGACGAAATGTCCTAAAATTTTCGAAACCACCCCCTTTAAAATCCTTCGGGGGATTTTCTAAAATCACTGAAATGCGTGTTTATCCATTTTTTAGTAGATGTGTTTTCCTGAATTTCACGCTCCTACCTAAATCTGCTGCTGAGATATGGCGAAATGACCCAAAACTTTTGAAAACCCCTTTAATCACCTTCTGGGGGGAATTTCAAAAATCGCCGAAATAAGTGTTTAACCAATTTTTTAGTAGCTTTGTTTTAATTTTTGTTGTCCCTCCTACATAAAAGCTGAGATATGGCGAAATGACCTAAAAAATTTGACCCCCCCCCCCATTTAACCACCTTTTGGGAGGAATTTCCAAAATTGCTGAAATTTGTATTTTATTCATTTTTTAGTAGATTTGTTTTCCTGATTTTCGCGCTCCTAACTAAAACTGCTGCTGAGATATGACGAAATGATCTAAAACATTCACCCCCCCCCCTTTTAACCCCCTTTGGGGGGAAATTTCTAAAATCGCTGAAATGCGTGTTTAACCAATTTTTTAATAGATTTGTTTTCCTTAATTTCGCGCTCCAACATAAAACTGCTGCTGAGATATGGCGAAATGACCTAAAACATTTGACCACCCCCTTTAACCACCTTCAGGGGGGAATTTCTAAAATCGTTGAAATACGTGTTCAATCTTTTTTTTTTTTGTAGATTTGTTTTCCTGATTTTCGCGCTCCTGCCTATAACTGCTGCTGAGATATGGCGAATTGACCTAAAACATTCGACCACCACCCTTTAACCATCTTCCGGGGGGAATTTTTAAAAATCCCTTCTTATTGCTTGTTTAGGCCATAACAGCAATCTACAGTCCAAATTGCGTGACCCTGACTTTAGTAGTTTCGGCTGGGCGTTGATGAGTCAGTCAGTCAGTCAGTCAGTCACCGTTTCCTCTTTATATAATAGTATAGATTTTTTTTTTTTTTTACTTATTTTGAAGAAAAATGAGATTGGTGAACTGATTGTGATTTTTTTTCTTTCTTTCTTGCCAATTCTTTCTTTCTTGTAAATTTTTAAAGAATCAGATGATGATGCCTATGTGCTGTACTTTAATTTTCATAAAAATGTCCTGTTTATAACAAATTTTAACTATACAATTCAGGTGACATTCAATATTTCTTTTCTTTTCTTTCTTGTATGACCTTATCGAAAATTCGAGTATGTGAATGCTTACAGCCGCATTCACGAAATATAAATGTATTTTTGAGAATATATTTTCATTAGTTTAATAATCATTTCTTTATAGTTTTTTTTTTAACGTGCTTGTAGACAATATCTAAAATACATTATCGTCTATGATCTATCATTGTTTGGAAAATGCACTATTAAAACTAGTTTTTATTATTGAGACCTAATGGCTGGTTTTCAATTACATTATATACAGACAATTTGTGTGTATGATGTAATTGAAAACCAGCAATTAGGTCTGACACAATAGCTTCGAGACAAAATTGCTTAATTTGAAAACACATGTTCTTATTTTTAAGTGAAGGGATTCAAAAGTGTACTCAAAAGTGATTCAACATGTGCTCATTTTTGATACACACTCTCTTCAAAATTGATTCAATATGTTCTCATTTTTGAGAAACGTTTGATAAGTTTCTTAAATTTTGATGCATAGATCATTGTTCTTGAAAAAGATCCAGCATAAATTATGAGCGTAATGTTGCTATATAAATCCTTAATTTATTATTGTTAAAATTAAACAATATTTGCCATTTCTGTAACTATGTAAGTTTTATGTACGTATTAGTACTTGATATTGAGAACAGCTAATACTTTCTTTCGAGTCAAAATATCTTGGAAAAAATAAGCAGGTCCTTGTTCTCATTTACAAGCACTTATTTATTTATTTATTTTTTTATTATTTATTTTTTATGGTGTACGTTGATATTTGAATATTTTTCTGTTTAGCAAATCAAATGAATAATTTCGGAAAACTTTTGTATTATATAATTTTAACTTTTATAACCATAATGATTAAAATACCTTTATGATATTAATAATACACTCAACTGCATTTTAGATTCCGAAATTGAGTTTTAGATACATAGTGGATTAAAAAAAATATATACTAGAATTCAAAGTTGCATTTAAAAAATATTTTTTTTTCTTAACAATATTTATACACATATTTTTTTACATTTGTATAAATCCTTTACACTTATTTAAAATATTAGCACAATTAAGAAAATCATATATGATTGTTTTAAGATATTGTGGAAACTCATTAAATACTAGAGTTCGCAAATTTATCAGTCTTCATGTTTAACAATATGCGAAATTTCGCATTTAAACAAGAAGATAATTTTTAATATTTGGTAGATTTTATTTGTATATGAGTATTTGAATACGTTTTAAATTAAATAAAGCTTGTAATAGTTTACGAGTTCTTGAGAATCATTTTACGAAGTTTCATATTTCATTCATATTTATCAGACAAAATGCAAAAGGTAGTTTTGTTTCATTTGCTTATAAATTATTAAAATGGTATTTAAATTATTTTTAATTTCATAAGATGTATTTAAAATGTCTTATAATTATTATAAATTAAAAGGAAAACAGCGTTTGATTAATTTAGAACTTACAAGAGAAAAAATATATACATAACATTAGTTCTAAAATTTATACCTTTTCGAATATTCACAATGCATTCGATAAATTATTTCTTCCTCGATTGCTTCTAAATATTTTATTACTCTTTAAAATTACACAGACATCTGCAATGTTTGTATTTTCCTACTTGTGTTTCATTAAAATAAATTAACATTTTAATATATTGAAAAAAAAAATCAAAATGACGGTAAAATGATGAAATCAAAAATCATTTGATGAAAATTTTTTTTTCTCATAGTTTTAATCACAATCCACGAGATTAAGAATGATTCAAAATGAACTTAAAACTTACATTATAACAGCGGTTCCCAACCTTTTTTCTTTCATGTAACTTTCATGAAATTTCGAAAGCTATTATAATACCCTTGTATCCTTACCAATAATTATTGTTCGTTTCAGCTGGCAATTCGTTATAATGCTGAAGGAGTAGATGTGAAATAAATACATGCAAACAGATTTTAATAGTACAAACTTTACATTAAGGTTTAAATGATTTAATTATTTTTTCTTAACATAAATCGTGTTATAAATAGTTTTGATGGAAAACATGAGATAAAATACAAAAATATCCACAGATTTACAGAAATAAAATACTCCTGTTTGTATAAAGTAGTTGTTATTTCAACTGAAACATCAGTTTAAAGTAAATGTTTGGGATAAAAAACAAAATACAGAATTAACAAAATATTTTTACTCACAAAAGTTATCCGGGCATAATTTTCAAAAGAAATTTATAAGAGAAATCTCCTTACCTAAAATAAAAAAATATATATTTATAAGTATTAAATAGCAATAAATTTATTTATAAAAGACATACATAAAAATATTGTAACAGCGGAAAGCGTGACAGTTACTAATAAAACGGAATAACGGGAAATTTTAAGGTCATATGCTTGAAAAAGTTGATCTACATAGCAGAAAATTTATGAATAAAAATAACAGCTGAATTACAGGGAAAACATTGTTAAAAAGAAAGAAAAATCATACAGAAAACCCATAATAATACATTGTAGGTTTCATAATGTATTACGAAAAACTTTTCAACATTACTAGAATACTAGAAGGAGCCTCTCCAAAACAATAGCCAATCATAGTAACGCTACGACTTTCTCCTTAGTTTTGCTATAATTGCCAAACTTCCGGTTTTTTTTCTTTTAAACAGCATAAGTGTACTTTGAATAATAATAAAAAAATATATATTACATTCTTTCTATGTATAGTAGTTATATCTTTTCATTCATTAAATAAAACTGCTGGTTAAAATATGTTTATTTGCCTTGAAAAAAACGAGAAGTTGGCATCTATGAATTTGCATATTTATTTATGTTACTGCAAGCATTACTTTCCATTACTATAGCGAAAAATTTTTTTTTTTTTTTTTTTTTTTTTTTACGTCACGTGTTAATGGACCAAAAAAAAAAAAAAAAAAAATTACATGATTCAAAATCATTTAAAAGCTGTTCAAAATTTGGTTAATGAAGTTACAATGTTCAATCACACTTTATTTGAAAGAAAATTCTTTTGGTCTATTTAATGATGCAAATAATGAAGTTATATGATATTTTGAAGCGAAGATATATGCAAAAGCGACAACGCATTTCAAAACATTTAGTGTTACTTTTAAGCGTAGTGTTATTGATGGACGCGTTTGTGCTTTATACTATAAAATGTTGCGAAAAATGTTGTTTTACGTTATGTTGATGATAAATCGTAGGGTCAAAATATAACGTACGGTACGTATGTATATCTCTCTATTCTATGAAAAGTAACCATCGCTGTCACTGCCGTAAATGACATTTTTGTGACCGGGGGTCTTCCTAGGCTTATATTAAGAAAACGATTGTATATAAAAATATGAAAATTAGTAGTAATTTTATTGGGAATTGTTCGATAAGCATGCTGAAGAAGACAGTTTTTAAATCGAAGAATTATTTTAAGCGCTATTTAACGTTGAAGTCGGTCAGAATAGTTCCGTTAAAAAAGTTTTATAGGATCAAAAACTATGCATTGCAATTCGACCATCTCTCGCAGGCACATACTTGACGAGCTTTCGGTGTGCAGTGTGCAATCATTTTTTAAAAGTGACTGCTTTTTTAAATTTTTTTTTAATTAAAAATTTTATTATTTCAATAGAGACATATTTCATATTTCGAAAAGATCATTTTTTACATATTGTGACCAATTTTTAAAATAGCCCAAATAATAATATTTCCTTTCAATTAAAAAATGTATTTACAGGTGAATATTAAAAAGAGAAAGAAAACTTTAAAATAATTAAATTATTACGTGTTACAAGCATTAAATGGGGGGAAATTACGCCACATTTATAAAGCCCAAATAATAATATAGCCAAACCGTTTCAGTTTAAAAATATATATTTACCCAAGAGATTTATTTTATATTTCGAAAAATTCATTTTTTATTCATTGTTCCCAAATTTTGAACCGACGCAACTAGTAATATTTCCTTTCCATTTAAAACTGCATTTACACGAGAATATTAAAAAGAGGAAAAACACTTTGTGAAAATAACGTCATATTTAAAACGATACATTTAAAACGTCTTATTGAAAACAATTTTCTTATACCATCGATATAAAATTTCGGGAGGCAGCGACATTGTTTGTTTAGCCACTTTATACAAGCTAATTTTTAACTGTTTTATTGATCTTATTTAATCAATCATGAAAACAGCCGTTAGCTGTCGAAAGTTGATTCTGTCTAAGCAGTTGATTCGGTCTTAAGTCAAAGGAAAATTAGTGACAATCTGATTACAGAAGATCGCCACTGGTCGTTTAATTATAATTTAATCTTCCGTAATATTTTTTAAACAGAGTAAATTAGCGTGTTTTTAGCGGTATCTGCACAGGGGATGCAAGCGTAGCTCGTAGGGGGCAGAGCCGTCTACTAGATTTAAAGGAAAAAAGAAACATCATATACGAATTCAAATGTTCAATTGAGTTTCAATGTAAGAACATATTCTATATATGGAACATGTTGAAGACTATCGGTTTTGTCAGAAGTTCGGAGATTTGATTTCAGTCAAATGGAAAGGCACCGCGGGCACTATTTTGAGATGGACTTAGCTATTCGAAGTTTTTTGAGCTTTCTTTGAATAAGTGGCTATTTCACGGCAGGCCTTTTTTCATCTCTTTTTCTGACGTCAACGCTGTAAGCTGCTCAGAACACTCTTCTTGATCACAACTGTTTGAGTGACACTTACAGACGACAAATTTTATTTTCTTGCGACAAAATGAATAGTGAGCATTTTCCAGTGTGCTTCAAGTGATATTACAACACTTATACAAGCAATTATATATAACCCCTTCATATCGGAGCAAATTCAATTAAAACAAAAACGAAAAATCATGCATCTGACATAGATTATGAAACACTTTCCAACACTAACAGAATAATATTAAGAAATTTAATTTTTTCATACGATAAAATGAGATATCTAAATAACCAATGAAAAAGATACATAACTCAGTAAAAATCCATTTTCAGCAATTGCTGCCCATATTCGAAATATTTCGTGCAGCCCTGTATATGAATCACAGGTATTGTAAACAACACGTAAGTCACTAAAATTATATATCACAGCAGAAAGAGCACTTTTAGCAATTACCGATCATAGACGGTCCTTTAACCGAATTCTCTTGTGCGTATCTGTACATGAAAGGTAAATCCTACACACTCCATAATCTATAAAAAATAATTTGTATTGAACCTTAGTGATACTTTTAAATTTCATTATGTTTCAAGTACCAAAATATGTTCAAAATGCACCGCAAACGATTTTTACCCATAGATCATGAGGAATTATTTTGTACGTCCCTGTAATTGAAATATAAATGCTACTAATTGTATACTCCGGTAAAAGCATGCTATAGTCCACTTCAGTAATGCATATTAATTTCATTATGTTTGAAATATCCTAACATCAATAAAATGCGCCTCAAACGATTTTTCCCCATAGACCATAATGTAATGGAATTCTTTTGTGCGTCCCTGTAAATGAACTATTAATGCTACATACTTCATTTTCAATACCAAACATTCTATAGTAAAATTGAATGATGTATAAAATTTTCATGACAATCCGAGTAGATTTACGAGAGTTAGAGCACGGACAGACGGACAGTCAGACCAGACAAACAGAATTCATAAACACTTTTCAACTATATTTGAAAGTGCTAAAAATGCTTTGCCTCAGTAGGAGGAATTTCATTTTAAGGATATAAAAGTAATTTAAAAAATGTATTATTGATCAAAATGTTATCAAATTTAAATATTTCTTTCAAGTCTTGCGGAGTCTTAATGCAGTGTATTAATCAGTTTTCTCTACCTGGAGTATCGGTATTTGGGATGATATCAATTCCCAAATAAGCATTTTCAGCTGCAGAATAGAATACATATATGTAAGATATTATATCCTTCCAGTCTATACTATCCATCCATAATAAGAGAAACCATAGAGATACACAATAAAAAAAATCTTTTAAACTGACAGAAAAAAACTGTCAATTTTGGCGCCAGTGGAAAACAGTTTAATTTACAGAAAATATCTGTATATTTCCAGTAAAACAGTTGTTTTTTTTGTAAAAAATATAGATTTTTTTCTGTACAAATTACAAAATCCACATTTTTTTACATGAAAAATCTGTTTTTCTTTAAAACAGTTTTTTTCTGTAAAAAATACAGTATTTTTCTGTCAAAATTACAATTTTTTTTCAAGTGTAGTAACACGCAAAAATACAATATGTAATGATGCAATATCTTTTAACTTACCAAAATTGTGGCTCGAGTTACTCCATAGTTACAAATATGGAAATAAACAACCAAGTAAAAATAAAAAATAACGTGCGTAATTTTTTAAAAAGTACATGCAAATTAAATGATAGGATTTCAAATAATAATTTCAAAGACCATGCTAGAATACTCTCATTTGTTTTTGATAATGCATCGAGTGAGCAGAAACATGTCAACAATCTAATAAAAGTAATTTTACTGTATATTATGTTGTTAATTTGCACCTTTTAGCGTTTAAAATAAATATATTTTAAAAATAATATTAATGTTAATGTTAATGTTAATGCTATTAGTTTTAATGTTAGAGTTAATGCTGTTAAATTATGATGATTGTTGAACATGAAAATGTTTACTTGAGAATTGATATCATCCGAAAAACCAATATTCCGGCTGGAGAAAACTGATTATTTAAGACTTTTTAGAAAGTACTCGGAAACATTCCCGAAAATTACGGGAATAAAAAAAAAAAAAAAAAAAAAAAAAAAAAAAAAAAAAAAAACTTTTGTTTCAGAAATGCTTTTTTAAATCTCCTAAATCTAATGGTTTCTGAGGTTTTCGAAAATAAAGGAACGAGTTTCGGTATCATGGGTAACTCGGAAGAGGTTATATTATATTTTCGTAAACCTTAAAGATGATAAGAGCTAGATTAAGGAACATTTGTATTTTTTTTAAATTTACCTTTACAACATACTTAATTTTAATTGCCACTTTTTGAAATTTTGAGCAAAAAAGAGGTGTTTTAATTTTTAATTCTTTTACTTACTGAATGCACGAAATGGCTTAAATTATGCACTGAAGTTATAAATATTACACTATATAGTATTTGTGAACTCTAAGTTTAATAAAATATAGACATTTCCCAGTTATTTAGTAACAAAATTCGTCATGGTGACTATTACCTTGTTCTTGAATACAGTTCAAACAAGAAAGAAAAACGTTTCGAGTCTTGGCCAAGATTTCGGAAAAAATATGCCACTGTGCACTCGAGAAGTTAATCACATACGTCTATTCTTTTACTTTTCGTCAAGCGATCTCGTGACATTTCGTAAATTTTTTATACTTTTTCTTCCTTCAAAGTATTCAAAAGTTTTGATATGTAAATATTCTATTCTACAATGTTTACAAGTATATTTTATAATAAATGCTTCAAATATGGTGTTTCTCCTTAATTTATATATCTAAATAGACTAATAGACTATTTTATTTAATGGTGATGAATTTTTTAGGGACATTGATACAGGCGGCGTTAGTTTTCTATGTATTGCTTAGAGTCCTGCACGGGTCAGGATGTACCCGACCCGACCCTGATACACTTCAAAACGAGCCTTACCTGAACCCGACACACACCTAACCCTACCTGAACCCGAAATATTCAAACCCGAACCTGAAATGAAATAAGATTAATCAATATTTTAATACAACTATGCAAAAAAGTCTACAATCATACCTCTCATACCAATTTTATCCTTTTTTTTTGTATAAAAATGAATACATATACACTCATAAATATGCAAATGTATAGTTTTATAATTTTGAAAAATATTCAGGATTAAAAAATCGGGTCAACCCGAATCCGACCCGAAAGAGTCGAAACCTAAGTCGAAATCGTCCCGAACCATATTATATGCATACATGTGAATGTTAACTATAGAAAAGAAATTCGAAAAGTTGAGTACAACAGATAGAAGCAAGTATTCAAGATCAAGCTTCTAAACAAGTATTTAATATCAACCCTACCCTAATGCGAGGGGGTGGGATCGGGTTCGGGTAGAATCAGGTTACTCGACCCGATGCAGGACTCTAGTAATTGCCACAGCGATACCCACAGCAAAAATACACCGCAATACATCAATATTTTTTTGGTACATGAGACGTCTTCCTTTGGTCTTTAATATTTTAAAGTATACAAAATGATTTATTTCAACTAAGTACAATAAAAGGAAGGAACTTTTATGGAGTGTTTTTAATGTTCATACCATGAACATGTAAAATATGCAATTTTCTGCAACAATTTACTCCAAGATGAAAAATTTTTATTAAGAAAAACACACAAGCATTTTATTGTAATACAAACGACTATGATAAAAACATTAATCACTATCACATTATGAATCTTGAAAGTCAAAGCTGTTACACTGTTAAAAATTTGCAGCAAACTGTCCAGTCATTTGACCGTTTTTATAGAAAACGGTTACATAACCGTAATTTAACTCTTTTCTGACCATAATATGGGCAATAATATGGTCAAAATAGAGTTAAATTACGGTTATGTAACCGTTTTCTATAAAAACGGTCAAATGACTGGACAGTTTGCTGCAAATTTTTAACAGTGTATCATGAAGCATTCAAGATCAAATGAAGTTTGATCTTGAATAATTGCTTCTATCTGTCGTACTCAACTTTTCGAAAATTCTTTTCTATAATTAATATTCACATGTATGCATATAATATACCTAAGTATGAAAGAATTCAAATAAAATATATCTTTTACTATGTTTTACATAAAATAACCTTATTTCTCAAATTGATAAGGCTTCAGATATCCAGTGCTATTACGCAATTCAGAGTAAACCGTGAAATAAAACTACGTCCTACATAATATTAGCAGTTTACAAGATACTTCAATAATAATAATACAAAAAATGGTTTACGTAATGTTTAAGTAATATTATTGAAGCGCCGTATTGATTTTCGAGCGACAAATGCCTTGTTGAGAAATGCCTGTTATCACATAAAGAAATTGTCAAATACCGTGTTTATAGCCGGAAAGTCACATTTATTCTACCAATAGTGCCCATGTTTACGGAATCTCTAAAAACTAGAAAAGAGTTAAGTCTGAAAAAAAAAAAAAAGTCTCGATGGAAGCTAAATTAGGGAGCCCAGACAAAGGAGCAACAACAGCTGTTTGAAGCCATTTTCTTTTCTCTGTTTTTTTACTTTATTTTTATTTCGATAGATTCTAGCATCTAAAACTGTTGTTATTTATAGATTCACGATTCTTTTAAAATTTAACAAAGGTTTTCATATAAAAAGATATGGTTTGCTTGATTTACCAGTGTCTAAATCCGTACTAGAATACTTTGGAAATATTCACCAGTGCAGCGACTGCTTACGATTTCTATTGAACTAAAGCTCAGCCTGTGATACGGAAATAGACACAAGGATTCATTCAGATTCGTCGAAGTGTAAAGTAGAGCCGGGGCTAGTCCTGACTCCTTGATATAGAACAGTTTCGTGAGTTCAGCAAAGAAACAAGTATTAAAGGCTGAAGATGCCACAGTACGCGATTTTCATTCTATGTATGGCAATGTTTCTATAAACAAGTTTACTTTTGAGGGAAGAAGTTGATATTTGATATTTAAAAATGAACGGAGAAGCGAGTGAATAAAAGTTGAAAAAAAAGTTAATGACATGAAAAAAGTAAACGAACAATGAAGATATATATATTTTTAAGTTATATAAAAATAGAAAAACAAATGTACAGTCCTAGAAATAATTACGAAAAAAAAACCCGCACTATACCTTACGCTATTTTATTACTAAATTGTTGAAAAGAAATACTGAGAATGTTGTCTGCTTTTCGAATGAGAATGCAATTTGAAATAACGGTCGTTTACATATTAAAAAGCGTACCAAATTTCATTTTTCAAACTATAATACCCATTTCTGACACTTTATTGGAGTTCCTTGGATAATAGCAGCCCGGTAAAAGGCATAATTTATGTACTTTTTTCTAAATCTTCATAGAGTTATAAAACAGTGTGCAAGAGGTTATCCATAAATTTCGAAAAATAAAATTCCGATCTTTCAAGGAAAAGTACTGGAAACTTCCAATTAGTTACTAGAAAAATTATATAGAAATTCTAAATATAAGATAAACTCCCTTTATTGAACGAAAATTCGATAAAAATTTTCCAGTTACTTTTTAAGATCTTCTTTTCTGTGGGTGCCAATGATAACAAGAGACGGTCCCCTTAGACCACTGGCGTAGCCATAGGTCCAGATTCTCTGGATATTTTCTGCGATAATAAAGCGAAGAAAACTTTACAATATTATTGGTATTCAGAGCATTTGGACCCCTTCTCTGGCTACGCCTTAGACTAGGGGTCTTTACGCTCGAGAACCACCTCAATAAATTCTTAAAGTTTCGCGGGTTACCCATAATTTAATTAAATAGCATAGGCAATAAATTTATACATATCAAACTTTGAAGATCAGGGGCTCTGCGGAACTACAGAATTTTCATTTTTTTCTTGAATCATAAAAAATAAATACAAATCATGCGTCTAACATAAATTAGGAAATACTCTCTAGAATACTGTAACTAAACTTCACCGTTAAAAAAGATGAAAAAAAAAACATATGTTAGTAAATAATTTAGAAAACGCATAACTCATTTAAAACTCAATTTCAGCAACTATCGTCCATAGGCGATAAAAGTAGTTACATTTTTTGTGAATGTGAAGCCCTGTAAGTGATTTATAGATTCGTATATATACTACGTAGAATGCTAAAATTTAGTTCAGTTAGATAGTAGATAATACAGTTAAAAATTCACTTTTAGCAATTTCCGCCAATAGAGGAGAATGCACATGAATTGTTTAGTATAGCCCTGTATATTATTTACAGATTTTTATACACACACTGCATATTGAGATAAAATTTAATTCAAGTTAAAAATTCACATCCAACAATTAACATCCATAGACAGCAATGCTCTGTGCGTAGGTCTGTATAGGAATTCATTTGTGTAAGCCATTCTAAGTATACTAAATACATCTACTAGAAATACATAACACAATTAAATACCACCTTTAAACAATTCACACCGACAGACAATAATACTTACGAATTCTTTTGTGCAACTCTGTACATGATCTATAAAATTTATACACTAGTTTGAACCGCACGAGCTCCCCCTTTTTCTATGATCTTGAACCTTGAACATTTTTCCCTTCTTCCTGATTAGTTATTTATATAGCAAGATATCGATATTTTATTCCCAATCAATCTTAACATTAGTATTATTAATATTATTAATATTATTATTACTATTATTTTGAAATAATTTAAGTAATGCTCTCTTGTGAATTTATATTGTGCTCCGTATTGTTTTAATAACGACAGAAAACTTAAAACATTTATCTCTATTGCTTAAAATAATCATGTGTGTTTCATTTGAACACAAATATTCTATAAACAAACAACAGCGTTTTAAAATAAGAATCCTTTCTAAAACGAGAAATTAATGATGAATAAATTTAGACACTAAATCGGAAAAGGATCTCAAAAACACCACATGTGTCATACGTCCCTCTGCCAAAGCGGTCAGTAGTATGTCAGAGATTTCCTAGACTGTATCCTGTTGCGACTTTGACGTCATACAGTTTTCGATGACAGTTGAACAGGCAACCAGAATTCTCAAACCGTGAAGCACAAATGGGAAACGGGTTCCTGGTTATTTTACTACTATAACTCAATGAATGAAATTTGATTTTTTTTTTTTTTTTTAAATAATAAACGCGAATTATCATAAACATTGTAAGTAACGATTTATTAATAAAATTATATATTTGCCATTAGTTTGTAAAATAATTTGAAGCCGTTTGATAATCGGTTCTGTATAATGTTGCCAATTGGGCGGGTTTTTTAAAATTCGGAATGCTACTATTATTTTCGATTAGTAATACTTGGCTTATTTGATCTATCATTAAATAAGGCGAATATTATTAATCGGAAAAAATAGTAGTTTTCTGAAACCCCCCCCCCCCCCCACACCACCACCACCACCATTATAGCTACCCACTTTTGCGCTTTTTTATTTAACTAACTTTTAATAATAAGTTTTGCTATATTTAATCGCGGAATTTTGACTATTAAATAAGGTACAAATTATTATTAAAAATTCATGGTTAAAAAAACCCGTAAAAATTTACAGCTACACTGTAAAAAATGACCAATGTTTCTTATTTTATAAAAATATGCTATAACCACGAACGAAAATATCATAGAATCTTCTGAGTTATCCGAAATTTCAAATAGCATGTTACATTGTCTTTTGAATCCCCAGAAACGAATGCATTTTCAAAATTTAAAGAATAATTTATAAAAACAAATTATTTTTAGCTGCCCGAATTTTTCAGAAACGTTTCCGAAGAGTTTTTATAGTGTATTAATGAGTGTCCTCATGCTGGAATACCTGTTTTACGAATGTTATCCATTCTCAAGTGCACGTTTTCAGTCGCATAAGTTAATTTATACATGAAAGAGTAAAGAAATAATCTTAATTTTAATGTTATTGTTAACGCTGTTAATTTTGCATGTTTGTCTGTTAAAAAAAATTTTTGAGCAAAAAAATTTTGAAAATGGTTACTTCAGAATGGATAGCATTCGAAAAACAGGTATTCCAGGCTGAGGACACTCATTAATACACTATAAAAACCCTTCGTAAACGTTTTTGAAAAATTCGGGCAGCTAAAAATAAATTGTTTTTATAAATTATTCTTTAAATTTTGAAAATGTATTGGTTTCTGGGGATTCAAAAGACAATGTAACATGCTATTTGAAATTTCGGATAACTCAGAAGATTATATTATATTTTCGTTCGTGGTTATAGCATATTTTCATAAAATAAGAAACATTGGTCATTTTTTACAGTGTAGGCAACACTGGTTTGGCACTAAATTATGAAATGGATGTTATAACAGAAAGAAACAAAACGCAGCCGCAAAATTTGAAAACATTAATTTGATAAATTACAACATATTTATAAATATTAGTCGAAGCTAAATAAATAAATAATAAAAATTACGACTTCTAATGACGAAAGTTGCAACTACGAAATAGGAACAAAACTTATATAATGTCGAGAGTTAATGACGTAGCGTTTTCTTCTGAATGGTTATGTCATTTCCATATGTGTGTCAAAATACAAAAAAAGTTTATGAAAACGCTCTTTACGTATTGAAAATTGACCCATTACTAAAATTCAAAGCAAAAGATGTAATTTTAAAACAATGTTTTTACTCCAGTATTTTTTTTTTTTTAATAATCATTTATTTTTTTTAAAGTTGAACATATGAAGCTTATTTATTATTATTTCTTTTACTCGTTTTCTTTCGTAATTTAGTTCAGTTTTAAATATAACACGGTGACTTTTCAATTTAGTTTTACTGGAATCTATGTCTTAGCTGCCAGATCTTTCGATATTTGAGTACCATTACTTTCGAATAGAAATATTCGTTCTATTTAATGACTGCAATTAAATGACGAATTGATTAGTAGTACTCAAAAATAGAAAGGTTTGGCAATTATGCTATATTGGCTGGCCTCTCAATTTTATGAGAAAATTACAGACAGATAGACAAAAAGAGAGAGAGAATTTTCTTTATTTAGATTCAGTTATAGAAAAATTTTTATAACATGCAAATTTACATGAAAATATAATATCTCAAAATAAATTAAGTCTAAAATTTAGAAAGAATAAATGTCTCTGCCATGGATAGTATAAAGTTTAAAAATATAAATATGCTGCAAAAGCATAAATTACATTAGCGGGAGTAATTGGAAATGACTCCTAATTTTCGCCTATAAATTAAATATGTACAGACATTCCCTAATCCGGAATTATTTATACATTTGCTATATTTTCTCTCATGTCACAATTTCTTAGATTACTACCAAGAGAATCACTTTTTGTGCAATTCGCCCCTAGCTGGTACATTTTAAAACCCTACACTGCGAAATTTGAAAATCGATAAAATTTTTCTGTTAAAGCAGCGGTTCCCAACCTTTTTTCTCACACGTACCCCTTGCTTAGGTTTTTCATTTATACGTACCCCTTCCCACATAAACCCATTCCAAATATTTTTGGTTTTATTCATTAGTTATATCCTTATGCTAGTTATCACTTTTAGATGCATTTCTCTTCAGAATTCCAATTTTTAACCCCTTATCCCTTTTGAACCACAACACAATATCAACATAAAGACACTCAAAACATGAAATAATAGCTAAAGATTTCAAATTAAGCCCTCACAAAGTAGAGATGAAGCTATATCTATTAATACAAGTTAATGAGTTTATGCTAAATGCTGACTAGTCGAACACTATAATGATGACCTGCTTTCAGATGGGTTTTAAATGAAATTGTGGAAACCAGAAGACCCGATACGATTCGTGTTCTTTTTTCTAAAAATTTCTACAATTATTTGAAAGAAAAGAACAATAAAAGATAAGGGTGGGGGGGGGGAGGGGGGAGAACAAATGCAAAATCGTAAGATGTTATTATGAATGGGCAGAGATAATGGCAACAAATGATCAACCAATTACTAAGTTTAGACATTTTCCTTTATTTTATGCGAATAGCCTATTTTACTTTTCCACAGGTCTCTCTTTATAAACGAAAAGTTTACAGTTTTGTTTCTCTGTTTTCATTTTAAGTTTTATTTTTGAATTATTCGCCATTACCAATGTAATTTTACCGTACCCCCAAATATTACACCCCGTACCCTTGGGGGTACGCGTACCTCAGGTTGGGAACTGCTGTGTTCATATTTTTTTCATATTTTTTTCATTTTACAGCAGCATAACTTTCTGAAAATGTAATTTTCGAGACCACTTATTCTATTAATATCGAAGATTTTTTTTTTTTTTTTTTAATCTGTTAAAAGTACAAATCAGTCAATAATAAGCATAAAATATTCAAAAAAGTTTAAAAATTCTTTCAAGAACTTACGAATTCGATTTTGAAAAAAATACATTATATTTATATTTTTGGCGGGGAAAGAGTTGGCGTTTTTTTAAATTATTATTTAATTCTGATTTTATTCTAATACTATAATCATACACATACTCCAGGGATAAAGCAGGCGAAAAATTTGTAGCGCCTTATTTGGTGACTTAACTCACTTTTGGCGTGAAATTAACAATTAAAACTCCAATAATAAAAAAATTAAAAGTATAAAAAAATATATAAAATATGATTTTAACTGATAAATTTTATCCGTTCTTTAACTTTTATGTATCTACAAAATGCAGCAGGTCTCGATGATAGGTGCGAGCTGCACCAAAAGTGGTTCCCTTGTTAGTTGTTTCTCCATTAAACTATTTGGAATTTATTTACTCAGTTTTTAAATATAATAATTACACGTTCTTTCATTGAGCCTTAACAGGAATTACTGTGGACTGATTTCTTAATTTTAACAGACAATTAAAATAAGAATAATTTAGAAAGAGATATACGCAGTATAGAGATGAGACATGCCCCAGCCTGAGTCCGAAACGAGCACGGGCTTGATTTTTACAAAAGTATTCGGGCACGGGCTCGCCACAGTGAAAATTATATTTATGCACAAAATGAAACAAGTGGGTAAGTGTGATCGAAGATCGCAAAAAGGGTTTCGTTTAATATTCATTTCAAAACACTTTATTCTTTCTTTAACAAATCCAAATAAATTTCATTTTCCACAAAAAAAAAAAAAAAAAAAAAAAAAAGTCATGTTTTTTATAAAGTAAAAATTTACCGGTCTATTTTTCTCGTTTTTTTTTTTTTGTTCGAAAATCTGAACCGGTCCAATAGCGGGCTCTCATAATAATATCTGTCATGTGAACTAAATGCGATATTTAAAAAAAAAAAATCAATTTCAAAATTAAACATGTTGTATAGACCTTCAAAATGTTAAAATATGCCAATATTTCCATAATCGGGTTTTTATCATGATTCAATACGTTCCTCAAACTTATATATTAACTATTCTCTATTACTCATGTTGATACTCTCTTTATATTATTCTCAAACATTTGAAAAATCCGTTATCACGTCAGATTAATTTTCTTTTTAAATCTCTAATGACGTCATATTAAACTGCTTTCTGTATTTACATATACTTATACTCCTTGTTTTATTGAGAAATATTTGAAAATTTCCGTTTTATTACAAATATGACGTCATATTAATCTTTTTTTTTCAATTGGCGAAACTTTTTATTTCATTTTCGCTTTTCACGTGGAAATCTTTCAATAGAAAATTAATTATTGTAGAAAGAATTTTATTGTGGATTTTTAATTGTTGGCAACTGCTATAACGAAAAATGTTTAAATTTAAGAGGAAAAGGCTGTTATATTTTTGGGTTTTTATATCTCTATATTAAAATAATACGATTTTTTCAAATTTTATCATTTTGAGCTTCATAGCAGGTATTCAGCTATAAGTACACAAAGTTTCAACCCTGTAAGTTACATAGTTTCTAAGAACCGGCTCTGTGATGGACAGACTACGAAGAGGGAGTAATAGGGTTTCGTGAGATGAACTAAACTCTAAAAAAGAAAGAATAATTGTTATTTGAGAAACAAGAATGTAGTCTAAGTTTTTTAAAGAGTTTCAGAATTCTATAAAAATTAGTTTGAAAAGGAATTGAATTGTTATTGGTCTTACAGGGTGCGGAAAAAGTTTTGGATGGATATAAAATCCATTATTTTCGTGAAAATCGTAAATGTCAACAATTTATTAACAAATATATTAAATTTAACATGTAAGTAATGAAAAATCAGATTAGATCTCAAAGTATCCGCATTTCTCTTTGATGCATGGCCTTAGGCATTTTGGGACATCATTGACTGCGGCACGAAGTATCTCATCGGGAATCCAAACTTTGATGGGAAGTAAGTAACCAAGACCTTCGGGAGAAATGAAGTCAATGTTCTCCGCCCTAAGCCAGTCAAGAGTCTTGCGCACGCGATGGTCTGAAGCAGAGTCTTGCTGAAACACTTAATTTCGTCCAGAAAAGTGTTTTTGAGCAAAAGGCTTGAGCACTTTCTGCAAAATCTCGTCCTGATAGTATTGTTGATTGAGCCATCCAAAACTTTTTCCGCACCCTGTATATAAAGAGAAATATTCTTTCTGATTCTGAAACCTTTGTACGGTCAGTGTTAGTAACATACACTGCAAAAAAAAAAAAAAAAAAAAAAATGTTGATTTTACAGAATAATACTGGCAGCTGGGATGCCAGTATTATACTGTAAAATCAACAAATTTATTTTGCGGTGTAAAGTCTCCCTTGAAAATATCCCTTATTTCTCCACGCTTTCTGTTTGAAGTCCTTTTCCAGAATTACTGGCAAACTAAACTCATGCCTTTCTGCCATAGTTGTTATAATGATATTTTAAAACAAGAATTGCGACTTTTGCAAATTTCTGCCGGTAGCAAATTTGCTATAATAAACAGATTTTTCAGGGTCATGAAAATCACGAAACATTGTCATGAAGGAGTATTTGGAATTAATACTTATTTCTATGTATAGATTTTTAAATGAATAAATTAATCTTGAACCATTTTTAAGATTGTTATTAATAATTTTCTACTGCGTAATTTTGGTATCGGGCTCGTGCGAGCTCGGTTTTCAAATAGTCGAGATCCGAAAAAGGAGTCCGAACTCATCTATAACACGTACATGGAGAATTTAGAAGAATTAGAAAAGAATATCAAAAGAATTACAAAAGAATATTAAAAGAAAATTTCTAACTAATATGAAGTTAATTATATGGAATTATAATACAGGGTGATTCATAAAAGATGGGCAGAACTTTAAGGGGTTATAGTACACTTAAAGACAAATAATATTAAATAGGAGACTAAGGGTCCCAGACGTATTCCCAAGGAGATAGGGGGCATTAAAGTTTAGGGTCCGAAATTTCAAATGATTATAAAACATGGAAAAATTGGTCGATTCGTTTGCGGTTTTTGCAAAAAATTTTCTTTATGCCAGTATTTTCTTGAAATAAAATTTTAAAGTTCAATTTCAAAAAATGCCGATAGGGGGCGCTTTAGACTTTGGAGTAACAAACAACTATTTTTTAACGTTATTTTTTGTATTTCTTTAAATGATTTCGAAAGCTTAGACTTAAACTTAAATTTTGATCTAAAAATCTGAGTCCTAACGAGTAGTTAAGTAGCGTAAACTGAAATTTGAAATTTGAAACCCTTCTCCCCCCAGAACAAAAAACAGTTATTCCCGATCTTTGTGTCGTAGATTAGGCTCTAACTACTGCCGCGTTTTGCTAAAATTATTCTTTATGTCAGTATTTTCTTGAAAATAAATTTTAAAGAAAATTTTCAAAAAATTCCGATAGAGGGCGCTTTAGACTTTGGAGTAACGAACAACTATTTTATACCGTTATTTTTTGTGTCTCATTAAATGCTTTCTAAAGCTTAGACTTAAACTTAAATTTTCAGCTCAAAATCTGAATCGCTGAGCGTGGTTCAGTAGCGAGGGGAGGGGGTTCAAATTTCAACTTCTGAACATAGTTCAGTTTGCACTACTTAACCATGCCCAACGATTCTGTGCTGTGATACGAGGCAAAAATACAACTTTCGTCAAGGACTGCATAGTCGGAATTCACTCATAAATGCACTGGCACAGTTGGAAACGTCGCTCATGCAAACGTTAAAGCTCCATTCCTGACGCTAGTCACCGGGTGAAGAAGGAAACAGAAAGTATGCAAATGTCAAATGGGGAAGAAGAAGAACACGTATGCAAAATTTCGACACGATTCAGGCATAAAAACCACTGAACGGTGAGTCAAGTGTAAGTCGCAGTAGTAATGAATCGGAAGATGGTGCCCTTCACGAATAAGGAAAAGGCTGAGATGCATTTAATTTACGGAGCGGCAGATGGAAATGGTGCAGAGGCACAACGAATGTACGGAGAGCGATTTCCTAACAGGCGGTTGCCTAACCGCAAAACTTTCGAGCGCTTGCACAGACAGTTGTGTGAGACGGGATCATTTCTCGCTTCCCGGTCGAATGCAGGTCGTGCAAAAAAGGACGAATCAGTAGTTGTTGCAGAAGCCATTCTGGATGTAGTAGCGGCGCAGCCAAGTACAAGTACACGAACAGTGGCTAGCCAGGTGGATACCTCACAGTCCACGACTTGGAGGGTACTGAAGGATGAACATTTGCTCCCGTTTCATGTGCAACGAGTCCAGAAACTGTCTCCAGGGGATTATCCAAATCGTATTGAATTCGCCCGCTGGTTTCTGCAGCAGAACGCGCTAAATCCACATTTTGGACGAACTGTGCTTTTCACCGATGAATGTACCTTCACACGTGAAGGTACATTTAACACACACAATGCACATGTATGGGCGGATGTCAATCCACATGCTACGTATCCACATGCTCATCAGAGACGCTTTTCCATCAATGTTTGGGCAGGAATCCTCGGAGACCACTTAATCGGACCGTACCTTCTTCCTGAACGCCTCAACGGTAAAACATACCTCACATTTCTGCAACATGTGCTGCCAGACCTGTTAAACGTTGTTCCTCCACGCATCCGGCGGGTCATGTGGTTCCAGCACGATGGAGCGCCAGCCCATTACGTACGAGACGTCCGCAACTATCTGGACATCACATTTCCGAACAGATGGATTGGTCGAGGTGGTCCTGTTGCTTGGCCTGCTCGCTCGCCAGATCTTTCACCCCTCGATTTCTTTTTTTGGGGACGATTGAAGGCTCTTATGTATGAGACACCCATTGAATCCCCCGAGGAACTGGTCGCCAGACTTTCCGCCGCTGTAGGGGAAGTGCTCGAAAAGCCTGATGTTTTCGCGAATGTTCGCCGTTCCATTCGTCGCCGTTGTTCTGCGTGCATAACCTCTGGTGGTCACAATTTTGAACATTTATTGTGATTACATGTTAATAAATATGCTTTGGTAACATAATCCTAATTTGTGTCTTTTTACCTCGTATCACAGCACACAATGTGTGGACATGGTAAACTGAACTGTGCTCAGGAGTAGAAATTTCAAACCCCTCTCCCCAGAAACTTAACCACGTCTAACGATTCAGATTTTGGGCTGAAAATTTAAGTCTAAGCTTTAGAAAGCATTTAATGAGACACAAAAAATAACGGTATAAAATAGTTGTTCGTTACTCCAAAGTCTAAAGCGCCCTCTATCGGAATTTTTTGAAAATTTTCTTTAAAATTTATTTTCAAGAAAATACTGACATAAAGAATAATTTTAGCAAAACGCGGCAGTAGTTAGAGCCTAATCTACGACACAAAGATCGGGAATAACTGTTTTTTGTTCTGGGGGGAGAAGGGTTTCAAATTTCAAATTTCAGTTTACGCTACTTAACTACTCGTTAGGACTCAGATTTTTAGATCAAAATTTAAGTTTAAGTCTAAGCTTTCGAAATCATTTAAAGAAATACAAAAAATAACGTTAAAAAATAGTTGTTTGTTACTCCAAAGTCTAAAGCGCCCCCTATCGGCATTTTTTGAAATTGAACTTAATTTTATTTCAAGAAAATACTGGCATAAAGAAAATTTTTTGCAAAAACCGCAAACGAATCGACCAATTTTTCCATGTTTTATAATCATTTGAAATTTCGGACCCTAAACTTTAATGCCCCCTATCTCCTTGGGAATACGTCTGGGACCCTTAGTCTCCTATTTAATATTATTTGTCTTTAAGTGTACTATAACCCCTTAAAGTTCTGCCCATCTTTTATGAATCACCCTGTATATCAAAATAATCCAAGTTTTAAAATTTAGAAAAAAAATAAATGCATGTATAATGATATATTCTAAAAACTAAAGTTTGAATATATTTACGAATATGCTGCAGAAGAATTTTGCATAAATCACATTAACGAAAGCAACTGACGATAGCTCCTAATTATCGTCTATGATCTGAATACAGTATATCGTTTGGTATTCCCTAATACCTATAATTATGTATATTAGTGATGGGCGATTCTGGAAAAATCGAGTATCGATAAACATCGACATCGTATATTAAAACAGCTTACAGAGAATATTTATAAAATGTCACATATTCAGAAAATGCAAAGAAATAAAATCATTATTTGCAGTCGAAAAATTTCCACACCCCCTTAACAGAACCTATTTCAAAACAACTCTTAATTATCGATTATGATACAAATATATTAAATATATCGTTCATAGCTAATTATATATATAATGTATCAAATAAATGTATACATAATTATGTATATATCTGGTATATTTGCTTTCACCCCACTCAATTTCGAATGCTCAATAATTTAAATGTAATGCATCCCCACTCACATATATGCGCCACTGTTCAATTATTAGATTATATTATATTGACTTAAAACTTATCATATTTGCATTTGAAATTAAGATATTATAGTATGACATCACAGAATTTAGCTGTGAAGCATATAATACAAGTAAGTGCTTTCATTTTAAACGAAAAAGTAAGACGTACATTAAAATGTGTTATTCATTTCGAACTAAGATTGAAAACAACTGTTTATGTGGGCGGAAAATATATTTATAGATACTTTCAGCGATTTATTTTAAGAATGATTTGTTAATATATATATATGTATATGTTTGGAAGAAAAGTGATATAATCTGATGTAAAAATCCATTTTATTAGTGTTTAATTGTATTAAGAATATACACGTAATCCATAATTAACACAGTAACGATTTTTCTTAGTGGCTTTTCTACCAATACCTTTGTATTTAAATAATTTATATCAAAATAAAATTAAAAATGTGTAAATATAATACTGAGTAGAATAATACTCCCACTCCATTTTTTTTAGAGGGGTGGGTGAGATTTTTTTTTGTTTCGCTTTGTTTCCGTTAAAAAAAGATTAATAACGAAAATGAAAAAATCGTCTATATTATTTTGAAGCTTTTAATTAAAAAGTTCGTCGGACATATACAGCAAGCAGCTTTTATTTCTTTTTTGAATTTTTTATTCATAAATATAAATTTAACTTTGAAGTTTGATCGAAATTAGGGAAAATGCCTCCATCATGTTTAACTATCGTATACCGAACCTTTATGGAAATCAATTATAATTTTTGCGATCAATCGCTATCCGAGATTTATGAGAAAAAATTTGGTAGCCACACGACGACATATTGCTGCATCAAATTCCCCGATAGCCAAGTTCCAGACCATTTCGAATGAAGAAAGTCCTTATATTAAAATGCTGGAAAACAACAAATGTAGAGAAAACATTCAGAAAGTGAAAAAAAAGATAGAATCATAATCATCATTATTTTCTATATCTAAACATAGTGATGGAACAGTGCCGCACCATTTGGGCGATTGTCACCATTAAAATTTAATTAACCTTAAAAAAATCTCAGAAATTCTGTCCTTAAATAAGACAAAGAATACTATTTAAATTTAGCTATGTTTACTGGTTCCATCACTGTCTAAGGTATAACTCGACCCATGCAGGACTCTATCTGGGACTAGGCGCTGAAAAGTGGTAGATATTACACGTTTTTGGGATATTTGGTCGTTTTCTTCGGAGGAAATCTGAACAGCATTTAAATTTCTTTCGAGTTCGAGGTATTTCGATCAGGCAAATGCTTTATTATACAGGTTTTCCAAAGTGTATTAATGCAAAAAATTGAAAGAATTTTTATCTGGAGTTTTAGAACTTATATTCGACTGAAAATATACACATTGCTTATTGAAATTGAAACAGGAAGTATCATACACAACTTCATCAGTTAGTTTACTCTGAATTTATCACTGAGAAGATAAAACTGCCACTGACCTAGACCAGAATTCAGCATAGAATTCTCAGAGCAACAGCCTGGTCGTGACAGATTTATCTGTTTTAGCAAAGCCGTAAAAATTTCAGACATTTTGAACACTCGTTTGTCCTTCTAAGATAACCCATAGAGGTCAGTCGATGAAATCTAAAACAGACGATAATGTTCCTCATAATTGTTTTCCTGTACAAAAAAAAACATGTCATTAACCAATATTTAAATAAACATGGGAACGTAGTCATTTCCGAGTTCTTAATTCCCGCATGTGTTTTGTTGACTTAAATGTTTTTTTTTTCTCTTTTAATTGTGTATGCAGTTTCGCGGTAACCCTTATTGTCTCTGGAAAAAAAAGGTCAGAGAACTTTAATAAAACAGTTTCTTTAGTTAAACAAACAGGAAAAGTTTTCTAGGGAGAACACATGTTCTTTGAAAATATTTGTGTAAAAAAAAAAAAAAAAAAAAAAAAAAAAACTCTTTAAAAGAACCACGTTGTTTTTAAAGTTGCTTTCCGGAGTCTAAATTTGGTAGCACATATCAAATGACTTGACAATATATATATATAAGGAAACTATTTAAAAAAAGTTAATTTGTGAATTTATTTTTAATATACAGGGCTATGCAAAATTTCACGTACAAACCTTAGGTGTGATAAAAGCATACTAAAACAAACTTTTTTTTTTTTTTTTTTTTTTTTTTTTTTTCATAGGGAACAATCTATTTATTCAATCAAAAAATACAGGGTGTTTCACTCTAATCCGAATAAAATTCTCTTTCCATAACTTTAATAGCAATGAAGATACTTAAACGAAATTTGCAATAGGCATACCTATTTACTTTCTTCTACCTATACAAGAAGAAAGTATTGGATTCGTGAAAAATTCCGTCTTCCGGTTTATGACAGATTTATTAGTTTTAGAAGGGGTTTTGTTGACTGTTATTAAAAAATGTCTGTCCGCGAGTCTGTGTGTCTGCTGTCTGTATGTGACACAAATTTTGTGGGAGCTCTAACTGACGAACTACTGCGTAGAATAAGATGAAATTTCGTGGGAAGTTCTATCCTTACATCAACTGGTGATGATAAGTTTTTGGACACAATGCCCCAAGTGGGGAAGTCGCAAATCGAAGAATTGTTCGATTTATATAATGCTTATATCTCCAGTTTATGTGCGCAAAATTCAACGAAACATCAAATTTAGAATCCTCATGATAGAAATAGATTGTCATTCAATTTTGGTTGCGGTCATCTAAGAGGGAGTGCCGAATTTCGCCGATTAATTCAAAATATGCGATGCTTATATCGCCAGTTTAAATGCACAGAATTCACCGAAACTTCACGCTTTAGCATCTTGAATACGGGAATACATTGTGTAAAAAAACCTAGTTTCTAAAAATATGTAATTTTTTGTAATATTTAAATCATTTAATTGTTTGTTTTGTGTAGAAGAAAGTTTTGTGTTGGCCACAACATGTTAGTTTTATGTGTAACAATACTACGAAAAGTCATAGAAGCGGCCATAATCCACATCAGAATAGACGTTCCATTTTTCCTAATCTAATCCACACTAATACTACCGAAATACAGTAAACTTCTATCACTTTTCATGATGATACTGAATTTCATACAAAGCAAAGCAAGTCTGTTGAAAATTTCTTTAAAATATCATTACTTTTGTTAAAGTTGTGAACAAAAACAAAATTATTTTATTAAGGCGTTCTGAGAACGCCCCCTTAATATATATATATATATTAAGTGGTTATCCACCCTTAATATATATATTAAGGAGTTATTCAATGAACTTGGTTAAAAATATGAAGATTAACTTTGTAAAGACATGTAGGAATGGAAGTGAATTAATACCTTCATTCGCAGCAAACAAATTAAGGATTGTGGATGGAAAACAGATTGCTGTTGGGAACGGCGGATTTTTTGAGTCATTTTTAGGTAGATTTCGTAAGAAAATCTATTACATTCTCCCCTATGTTGGAATTTCTAGAAAATTTTTGCATATCTTCACCGATCATGACTCTCAGAATCCAAAACCACCCTCTGGTCAAATGTTTATCTATCTATCTATCTATATCACTTTTTTATGGACACGATAACGTCAAAAATTCTGCACAAATCTCTTCCAAATTGATAATTAAAATCAAGGGGCATAAAATCTCGGTCAAGTTCGTTAATGGGAAAAATCGAGCAGAGGGGGGGGGGGGGATTTTTTTTGTGAAAACAGAAAAATCCCGGTAGCTTCTTAATTCCTATTATAAACACTTCATCTTGATATTGCGTCATATAATCTATGTTGAAGCATGCAAGCTCCAAACCACACTTCGAAAGGAAGTCAAAAGAGGTGTTTTGGATCGAAGGGAAGCTTTGGCAGAGTCAATGAAGTTGGTGAGTTAAGACTGTCGTTTTTTGAACTATACTGAAGACGTCGACACTGAGATGTTTTGGATTAAATAAGATGTAATGCAGATAATCCAGATGGTTCATTAATATTCATATTCTTACATGTATTTTTTAACTTTCTTTGTAGTTAGTTTTATTAATATAGAGTTCGATTTTAACTTGATGTTTTCTAGTTTATTTGAAGTAAATTGAGTGAATTATTCATTGAGTTGGTGTCAGAGAAAACTAAACCCCATAATTATACGTATCGAATCTGTTCAAGATTATTATTACTTCTAGGAAAAGGTCCAAAAATTTATGTACGACAGATTTTTGATATAATTAAAAATGGTCTCAAGGGGGGAGGGGAAATAGGGGTTTCATAAGAAAAAAATTCACAATTTTGTCAATTCACAAGATATCAAATACGCTTAAATTTATTATAAATCCTCTTAATATTATCTACAGCTTTTATATTGACAAGTTTTTTATAGGACCCTTACAGGAAAAAAAAATTCTGCTGGCTCAGCCTACTTCACACAGGTAGATTTCTAAGTGGGTGGTTCCAACTGACGCATCATGGCAAAAAGGTAATTTCTTCTGCAATACCCAATAAACAGGCACCCCACGGTCTGCGTCTTCGAAATCTACCTGTGCCTGTAGGCCGAGTCGTCAGGGATTTTATTTTTATTTGTTTAAACTGTATTAGTTCTTGTTTTCCTTCCATATCGTTTTCTGGTCTCGACAGATAAATTTGGGGAACGTTTCTTGCATAAAAACTGCTTTAACATTGCATTTGCGTGTCGTAAGCCACGCAGCCTGTCTCTTGGGTTGGTTTGTTTATTAATTTCTAATTTGTTTTGTTGCTTCTACTGATTTTGGTTAGGTTTCAGCTGATTACGTTATAATGTTTCTTTCAATTAGTTAATTTCTTTTAAATATTTTAATCTGTTCTGGTTTGTTTATTTATTTCTTCATTTTATGGTTTAAATAATGTGATACATTTTTTGTTTAATCATGATTTTTAAAACTATATATACATATTATGAAAACTTTGCTATATGTAATAGCTTCATTTTTTTTCATTATATGTAGCATTACATTTAATTAATAATCGATATCATTAATGGTACTTGCAATATATGTGATTCTTAATTGTTGAAAAACATAATGTTACATAAATGTTTTCATTACAGAATTTAAAAGTATATATATTTTTTAATGTATAGGTTCAGCACTTTTTCAAAAAGTGTTTCATTTCACCCGTTTTCTTCTTTAATAAAATGCCGAATGAGGGATAACGCTTCCCCAAAAATTATTTTTATTGTAAACATCTTAGAACTAAAACTTCGTTTAGAACCAGATGATGTAATAAATAGATTAATGAAAAAAAAAAAAAAAAAAAAAAGTTCTCTTATTCGCATGTTTTTTCTGTTCTTCAAAAAGGATATAGTCAAACATTGAAATTAGGAAGCCTTTTGTTGTACTTGTTTATTAATTTCCTCGATTAACTTTATTAGATTAGTAACTTTAGTAACAAATGACTTTTATCTGAAATTTCATTACAAATATACGAAGCACATTTTTTTTTTTTTTTTTTATTCTAGAAACCGAAAAAAAAAAGAAAAAAAAAAAAGAAAAAAGAAAAAAAAAATGCTTCCGCTATAAAAATACTTGATGTTTAATGAATTCGATGCCGAGAATATGAATATGATTATAAAAAATCTAAATTGCCTACATTTTTTTTTTTTTTTTTTTTTTTTTTTTTTTTTTTGTAATTTACTGCTTCATGTACGGCTTAATACCTCTTTCAATCTACAGTGGCGGTCAAAAGTTTCCGGCCAGTTAGTTTCTTTGATTTGCTTTCCAGAACGTTTCAGCAAAGAAGAAGCGCAATTGCTTCAAAAGTTAGGAATATGCAAATGATCTCTGACCACGTGATCATTTTGATTGGATACTGAAGACACTTGATGCAAAGGAGGAGAATTCGAAACTCGCGTGTGCAAAAGTTTCCGGCAGTTCGTCATTCGTTAGTTTTTGCTGTCGGTAAAATGATTTTTGCAGTGTTTGTTAATTAATCAATGTGAATAACGTAGTTGAAATTCAAAAATGAAAAGTTCAACAATTATTGTTCGTAAACGAGAGATTTGTTTGTCGCTAAAGGACCAATTATTTCGTGAGATTGCGCCAAAGTTATCGATCGGAAAAATCTACTGTGAACGATATTTTAAAAATATATAAAGATGGCCATGGCTTTCAGGACTTGCCACGGTCCGGGAGACCCCGGAAAACGACTATTTTTGAGGACAGAATTATCAGGAGAACAGTAGTTGATGACTCACATAAAAATGACCCTGTAATATCCTGCGATTTACGGAGTGGAAATATTGCTGAAATAAGTCTGTCTACTGTTTCAAGACGCTTATGTGACGTAGGACTTTATGGATGAGTCGGTGTTAAAAACCTTTCATGAGTATAAAAAAATGTGAGCCCGACTGGTGTTTGCCAAGGTACACAAAGACTGGTCAAGTGAAAACTGAAAAAAAAACTACAATTTTCCGATGAATCGAAGTTCAACATTTTTGGAGAAACAGCAGACACTACGTCCGACGACTTAAAACCAAAAGATATGATTCAAGATATGTTATTCCTACAATGAAGCATGGCGGAGGACGCATTATGCTGTGGGAAGAATTTTCTGGAAAAGCGTCGGTCCATTAGTTGAAATCCGTGGCAAGATGAATGTTGCAATGTATAAAGATGTCTTGCAAGATAATTTGCTGCCTTATTGGAGGAATAATTGTGGTCGCAACTATTTGTTTCAGCATGAGAATGATCCAAAGCATACATGCAAGCTCGTCAAGAAGTGGTTTTCGCACAAAAAAATTCGCTTTTGAAATGGCCAGCCAAATCACCCGATCTGAATCCAGCAGAAAATCTTTAGAGAGAACTTTACAAACGTGTGCGGGATTATAAATGTTCCAATTCAGCCGAATTTTCTCAAAAATTGCAAGAAGAGTGGAAAAAACTTACCATAAACGATCTTCAAACATTCAGAGAATCGATGCCATATCGCTGCGCCGCAGTACTTATTGCTAAATGTATGACGACAAAATACTAATTGTAAATATTGTTGATTACTGTTATTTTCTATTATAACACCATTTGTTTTCCAAACATACCAAAATGGCCGGAAACTTTTGAGAACATGCGTTTTCCTTTTAAATTAATTTTGTCAGTTAAATTTATTGAGATTTATTTGTTATACCATAAATAAGTTCCTAACTATTATGTCAATAAAATATATAATTACCACTTTGAGATTCCTCTTCATATGGGTATACTTACAAATTAACCAAAAATTGTATGCTGGCCGGAAACTTTTGACCGCCACTGTATATGTGTGCTCCACAAATCCCCATATTATCGTAGAGAAAAACAAAGATAACCATTAGACTAGAAATTATAGCTTCTTTTTTGTTTATGTTAAAAATAAATAATCATAGTAAGCCATTTCCATATTGAAATTGCAACAAACTTTGAAATGTTTAATATGAACACCCAATTTTGACATCATATTAGGATTTTTAGACTTTTTTGAAACATAACTTCAAAACTACTTGGCGAAATGAGCTGTAATTTTGGATTCACACATTTGAAACTTCTGTAAATCGACTTCTGTTAAAACATTTACAGGGTTACAATTTATATATTTTTTCGAATATTAACTTCAAATAATAAATAATATATATTTTGAAAAAGTCTTAACTTTGTACATTTGTACTATTTCCAAAATAAGAGTCAGTGAAGGTTTTTAATGGTGAAGGTAACACAAGCGGATATTTTCGCCATCTGCTCTGGGCTTTCTACTGAACCAATTTTTATAATTATTTTTTTAATTGAAAGCTGTTCATTTATAGATTACCCCGCCCTATCTAGTTTTTTTTTTTAATATTTCCATTTATATACTTTATTTTTAACTTTAAAAGTTTTTATTGAATTTTTTTCAAAATGGTGGTAATTGCGGGTTACTTCCATTGTTATTGAAACAAGTTGGAAATTGTGCATGAAACGTGACAAATGAGGTGCGTTCCTACTATAACTAGTTTTATAAATATTCAGGTCTTGATGCAATATTTGTTGCACTCTTATGCAAAAATGCATGAATTCAAAATTTATTTTATGTGCAGATTTTCATATTATAGAAATTAATTTAATTTGATGAAATTAAGAAGTTTCAATACACCTTTACAAACAATTAATTAGAATTCTGTTACATTAAAATTATACAATACGCAAATATTCAATACAAGACAATGTAAAAATAAATACAGTAGAAATCCAATTATCCGAACTCCAACTATCCGAATCGCTTTCAGACTTTCAGAAAAAACAAATGAAGACGGAAACGTACTGCGATTCCCAAAATAATGATTCTGTCTACGCGCGCTATTGTCTTTCCCGCCGCGAAGACCCTGGGTTTCAAATTCTAAATGATGATAAACTTATTGAAAGTGTGAGAGAAGAAATTGTCGACGAAGAAAATGACTTTAATGTCGAAGTTGAAGCATACACGGAACCATCAGCTGGTGAAGCATATGCCGGCCTTGAAACTGCGTTGAAGTGGATGAAGCGTCAGAACGAGTGGGACCACATGCAACTTCTGAGTCAAGGGGATGCGCGACTTGGCTAACAGAAAAGGGATGAAGACTGTCAAACAGCTTACTTTGACCGAGATGTTCAGCAAGTAATGACTTTTATTTACAGTACGGTACGTACATACTGTACTAATGTACAGCACTTGTAAGTACGCTTAACATGTAATAGTGTTGCTTTTCATTTAATTAATTAAAAGTTATTTTTCTTTAAACATTATTTTTTTCTCCCATTTTCAACATACATACAGTAATTAATTAAAATATACCCCCCCTTTTTTTAAAAAAATCCAATTATCCGAATTTTTGATTATCCGAATTGGGTCCGGTCCCAACTGATAATTGGAGTTCTACCGTAATTGTTATTATTTTAGTGAAATTAATTATATCGTCTGTTATTATGATATGATTAATTTCCGTAGTAAATTAAGTACATTTTAAGTTGGTAATATTTTATCTTTTGTTGACATTTACTGAAAATTCCAGCTATGAAAATTTCAGAACTTGAAATTCATATTTATACTCTTTTTCCATTTAATATTTATTTCTTCGGAAACATCTATCCAAAAAACTGTCGCTAGATTATATGACTATTATAATCAAACAATTTTAGTATACAAATTCGGTTTTTAAATACAGTAATACGGAAATAATAGGACCCCATCTTAAATAGGACGTAATCCCAATGGCAACCTAGAATCATTGCATATCATGGAATATCATTGAATTAATTACATATGATAGGATTTAACAGAATTAAGAAAACTTTTATTAATATCTTTTTAAGTTTTGATTTGATTTTCATAAAATTTAAAATGACTCGACAAAATTCTGCAACGATTATATATATTAAATTTCAAAGCATTCGGTTGGGTAGTTTTTGCGCGTTTTGGGCAGTTTATATACGGACAGACGGACGGACCAATAAATTTAATGATTATATATATTAAATTTCAAAGCATTCGGTTGGGTAGTTTTTGCGCTGTTATATACGGACAGACGGACGGACCAGACGACTATAGGTGCTACGTATTTATATAATTACGAACGTACCTAAAAAAGGGAAATAATAGGAGTTATTTTCTTTAGTCGAATTTCGACAGGAAGCACCTCGTGATTATTAACACTTGTTGTTTATCATATTTCATCGTTTAACTTTATTAGACTACTAACTTTAGTAGTAAGTAAATATTTTCCGAATATTAAACTATACTATATAAATAATACTATACTATATAAACCTACCTATACTATATAAAAACCGAGTATAAAAAGTATTTTTTAAATCTTTATTTCTGATTCCAAAGCAAAGCTAAAGTATTTTTCTTAAGACATATAAAAATGCACTTTTCTATATAAAAGTGCTTTTACTCCCACAGATGCTTTAGTGTTGTTTTCTTCTTGTCCCTTGAGCATTTATGAATAATTTTCTCTTCAATCACGTTTTAGAAGAAAAGGTTTCAGGTAAAAGCTTTTTTACGTTTTCCTCGATAAATACCTTTTTTTCCCTTAAAGATTACTATTAATAGAATTATAAGTAAATCTTTATTTAGTGCTAGAAGTTATATTTGGTAGATAAATAATTGGATAAATCTTAAAATAGACATACATTTTTGATCTAAAATATACAATCATATAAAATTTCAATCTTGATTTTTTTTTTTTTTTTACAAATTTTAAAAAAGATTTTAATAGCGATTCTCAGTTTAATATTGGGTAATCAACTTATTTAAAAAGTAACTAAAATTATTTTATATCCAGATGATTATTATTTTATTTTTATATTTTATTTTTATATTTTATAATGATAATATGATAGTGTATTAACAATTTTGTAATAATATTAATAGTAATGTACCAATTAATCTAAATGTATTAAGTATAACCATGTATTAAAAAAGTGTTATATAATGCATTACCATTTTTTTGAATATGACATATGACTAACATAACTTTAAGCCTATATCATAGTTCTTCATTTCTTTTTGTCATGGAACCAACCTCCTTCCAACTTTTTTTTAAACTTAAGTAAATTGAAGTGAAGTGACCAACTCTCCAACCAGGGGTGAATGGAAGTGAAGAGAGGAGGAGAGCGTTAGTGGTGGTTTCTGTTATGAATAATAATTATATATATTAGAAATTAGTTTTTTAGGGTTTCGTTCATCTCACGAAACCCTATTCGTCTCACTTCTCTGTCTGTCTATCCGGTATAGCGTTCGTACTCGGAAACTAAACTGTATTAGAGACTTGAAATTTTGTGTACTTGCAGTTGAATACCTCCTGTCACACGACAAATAATAAAATTTTGAATACGACCCGTAATTACCGGAGATATTAATTAAAACCCTTAAAAACTCATTAAAAATTTCGCAGAAAGAACGAAAAAGGAATATATTTCTATCCAAACTGAGAACACACCTGCTTCGATTTCCAAACGCAGTTCATGGTTGCCGTAAAGAGCTGGGTTTCCAGATTCTCATCGATTTCCTGTTTTCGGAAAAATCTCGAAATAATCTGCCTATCGACACAAAAATTTGGATACAAGGGTAAAAAAAATCGCGATTTCAAAAAATGAAATAATAATAATAATAAAAAAATCAGCTTTTCGATATCAATTAAATATGAGAATTGAAATGGATTTTTGAGAATTGAAATGATATATCAATTAAAAACTTTTGATTTTCCATTTAAAAAAGAACCCTTTTTATTTAATGACAGCTGCACTTGTTCGAAAAAAAATTATTTCAATGCTTGGAGTATATGTCTCCAGAAAATGGCAGACTACTTTTGCAGATGTACTTTTCGGCCTATTTCGAAAAACATGGAAATAATTGTTCGATCGACACGAAAATTTGCAAACGGAAGTAAAAAAATCCCTGACGGCTCGGCCTACAGGCACAGGTAGATTTCGAAGACGCAGACCGTGGGGCGCCTGTTTGTCGGGATTGCGGAAGAAATGACCTTTTTTACGATGATGAGGCAGTTTGAACCGCCTACTTCGAAACCTAACTTGTTTGCAGGCGGATTCAGCAGGGATTTTTTTGTTTTTAATTTTTTTTTGGTATAACGGTTGGTCCTATAAAAAACTTGTCAATATAAAAGTTTTAGATAATATTAAGAGGATTTATAATAAATTTAAGCGGATTTGAAATCTTGGGAATTGACGAAGTTATGCATTTTTTTCTTCTAAACCCCCCCTTCCCCCGCTTAAGGCAATTTTTAATTATTTCAAAAATCTGTCATACATAAATTTCCGGCCCTTCTCCTAGAAGTAATAATAACTTCAAACGGATTCGATACGTATCATAATTAAGAAATTATGGGTTTTTTTCTGTTTTCACAAAAAGACCCCCCCCATTCCCCCCCCCCCCCCGCTGGTTCGATTTTGCCCATTAACGAACTTGACCGAGATTTTATGTATCAGTTTCGAACAGATGCGGGAGTTGGAACCGCTTACTTCGAAAAATAACTTGCTTGCAGGCGGAGCCGGCAGGGGTTTTTTTGTTTAAAATTTTTTTTTGCTATAACGGTTGGTCCTATAAAAAACTTGTCAATATAAAAGTTTTAGATAATATTAAGAGGATTTATAATAAATTTAAGCGGATTTGAAATCTTGGGAATTGATGAAGTTATGAATTTTTTTCTTCTAAACCCCCCCTTCCCCCGCTTAAGGCAATTTTTAATTATTTCAAAAATCTGTCATACATAAATTTTCGGCCCTTCTCCTAGAAGTAATAATAACGTCAAACGGATTCGATACGTATCATAATTAAGAAATTATGTTTTTTTTTCTGTTTTCACAAAAAGCCCCCCCCCCCCCCCTTGGTTCGATTTTGCCCATTAACGAACTTGACCGAGATTTTATGCCCCTTGATTTTATGTATCAGTTTCGAAAAGATGCGGGAGTTGGAACCGCCTACTTCGAAAAATAACTTGTTTGCAGGCGGAGCCGGCAGGGATTTCTTTTTGTTTTTAATTTTTTTTTTTGCTATAACGGTTGGTCCTATAAAAAACTTGTCAATATAAAAGTTTTAGATAATATTAAGAGAATTAATAATAAATTTACGCGGATTTGATATCTTGTGAATTGACGAAGCTATGATTTTTTTTCTTCTAAAACCCCCCTTCCCCCCCCCCCTTGGAGCCATTTTCAATTATATCAAAAATCTGTCATACATAAATTTTCGGCCCTTCTCCTAGAAGTATTAATAACTTTAAATGGATTCGATATGTATAATAATTAAGAAATTATGGGGTTTTTTCTGTTTTCACAAAAAGCCCCCCCACCCTTCCCCCCCTTGGTTCGATTTTGCCCATTAACGAACTTGACCGAGAGTTTATGCCCCTTGATTTTATGTATCAGTTTGTAAAAGATTAATGCAGAATTTTTCCAGTTATCGTGGTCAGAAAAAAGTGACATAGATAGATAGATAGATAGATAGATAGATAGATAGACAGATAAAGTTTTGAACTGGGGGTGGTTTTGGGTTCTGGGAGTCATGATCGGCGTAGATCTGCAAAAATTTTTCAAAATTTCCAACTTAGGTGAGAATGTAATAGGTAGTATTTCTTACGAAATCTACCTAAAAAATCGCGATTTCAGAAACCAAAATTCATAAAAATCCATCAATTAGAACCCAAGACATTAATTAAAAATTTTATTTTTTCGAGCGAATTTATCTGGCACGTGTTTGCTAAATCATTTGAGAACAGATAGGTGTCTCCTAGGAAAGTATAATTTTTATACTCGGCAGATCTCGGGAACTATATATATATTTTTTGAAATATTGCATTTATCGATTTGAAAATTATGCATCTATGCGTATTTTTTAACGCTTATTCGAAATATGTCATTTTTGTAAAAATCCGCCCATTAGAACTCAAGATATTAATTATTTTTTTCATTAATTGGGTGTTTGATAAAAAATATCTCGAAGTGAGCTACAGACAGGTTGTCTGGGTAAAAATTTTGAACTGCAGTTCTAAGAGGGCTGTGCAAATTATAAGATCTAATTAAGCTATGTTTTCTAAATTAGCACCACGTTAATCATCTCTCTTTCCGGATTAAAAGATTCGAAAAATTGACAAAATCGGTCTATTACAACCGAAGATATTAATTATTTTTACATTAATGAAAATAATATTTTTCGAAGTCAATAGAACCAGCCAGAAATCTATGACGTCTTTGATGTTTTGAATGGAGAAGGATATAAAATGATGAATTAAAAATTGATTGGGATTTTTATAGGCCATTTAAAATTATTAAAAGTGTTGGATTTTTGGATTGGAAAATTATGCATCCTTGCATTGGGCTAGGGATTAAGATTTTCAAAAAATTAAAAAAATCGGCCAGTAAGTTTTCATTTTAGTAAAATCATGATTTTTTAAAATTGAAAACGAAATAAAACGGTAATTGACAACGAGGGAATTAATAGCCCCTAATTTACATCGGGGTTTTCTTTAACAGAATATTTATTGTAACATTTTATTTTACAAATAATAATAATAATAATAATAATAATAATAATAATAATAATAATGCTGATGATAATTAAACACCCCACTCACAAATTTTAACGCATGTTCAAATTTCTAAAACTGTATAAGATAGGAATTGGAAAATTGGGATACATACGCAAAATCATATTCTATTTAAGAAAATTCGAAAATTCGAAAAAAATCGACCAATAAATTTTTTTTAATAAAAAACCTGATTTATTTTATTATTATTATTATTATTATTATTATTATTATTATTTTATGGAAATGAATTTATTTGGATTTATTAATTAAAGGATAAAGTGTTTTGAATGGAATATTCAACGAAACACTCTGTGTGATCTTCGATCACACTTACCCACTTATTTAACACTTTAAGGTATATTTGCAATCAAAAGTTTTCAAATTTTTAAATGTAATAGGTGTGCTACTATTATTAAGTTATTATGAGGGCTTGAAGAATCTCAGCCCGCCATGCCCCCATCTGGTTAAAGCCCTGGTAGTGAACTGTTTTAAAATTAAGCAATTTTTTTTTTATGATTTAATCATTAGAAGATAAATTAATGAAAACAAATTGAGAGAAATAATTTTTTCAATTAGATAATATAGATACGTAAACAACATCAGGTGCAATAAGAAACAATAGAAAATCTTAACATTATCAAAACAATAAAAATTCCCAAGAAAAATATCCTTTTATAATAATTGCAGTGAATGCAGAATCGGCAGATAATTTTGTTTCTCGGGTCGAATGTACTTCGATGATAAAACAAATGTTCTTGAAAAACGTAAAGGGAATAAGATGAAATTTTAGAGTAAATTTTTTTACTCTCATTTTCTCCAACAATTGTTTCAATGAAAGAGCATTTTGAATTTCTTAGCAACTTTCCAGTTTTCTTTAGTTTTTTATGTTATATTGAAGAAATGTAAAAATGTGAAGAACAGAGAGTGGGAACTAAAATAAAATCTTTAAAATAAATACTAAGATTTAGGGAATAAAGATATTAAAGCAACCGAAGAAGAATTAAAATTGTTGTTTAAAAAAAAATAGCGTCCATACTAGGCTAGAGGAAATTCTGAAATTAAATAGTAATTACAGTCTCCAAGAATGTTTTCTAAATGCTAGGATTGAGAATTCTTCCCACTTTATCTGCTTTATTCATTAAAGCTAAACATTAAAAAAATTAAAATTAATTAAAAATTATTTGAAAATAAACACGAATCTGTAAAAAATTGTATTACGTAGATTTTATGTCAATTGAAAGGATATTGTTCATTCAATTGACATAAACGAATTACTCCAAGATTCAAATAAATAAATAAATAAATAACATAAAAGCCCGCCGGAATCGTTTCACATTAAAGAAATATTTTAATAGGGTTTTCTATAATTATGATGATTATTTTTGTAAAGAAAATAATATTTAAAAATTTTGCATAAAATAAGTAAAATAATTTTCAGTATGTCTCCTATTTAATTGATCTAATTAGTCAATGTTTTGACTCTGGTATGAGAATATGCATTACTTTCTTCATATTTTTCTGATCAGCCTTTTATAATGCGCTTCAATCGAAATTAAATTTGAAAAATTGGATTTAAATGCTATGCTCGCTGCTGAAAAGCATATTTATATCTGTAGTATATATTTTCTTTTCTGGAATGGCATTACGTAATTAATTATCATTTAAGATTATAGTAATTTAAATTCCCTTTGTATGTTTTAATGATAACATTTCAAGTATTATAATTTTCCAAAATTCAGGTGAATTCTAAAATTTTATCTCTAAAAATAGTTGCCTTAATAATTGCATTCCTAAAAATTCAACTATGACATAATACTGAATCCCTGTTTTTTTAGTTTGAGATTTATTAAAATGTTTTATAATGATCTTTTTTTTCAAACTTAAATTTGTTTATTTACTAATAAACTAAATAAAAGTTCCATAAACTATATAATAGTTCAGACTAGCATAGAATATTTGCAATTCATTATAAATAATGACGGATAATTTTTCTATAATTTTTTGATCCAATCAATATGCAGCAATTTTAACGAGATTTTGGTATATCTAGATATTTGATATTTAACAGACAGAAAAAACAGTGGACTGAAAAGTAACATAATGTAATGTATGCATATAAGCTTTGGATATATATTTCATAATTCATAAGTGAAATGAGAATAATTTTTTTTTTCCTTAAAGGGCGCCAAATAATTCATCTCACACAGTAGAGAAAATCACGCACACCATACAGAATTCCAAAATGGCCTTTATTGTCTAAGAAAATTATTAATATAATTTACATTGACCAGATACTAACATGCGTATAAAAATTCTATTTTTACTTCTTAGCATGATTTATGTAGCTCCAAATGAAAAAAGAAACATTTTGAACGTCCACTGCCATTTTAACCTTTTGATTAATTTTTCTATGAATTCCTTCTACGGTTAAATTTTATTATTATTAATATTATTATTATTATTTCTTTTTTTAAGGTGTACATACAACTGTTTAATGTCGAAAAAAATGAAAGCAGTTTCGACCTTTTCCATCTAGGAAAGAACATACTATTCCAATTTTTATTACTGATTATAAAATAGAGTGTGCATTATGACCTTTTTCGAGTTTAGAATGTAACATGCATATGTGTTTGATATTTAGAAACATCTGGAAACTTTTTTTTGTAAAAGTGATATGCAAGGATGTACGATCACCCAAATTATTCTTAATTTAACAGAAAAATTCTGCTTTATCAACATACGCCAAAAACTGCAGAATATTCTGAAACTAAATGGGCATGTATTTTAGAAAAAAAAAAGTTGAAAGTACTGCGTATCTTTTCCAAAAAGTATAGGGTTCAACAATGCATAAAGCTTATTTTTTGCGACGCAGTAAACAAATTTAAGTTCTGTCTTAAAATATAAATATAATATATATCTGTTAATGTTTTATGTAAAAATATTAAATACTTCAAGAGATATCTTGCTCACAATTTAAAATAAGTACATTTTAAAATAAACCATCTTAAAGCGTTTTTTATTATAATTGTTTATTAAGAATACCTGATACATTTATAGGATTTTTTTTATGCTACATGTTCTTAAAAATACTCAATTGCAATTTTTCGGCTTTCCAGTTATCGTAAAAAAACTTTCCACTCTTGCTATTTATAACGAAGACCCCGTTCAAGACCATTTAGTAGGTATTTAACAGTGGCTTTTTACATACGCCGATCCGTAATACAGTAAACACTCTAGAAAGTAGAAGGTATCGCTAATGCAAGTTTTTACTAGCATGATATTAGTAAATTTGCAGTCACCGGTGTTTAATTTAGCACAGGATCAAAGAAACTTGGTGTTTCCCCAGTGAAATGACTCGAACACATTTATCATAATGCAAACATCATATAATCTAATATGAGCAAATCTTGTGTGTGTGGTTATATATATATATATGCAAATTTTATCTTAAAAACGGCTCTAACGATTTTGACGAAATTTTGTATCCTACCGTTTTGGGGTACCAGAAAACCATTGGACTAAGTCACATGTTCGAGAAAACTCGATTAGTGGGTCATTTTAGGTAATTTTGGGCCAGGGTCAAGCTAATTGTATCTAAAAAACGGTTCTAAAGATATTGACTAAATTTTGTATCCTACCATTTTCGGGCACGAAAAGACTATTGGGCTGGGTCACATGTTCGAGAACTTTCGATTAGTGGGTCATTTTGGGGTCAACGGGGGTCAAGTTAATTTTATCTAAAAAACGGCTTTAACGATTTTGATTAAATTTTGTATCCTACGAGTTTCGGGCACGAGAAAATCATTGGGCTAAGTCACATGTTCGAGAAAATTCGATTAGCGGGTCATTTTGGGTCACGGTGGGTTAAGCTAATTCTATTTAAAAAAAACAACTCATACTATTTAGACTAAATTTTGCATCCTATGGTTTTCGGGCACGAAAAGACTGTTGGGCTAGGTCACATGTTCGAGAAAATTCAATTAGTGGGTCATTTTGGTCATGGGTCATTATGGGTCAAGCTATTTTTATCTTAAAAACGGCTCAGGCGATTTGAACTAAATTTTGTATCCTACGGTTTTGGGGAACGAGAAGACTATTGGGTTAGGACACATGTTCGAGAAATTTCGATTAGTGGGTCATTTTGGTGATGTATCATTATGGGTCAAGCTATTTTTATCTTAAAAACGGCTCAGGCGATTTAAACTAAATTTTGTATCCTACGGTTTTGGAGAACGAGAAAATGATTGGGCTAGGTCACATGTTTGAGGAAATACGATTAGTGGGTCATTATGGGTCAGGCTATTTTTATTTTAAAAAGGCTCAGAAGATTTGAACTAAATTTTGTATCCTACGGTTTTTAGGCACGAGAAATGATTGGGCTAGGTTACATGCTCGAGGAAATTCGATTAGTGGGTCATTTTGGTCATGGGTCATTATGGGTCAAGCTTTTTTTCTTAAAAAGTGTTGGTGACATTGGCGAGATTTGGAGGGAAAATTGACTTTTAAGATTACCAATGCCAAAACGCTTGGCGCCAAATGAAAAAAAATTCGCCAAATTTGGCGACATTTGGCGAAAAGATTGGATTTTAGAATCGGAAGGAATTTCCTAGAAATTCCAAATAGGAGCCGAGACACATGATTCAACCAATCAGAGTCCATAGAACGTTCTTGAAAACAAAATTGAACCAATCAGGATACATAGAACTTTCTCAACACATGTTTGGCGCTAAATGAAAGAATGTCACCAAAATTGGCGACATTTGGCGATGTTTTGGCGACAATTGGCAAAAAAGTTGGCTTTTAGAATCTGAAGGAATTTTCTAGAAATTCCCAATAGGAGCCAAGGTACATGATTCAATCAATCAGAGCATCTGGTCTGATATTTGAATCAGTGTTGAGCTGATTCAAATATCAGACCAGATGCTATGAAAATAAGGTTAACTGGATGAATTACGCCCTCCAGATTCGACTGGGATAGCTCAGTTGGTAGAGCATGGCAGCTTCAGCCAAGAGATCCCAGATTCGAATCCTGGCCCGGATATTTTTCGTCCAGTTGGAAAATTACAACTCGCACCAGTGTATTGTTTATTGAAAAGTTGTAGATGTATAGATATTTACTATGGTCTTTATTAATTCGATTTGGTTTATTGTGTCACACAACTCTTAAAATATTTTGATTAGATGGACTACATGTTGTACCATTTACTATGAAATTCAAAATTTCAGCTTGTAAACTAAAGTAACACTTAAACAAAATTATATTTTTGCAGCATTCAAATAGTATCAAGTAATTTCTTTATCAACAATAGAAAACAATTATGCAGTAAAGGTTGAGTGATAAGAATTTGGTTGGAAAGCTTATCTTTCCTTAGCGAATAGAAACGCTCTTCTTTAAAGACCAGTTTTTCCTAAAGAGCTTTTTTATCTGAGATCTAATAAATTTTTAGTATGTGATTTTTAGAATATTTTCTTTTCAGACACTATTAAACGGTTATTATCTGTTTATTTCTTATCGGATAAGTTTATGTTAAGGTCTGTCTGACTTTGAATACAATTAAAACCGTTATCTTAGCAAAGAACCATCTTAAAAGAACATCGTTAAAGTTTTTTGAGTTGATAAAACTGAATTTTTAAATAAACTTAAGGGTATCGAACAGTCTTTAAAATCTCCACTACGTTAATTTAAGATGTTTTGAAATATTTTATAATTTTAATACGTGTTACTATATTTTGTATTGACGAAAATCTAAGAACAGCTTTAACAAATGCTAAATTACAGTTTTGAATATATTTCTGTGATTAGTTAACAGCAATAATAAAAGACAAATTTATTAATTACTGTTAATGTTTCCCTGAATTCTCAACAAATGTATATGTATACCTATCTTTAATTTTAGAATTAAAAGAGAAAATATGATAATCCATGCTCTGCTAATTTGAAGCCTCCAACTGAGTCGTGGGTCTGGCTCCAGCCCCCGTGGTCTCCTCATATAAAGATAGTTCCGATTTCTTCAAAGGGCCCCAGATGCAAGGAATATTTTTGAGGACCACATTCATTTTTAGGTGCGTTCGTCATTATATAAGTACGTATCACCTATAGTCGTCATCTGGTCTGTTCAGCGCAAAAACCATCCAACCAAATGGTTTGAAATTTAATATATATAATCGTTGCTGAATTTTATCGAGTATCAAAACGTAAAAATATATTAATAAAAGTTTTCTTCATGCTATTAAATCCCATCATACGTAATCTATATAATAAATGCGCAAGTCATGTGACTGAGGAAAACAAACACGGGCTGACCACCCCACTTTTCATACGCTAAGCGGCCATTTTTATTAAAAATTATTTTTTTGGATAAAAGTTCATAAAAGTTAAATTTTTAGAAAAATCGTTCAAAAAAAAAATTGTAGGTTTGAGAGATGAGTTACATTCAAATGTATATACATTCTGAGATAATTTCAGTTGAAATTAGGTTGACAGGCCAAAATCTCACTTAATTAATAAAAAACAAACATAGAAGATTCGTTCATCATGACTCATAACATATTAAACCATGAAGGTAAATCATTGGCAAACCAAGTTCTCCATTTTAAATTTTGCAGCGCTGTCTGGTGTAAAAAAAAATCTCGTCTGTAAGCGTGGCATACGTAATAAGAGAAAGGCATGCTCAATTCGCCGAAAACTGTGGAAAAAGCGTAGCCGGATTCAGTACAAACCCTGAACCAAAATTCCCATTGGATAAGCGTGACCTTTGTAATAATAGATTTTAAATTCTCTGAATTAGCGAACGTGTTGCAACTGACAAGCAAACGGACAAGAAGAATAAATTCCTAAGCGAGTTAATACTTTAGTTAACGTAGATTGTACTTATTTTGTTACGGAAATTAATCATCGACTTATAATAAAATCCGAAGGCAAGAAAGTGCCTGTAACGATTCCGGGCGCGATCACTCTGGTCTGCGAATCGACCATAGTTAAACGCCCTATTAGGCTTAATGAAAAACCTATGCTACATCCGATTCTGCTGTTAAAATATTTGTAAAAGCATATTAAAGCTTTTAAATATTTTAATTTTGTTTAAAACCTTCAAAAACTATTTCATATAAAACATGTATATCAACATTTCTGTAAACATTTTTTTTTCTGTAAGCACTTTTTTTTTCAGAAATAGCGGTGATTTCTTTCGTAGGGAGGATTTGAGGTGATCAATCCAGTATATTCGCGCCATCTACCAGCGGATTTTGAAATTTTGCTTCCATCGTAAATGATTCTTTCTTATCAAACGTAATTAAAATATAACGAATACATAGTGCAGCGTAATTTGCATTTAATTTTCCTTATGTAATCAAACAATGAGTTATGTGGTGAGTCAAGCTGTTTAGAAACTCATTGATAACACTTTTTTACAAAAACTTTCGCACATGGATTATTTGTAATATTTAATTTGAATGTTTTGTCCAATCGTTGAACTATTTCAGAAATTTAATACTGAGTAAAATATATATATCCTCATTATTTTTATTTGTAGGAATCATTTGTCATTTTTAAAATGTACTTTTCTACTATACAAACCTTTCAATAATAAAATCTTCATGCTGTTTGTTTGTATGAAGAATTATGAAAATGAAACGTAGATCAACAATCCGTCATTTTTTATCATTGCCTAGTATCATAATAACAGACGCTATAATTCATTTCACTGAAATAAAGACCACCAAGATCTGAATATTTATAAAACTACTTATGGTACGAACGACCCTCATTTTGTCACGTTTGACATAAAATTTCCAAATTGTGTTTCTTCCAAAGGGTAAAAAAACAAAAAAACAGAAACAAAATGATACTTTAATCCTGTTGCTTCCTTTCTTCTTAAGGCCGGCGCGTTGTAAAAAGGACACCGAGAATGTGGAATAATATTCATACCACAAATTCTCCTCGTTAATTTTTAAACCTATGGACGTAAAATGCATCCGTATTTTTTCAAATTTCTCCAAAAGTTTTACATTCTTTTATCTGTACGCTCATCATAAAAAAATGTTTCTTTCCTTTTTTATTTGACAAATGTTTCGAAAAGGCATAGTTAGTTTTATTTCAAGTGGTAAAATCTTATTTACAACTCGTCTGCTTCCCTTAGATTTAACATCTAAAATATAATATTAAGTATATTTTTGAGAAACATTTTCTCAAATAAACTGGGGAAAAAAATCATGCATCAAGCATAGATTATGAAACACTTTCTAACACCAACAGTATACTTTAACAAACCTTCGCTGTCTAATAAGGTAAATAAAATACACAAGTAAAAATTTTAGAAAACACAAAACCCATTTGAAAATCAGATTTCAGCAATTATAGGCTATCTCCAAAAATAATCCCATTCTTTTTTGCAGCCTTTGTTTATAATCTATAGATTTGTATATACTCTATAGCATGCTGCAATTTAGTTTAGTATAAGAAAACACATAACACAGTTGAAAATTCACCTTCAGCAGTTTCTACCAATAGATGGAAACATATTTGAATTCTGTTGTACAGCGCTGTAAACTACCGTAAAGTTTTTATACACGCCACATATTAAGCTAAAGTTTAATTAAGGCAAAAACACTTTGAAAACAATTGAAATCACACTTACCAGAAATTATCATACAGAGGAGGCCACGTATCCAGTTCTTTGCGTGGTCCTGTATATGATTTTATTTATATTCAACAAACATCTCTTAGTATGCTAAATATATTTCACGTTCAACATGCATAACTCGATTAAAAAAATTCTTTAAGCAATTTACGCTGATACACATTGATGCTTAAGAATTCTTTTGTGTTGCCTTGTATATGATGTACAGGGTGGTTATAAAATAAGTATCCCTATTTGGAGCTGTCTGTAGCTTGAAGGAATAACCCGAATGAAACCAAAATTTGTACACATACTATTCGAGAAGGGGAAAGAAGAATGGAATAATAAAAAAATAGATACAATAATCGACAACAGATGGCGCTACGGGTTTTGTCGGTGCAAACGCCGTTGTAATCATTAGTAAACTCAAAACGCGGTCATTTCTGCCATTAACGTTGTACGACATAGCTCTCAGTTTACCAGATCGCGCTTTAATTTAAAAACTATTCTACGTTAACAGCTCAAACAGTGTAGCTGCTTTATGTGAATTTAGGCGTGTGAAAGGAATGCATAAAGGGAAAGGTCCTTTGAAACCGTGTGTAGTGAGACGAATGGTAAAAAAATTCGAGGAGACTGGATCGTTTACTTTAAAATGTGGAGGAGAAAGGAATTCAGTACCTCTCCAGATGCAAGAAGAAATTGCCACTGCGATTGTGGAGTCATCAGGGATTCCGGAAGCCGGTCCTAGTGCACGTGGAGTTGCCCGAAATTTGAATATTCCATATGCTACTGTTCGAAAAGTCCTAAGAAAGGTAATCCAATTTTATCCGTTTAAAATTAGTTGCCATCAATAATTGTTACCAGGTGACGCGCAGCAGAGACTGGATTTTGTTTTAACGTTTTTAGCACGAATGGAGGTGGGTGATGTCTTTCCATGGAAGATTTTATGGGGAGATGTAGCCCATTTTCATATGAATGGGACAGTCAATACGCAGAACTGCAGAATATGGGCTTTGGAGCCACGAACTGTTATTCACGAAATACCCCTCTACTCTCCAAAAATCATTGTGTGGTGTGGCTTTACAGCAAGTTTCATTATTGGTCCTTTTTTTTTTTTGAGGAGTTAAGGCCAACAGGCCCTGTAACGTGTTCGGTTACTATTATTGCACATTACATTTTACATACAAAAGCGCCATCTGTCGGCGATTATTACAATTATTCTTTTTATTGTTCCATTCTTCTTCCCCCTTCTCAAATAGTATCTTTTCAAATTTTGGTTTCATTCGGGTTATTCCTTCAAGCTACAGACAACTCCAAATATGGATACTTATTTTATAACCACTCGGTATACCATTTATACATACCACATAGTATGCAAATTTTTTTTGCGCATACCTAAATAAAACCGCACTTCCAGTAATCATCGCTTATGCTTATAGATAATACTTCGGATACTCCCGAAGGAAAACACTCTTATCGGATACTTCGTATCCGAAATATTTTGTAAGTCCCTGTAAATGAGCGATAAACGCTATGGACATCACATTATAAAACGAGTATTTTGTAGTAAACCTCAGTAATGTATATTAATTCCATTATATTTCAAGTAGTGTAACACAATTAAAATACGCTGCAAACATTTTCCCCCGTAAACCATTACGTAACCGAATAATTTTGTGTGGCCTGTAAATAAATAATAATGCTTTACACTCCATATTCTACAGAAAGCACGTTTTAGTGCACCTTAGAAAATGATGTCAATTTCAATATGTTTGTAATAGTGTAACGTGATTAAAATGCACCGCAAACGATTTTTCCCCATGGACCATAATCTAACGGAATTATTTTGAGTTATACTGTAAACTAATTAGTGCTACACATGCTATATTCGATAGTAAGCATCTTGTAGTGTACTACAGCGATGCATATCAATTTCAATATATTTGAATATTAGTGTAACATCATTAAAATACACTGCAAAGAAATTTTTCCCGTAGACCATAATGTAAAGGCATTCTTTTGAGTGCTCCTGTACACGAAGTGTAAGTGCTACATACTTCATTTTCAATACCGAACATGTCATAGTAAACCTCAATAACATATATCAGTTACATGACAATCCGAGTATATTCACGCGAGTTAGAGCATGGACAGACGGCAGACAGAAGACAGACAGCAGACAGACAGCAGACAGAAGACAGACAGACAGACGGACAGACCACACAAACCGAATTCATAAACATTTTTAACTGTGTTGGAAAGTGTTAAAAAGAAAAAAAAAACATCTTTCAAGAAGAACATACAGAGAAAAAAAGAAATTTTTTTTCCGAGGTGAAATTTGAAAAATACCGATGCATTCTAAGCCCATAGGTTTGGAACAACATTCAGTAAAAGTCCTTGTACTACTTAAACTATGTAATATATAACGTTGTAATTACGAATCAACACTATTTTTTCTTTGATGTAAATGAACAAACATATTTAGCAAGTTCTTTTACCGACATGATGTCTAAAATTATTCATACAAAAAGTAGCTCAGATTTGATCATAAATAGTGCAAAAAAGCATTTTTCTTTCAACTGTAGTGATCAAAAGTACGTACGAAGTCCAATATTGAATATAAGTTCATTTGCTTTTACAAAGATGGACTCTTTGCGCGTTCCGAAATAATTTCTCGGATTCTCACCATAAATATTAACTTACCAAAACGCACTTTATTATATTAACAAGGACTTGTTTCAGAAATTGATCCCATAAGGAGAAGAAAATATAGATGATTGCTCAACTTCTACAATCGAAATTAGGACATATTCATAATTCATTTACTTAACTGAATAATTCCCGAAAAGCAGCATAACGGAAGTAACAGTTACAAAAGAGAGGATGTAATTAATAAAAGAGATTGTGAATTTAATAAGTATACAAATTTTCAAGATAAACCGATAATAACTTGTTACACAAAGGCTGCAAGATATCTATATATAAATTTTTATAAACTAAACACATTTGTATTGTTTAATATTTAATGAAATTAAAACAAAAAAATCCTTAAATTAATCACCTATTGTCCCTTTGAAAAAAGAAAAAAAATATTTTCTTTGTAAAGGAATAGGGGGTTCTGCCCCCTGCTAGCTACGCTCACCAACCCCCGTTCAGACTTTTAACCCCTTCGCTACGAGCGTCCTTTACAGAATTTTTAATCTTCTACCACCGGTGTTTCAAAACAGAAATTTGCGCCTAATTGAATCGCAGAAATGATATGATTAAATAAGGCAAAGCTTACATTAAAAATTAACTGGTGGGAATAATGAAGAATTCTGAGCATCTTATGCGTCACATATACGTGTCGCTCGTCCCCAACGGGTTAAGATATTACGGAAGATTGAGTTATAATTAAAAGACCGGTGGCGATCTTCTGTAAACAGGTTTCCATTCATTTCCATTAGACTGAGGGATTTTAAGGCCGAATCAACTGCTGTGGCGACTTTTTACGCGATTGATTAAATAAGATCAATTAAACATTTTAAAATCAGCGTGCATAAAATGGCTAAATAAATGATGTCGCTGCCTCCCGGAATTTTATAAGGACGCTACAAGAAAATTGTTTTAAATGTATCGTTTTAAATATAATGCAATTTCCCCCAAAGTTTTCTTTCTCTTTTTTATATTTACGTGAAAATACATTTTTTTAACTGAAAGGAAATATTATTATTTGCGATAAATTGAAACTGGCAACAATAGGTAAAAAGACTTTTCGAAAAATGAAACAAATCTGTCGTGTAAATATATTTTTGAAATGAAACTGTTTGCCAATATTATTATTTAGGCATTTTAAATATGACGTAATTTTCCCCATTTACTCCTTTTAACACGTAATAATTTAATTGTTAATTTGAATTTTCTTTCTTTTTTTAATATACATGTGTAAATACATTTTTATGTTGTAATTTTCCCCATTTCCTGCTTTTAACATGTGATCATTCAATTATTATTTTAAAGTTTTCTTTATGTTTTTAATAGTCACATGTAAATACATTATTTAATAGAAAGGAAATGTTATTTGCGCTATTTTAGAATTTGGCAGCCATATATAAAACAAGAACGAAAAATCATGCTTCAAGCATAGATTATGTAGCACTTTCCAACGCTTCCAAAATATTTTTACAAATCATTACCGTTTAATAAGCTGAAAGATAACATCTAAGTAAACAATTTGGAAAACGCATAACATATTTAAAAACATAATTTCAGGAATTTCCAACAGATACAATATTCGGAAAAATATCCGAATACTTTTATTCAGCCCTGTATAGGATCTATAGATTTGTATATGTACTACATAGGATGCTACATTTTAGTTTAGTTAGGAAACGCGTAGCATAGTTTAAAATTATCCTTCTGGAGTTTCTGTCAGTAAACGGAAATGGGTTCGCGAACTTTTGTGCTGCCCTGTGTAGGATCTGCAGAATTTATACACACCACATAATAGACAAAAAGCGAGTTAAAATTAAAATCGCGTTCAGTAACTTAAAACGCACTTCCAGGAATTATTGTTAACAGACAGTAGAGAATTATTTTGTGTGTCCCTGTAAATGAACGATGACTGCTATACACACACTATTCTGTAGTAAGCCTCTTGTAATGCACCTTAGTAATATATATAAATTTCAATGCGTTTAAAATAGTGAAACATTATTTAAATAAACCGCAAATGATTTTTCCCCATAGACCGCAATGTAACGGAATTCTTTTGAGTGTCCCTGTAAAAAAACTATCAGTGCTACACACTTCCGTTGCAATAGGGAACATGCTATAGATAAAGACAATAACATATAAAAATTGCAGAGCAATCCGAGCATATTTACGGGAGTTAGAGCACGGACAGACGGCAGACGGCAGACGGCCATACGGCAGACAAACCGAAGTCATAAGCACTTTTCAACTAGGTTGGAAAGTGCTAAAAATGACCTTTTCTAAATATAAAAATTATCGAAATAATGAAAATTTGAATAAAAAATTGTAAAAAGAAAAACTAAAGCAATTGGTCAAATTAAAAAAATAATTGCACACTGCACATAGCAAGCTTGTCAAGCTTGGCCTTGCGAAATATAGATAAATTGCTCTGTATAGTTTTTGTTCCTATAAAACTTTTTTAAAGGAATTACTGTGACAGACTTCAACATTAAATACCTCTTAAAATAATTCTTCCATTTGAAAACTTCATTATGTTTATTGAACTTTTCTCTATGAAACTACCAATCTTCATTTTTTATATGCAATAGTTTTCTTAATATTAGCCGGGAAACAAAAAAATCATTTACGGAGGCAGCGTCGACAGCGTTAGTTAACTTTTTTTAGAATGAAGTGACGCTGAAAATAATTAATTATTATTCTATTTTTTTTATTCATCGATAATAATAAAATTTATAAACTATCTCTCCTTAACATGATAAAACACTAAAAAGTGTTAAATTACTCAAAAATTACGAAAAAAAAAAAAAAAAGAGAGAGAGAGAGAGAGAGAGAAAGAAAAAGAAAGAAAGAAAGAGAAGAAGAAAAAAATGTATATTTTGTTTCTATGTACTACTAAATAAACGAATTCAAAGATTTCGTTTATCACTTTCTGATTTGAAGTTTATTTAAATTGTTAGGTAACTCACTTCAAAAATTTTGCAAGAGCAGATAAGTCACACCTTAAAATTTGAAGTTTTGAAATGAAAGAATAAAAAGCTAATAAATATATTTTATGCTTATAAAATAAGTATAAGATACTGCCGATTTTTATACTTATAACTCGTCAATCCATTAATCTTTACAATACTTCATTTATTTATTTATTTTTCACATAAGAACTAAGAACTCAGTAATGACTAAAATTTTTTCATATTTTTTCATTGGGAAAAAAATAAACAGTGATATCTTTTGGAAAAAACTGGAAATAATTCCTTACTCTTCAAAAGTTCTTTATCTACCGTTATTTGTCAAATATTTATCCTCACGTGATAGAACTTTGATAGATGTTAACTTACTCCAAAGTTAAAAATAAAAAGTATTTTATGTTTCCATGTAAATAAAAGTATTCTTGTATCAATGTCTGATTTTATGTTTGCTTAAAGCAATAGATAACTTCAAGAGATATGCAGGAGAAGATAAGCAACATCTTAAAATTCGAAGATTTAAAGTGAAATAATGAAAAGTTAATAGAAAGTTTTTATGCTTAAAGAATAAGTATTTTCATTACTTAAGGGGATCCAACCCGAACATTCTGGGTACATACTGTCCGGTGTATACAGAAAATAGCTGAAAACCATTTTTAACGGAAAACTTCAATTGATTTTTACATTTAATATATTATTTTAGTTATCCACTAACAACACCAAAAAGTGTTTTTATATAAAACATCACTACAAAAAAAGAAAAAAAAAAAAAAAGGAAAAGAAAAAGAAAAGTGTTGATTTTGCAGTATAATACTGGCATCCCAGCTGCCAGTATTATACAGTAAAATTGACATTAATAAACAGTAAAATAAGTAGTAATACGCTACCGTGCATGCCAGTATTATACCGTAAAATTAACAGTAATAAACAGTCAAATGAGCAGTAATACACTGTCGCGTATGCGCGGTAGCCTATTTCTACTTATTTTACTGTTTATTACTGTTAATTTTACGGTATAATACTGGCAGCTGGGGTGTCAGTATTATACTGTAAAATCAATCCTTTTTTTTCCAGTGTACCAATTATTTAGATAAACTTTTAAAATTTATTAAAAGCGATACTTTCGTATTATCCTCATGCCAGGGGCAGAAGAAATCACCAAAGATTTCACTATTTACAGCAACTTTTTTGATTCGGATTATTTCAGTGTTTAAGCACGAAGTTCGATTGCATAACTGTAAAATTTGTGTTTTATACATTTTAATGAATGAATTAATTTATTTATTGATGGAGTTTTAATTGCTTTTTAGTATATTAGCAGGAAACAAATGCTGAACTGTTTTTTTATTTTATTTTTATTTTTATTTTTATTTTTTTTTTGTATTGTTTAAGTGCAAACGGGTCAATTTTCCGTAAGCGGGCTACAGGTGATAGAGATAGATTTTTTGAAAAATCATGCTTGAAAGTTTTTTTATAAACCATAAGAATCAGTAAATTGCGGTATAGTTTTCAACAAATTGCATTTGCAAGTACATTTTTTTCGCTATTTAACAGTATAAAAATTTAAATTGTGCGATGTTTAGAAGTTAATAAATTTCCAAAAAAAAAGCGAAATTTATTATTGAGGCTGTTGCCATCGTCAATATGACGTTACTCACGGGCATTTTTTTGTTTTATAATAAATATTCAACATATAAAAATTAAGTCAATGATTCCTAAAAAAATATTCATCTTAAAAAAAAAAAAAAAAAAAAAAAAAAAAAAAAAAAAAAAAACATTGCTATTTTTTAGAAAACACTGAAAATAATTAATTATTATAATTTTCTTTACTCGTCGATATTTTAAAATGTTTACTCTGCCTCATATGAAGTTTTATTACTGCTTAAAATCTGTCTAGACAAAGGTCAGCGTCCTATATCAGTTTCAGAGAATTCTTTTTGTTTCAAGCCAAATTTAAAAGTTATTTGAGAAAAAAAAAGAGCTAATAAAAGAATAATTTATAAAAGGCTATTTTGAACGCCTAGCAGTTTTACTTTTTTGATTAAACAGCAATATGAATGATATCAAACAGAAATGTCATTAAAATTTTTGGCTTTCTTTTTGTGTGTTTGAGAAAATAGATAAAATCTTTCTTTAGAAAAGAAAAATAATCTCATCAACGTTAAAAATTGCTTTTAACGTTGAGAAAAAAGTATTCTCTTAATTTAGACAGTATTCTATTACATGTCGTATACATTTATATAAAGAATCGAAATAGCATTTCTTTGACACCTTTTAATTTAGTAACTCAATTTAGTAATTTTCCTTCCGAATAGTGAAAGGGGGAAAATTATAAAGGAAATGTTATTTGCGCTATTTTAGAATTTGGCAGCCATATATAAAACAAGAACGAAAAATCATGCTTCAAGCATAGATTATGTAGCACTTTCCAACGCTTCCAAAATATTTTTACAAATCATTACCGTTTAATAAGCTGAAAGATAACATCTAAGTAAACAATTTGGAAAACGCATAACATATTTAAAAACATAATTTCAGGAATTTCCAACAGATACAATATTCGGAAAAATATCCGAATACTTTTATTCAGCCCTGTATAGGATCTATAGATTTGTATATGTACTACATAGGATGCTAAATTTTAGTTTAGTTAGGAAACGCGTAGCATAGTTTAAAATTATCCTTCTGGAGTTTCTGTCAGTAAACGGAAATGTGTTCGCGAACTTTTGTGCTGCCCTGTGTAGGATCTACAGAATTTATACACACCACATAATAGACAAAAAGCGAGTTAAAATTAAAATCGCGTTCAGTAACTTAAAACGCACTTCCAGGAATTATTGTTAACAGACAGTAGAGAATTATTTTGTGTGTCCCTGTAAATGAACGATGACTGCTATACACACACTATTCTGTAGTAAGCCTCTTGTAATGCACCTTAGTAATATATATAAATTTCAATGCGTTTAAAATAGTGAAACATTATTTAAATAAACCGCAAATGATTTTTCCCCATAGACCGCAATGTAACGGAATTCTTTTGAGTGTCCCTGTAAAAAAACTATCAGTGCTACACACTTCCGTTGCAATAGGGAACACGCTATAGATAAAGACAATAACATATAAAAATTGCAGAGCAATCCGAGCATATTTACGGGAGTTAGAGCACGGACAGACAGCAGACGGCAGACGGCAGACGGCAGACGGCCATACGGCAGACAAACCGAAGTCATAAGCACTTTTCAACTAGGTTGGAAAGTGCTAAAAATGACCTTTTCTAAATATAAAAATTATCGAAATAATGAAAATTTGAATAAAAAATTGTAAAAAGAAAAACTAAAGCAATTGGTCAAATTAAAAAAATAATTGCACACTGCACATAGCAAGCTTGTCAAGCGTGGCCTTGCGAAATATAGATAAATTGCTCTGTATAGTTTTTGTTCCTATAAAACTTTTTTAAAGGAATTACTGTGACAGACTTCAACATTAAATACCTCTTAAAATAATTCTTCCATTTGAAAACTTCATTATGTTTATTGAACTTTTCTCTATGAAACTACCAATCTTCATTTTTTATATGCAATAGTTTTCTTAATATTAGCCGGGAAACAAAAAAATCATTTACGGAGGCAGCGTCGACAGCATTAGTTAACTTTTTTTAGAATGAAGTGACGCTGAAAATAATTAATTATTATTCTATTTTTTTTATTCATCGATAATAATAAAATTTATAAACTATCTCTCCTTAACATGATAAAACACTAAAAAGTGTTAAATTACTCCAAAATTACGAAAAAAAAAAAAAAAGAGAGAGAGAGAGAGAGAGAGAAAGAAAAAGAAAGAAAGAAAGAGAAGAAGAAAAAAATGTATATTTTGTTTCTATGTACTACTAAATAAACGAATTCAAAGATTTCGTTTATCACTTTCTGATTTGAAGTTTATTTAAATTGTTAGGTAACTCACTTCAAAAATTTTGCAAGAGCAGATAAGTCACACCTTAAAATTTGAAGTTTTGAAATGAAAGAATAAAAAGCTAATAAATACATTTTATGCTTATAAAATAAGTATAAGATACTGCCGATTTTTATACTTATAACTCGTCAATCCATTAATCTTTACAATACTTCATTTATTTATTTATTTTTCACATAAGAACTAAGAACTCAGTAATGACTAAAATTTTTTCATATTTTTTCATTGGGAAAAAAATAAACAGTCATATCTTTTGGAAAAAACTGGAAATAATTCCTTACTCTTCAAAAGTTCTTTATCTACCGTTATTTGTCAAATATTTATCCTCACGTGATAGAACTTTGATAGATGTTAACTTACTCCAAAGTTAAAAATAAAAAGTATTTTATGTTTCCATGTAAATAAAAGTATTCTTGTATCAATTTCTGATTTTATGTTTGCTTAAAGCAATAGATAACTTCAAGAGATATGCAGGAGAAGATAAGCAACATCTTAAAATTCGAAGATTTAAAGTGAAATAATGAAAAGTTAATAGAAAGTTTTTATGCTTAAAAAATAAGTATTTTCATTACTTAAGGGGATCCAACCCGAACATTCTGGGTACATACTGTCCGGTGTATACAGAAAATAGCTGAAAACCATTTTTAACGGAAAACTTCAATTGATTTTTACATTTAATATATTATTTTAGTTATCCACTAACAACACCAAAAAGTGTTTTTATATAAAACATCACTACAAAAAAAGAAAAAAAAAAAAAAAAAAGGAAAAGAAAAAGAAAAGTGTTGATTTTGCAGTATAATACTGGCATCCCAGCTGCCAGTATTATACAGTAAAATTGACATTAATAAACAGTAAAATAAGTAGTAATACGCTACCGTGCATGCCAGTATTATACCGTAAAATTAACAGTAATAAACAGTCAAATGAGCAGTAATACACTGTCGCGTATGCGCGGTAGCCTATTTCTACTTATTTTACTGTTTATTACTGTTAATTTTACGGTATAATACTGGCAGCTGGGGTGTCAGTATTATACTGTAAAATCAATCCTTTTTTTTCCAGTGTACCAATTATTTAGATAAACTTTTAAAATTTATTAAAAGCGATACTTTCGTATTATCCTCATGCCAGGGGCAGAAGAAATCACCAAAGATTTCACTATTTACAGCAACTTTTTTGATTCGGATTATTTCAGTGTTTAAGCACGAAGTTCGATTGCATAACTGTAAAATTTGTGTTTTATACATTTTAATGAATGAATTAATTTATTTATTGATGGAGTTTTAATTGCTTTTTAGTATATTAGCAGGAAACAAATGCTGAACTTTTTTTTTATTTTATTTTTATTTTTATTTTTATTTTTTTTTTGTATTGTTTAAGTGCAAACGGGTCAATTTTCCGTAAGCGGGCTACAGGTGATAGAGATAGATTTTTTGAAAAATCATGCTTGAAAGTTTTTTTATAAACCATAAGAATCAGTAAATTGCGGTATAGTTTTCAACAAATTGCATTTGCAAGTACATTTTTTTCGCTATTTAACAGTATAAAAATTTAAATTGTGCGATGTTTAGAAGTTAATAAATTTCCAAAAAAAAAGCGAAATTTATTATTGAGGCTGTTGCCATCGTCAATATGACGTTACTCACGGGCATTTTTTTGTTTTATAATAAATATTCAACATATAAAAATTAAGTCAATGATTCCTAAAAAAATATTCATCTTAAAAAAAAAAAAAAAAAAAAAAAAAAAAAACATTGCTATTTTTTAGAAAACACTGAAAATAATTAATTATTATAATTTTCTTTACTCGTCGATATTTTAAAATGTTTACTCTGCCTCATATGAAGTTTTATTACTGCTTAAAATCTGTCTAGACAAAGGTCAGCGTCCTATATCAGTTTCAGAGAATTCTTTTTGTTTCAAGCCAAATTTAAAAGTTATTTGAGAAAAAAAAAGAGCTAATAAAAGAATAATTTATAAAAGGCTATTTTGAACGCCTAGCAGTTTTACTTTTTTGATTAAACAGCAATATGAATGATATCAAACAGAAATGTCATTAAAATTTTTGGCTTTCTTTTTGTGTGTTTGAGAAAATAGATAAAATCTTTCTTTAGAAAAGAAAAATAATCTCATCAACGTTGAAAATTGCTTTTAACGTTGAGAAAAAAGTATTCTCTTAATTTAGACAGTATTCTATTACATGTCGTATACATTTATATAAAGAATCGAAATAGCATTTCTTTGACACCTTTTAATTTAGTAACTCAATTTAGTAATTTTCCTTCCGAATAGTGAAAGGGGGAAAATTATAAAGGAAATGTTATTTGCGCTATTTTAGAATTTGGCAGCCATATATAAAACAAGAACGAAAAATCATGCTTCAAGCATAGATTATGTAGCACTTTCCAACGCTTCCAAAATATTTTTACAAATCATTACCGTTTAATAAGCTGAAAGATAACATCTAAGTAAACAATTTGGAAAACGCATAACATATTTAAAAACATAATTTCAGGAATTTCCAACAGATACAATATTCGGAAAAATATCCGAATACTTTTATTCAGCCCTGTATAGGATCTATAGATTTGTATATGTACTACATAGGATGCTAAATTTTAGTTTAGTTAGGAAACGCGTAGCATAGTTTAAAATTATCCTTCTGGAGTTTCTGTCAGTAAACGGAAATGTGTTCGCGAACTTTTGTGCTGCCCTGTGTAGGATCTACAGAATTTATACACACCACATAATAGACAAAAAGCGAGTTAAAATTAAAATCGCGTTCAGTAACTTAAAACGCACTTCCAGGAATTATTGTTAACAGACAGTAGAGAATTATTTTGTGTGTCCCTGTAAATGAACGATGACTGCTATAAACACACTATTCTGTAGTAAGCCTCTTGTAATGCACCTTAGTAATATATATAAATTTCAATGCGTTTAAAATAGTGAAACATTATTTAAATAAACCGCAAATGATTTTTCCCCATAGACCGCAATGTAACGGAATTTTTTTGAGTGTCCCTGTAAAAAAACTATCAGTGCTACACACTTCCGTTGCAATAGGGAACACGCTATAGATAAAGACAATAACATATAAAAATTGCAGAGCAATCCGAGCATATTTACGGGAGTTAGAGCACGGACAGACAGCAGACGGCAGACGGCAGACGGCAGACGGCCATACGGCAGACAAACCGAAGTCATAAGCACTTTTCAACTAGGTTGGAAAGTGCTAAAAATGACCTTTTCTAAATATAAAAATTATCGAAATAATGAAAATTTGAATAAAAAATTGTAAAAAGAAAAACTAAAGCAATTGGTCAAATTAAAAAAATAATTGCACACTGCACATAGCAAGCTTGTCAAGCGTGGCCTTGCGAAATATAGATAAATTGCTCTGTATAGTTTTTGTTCCTATAAAACTTTTTTAAAGGAATTACTGTGACAGACTTCAACATTAAATACCTCTTAAAATAATTCTTCCATTTGAAAACTTCATTATGTTTATTGAACTTTTCTCTATGAAACTACCAATCTTCATTTTTTATATGCAATAGTTTTCTTAATATTAGCCGGGAAACAAAAAAATCATTTACGGAGGCAGCGTCGACAGCGTTAGTTAACTTTTTTTAGAATGAAGTGACGCTGAAAATAATTAATTATTATTCTATTTTTTTTATTCATCGATAATAATAAAATTTATAAACTATCTCTCCTTAACATGATAAAACACTAAAAAGTGTTAAATTACTCCAAAATTACGAAAAAAAAAAAAAAAAAGAGAGAGAGAGAGAGAGAGAGAAAGAAAAAGAAAGAAAGAAAGAGAAGAAGAAAAAAATGTATATTTTGTTTCTATGTACTACTAAATAAACGAATTCAAAGATTTCGTTTATCACTTTCTGATTTGAAGTTTATTTAAATTGTTAGGTAACTCACTTCAAAAATTTTGCAAGAGCAGATAAGTCACACCTTAAAATTTGAAGTTTTGAAATGAAAGAATAAAAAGCTAATAAATACATTTTATGCTTATAAAATAAGTATAAGATACTGCCGATTTTTATACTTATAACTCGTCAATCCATTAATCTTTACAATACTTCATTTATTTATTTATTTTTCACATAAGAACTAAGAACTCAGTAATGACTAAAATTTTTTCATATTTTTTCATTGGGAAAAAAATAAACAGTGATATCTTTTGGAAAAAACTGGAAATAATTCCTTACTCTTCAAAAGTTCTTTATCTACCGTTATTTGTCAAATATTTATCCTCACGTGATAGAACTTTGATAGATGTTAACTTACTCCAAAGTTAAAAATAAAAAGTATTTTATGTTTCCATGTAAATAAAAGTATTCTTGTATCAATGTCTGATTTTATGTTTGCTTAAAGCAATAGATAACTTCAAGAGATATGCAGGAGAAGATAAGCAACATCTTAAAATTCGAAGATTTAAAGTGAAATAATGAAAAGTTAATAGAAAGTTTTTATGCTTAAAAAATAAGTATTTTCATTACTTAAGGGGATCCAACCCGAACATTCTGGGTACATACTGTCCGGTGTATACAGAAAATAGCTGAAAACCATTTTTAACGGAAAACTTCAATTGATTTTTACATTTAATATATTATTTTAGTTATCCACTAACAACACCAAAAAGTGTTTTTATATAAAACATCACTACAAAAAAAGAAAAAAAAAAAAAAAAAAGGAAAAGAAAAAGAAAAGTGTTGATTTTGCAGTATAATACTGGCATCCCAGCTGCCAGTATTATACAGTAAAATTGACATTAATAAACAGTAAAATAAGTAGTAATACGCTACCGTGCATGCCAGTATTATACCGTAAAATTAACAGTAATAAACAGTCAAATGAGCAGTAATACACTGTCGCGTATGCGCGGTAGCCTATTTCTACTTATTTTACTGTTTATTACTGTTAATTTTACGGTATAATACTGGCAGCTGGGGTGTCAGTATTATACTGTAAAATCAATCCTTTTTTTTCCAGTGTACCAATTATTTAGATAAACTTTTAAAATTTATTAAAAGCGATACTTTCGTATTATCCTCATGCCAGGGGCAGAAGAAATCACCAAAGATTTCACTATTTACAGCAACTTTTTTGATTCGGATTATTTCAGTGTTTAAGCACGAAGTTCGATTGCATAACTGTAAAATTTGTGTTTTATACATTTTAATGAATGAATTAATTTATTTATTGATGGAGTTTTAATTGCTTTTTAGTATATTAGCAGGAAACAAATGCTGAACTTTTTTTTTATTTTATTTTTATTTTTATTTATTTATTTTTTTTTGTATTGTTTAAGTGCAAACGGGTCAATTTTCCGTAAGCGGGCTACAGGTGATAGAGATAGATTTTTTGAAAAATCATGCTTGAAAGTTTTTTTATAAACCATAAGAATCAGTAAATTGCGGTATAGTTTTCAACAAATTGCATTTGCAAGTACATTTTTTTCGCTATTTAACAGTATAAAAATTTAAATTGTGCGATGTTTAGAAGTTAATAAATTTCCAAAAAAAAAAGCGAAATTTATTATTGAGGCTGTTGCCATCGTCAATATGACGTTACTCACGGGCATTTTTTTGTTTTATAATAAATATTCAACATATAAAAATTAAGTCAATGATTCCTAAAAAAATATTCATCTTAAAAAAAAAAAAAAAAAAAAAAAAAAAAACATTGCTATTTTTTAGAAAACACTGAAAATAATTAATTATTATAATTTTCTTTACTCGTCGATATTTTAAAATGTTTACTCTGCCTCATATGAAGTTTTATTACTGCTTAAAATCTGTCTAGACAAAGGTCAGCGTCCTATATCAGTTTCAGAGAATTCTTTTTGTTTCAAGCCAAATTTAAAAGTTATTTGAGAAAAAAAAAGAGCTAATAAAAGAATAATTTATAAAAGGCTATTTTGAACGCCTAGCAGTTTTACTTTTTTGATTAAACAGCAATATGAATGATATCAAACAGAAATGTCATTAAAATTTTTGGCTTTCTTTTTGTGTGTTTGAGAAAATAGATAAAATCTTTCTTTAGAAAAGAAAAATAATCTCATCAACGTTGAAAATTGCTTTTAACGTTGAGAAAAAAGTATTCTCTTAATTTAGACAGTATTCTATTACATGTCGTATACATTTATATAAAGAATCGAAATAGCATTTCTTTGACACCTTTTAATTTAGTAACTCAATTTAGTAATTTTCCTTCCGAATAGTGAAAGGGGGAAAATTATAAAGGAAATGTTATTTGCGCTATTTTAGAATTTGGCAGCCATATATAAAACAAGAACGAAAAATCATGCTTCAAGCATAGATTATGTAGCACTTTCCAACGCTTCCAAAATATTTTTACAAATCATTACCGTTTAATAAGCTGAAAGATAACATCTAAGTAAACAATTTGGAAAACGCATAACATATTTAAAAACATAATTTCAGGAATTTCCAACAGATACAATATTCGGAAAAATATCCGAATACTTTTATTCAGCCCTGTATAGGATCTATAGATTTGTATATGTACTACATAGGATGCTAAATTTTAGTTTAGTTAGGAAACGCGTAGCATAGTTTAAAATTATCCTTCTGGAGTTTCTGTCAGTAAACGGAAATGTGTTCGCGAACTTTTGTGCTGCCCTGTGTAGGATCTACAGAATTTATACACACCACATAATAGACAAAAAGCGAGTTAAAATTAAAATCGCGTTCAGTAACTTAAAACGCACTTCCAGGAATTATTGTTAACAGACAGTAGAGAATTATTTTGTGTGTCCCTGTAAATGAACGATGACTGCTATACACACACTATTCTGTAGTAAGCCTCTTGTAATGCACCTTAGTAATATATATAAATTTCAATGCGTTTAAAATAGTGAAACATTATTTAAATAAACCGCAAATGATTTTTCCCCATAGACCGCAATGTAACGGAATTCTTTTGAGTGTCCCTGTAAAAAAACTATCAGTGCTACACACTTCCGTTGCAATAGGGAACACGCTATAGATAAAGACAATAACATATAAAAATTGCAGAGCAATCCGAGCATATTTACGGGAGTTAGAGCACGGACAGACGGCAGACGGCAGACGGCAGACGGCAGACGGCCATACGGCAGACAAACCGAAGTCATAAGCACTTTTCAACTAGGTTGGAAAGTGCTAAAAATGACCTTTTCTAAATATAAAAATTATCGAAATAATGAAAATTTGAATAAAAAATTGTAAAAAGAAAAACTAAAGCAATTGGTCAAATTAAAAAAATAATTGCACACTGCACATAGCAAGCTTGTCAAGCGTGGCCTTGCGAAATATAGATAAATTGCTCTGTATAGTTTTTGTTCCTATAAAACTTTTTTAAAGGAATTACTGTGACAGACTTCAACATTAAATACCTCTTAAAATAATTCTTCCATTTGAAAACTTCATTATGTTTATTGAACTTTTCTCTATGAAACTACCAATCTTCATTTTTTATATGCAATAGTTTTCTTAATATTAGCCGGGAAACAAAAAAATCATTTACGGAGGCAGCGTCGACAGCGTTAGTTAACTTTTTTTAGAATGAAGTGACGCTGAAAATAATTAATTATTATTCTATTTTTTTTATTCATCGATAATAATAAAATTTATAAACTATCTCTCCTTAACATGATAAAACACTAAAAAGTGTTAAATTACTCCAAAATTACGAAAAAAAAAAAAAAAAGAGAGAGAGAGAGAGAGAGAGAAAGAAAAAGAAAGAAAGAAAGAGAAGAAGAAAAAAATGTATATTTTGTTTCTATGTACTACTAAATAAACGAATTCAAAGATTTCGTTTATCACTTTCTGATTTGAAGTTTATTTAAATTGTTAGGTAACTCACTTCAAAAATTTTGCAAGAGCAGATAAGTCACACCTTAAAATTTGAAGTTTTGAAATGAAAGAATAAAAAGCTAATAAATACATTTTATGCTTATAAAATAAGTATAAGATACTGCCGATTTTTATACTTATAACTCGTCAATCCATTAATCTTTACAATACTTCATTTATTTATTTATTTTTCACATAAGAACTAAGAACTCAGTAATGACTAAAATTTTTTCATATTTTTTCATTGGGAAAAAAATAAACAGTGATATCTTTTGGAAAAAACTGGAAATAATTCCTTACTCTTCAAAAGTTCTTTATCTACCGTTATTTGTCAAATATTTATCCTCACGTGATAGAACTTTGATAGATGTTAACTTACTCCAAAGTTAAAAATAAAAAGTATTTTATGTTTCCATGTAAATAAAAGTATTCTTGTATCAATGTCTGATTTTATGTTTGCTTAAAGCAATAGATAACTTCAAGAGATATGCAGGAGAAGATAAGCAACATCTTAAAATTCGAAGATTTAAAGTGAAATAATGAAAAGTTAATAGAAAGTTTTTATGCTTAAAAAATAAGTATTTTCATTACTTAAGGGGATCCAACCCGAACATTCTGGGTACATACTGTCCGGTGTATACAGAAAATAGCTGAAAACCATTTTTAACGGAAAACTTCAATTGATTTTTACATTTAATATATTATTTTAGTTATCCACTAACAACACCAAAAAGTGTTTTTATATAAAACATCACTACAAAAAAAAGAAAAAAAAAAAAAAAAGGAAAAGAAAAAGAAAAGTGTTGATTTTGCAGTATAATACTGGCATCCCAGCTGCCAGTATTATACAGTAAAATTGACATTAATAAACAGTAAAATAAGTAGTAATACGCTACCGTGCATGCCAGTATTATACCGTAAAATTAACAGTAATAAACAGTCAAATGAGCAGTAATACACTGTCGCGTATGCGCGGTAGCCTATTTCTACTTATTTTACTGTTTATTACTGTTAATTTTACGGTATAATACTGGCAGCTGGGGTGTCAGTATTATACTGTAAAATCAATCCTTTTTTTTCCAGTGTACCAATTATTTAGATAAACTTTTAAAATTTATTAAAAGCGATACTTTCGTATTATCCTCATGCCAGGGGCAGAAGAAATCACCAAAGATTTCACTATTTACAGCAACTTTTTTGATTCGGATTATTTCAGTGTTTAAGCACGAAGTTCGATTGCATAACTGTAAAATTTGTGTTTTATACATTTTAATGAATGAATTAATTTATTTATTGATGGAGTTTTAATTGCTTTTTAGTATATTAGCAGGAAACAAATGCTGAACTTTTTTTTTATTTTATTTTTATTTTTATTTTTATTTTTTTTTTGTATTGTTTAAGTGCAAACGGGTCAATTTTCCGTAAGCGGGCTACAGGTGATAGAGATAGATTTTTTGAAAAATCATGCTTGAAAGTTTTTTTATAAACCATAAGAATCAGTAAATTGCGGTATAGTTTTCAACAAATTGCATTTGCAAGTACATTTTTTTCGCTATTTAACAGTATAAAAATTTAAATTGTGCGATGTTTAGAAGTTAATAAATTTCCAAAAAAAAAAGCGAAATTTATTATTGAGGCTGTTGCCATCGTCAATATGACGTTACTCACGGGCATTTTTTTGTTTTATAATAAATCTTCAACATATAAAAATTAAGTCAATGATTCCTAAAAAAATATTCATCTTAAAAAAAAAAAAAAAAAAAAAAAAAAAAACATTGCTATTTTTTAGAAAACACTGAAAATAATTAATTATTATAATTTTCTTTACTCGTCGATATTTTAAAATGTTTACTCTGCCTCATATGAAGTTTTATTACTGCTTAAAATCTGTCTAGACAAAGGTCAGCGTCCTATATCAGTTTCAGAGAATTCTTTTTGTTTCAAGCCAAATTTAAAAGTTATTTGAGAAAAAAAAAGAGCTAATAAAAGAATAATTTATAAAAGGCTATTTTGAACGCCTAGCAGTTTTACTTTTTTGATTAAACAGCAATATGAATGATATCAAACAGAAATGTCATTAAAATTTTTGGCTTTCTTTTTGTGTGTTTGAGAAAATAGATAAAATCTTTTTTTAGAAAAGAAAAATAACCTCATCAACGTTGAAAATTGCTTTTAACGTTGAGAAAAAAGTATTCTCTTAATTTAGACAGTATTCTATTACATGTCGTATACATTTATATAAAGAATCGAAATAGCATTTCTTTGACACCTTTTAATTTAGTAACTCAATTTAGTAATTTTCCTTCCGAATAGTGAAAGGGGGAAAATTATAAAGGAAATGTTATTTGCGCTATTTTAGAATTTGGCAGCCATATATAAAACAAGAACGAAAAATCATGCTTCAAGCATAGATTATGTAGCACTTTCCAACGCTTCCAAAATATTTTTACAAATCATTACCGTTTAATAAGCTGAAAGATAACATCTAAGTAAACAATTTGGAAAACGCATAACATATTTAAAAACATAATTTCAGGAATTTCCAACAGATACAATATTCGGAAAAATATCCGAATACTTTTATTCAGCCCTGTATAGGATCTATAGATTTGTATATGTACTACATAGGATGCTAAATTTTAGTTTAGTTAGGAAACGCGTAGCATAGTTTAAAATTATCCTTCTGGAGTTTCTGTCAGTAAACGGAAATGTGTTCGCGAACTTTTGTGCTGCCCTGTGTAGGATCTACAGAATTTATACACACCACATAATAGACAAAAAGCGAGTTAAAATTAAAATCGCGTTCAGTAACTTAAAACGCACTTCCAGGAATTATTGTTAACAGACAGTAGAGAATTATTTTGTGTGTCCCTGTAAATGAACGATGACTGCTATACACACACTATTCTGTAGTAAGCCTCTTGTAATGCACCTTAGTAATATATATAAATTTCAATGCGTTTAAAATAGTGAAACATTATTTAAATAAACCGCAAATGATTTTTCCCCATAGACCGCAATGTAACGGAATTCTTTTGAGTGTCCCTGTAAAAAAACTATCAGTGCTACACACTTCCGTTGCAATAGGGAACACGCTATAGATAAAGACAATAACATATAAAAATTGCAGAGCAATCCGAGCATATTTACGGGAGTTAGAGCACGGACAGACGGCAGACGGCAGACGGCAGACGGCAGACGGCCATACGGCAGACAAACCGAAGTCATAAGCACTTTTCAACTAGGTTGGAAAGTGCTAAAAATGACCTTTTCTAAATATAAAAATTATCGAAATAATGAAAATTTGAATAAAAAATTGTAAAAAGAAAAACTAAAGCAATTGGTCAAATTAAAAAAATAATTGCACACTGCACATAGCAAGCTTGTCAAGCGTGGCCTTGCGAAATATAGATAAATTGCTCTGTATAGTTTTTGTTCCTATAAAACTTTTTTAAAGGAATTACTGTGACAGACTTCAACATTAAATACCTCTTAAAATAATTCTTCCATTTGAAAACTTCATTATGTTTATTGAACTTTTCTCTATGAAACTACCAATCTTCATTTTTTATATGCAATAGTTTTCTTAATATTAGCCGGGAAACAAAAAAATCATTTACGGAGGCAGCGTCGACAGCGTTAGTTAACTTTTTTTAGAATGAAGTGACGCTGAAAATAATTAATTATTATTCTATTTTTTTTATTCATCGATAATAATAAAATTTATAAACTATCTCTCCTTAACATGATAAAACACTAAAAAGTGTTAAATTACTCCAAAATTACGAAAAAAAAAAAAAAAAGAGAGAGAGAGAGAGAGAGAGAAAGAAAAAGAAAGAAAGAAAGAGAAGAAGAAAAAAATGTATATTTTGTTTCTATGTACTACTAAATAAACGAATTCAAAGATTTCGTTTATCACTTTCTGATTTGAAGTTTATTTAAATTGTTAGGTAACTCACTTCAAAAATTTTGCAAGAGCAGATAAGTCACACCTTAAAATTTGAAGTTTTGAAATGAAAGAATAAAAAGCTAATAAATACATTTTATGCTTATAAAATAAGTATAAGATACTGCCGATTTTTATACTTATAACTCGTCAATCCATTAATCTTTACAATACTTCATTTATTTATTTATTTTTCACATAAGAACTAAGAACTCAGTAATGACTAAAATTTTTTCATATTTTTTCATTGGGAAAAAAATAAACAGTGATATCTTTTGGAAAAAACTGGAAATAATTCCTTACTCTTCAAAAGTTCTTTATCTACCGTTATTTGTCAAATATTTATCCTCACGTGATAGAACTTTGATAGATGTTAACTTACTCCAAAGTTAAAAATAAAAAGTATTTTATGTTTCCATGTAAATAAAAGTATTCTTGTATCAATGTCTGATTTTATGTTTGCTTAAAGCAATAGATAACTTCAAGAGATATGCAGGAGAAGATAAGCAACATCTTAAAATTCGAAGATTTAAAGTGAAATAATGAAAAGTTAATAGAAAGTTTTTATGCTTAAAAAATAAGTATTTTCATTACTTAAGGGGATCCAACCCGAACATTCTGGGTACATACTGTCCGGTGTATACAGAAAATAGCTGAAAACCATTTTTAACGGAAAACTTCAATTGATTTTTACATTTAATATATTATTTTAGTTATCCACTAACAACACCAAAAAGTGTTTTTATATAAAACATCACTACAAAAAAAAGAAAAAAAAAAAAAAAGGAAAAGAAAAAGAAAAGTGTTGATTTTGCAGTATAATACTGGCATCCCAGCTGCCAGTATTATACAGTAAAATTGACATTAATAAACAGTAAAATAAGTAGTAATACGCTACCGTGCATGCCAGTATTATACCGTAAAATTAACAGTAATAAACAGTCAAATGAGCAGTAATACACTGTCGCGTATGCGCGGTAGCCTATTTCTACTTATTTTACTGTTTATTACTGTTAATTTTACGGTATAATACTGGCAGCTGGGGTGTCAGTATTATACTGTAAAATCAATCCTTTTTTTTCCAGTGTACCAATTATTTAGATAAACTTTTAAAATTTATTAAAAGCGATACTTTCGTATTATCCTCATGCCAGGGGCAGAAGAAATCACCAAAGATTTCACTATTTACAGCAACTTTTTTGATTCGGATTATTTCAGTGTTTAAGCACGAAGTTCGATTGCATAACTGTAAAATTTGTGTTTTATACATTTTAATGAATGAATTAATTTATTTATTGATGGAGTTTTAATTGCTTTTTAGTATATTAGCAGGAAACAAATGCTGAACTTTTATTTTATTTTATTTTTATTTATTTATTTTTTTTTTTTTTGTATTGTTTAAGTGCAAACGGGTCAATTTTCCGTAAGCGGGCTACAGGTGATAGAGATAGATTTTTTGAAAAATCATGCTTGAAAGTTTTTTTATAAACCATAAGAATCAGTAAATTGCGGTATAGTTTTCAACAAATTGCATTTGCAAGTACATTTTTTTCGCTATTTAACAGTATAAAAATTTAAATTGTGCGATGTTTAGAAGTTAATAAATTTCCAAAAAAAAAGCGAAATTTATTATTGAGGCTGTTGCCATCGTCAATATGACGTTACTCACGGGCATTTTTTTGTTTTATAATAAATATTCAACATATAAAAATTAAGTCAATGATTCCTAAAAAAATATTCATCTTAAAAAAAAAAAAAAAAAAAAAAAAAAAAAAACATTGCTATTTTTTAGAAAACACTGAAAATAATTAATTATTATAATTTTCTTTACTCGTCGATATTTTAAAATGTTTACTCTGCCTCATATGAAGTTTTATTACTGCTTAAAATCTGTCTAGACAAAGGTCAGCGTCCTATATCAGTTTCAGAGAATTCTTTTTGTTTCAAGCCAAATTTAAAAGTTATTTGAGAAAAAAAAAGAGCTAATAAAAGAATAATTTATAAAAGGCTATTTTGAACGCCTAGCAGTTTTACTTTTTTGATTAAACAGCAATATGAATGATATCAAACAGAAATGTCATTAAAATTTTTGGCTTTCTTTTTGTGTGTTTGAGAAAATAGATAAAATCTTTCTTTAGAAAAGAAAAATAATCTCATCAACGTTGAAAATTGCTTTTAACGTTGAGAAAAAAGTATTCTCTTAATTTAGACAGTATTCTATTACATGTCGTATACATTTATATAAAGAATCGAAATAGCATTTCTTTGACACCTTTTAATTTAGTAACTCAATTTAGTAATTTTCCTTCCGAATAGTGAAAGGGGGAAAATTATAAAGGAAATGTTATTTGCGCTATTTTAGAATTTGGCAGCCATATATAAAACAAGAACGAAAAATCATGCTTCAAGCATAGATTATGTAGCACTTTCCAACGCTTCCAAAATATTTTTACAAATCATTACCGTTTAATAAGCTGAAAGATAACATCTAAGTAAACAATTTGGAAAACGCATAACATATTTAAAAACATAATTTCAGGAATTTCCAACAGATACAATATTCGGAAAAATATCCGAATACTTTTATTCAGCCCTGTATAGGATCTATAGATTTGTATATGTACTACATAGGATGCTAAATTTTAGTTTAGTTAGGAAACGCGTAGCATAGTTTAAAATTATCCTTCTGGAGTTTCTGTCAGTAAACGGAAATGTGTTCGCGAACTTTTGTGCTGCCCTGTGTAGGATCTACAGAATTTATACACACCACATAATAGACAAAAAGCGAGTTAAAATTAAAATCGCGTTCAGTAACTTAAAACGCACTTCCAGGAATTATTGTTAACAGACAGTAGAGAATTATTTTGTGTGTCCCTGTAAATGAACGATGACTGCTATACACACACTATTCTGTAGTAAGCCTCTTGTAATGCACCTTAGTAATATATATAAATTTCAATGCGTTTAAAATAGTGAAACATTATTTAAATAAACCGCAAATGATTTTTCCCCATAGACCGCAATGTAACGGAATTCTTTTGAGTGTCCCTGTAAAAAAACTATCAGTGCTACACACTTCCGTTGCAATAGGGAACACGCTATAGATAAAGACAATAACATATAAAAATTGCAGAGCAATCCGAGCATATTTACGGGAGTTAGAGCACGGACAGACGGCAGACGGCAGACGGCAGACGGCAGACGGCCATACGGCAGACAAACCGAAGTCATAAGCACTTTTCAACTAGGTTGGAAAGTGCTAAAAATGACCTTTTCTAAATATAAAAATTATCGAAATAATGAAAATTTGAATAAAAAATTGTAAAAAGAAAAACTAAAGCAATTGGTCAAATTAAAAAAATAATTGCACACTGCACATAGCAAGCTTGTCAAGCGTGGCCTTGCGAAATATAGATAAATTGCTCTGTATAGTTTTTGTTCCTATAAAACTTTTTTAAAGGAATTACTGTGACAGACTTCAACATTAAATACCTCTTAAAATAATTCTTCCATTTGAAAACTTCATTATGTTTATTGAACTTTTCTCTATGAAACTACCAATCTTCATTTTTTATATGCAATAGTTTTCTTAATATTAGCCGGGAAACAAAAAAATCATTTACGGAGGCAGCGTCGACAGCGTTAGTTAACTTTTTTTAGAATGAAGTGACGCTGAAAATAATTAATTATTATTCTATTTTTTTTATTCATCGATAATAATAAAATTTATAAACTATCTCTCCTTAACATGATAAAACACTAAAAAGTGTTAAATTACTCCAAAATTACGAAAAAAAAAAAAAAAGAGAGAGAGAGAGAGAGAGAGAAAGAAAAAGAAAGAAAGAAAGAGAAGAAGAAAAAAATGTATATTTTGTTTCTATGTACTACTAAATAAACGAATTCAAAGATTTCGTTTATCACTTTCTGATTTGAAGTTTATTTAAATTGTTAGGTAACTCACTTCAAAAATTTTGCAAGAGCAGATAAGTCACACCTTAAAATTTGAAGTTTTGAAATGAAAGAATAAAAAGCTAATAAATACATTTTATGCTTATAAAATAAGTATAAGATACTGCCGATTTTTATACTTATAACTCGTCAATCCATTAATCTTTACAATACTTCATTTATTTATTTATTTTTCACATAAGAACTAAGAACTCAGTAATGACTAAAATTTTTTCATATTTTTTCATTGGGAAAAAAATAAACAGTGATATCTTTTGGAAAAAACTGGAAATAATTCCTTACTCTTCAAAAGTTCTTTATCTACCGTTATTTGTCAAATATTTATCCTCACGTGATAGAACTTTGATAGATGTTAACTTACTCCAAAGTTAAAAATAAAAAGTATTTTATGTTTCCATGTAAATAAAAGTATTCTTGTATCAATGTCTGATTTTATGTTTGCTTAAAGCAATAGATAACTTCAAGAGATATGCAGGAGAAGATAAGCAACATCTTAAAATTCGAAGATTTAAAGTGAAATAATGAAAAGTTAATAGAAAGTTTTTATGCTTAAAAAATAAGTATTTTCATTACTTAAGGGGATCCAACCCGAACATTCTGGGTACATACTGTCCGGTGTATACAGAAAATAGCTGAAAACCATTTTTAACGGAAAACTTCAATTGATTTTTACATTTAATATATTATTTTAGTTATCCACTAACAACACCAAAAAGTGTTTTTATATAAAACATCACTACAAAAAAAAGAAAAAAAAAAAAAAGGAAAAGAAAAAGAAAAGTGTTGATTTTGCAGTATAATACTGGCATCCCAGCTACCAGTATTATACAGTAAAATTGACATTAATAAACAGTAAAATAAGTAGTAATACGCTACCGTGCATGCCAGTATTATACCGTAAAATTAACAGTAATAAACAGTCAAATGAGCAGTAATACACTGTCGCGTATGCGCGGTAGCCTATTTCTACTTATTTTACTGTTTATTACTGTTAATTTTACGGTATAATACTGGCAGCTGGGGTGTCAGTATTATACTGTAAAATCAATCCTTTTTTTTCCAGTGTACCAATTATTTAGATAAACTTTTAAAATTTATTAAAAGCGATACTTTCGTATTATCCTCATGCCAGGGGCAGAAGAAATCACCAAAGATTTCACTATTTACAGCAACTTTTTTGATTCGGATTATTTCAGTGTTTAAGCACGAAGTTCGATTGCATAACTGTAAAATTTGTGTTTTATACATTTTAATGAATGAATTAATTTATTTATTGATGGAGTTTTAATTGCTTTTTAGTATATTAGCAGGAAACAAATGCTGAACTTTTTTTTTATTTTATTTTTATTTTTATTTTTATTTTTTTTTTGTATTGTTTAAGTGCAAACGGGTCAATTTTCCGTAAGCGGGCTACAGGTGATAGAGATAGATTTTTTGAAAAATCATGCTTGAAAGTTTTTTTATAAACCATAAGAATCAGTAAATTGCGGTATAGTTTTCAACAAATTGCATTTGCAAGTACATTTTTTTCGCTATTTAACAGTATAAAAATTTAAATTGTGCGATGTTTAGAAGTTAATAAATTTCCAAAAAAAAAAGCGAAATTTATTATTGAGGCTGTTGCCATCGTCAATATGACGTTACTCACGGGCATTTTTTTGTTTTATAATAAATATTCAACATATAAAAATTAAGTCAATGATTCCTAAAAAAATATTCATCTTAAAAAAAAAAAAAAAAAAAAAAAAAAAAAAAAAAAAAAAAAACATTGCTATTTTTTAGAAAACACTGAAAATAATTAATTATTATAATTTTCTTTACTCGTCGATATTTTAAAATGTTTACTCTGCCTCATATGAAGTTTTATTACTGCTTAAAATCTGTCTAGACAAAGGTCAGCGTCCTATATCAGTTTCAGAGAATTCTTTTTGTTTCAAGCCAAATTTAAAAGTTATTTGAGAAAAAAAAAGAGCTAATAAAAGAATAATTTATAAAAGGCTATTTTGAACGCCTAGCAGTTTTACTTTTTTGATTAAACAGCAATATGAATGATATCAAACAGAAATGTCATTAAAATTTTTGGCTTTCTTTTTGTGTGTTTGAGAAAATAGATAAAATCTTTCTTTAGAAAAGAAAAATAATCTCATCAACGTTGAAAATTGCTTTTAACGTTGAGAAAAAAGTATTATCTTAATTTAGACAGTATTCTATTACATGTCGTATACATTTATATAAAGAATCGAAATAGCATTTCTTTGACACCTTTTAATTTAGTAACTCAATTTAGTAATTTTCCTTCCGAATAGTGAAAGGGGGAAAATTATAAAGGAAATGTTATTTGTGCTATTTTAGAATTTGGCAGCCATATATAAAACAAGAACGAAAAATCATGCTTCAAGCATAGATTATGTAGCACTTTCCAATGCTTCCAAAATATTTTTACAAATCATTACCGTTTAATAAGCTGAAAGATAACATCTAAGTAAACAATTTGGAAAACGCATAACATATTTAAAAACATAATTTCAGGAATTTCCAACAGATACAATATTCGGAAAAATATCCGAATACTTTTATTCAGCCCTGTATAGGATCTATAGATTTGTATATGTACTACATAGGATGCTAAATTTTAGTTTAGTTAGGAAACGCGTAGCATAGTTTAAAATTATCCTTCTGGAGTTTCTGTCAGTAAACGGAAATGTGTTCGCGAACTTTTGTGCTGCCCTGTGTAGGATCTACAGAATTTATACACACCACATAATAGACAAAAAGCGAGTTAAAATTAAAATCGCGTTCAGTAACTTAAAACGCACTTCCAGGAATTATTGTTAACAGACAGTAGAGAATTATTTTGTGTGTCCCTGTAAATGAACGATGACTGCTATACACACACTATTCTGTAGTAAGCCTCTTGTAATGCACCTTAGTAATATATATAAATTTCAATGCGTTTAAAATAGTGAAACATTATTTAAATAAACCGCAAATGATTTTTCCCCATAGACCGCAATGTAACGGAATTCTTTTGAGTGTCCCTGTAAAAAAACTATCAGTGCTACACACTTCCGTTGCAATAGGGAACATGCTATAGATAAAGACAATAACATATAAAAATTGCAGAGCAATCCGAGCATATTTACGGGAGTTAGAGCACGGACAGACGGCAGACGGCAGACGGCCATACGGCAGACAAACCGAAGTCATAAGCACTTTTCAACTAGGTTGGAAAGTGCTAAAAATGACCTTTTCTAAATATAAAAATTATCGAAATAATGAAAATTTGAATAAAAAATTGTAAAAAGAAAAACTAAAGCAATTGGTCAAATTAAAAAAATAATTGCACACTGCACATAGCAAGCTTGTCAAGCGTGGCCTTGCGAAATATAGATAAATTGCTCTGTATAGTTTTTGTTCCTATAAAACTTTTTTAAAGGAATTACTGTGACAGACTTCAACATTAAATACCTCTTAAAATAATTCTTCCATTTGAAAACTTCATTATGTTTATTGAACTTTTCTCTATGAAACTACCAATCTTCATTTTTTATATGCAATAGTTTTCTTAATATTAGCCGGGAAACAAAAAAATCATTTACGGAGGCAGCGTCGACAGCGTTAGTTAACTTTTTTTAGAATGAAGTGACGCTGAAAATAATTAATTATTATTCTATTTTTTTTATTCATCGATAATAATAAAATTTATAAACTATCTCTCCTTAACATGATAAAACACTAAAAAGTGTTAAATTACTCCAAAATTACGAAAAAAAAAAAAAAAGAGAGAGAGAGAGAGAGAGAGAGAAAGAAAAAGAAAGAAAGAAAGAGAAGAAGAAAAAAATGTATATTTTGTTTCTATGTACTACTAAATAAACGAATTCAAAGATTTCGTTTATCACTTTCTGATTTGAAGTTTATTTAAATTGTTAGGTAACTCACTTCAAAAATTTTGCAAGAGCAGATAAGTCACACCTTAAAATTTGAAGTTTTGAAATGAAAGAATAAAAAGCTAATAAATACATTTTATGCTTATAAAATAAGTATAAGATACTGCCGATTTTTATACTTATAACTCGTCAATCCATTAATCTTTACAATACTTCATTTATTTATTTATTTTTCACATAAGAACTAAGAACTCAGTAATGACTAAAATTTTTTCATATTTTTTCATTGGGAAAAAAAATAAACAGTGATATCTTTTGGAAAAAACTGGAAATAATTCCTTACTCTTCAAAAGTTCTTTATCTACCGTTATTTGTCAAATATTTATCCTCACGTGATAGAACTTTGATAGATGTTAACTTACTCCAAAGTTAAAAATAAAAAGTATTTTATGTTTCCATGTAAATAAAAGTATTCTTGTATCAATGTCTGATTTTATGTTTGCTTAAAGCAATAGATAACTTCAAGAGATATGCAGGAGAAGATAAGCAACATCTTAAAATTCGAAGATTTAAAGTGAAATAATGAAAAGTTAATAGAAAGTTTTTATGCTTAAAAAATAAGTATTTTCATTACTTAAGGGGATCCAACCCGAACATTCTGGGTACATACTGTCCGGTGTATACAGAAAATAGCTGAAAACCATTTTTAACGGAAAACTTCAATTGATTTTTACATTTAATATATTATTTTAGTTATCCACTAACAACACCAAAAAGTGTTTTTATATAAAACATCACTACAAAAAAAGAAAAAAAAAAAAAAAAAGGAAAAGAAAAAGAAAAGTGTTGATTTTGCAGTATAATACTGGCATCCCAGCTGCCAGTATTATACAGTAAAATTGACATTAATAAACAGTAAAATAAGTAGTAATACGCTACCGTGCATGCCAGTATTATACCGTAAAATTAACAGTAATAAACAGTCAAATGAGCAGTAATACACTGTCGCGTATGCGCGGTAGCCTATTTCTACTTATTTTACTGTTTATTACTGTTAATTTTACGGTATAATACTGGCAGCTGGGGTGTCAGTATTATACTGTAAAATCAATCCTTTTTTTTCCAGTGTACCAATTATTTAGATAAACTTTTAAAATTTATTAAAAGCGATACTTTCGTATTATCCTCATGCCAGGGGCAGAAGAAATCACCAAAGATTTCACTATTTACAGCAACTTTTTTGATTCGGATTATTTCAGTGTTTAAGCACGAAGTTCGATTGCATAACTGTAAAATTTGTGTTTTATACATTTTAATGAATGAATTAATTTATTTATTGATGGAGTTTTAATTGCTTTTTAGTATATTAGCAGGAAACAAATGCTGAACTTTTTTTTTATTTTATTTTTATTTTTATTTTTATTTTTTTTTTGTATTGTTTAAGTGCAAACGGGTCAATTTTCCGTAAGCGGGCTACAGGTGATAGAGATAGATTTTTTGAAAAATCATGCTTGAAAGTTTTTTTATAAACCATAAGAATCAGTAAATTGCGGTATAGTTTTCAACAAATTGCATTTGCAAGTACATTTTTTTCGCTATTTAACAGTATAAAAATTTAAATTGTGCGATGTTTAGAAGTTAATAAATTTCCAAAAAAAAAGCGAAATTTATTATTGAGGCTGTTGCCATCGTCAATATGACGTTACTCACGGGCATTTTTTTGTTTTATAATAAATATTCAACATATAAAAATTAAGTCAATGATTCCTAAAAAAATATTCATCTTAAAAAAAAAAAAAAAAAAAAAAAAAAAAAAAACATTGCTATTTTTTAGAAAACACTGAAAATAATTAATTATTATAATTTTCTTTACTCGTCGATATTTTAAAATGTTTACTCTGCCTCATATGAAGTTTTATTACTGCTTAAAATCTGTCTAGACAAAGGTCAGCGTCCTATATCAGTTTCAGAGAATTCTTTTTGTTTCAAGCCAAATTTAAAAGTTATTTGAGAAAAAAAAAAGAGCTAATAAAAGAATAATTTATAAAAGGCTATTTTGAACGCCTAGCAGTTTTACTTTTTTGATTAAACAGCAATATGAATGATATCAAACAGAAATGTCATTAAAATTTTTGGCTTTCTTTTTGTGTGTTTGAGAAAATAGATAAAATCTTTCTTTAGAAAAGAAAAATAATCTCATCAACGTTGAAAATTGCTTTTAACGTTGAGAAAAAAGTATTCTCTTAATTTAGACAGTATTCTATTACATGTCGTATACATTTATATAAAGAATCGAAATAGCATTTCTTTGACACCTTTTAATTTAGTAACTCAATTTAGTAATTTTCCTTCCGAATAGTGAAAGGGGGAAAATTATACAGGGAACTCTCCTTAATGCGTCTCCGCTTAAGACGTATATCCTGTTAATGAGGTGAATTTCGTTTTCCCTATCATTCGCATGCAAATAAATACATCCCCTAAAGCGTACTGCGCACCGGATAATGAGGACAAGTTTTTTCACAGACTGATCGAGAAGAATCGAAACTGCGTTTGTACGTTATTTTTTCTAAAGTAACTTTGATGCAACTTTGGTTATTGAGAGATAAAGAAATTTTTAGTGACAATAACGAATAGGAAGAAAATTTTCTACCACCAAAAACGCGAGAGATTCAAAAATTGCAAATGCACTGAGAAAAATGACACTTTCAAATGTGAGTAAATTGATGTTTTCATTTTGTTATGAATTTCAAATATAACAACCAAATGCTTCCAATTCTGGAATACCAGAAATACTCAGAATATTGAAACATGGACATACTCAAAACTGAGCACATAGAGGTCAGTTCATACTCATTTTTGAAACATGGACAGACTCAAAAATGATTAGAATCAGTTGAAACTCATTTTTGAAACATGAACATACTCAAAAATGAGCGCATAGAAGTCAGTTCATACTCATTTTTGAAACATGGACATACTCAAATAGGAACAAATGATGTTTTATTCTTGAGTGTGTGCATGTTTTCAGAAATGAGTATATAAATGTTTCAAACTTGAGTAATTTTGATTCGCAGTCATTTTGACTACGCGACATACCCAGATTTGAGTATGTTTTGCTCAGTTTTGAAAATGTCGCTTTTAGAGTGTGGCTGTTCGCCAAAATATTACCCATCAGATGTGATATAACAGACCAAATTTTTAAGTGTGTAGCAAAACTGGAAGATGATATGGTAAAAAGATTAATTTTTCAAGTAACGCAAATAAAAGTGAAAAATTACTTCACAGCAAAAAAAAAAAAAAAAAAAAAAAAAAAAAAAATGTTGATTTTACGGAATAATGCTGGCATCCCAGCTGCTAGTATTATACCGTAAAATTTCCACTATTATACCGTAAAATTAACAGTAATAAACAGTAAAATAAACAGCAATACACTGCCGCGCATGCGCGGTAGCGTATTGCTGCGCATTTTACTGTTTATTACTATTAAGTTTACGGTATAATACTGGCAGCTGGGATGGCAGTATTATACCGTAAAATCAACAATTTTTTTTACGCAGTGTTTAATTAAAGTAAAATTATGTGAGTACGGTATTTCTTTGCATATTCTGTTTGTCCTCGGTAATTCATTATTATTATTATTATTATTATTATTATTATTATTATTATTATTATTATTATTATTATTATTATTATTATTTTTAAACAAATTGTCACTAACTTACTTTTAAACTCACATTATCATAAATTACAGAAAAAGTTGTTTATTTTGGCATTAAGTCGGTAACCCATATAATTTATGTCAAAAACTGAATTAAATTTATTCAATAAATGGGATTACTTTTACACCATTCAAATGTTTACATATAGTTAAATGTGAATTTCGGTTAGTGCGGGCAAAAAAAGTCCTTCCTTGGAAGTCCTCACTAACGGGAGTTCATTTTATATTAGTGTTCAATGATTTCCTTTAACATTTTACACGACAATAAAGTATTTTAGTTTAAAATTTGAATCGCATTCCTTTCAATACAGTGTTTAATTTGTGTACAAGATGTAGATGCTGATTAAATTAATTTAAATGCGTAGGTTAATATATTAATATATTTAGTAATAGTAATAATATACCGGGTAAACCAAAAGTTCGTTAAAACTTTAAAAATTCATAAAAAAGGAGTACATTATGATAAAGAAGTGCGGTTTGCAAGAAAGGGCTGACAAGGTAGTCGGATTTTTTATTAGCAGCAAAAAAAAAAAAAAAAAAAAAAAAAAAAAAAAAAAAAAAATTAGTTAAAAATGTCACTGGTAGAAGGCGCTGATGACCCGAAACACAATGAACAGGACAACAGTACGCTCCATCCATTTATTCTTGCAATAACAGTTGTTCAACATGACCTCCAAACCCCATTCTTCGTCTTCAGTCCTTTCGCCGTACAAAATTTTTTCAACGCAACAGTTCTTGACTCTCCATTCAAATAGAACAACTTCACCACCAACGCTCGATCGGATAATTATAACATTCTGAAAGCGAATGAGAAATTCTCGTGTATCCCGGTCTTTTATTGCAGGATTAATTTGCATAATTCTGCTGAATCTCTCGCTTGTTAGCGCCATCTACAGGTGACTTTTTAAACTAATTTTTTTTTGTTGCTAAAAGAAATCCGACTATCTTGTGAGCCCTTTCTTGCTAACCACACTTCTTTATCCTAATTTCTTCCTTTTTTATGAATTTTTAAAGTTTTATCGAACTTTTGGTTCACCCGGTACTTAATAATGTTCATTAATAATAATAAAAAAAATGCTCAAGCTAGTTGTTTGGTTATGTTAAGATTTCTTTATTCTGTCGTCTGTGGTAATCCGGAATCCTGATTAAAAAAGAATAATAATAAAATGTTGTCCGTAAAATTATTTACACCCGTGCACTTACGCATATGCACATGGTATGTACGGGTAATAAGCTTGAAAGAAAGTGGCACTTTTATGCTACATCTAGTAGCATCGTGATTATGATGCATATAAAAAATATTATTAAATTTGTATAAAGTAACGTAACTATCTTTCAAAATTTGAAAAAGGATTATTTCTCTCTTAAAAAATTGTAGATAAATATGTTTGTAAAAACATCATATAAGTAAAACACCGTAAATAGTCTACGTTGTTTTGTAGGAAATACAGCTCTCTATTCTAAAAAAAATACCTGGCGGCTCGGCCTACAGCCACAGGTAGATTTCGAAGATGTAGACCGTGGGGTGTCTCTTTGTTGGTAATTGCGGAAGAAATGACCTTTTTGCCATGATACGGCAGATGGGAACCGCCCATACCTAACTTCGAACCTAACACTTCGAAACCTAATTTGTTTGCAGGCGGACTAGGCAGGGATTTTTTTTTGCTTTTAATTTTTTTGCTATAAGGGTTGGTTCTATAAAAAACTTGTCAACATAAAAGTTTTAGATAATATTAAGAGGATTAATAATAAATTTAAGCGGATTTGATATCGTGTGAATTGACGAAGTTATGATTTTTTTCTTCTAAAATTCCCCTCCCCCCCCACCCTTGGGGCCATTTTTAATTTTATCAAAAATCTGTCATACATAAATTTTCGGTCCTTTTCCTAAAAGTAATAATAACTTTAAACGGATTCGATACGTATCATAATTAAGAAATTATGGGGTTTTTTCTGTTTTCACAAAATGCCCCCCCCCCCTCCCTTGGTTCGATTTTGCCCATTAACGAACTTGACCGAGATTTTATGCCCCTTGATTTTATGTATTTTGGGTTCTGGGAGTCATGATCGGCGTGATCTGCAAAAATTTTTCAAAAATTCCTACTTAGGGGAGAATGTAATAGGTAGTATTTCTTCCGAAATCTACCTAAAAAGTTACTAATGTTGCCGCTGCCGTTTGTTGATCGATCACGTCTTTTTTCACTTTCTCAGCTTATTCGGCAAAAACTATTGCATATCTGAAAACTTTGAGTTTTATAGAGAAACATGAAAACTTGGAATTTTAAAGGAATGCATGATAAACGTGCCGAACAAACGGTTTTTAAAACGAAGAATTATCTTAAGGGCTATTTGATGTTAAAATTGGCTAAGATAGTTCTGTTAAATAAGTTTTATAGGATCAAAAACTATGCATAACAATTTAACCATCATTTGCATGCACCTATTTGATTAGATTGTGGTGCGAAGTGTCTAATCATTTTTTTTCCGGCAGTAAAAACACGTTTTCCCTTTTTTAATGTCAGAAAACATCGAATATTCATAAAATTTTAAAGAATCAAAACTCTGCTCGTTTTGATCGTCGAGGAATGGAATTTTTACAGTTTTACTTGTTAGGGTTTATATAACTTATAAATGTAACTTAGAGGACTCAAGGACATTAATGTTTCCCAACTTTTTATCTTGACGTTAATGGCCTTTAATATGATGAAGAACAACATTTTAAACATTTTTGCAATATACCTGTAAAACTAACGGTTAAGGAAGTAGCTTTCGGTCAACGATAAGGAAGGACACACTGTTTATTTTACGGGTAAGACTTAAATATATCGACTTAGAAAGACAACCTTTAATCAACTGATTGATATTTATGTTTTAAAAAGCTATAGATTACGAATGAACAAAATTAATTTTACAGTCTGTTAAAAAAAAGTGTTCATTAGGAAATGTTTTGTAATTTGATATCGGATATGTAACGATGCAATCAGAAATGCATCAACAAGAGTAAAACGAAGAAATTAATCAACTCAGAAGTTATGTGACCCGCTTCTTTTTTTTTTTTTTTTTTTTTTTAACTATGAAGTATTTGCGTTGAGATAAGTTCTGAAGGAATGATGTATTATACCATGAAGTGATTACGACTCAGACTAATTATAATTTTTGAAGAGATAATTAATGAAATAGTGGAGCTTTTCTTCCTAGTGATAGATGTGGAGTACATTCACATTTCATATTTAGCATTAATAAAAATAAATAAGTTAAATAAATAGTAGTATATCAGATTTCGTTTATGTAAGAATACTTTTCTTGTTTGTGTATTTCTAAATTTTAGTTTTTAGCGTATCGCCGTATAATACAAGCAATAATATTATTCGTATTAGTGTTTTTTTAGTAAATAGAAAATAAATTGGATATAAACTCTATTTAATGCTACACTAGTTTATAGAGTTGGCCATAAAAGCTGGTGTGTGGCGGGTGCAAATCATTAGGACTCCACACATATAGATGTTACCTACGTGAGTAAATAACTTTTTTTTTTTTTTTTTTTTTAAGGGTCCTAAAAAAGGTTTGTCCCGGATCCGCATCCAGTTCCGCATCTAGGATCTCTTTTCAAATTTAAAGATTGTTTTACATTTGAAAAAAAAATGTTTAAAAATGTTTCTTGGTTCTATCTCTCTTTAAATAGAAAGTCGTCTCTCCTGGTAGCAATGCTGTAGGTACAGTTATCGGCGTCGATACGAAATTTTCTGTCCTTAAAGTGGGATCACACGATAGAAAATGTAAAAAATAAAATTTTATATTGAGAGAATCTCCAGAAGTGGTTTGTAGAGTTATCGTGTACTCAACGGGTAGAGTTACCGCACCGGAATAAGTATGCGCATCTCAGTTCCTTCCTTTCAATTGGCCGATTTCGCTCAGCACGGCTAACATAAATTACATTTTCGAGATTCAAGCAACAATGTTATGCAACTTCCCTAGCGGAAGGTGCAAGAAACTCTGATGATAATGGAGTTGTATTGGGTTAAATATAGAGCGAACACGAACAACACTTTCGAGATTCAAGCGAAAATGTTGTTCGTCAGAAAACACATTCTCCTTGAACAAGGTCAAGGGAACTCTGGGGACCGTACACCGTTGTGTTGGGTTAAATACTCAGTGAAAATGCCCTGTGTGTGCCATTAATAGCCATATCAGTCGGGAGAAGAAAAAACAACAAACATTTTACCAGCATGTTCACTCAGCTTTGTCCGAAAATTGCAGAAGCGAAGAGCGAACAGGTTTCTCGGAGCTATTTGTAGGGTATCTATCGAGTGTTGAATGGGTAGGATTACTGAAGGAAAGGGCATGTTTACAAACAAACAGTTCAATCAACCAATCTACCACTACATTTTTGTGGTAGTGATCATTGCAGAAACCGTTATGGCGACGTAGGCCAATCATATCATAGACCAGTTTAATGTAGACCAATTAAATCGCCCCATCTCATGTGTACAGTAGGAGTCATAAAGAATAAACAGGTTTTTCTTGCAAACCAACAGTAATTTAACCAACAGTGACGTCAGCTGCCCTTTCGTTATAAGCACGGATATCTTCGGAGTAATGAGATCCTTGCTTCCTATTGGTTCAATTTGCCGAGTGGTGAGTAAATAGACAACTCTTCCGAAGTGAGCGCAGAAAAGTCGACTGAGGAAAAATACGGTCTTCAGCAAGATCAATCTAATGGACAATATCCGCTGATCTGAGTTCGAGGCTATAAAAATCACGTGATTGGAGAAAGCAAACCGGCATGTTTCCGTAGTAAAGTATGGTGAAATATTTTTAACGGTCTGAAGTTAAATTATTTTACCATATGGCAAAGTATTGTGCTGCGTATGGCTATTCCAACAGATCGATTAAATCACTCCTAGACGAAAAAAGAATTTATTTCCATAAGTTTATGCGAATATCAAAGGGAAAAGTTCCGTAATCGGCTTTGCAGCCAATTGGCATATTTTAGTGAGTATCGGTTAGCGCAAATTTAACTGCATTTTTGTAACCTGGGTTTCGTGTGCGTATGCGCAGCAAACATTTACATGGAAATTTAAATATTTGATTTCATTTTATATAACTTCTATTTTAAAAATTAATTGTATAAAACATGTTCATATAATTTACAATAGAATATAAAAAATTGCCTCCATAACTGTTTTCATAGACTTGAAACAATACTCTGTTCGAACATCGCTCGTGCTGACATCACGCTTATGAAATATTGGCATTAAATCATGTCTGGCGATAAAAGTAAAATCGAAAGCGTAAGTAAACACAAACAAATAACATGTATCACAAGTGCAGTGATTTTTACAATTACATCTGGTAGTTGTAAGCAGGGCTTAATTTGCGCCGGAGCCCACCGGAGCTCATAAACAGTGCGCTCCGGTGCCCAGCGCAATAACGCTTCCGAAAAACGAATCCTAATTTACCCTTTCCTTTTCCTCCCATCTCCAATCTTTTGCCTTCTTTTATATCAAAACACTAATAAATGACGTAAAGTGTCGCTCACATAAGAGATGGAGATGAAACGGGCTCGGTTTTTATATCAGTCTTCGGGTTTTGGCAGACTCGAGCTCAATCTCTCTTAAATTCCAAATTTTTTTCCATTTCAAATCATTTTAATGCTATTTTGATCACAATAAAGAGTAAAGTCTTTTTCTATTCTGCATAGCTACGAACTATTCATTTTTTGTGTTAACACAATTTCCTAATCATAATCCTGAGCTTATTTAATCGCAGAATTCTACGATTAATTACCATTAAGATTCGGCAAAATTTATATTTGGAAGTAATAATAACTAAAAAGTAGAATAGTTAATAGCTAAGTATACGCAGAGAGATGTATTTAATTTTTTTATTTTGCTAAAAAATAATAATAATATAAAAATACTTTAAATTTTGAAAATAATGTATGACATATAAATATACAGACTGGAGTGACGGCGGAGGGGAACGGTACACTACGGGTGTTAGTACTACGGAATATTAGAGCTCCGGTACTTTTTTTTTTTAGAAATTAAGCCCTGGTTGTAAGTCACATGATGGAGGTGTGACTTCAGGTGGATATTGTCCATTCTGCTGAGTATAATGTTATGTTAGAAGAAATGTTGTCAGTATGACTCCCTTGTGCTATACGGCTCTAACGCAACTCTTTCAATAACAGCTTCCCACTTCAAGATTTGACTTATGTCCCGATTGCTAGTACTAGCCATAGACCCTTTAATGTACAAGCCAACAGAACTATTTTGAAATAGATCAGTTTATTAATACTCTAGTAGTAAACTGATCATCAAGGAAACAAAACAAATAAGTTGTTTTTCATCAAAAATTAATTAAAAATTGCAAAGATACAATAAGCAAGAATGCATGGCGTTATTTTAAAAAAAGGTGAAATTTAATTAAGAAAACTACTATTTAGGTGAAAAGGCACCATTTTGGGTGGAAGCATTATAATACGAATAAATTGGGTAGGTTAAAATTTAAAGTTTTAAGATACAGATGGGCTTTAGCAGCCGAATGTAAATTCCAAAAACTGAAAGTAAAAAAGTACCCTCAAAAGCAACAACAACAAAAAATAATTAAATCTGCAACCAAAATTAAACAAGTTGGAAATTGCACGTCAAACGTGACAAATAAGGTGCGTTTGTACTATAACTAGTTTTATAAATACTCAGATCTTGGTGCAATAGCCGTTGCACTCTTATGCAAAAATGCATGAATACAAAATTTATTTTATGTGAAGATTTTCGTATTATAGATATTAATTGTGTTTTATGAAATTAAGTTTAAATAAACTTTTACAAACCATTAATTACAAATCTGTTACATTAAAATTAAATTACAGGATTGCTACAATTAAACAATTTTAGTATACAAACTCGGTTTTTAAATTCAGTAATACGAAAATAATAGAACTCCATCTTAAATAAGACGTAATCACCATGGTAACCTAGAATCATTACCTATCACGGGATATCATTGAATTAATTACGTGTGATAGGATTTAATAGAATGAAGAAAACTTTTACTAATATATTTTTAATTTTTTATTCTATTTTCATAAAATTTGAAATGACTCGATAAAATTCTGCCACGATTATATAGATTAAATTTCAACCCATTCGGTCGGGTAGTTTTTGCACTGTTATATGCGGACTTACAGACGGACCAGACGACGACTATAGGTGCTATGTATTTACATAATTACGAACGCACCTAAAAAGTACGAAAGTACCAGGTTAGAGTTCGTCCTCAAATATCCTCTTGAAGAAAAAATATTTAAAAATAGTGAAATGAAAACGAGTATTTATTTACTCAAAAATACATGGTGTCTATTTCCAAACCGATCCCGAATTTAAGTTCATAGCTTTAAGAATGATGAATATATTCCAATATATATAAGAATGATGAATATATGATTTGTGTTAGGTGCGTGAAAATCTAGTTGTGCCCTATAACTTGTCCAAAGCAACCGCAGGTCCTGCCAGCTACATTCTGAACTATGGAGCGTTTACCCCAGTGGTGATTGAACTCGCATGGCGGCAATTTCGAGCCACTTCTTGTGATGTCATTACATTTCACAGAATTCAAAGCAAGTCTGCTGAATATATCGTTACTGTATCTGCAATGTTAGTCATTTTTATTACAAACGAAAATCCGGATTTGTTTAACTTTTTAAGTGAATTTGTGAATTGCGACCCTGGTTTTCTACAAAGAAATTGTTTCACTTTATGAGTACTATCATCCTTTTATTTTGATGAAATAGTTTATGGAAACCCTGTATATACCCTGAATCAACCACTCCATCATTATATTCAAACAATTCTGAATGAACGTAATGAAGAAATATATATATATGTATCAATCATTCCATCGTTAAATTCAAACCATTCTGAATTAGCATAATGAACAACAGCAGCATATATATATATATATATATATATATATATATATATATATATATATACATATGGCAACTGTTCCACCGTTATATTCAAACCATTCTAAACGAACTTAGTGAAAAAAATTATATAAATAGAAAACATAAAGAGTCGTTGACTTATAAACTCTCCATAAATATATTATCTGCATAACAAGCTACTTTTCTACGCTAAAGAAACCAATTATGTTTCGAAACATTCGTAAATTCGTAAAATTCTCAGAAAATACTTTGTAAGAGAAAGATGGCATTCTCTACTGTACATACGGAATTCAATTTCTGTCTGATCTGCAGAAACTTCCCTTTATTAACATTTGCGTTTTAGATAAAATATTTTTTTTGCATTTTTTAATCTTTTATAAAACAAGAAACGAGATTTCTTGTGCCCATTGGATATGGATACAAGTATACCTCTCACAGGTCAAAGACCTCAGAATAACACCTCAGAATGTTTGCAGAAAATAAAATCAAAGAGTGGTTTCTTTTTTACATGAATATATATTATAAAGCAACAAGAAAGAAAAATTATGCGTCAAGCATAGATTTTGAAACAGTTTGCAACACTTCCAGAATACTTTAACAAACTTCGCCCTCTAATAAGGTAAGATACCTCGGTAGACATATTAGAAAATGCATAACACGTTTGAAAACCCAATTTCAGGAATAACTAACTGTTCATAGTCTGAAAGGTACTCCAATTCTTTTGGGCAGCCGTGTATATGATCTGTAGATTTGTATATATTCTTACATAGTATGCTAAAATTAAGTTTAGCAAGAAAACACACAACACATTTGAAAATTCACCTTCAGCAATTTATAGAAATAGACGGAAACGTATTAGTAAACGTCCTTATGTATAACCCTGTATATTACCTAAATAATTTTATACACGCTACATATTAAGCTAAAATTTAATTCAGGCAAAAATACACCCAAAACTACTGAAATCACATTTCCAGAAACTACTATTGATAGCTGGCCCGTATCCAGTTCTTTACATAGCTCGATATATGATTTTATTTATATTCTACAAACATCTGTTAGTATACTATATATAAATGAGTTTGAAAATTCATAACTCAATTTAAAACACCTTTAAGCAATTCACGCTCACGCTCAGTAATGCTTACGAACACTTTCGTGTAGCCCTGAATATGTGCAGTGAAATTTATACACACCACGAAGTATGCAAAATTTAGTAAAACTTAAAAACACGTATCATAACAGAAAACGCATTTCCAGTAATTATCCCTAATAGACAATACTGAGGATGAAGTACTGTATCCTATATCTTTTGTGTGCCCTGTAAATGACTGATAAATACTATGCACATGATATCCTACTGTAAGTTACTTGTAGTAAACCTTAGTAATGCATATTCATCATGTTTGAAATAGTGCAACGTAATTTAAAATATTCTTCATGTTTTCACCTATGTTCTGCAACCCGAGAAGCACGGTTGGATCCTTAGTATTTATAAAGACAATACAATCTACGCATGTTGAAGGTTATAGATTTTTAATCCAACATAGTTATATAGCAATTTCTGTCAAATAAATCCTTAAGTAAATAGTTAGTATTTTTGGAATACTAAACTTTTTTTTTCTTTTTACAAATACATGTCCATTATTTTGTAGAATAAATCGACTCAAATCCGATACACCTGAAACCAACCCGAACCCAAAATACATTAGCTCGAGTCCTGTCAGAAAACCGCACTGAAATAGAACTAATACCATATTTTAATGCAAATCTGGAGAAAAATAGTCTATAGTCATTCAATTTATGTCACTAATAATATTTTAATTTTATGTAGAAAAATGAATATATATAATCACTGGTAATCTTAATATTGTGAATGATTATAAACTACAAAAACTAATGGGTTATGGTACTAAATATAGACTTCCTTCTAAATTTAATGTAAATTCTATTATAAAACAGTTTACATACGATATAGTCATTTTTATTTATAAAATTTCAATCTCATATAGTAAACCTATTGAATATTTTAATCAATGGAAAATACTTGTTATTGAAAAATTAAGTTCGTCTTTAAAACATAATTTATCGCATATGGTTAAAATTAACCCAAAACATTTGTTCCAGCAAATTACTAAATTACAAAAAAACTATGTAATAACATATATTGACAAATCTCCTAATAATTATGCAATCATATGTAAAGCTTATTATCACCAACTACTTACATCCTGTATTTCTACTAACAATTCTTTTAAAAAAACTAATAAAAATGTAATTGTAAACAATCGTAAAATTCACAGTTATTATAAATTATTAAATATTACTTCTACTAACTTTAATTATTCTTATTTAGTTCTTATACCCAAATTTCATAAAAATCCAATTAAATTTAGGACTGTAACTATAGGATGCAATACATATAATAATATAGCCAATAAACATCTATTAAAAATTCTCAATCAAATTTATACACTGACAACATCCACTGATAATACACACTGTGTAAAAAATAGCTATCAACTCATCAATATTTTGAAAAATCTTAAATGTGTTAATAATATAATGACATATGATTTCAAAGATCTATTTAATAATATAGATTTATTAGATCTACATAATATTATAAATGCATTATTTAATAAGTATCATCATTCACTTAATTTACCAATTAATATAGATACAGCTTATTTTAAAACTTTAACAAATTTCATTATATATAATAATTATATAATGCATGATAACACGTTATATTTACAGAAAGTCGGTATACCACAAGGGGGATGTACATCTAGTATACTTTCAGACTTATACTTGTATAATTATGAACTTACTTTTATTAACAGTAATATACATTTATATCGTTATATTGATGACATAATTTTAATTGCCACTGATCACACTAATATTTCTATATTTCCAGTTGATTATCCTACTAATTTAGAATTAACGGAAAACCTTCTGTCTAACAATACTATTAACTTTTTAGATCTTAAAATTACACTTAAAGAAAACAAAACAATAATTGATCTATTTGATAAACGTAAAGAATTTAAATTTAAAGTTAATTCATTTACTAATTTTAAATCATGTCTTCATAATTCTGTATATCGTAATATACTCCTTAATCATATTTATAAAATAAAAAGTTTATGTTCTTCTCAACTAATTAACAACAATATTAAAAAACTTATCTATGATGCATTACAACATGGTTTCCCAAAAAAATTCATATATTCCTTAATATATAGTTAGTTCTTATATGATCTTTACAACCAAATTAACACATGCGTTAAAAAATGTATAAAAAAATCATATAATCTGATATATATATATATATATATATATATATATATATATATATATATATATATATATATATATATATATATATATATATATAATTATACCAGGACGGTTGGGTGGGTAGACGTTGGATTGAGGAGGTGTGTGGCGGAGTTGTATGGAAAAATACGCATGGTTAATTTATGCATTTTGATTTACACAATTATTTGATATTACACATTTTATAATGGACTGCGTTGTGATATTTTTATATGTATATTAATTTAGTTAGATTTACATATTCATTATTTAATTAATTTAAATGAATTTATATTCATTAACATTAAGAATCTTTTTGATCTAATGATTTGGATTAATACCTATGGTGGACAATATCATATTAACTTCTAATTTAATGTATACTTTTCTACAGTGTTAATATAATATGTTTTAATTTTTATTAAACGTTCTACTCTTACCACTTATATTAAGTGTTTATAATTTTTTTAACTTTGTATGAAGAAACATTATATGTGACTAATTCATTTCAATATTTAATTAATATTAATTTTAAATTCTTTGTATCTTAATTCAAATATTTAGTATTTTATTTTAATTTAATTTATGTGATGTTGCATTTTTGGCACAGTTATTTAATCGTTTTTGTCATTTAATGGTACATATATTTTTATGTTGCTTTAATTATTAATTTTTTCATCTCACTACTTATTTATAACATAGAATTATTCATTAATACATCCATTACTTTAATGTAATTCGATATTATATTTATTAATTAATTTCATTTATTTATTATTTCACTAATTGCTATCATTTAAGATAGTAATTTGGTTTAATTATTAAACTTTAAACATTAATTTCCATCCAATACTTTCTATTCAGATTATATTCACTTTTACCAATAGATGGCAGCACTAATGTTCCTGTTTGCTTTACAATATTCATATTATTCTAACATTATTTCTGGCAACTTTGTAAAGCATTTTATATTTCTAAAATTGGCAACATGTAACGATTATATATATATATATATATAATCGTTCACATTAAAATATATATGTATTTTTTCTCATCTGAATGGATAGTCTGATTCTTATATATATTTTTAAATATCGGGCATACTCAAACGAGACACGCATGTACAAAATCCTTAATTAATTTAAAACTGTCCTGAAATGAAAAATTAAGGATCAACCTTAACTGGAACCCTCACTAAGGATCCAGTCAGGTTCGGACGAAATGGGATTACCCGCCCAATGCATGACTCTAAATCCGCCATACTCAACCTTTTTTCTGGCGGGCCGCAAACATATCTTTGAGATGTTAGGTGGGCCGCAAAACACTTATATAATAATGTAGAAAAAAAGGGTAATTAAAATAATAAGTTAACAAAGAATTGTAACAAAGTTAATTTTATTAGTAAGGGTTGAATGTTTGTCGAGTAAGAAATGTTACCAACATTTTTAACACCATACTTTCCAAACAATGTACTTCGTGATAGATTTCTATTCCCAATTCTGTATAAATATTCCGCGACCACTGTTGTTTGGAAATAGTCGTGTTAAAACTTTTTTTGTGCTATTTTTTATCGGGACAAATGTTCAACCCCAATAAACAGTATTAACAATATAATAAGTATAAAATTTAATAATATAAAAAGGCAGAATTTTCCAGTTCTAAAGAATTGGAAAGAACAGATGTCCTTTAATAAATAAGTCTTCTGCTCAAAACTTTATTATTATTGTTTTTAAATTCAGAAATATATAGTGCAAATTTAATTAATTTGGAATAATGTTCAATTGGAAGATTAATAAATGTATACACCACTGTAGCACAAATATAAGACTATACATATAAAAAAAAACTTTTGGCTAAGCAAACGGCATTTAAGATGTTTTGACAATTTTAAATTAATTACAAATAACAGATCAGATTTTGTCTTACCATAAAAATAAAACAACACAACAGTGCAGGTCTTTAAATACCTTATATGCACATCAATTGATTTTGTAAATATGGATTAATGATTATATATGTCTCGGGCCGCACATAAAAGGTCGCTGCACTGCAGAAAAAAAAGAGTTGAATTTACGGTATAATACTGGCAGCTGGGATACTAGTATTATACCGTAAAATCAACAATATTTTATTTATTTATTTATTTATTTTTCGACGTGGGCAGCAGTTGAGTATGTCTTCTCTAAACTATTCTCATTGAACGTAAACAATATCTTTTATAAGGTAAAATAGGTAATCATTTATAATCTCTCCACAAACATATTGAGTACATAATAAGATTATTTTTCTTTAAGGAAATTTCGAAGCATTTGTAAATCCCTAAAGTTATACGATATCGATAGAAAAGGTTGTATTTTCTACTCTATGCTAAAATCGAACGCAATTCAATTTCTTTCTAATCTTCTATTGACATTAATATTTAAAATAAACAATCTTTTAAGATGCTTTCAAATAAGAAACCGATATTTCTTACGCACGTGGATGTAGATACAGGTATATACCACTCAGGTTAAAGACCCCGACCTCTCAGAATGTTTGTAAAATATGATACATTGTGGGAGAAAATAAGAACCAAGAGTGGTTTCTTTTTATCGTAAATATTTATAACAAGACATGCTACGCATAAAGATATTATGAATTTTTAATGTAGCATACATATACACTATCTGATCCAAAAGTTTACGGACACTTTCTATTTTAGACATTTTACAGAAAATCTCGAGAAATATTGATGAATTGTTTTTGATATTCCGGGTATGTAAAGACCATGTTTAACATCTTATTTTTTAGTGATGATATAGTCAAGAGAGCAGTTAGGGGACCAATAACAAATTTAATAAATAATAATATTTGCAATCGCTCTGTATCATACAAATGTTGAACTATTTATAATGTTTTAAGTGGAAATGGATCAAGCTTCCGTAATCGGGCTGCATGCAATACAAATAGATTAAAAAAAATCATACATGAAAATTATTTAAAAACCCATAAAAAATCAGTAAATTAAGATACAGTTTTCAGAAAAACGCACTTAAAAGTACATTTTCTTCCCTTATTCGACGGTATCAAATTTGAAATTATGCAATGTTTAGAAAAAAAAATGCATTGAAAACGAAATTAATTGGTCAAGTCGTTTCTGCTGAAAAGATTTTGATAGGGCTTGCACTGTTAGTTAGACAATTTTTCAGGGAAGGATTATATAACATATCATTCTACGTTGCTTAATTATAGAGCTATGAGGGGAAAGTTCTATAATCGGGTGAACCTGATTATGAAAGGTTAGCCTTTCTAAATAGGTCTACTGGACGTATTTTGATGAAACTTGCATTATTAGGTAGATAATAATTTAGGGATGGTTTTGGTATATTGCATATTGTTCTACGTTGCTTAGTTATAGAATTATGAGGAAAATTCTATAATCACGTAAACCCGATTATGAAAGATTAGCCTTTTTAAAAAGATCTACTGGACGAATTTTAATCAGACTTGCATTATTAGATAGATAATATTTCAGGGATGGTTGTAGTATATTGCATATCGTTCTACGTTGCTTAGTTATAGAATTATAGGGGAAAGTTCTATAACCTGGCAAACCCGATTATGAAAGATTTGCTTTTTTAAAAGTTCTGCTGGATGGATTTTGTTAGTAAGTTTGTTCCCATTGTTAGTTCGATAATTTTTCAGGGATTGTTTTTAGTATATTGCATATCTTTCTATCGTTCTTTACACAATCCTACTGTAAATGATCAACTAAAAGAGTTGGTACTTAACAGCTCTAATTTTGTTTGCATATTAGAAAATGTAATAGCACAATTGCTTTCATATCGTATTCAGCAATGCGGAAGGACGTTCTAGGTAAAGCTCTATATTGCTTAAAACACAAGGTCAAATTCGCCGACATATTTCGTTTGATTCAAGGTTCGTTTGGAGAAACCGACCAGCGTAGCGGGCGAAGCCTACTAATAATCCATATATTTAAAGCTGTTTGGTAATTCTGTCAAATGAAAATGAACCCAATACGCATGCGTCAAAAAAATCTTCCGCCAATGAGGTGAGGGATATTTCCTGTCTAGAGCCGCATTAGGAACTGTTTACGAAACGACTGTACGATCGTTCTGTGGGTTTGGCGTCGGCAAGAAGTTTAGATTACAATTGTGAGGTATTTTTCCATTTTATCTTTATTTATTTTGTTTTATTTAGTTCATGAACATAGAAATATATATCTATTTCTGTGTACATGATTGAATTCTTTGGCTATCTCTTAATTCTTTTTGTTCGCGAAATTATTTAGTGCGCGTAATGTAATTGTTATGCTTGGTGTATTTTTTGCTACTGAGTACTATTTTGCTTATGAGTTTTTATAAGTATTTTTTTTCTTTTTTTATTGAAGGGGTTTATTTTCATTTGGAAAAACAGAAATTTCATTTTTTGAATATAATATTTCAGATGTTTTAATAGTTAACATTCGGCTGTTTGAAAATGAGTTGCCACTTTTTGTTGTTGTCTATTGATAGACGATGTTAGAGAATCAATGCATAAAATACTCTGAATGTACTCGCCCAATACTAAATATAACCCAATGCTAAATATAACCTAATACTAAAATATACAAAAGGCTGTTTCAGCATCTTACAAATTTCTATTATGTTTCATTCTAAGAGTTCCTAAATAAGCCAGACTGCAAATATATTTCCAGAAAAAAAAAGAACTGATCGTACTATAAATAGTTTCCATCCAGTATAATTTAGCAAACATTATATGGTGAATCCAAAGAATTCAACAAACCAGAATAAATAATAATAAAATGAAAAAGTACCAAATATTTATTGTAATCCAAACTTCCAAAACCCCACTCACTCGTGGGGGGGGGGGGGGGAATTGTAAATTTAGTAATTTGGTGGCACAAAAATTACACGATTTTCTTCAGTTTGCTGTGGGGAGAAAAATTGCAAAAATCGACCAGCAGCTGCACGAAATAAAAAGAAAAAAAACTCATCAGCAGGGACAAATTTAGAAACTTGCTGTGTCGCCAATCCATATATTTAAAGCAGTTTGCATATTTTGTCAAATTTTCTACAAATATTCGACCCAATACGCATGCATCAGAAAATGTTCCGGGAAAACCACTCTGAATAAAGGGAACGATTCAGCGCTGTCAGCCAATGAAGTGAGGGCTTTTTCCTGTCTAGAAGTGTATTTGAGATTTTTTAAGATCGGTCATTCCTCTCGAGTTACTTTAATTTTGAGATTTTTTAAGATCGGTCATTCCTTTCGAGTGACTTTAATTATGACAAGTTTGGTTTACGATTTATCTTGGATAACTATTATCAGGTAATTTTTCATTTTATTAGTTTGGTTTATTGAGTTGATGAACATAGTAAACATAATCATGATTGAGTTCCTTGGATGCTGTTTGTATAGCATAGAAAATCATTTCTCTCGCTTTCGTGAACACAAAATTAGAGATATACATTCTGGTGTATTTTTTCTTCTTTTTATGTCGTATGTATATTGCAAATTAAAATTTTTTAAACCTAAAAGTAATGGTCGAGATTTTATTAGGATTTTTTTTTTGAAGGGGTGAAATATCGAAAAGTTTTGATTATATAAAACAGTTTGAAAATGATTGTCACGTTTTTGTTGTTGTTTATTGATTTTTGCTTACATCATTTGTGCTAATTTCCAAAATAATTTACAGAGCCAGTGTGTAAGTGGCCATATGAATTAATTAAAATACAGCAGAATGTAAATGATTTTCTGTACGATACAAACAGCATCCAAAGGGCTCAATCATGAACACATGTTCATCAACTCAATAAACCAAACTGAAAAAATACCTGATAATAGTTATCCAAGCTAAAAAAAAAACTATTTTTGACTTCAAGAAAAATAAAAAAGGTTATTTAGTTTTTTTTTTCGTTAATCTTTTTTGCCACTTCCCCATATACTATCAGTTTCATAAGAAATCCCTATGAAAACATATATTTTACACTTTACTGAATGTTTTCATTTCTTAATTGAAACATCAAACTCAGTTTAAAGTTATAGTAGAGTGTAAAATGTATATTTTCATTAAGATTTGTTATTGAATTAATTTGGGCGATACTTATGAAACTCATAATTTGTCTCAAAATGGTGATTTTATTGACTTTGTGCTTACAAATTAAAATGGTATCATGATAATATACATCTTTGCCCAAAAATGCGACAAAAAAAAAAAAAAACTGTAAAATGTGTATTTTCATTAAGATTTGTTATTGAATTTTGCTTCATAAACAATTCTTGAATGTTTTGATTTATTATTGCTTTCATTATTGCACGATGACAATTTCATCTTATACTAGATTGCATCTCCGTTCTTGGGCGATACTTATTAAACTCATAATTTGTCACAAAATGGTGATTTTATTGACATTGTGCTTACAAATCAAAATGGTATCTTGATAATATACATCTTTGCCCAAGAATGCGACAAAAAAAAAAAAAAAATTATTTTTGATTTTAGGAGAATAAAGAGGTTATTTAGTTTTTTTTGTTTGTTTGTTTGGTTAATCTTTTTTGCCAATTCCTCATATACTATCAGTTTCATAAGAAATCTCTATGAAAACATATATTTTACACTTTATTGAATGTTTTCATTTCTTAATTGAAATATCAAACTCAGTTTAAAGTTATAGTAGAATGTAAAATGTATATTTTCATTAAGATTTGTTATTGAATTAATTTTGCTTCATAAACAATTCTTCAACGTTTTGATTTATTATTGCTTTCATTATTGAGCGATGACGATTTCATTTTATACCAGATTGCATCTCCGTTCTTGGGCGATACTTATGAAACTCATAATTTGTCTCAAAATGGTGATTTTATTGACTTTGTGCTTACAAATTAAAATGGTATCATGATAATATACATCTTTGCCCAAAAATGCGACAAAAAAAAACGTAAAATGTATATTTTAAGATTTGTTATCATACTAGATGTAACCCGTCAAAATTTGACGGCAAACAACTTGATAGTACCATAAAAAAAAATTCATAGTGCTTTAAAATGTTTGAAATTTTTGCAGAATAATTCAAATAAATAAAACACCCACCTTGAATTAAAGCTAGGTTGCGGGCCAGCAATTGGCTGAGTAGTGAGTACTTTTCCATCTATTGATCCAATAACCATTTTGTCATTATAGTGTATCCAAATACAGTATTTGTGATATAGGTCAAAATTAGCACTCGCCAGTCAGCGAGTAACACTCAAAATTGATGATTGACTTTATTGCCACCTAAAGATGGAAATCAGTTGCCACTCAGAGATAAAACTTGAAAAACTGGCGATTAAAAACTAGTCGTTGGGGGCCACCGTAATACTTACCCATCATGGATATGCATAATGTAAAATATTAAAATAAAAATGTGTAAACTACTTATAAAATGCATTGCAATTCAAATAAAATCGTGGCTTGATGACGTCACAAACTTTAAATTCTCGATTACTGAATTGCCTGAAAGAGGTTTTTCCTTATAACTCCAAAAATAATAATCCTAATAACTAGCGGTTTATTGCATCTGATTAAGCGTCAAATTTCTAATTAAAATATATCTTTGAAGTGAAATTTGGATGAAATACAGGGTCATGAAAAATCGAAGAGTGTGGAAAATAGGATTCCAAATATCTCGGCAACTCATTATCCGATGGACTTCATGCTTTATTCAAAATTTATGTTTTTTTATTGTCTTTTATATTCATTTCTTAAAATAAACAATTTCGAAAACTTTTATATACCTTTCATCAGAACGAATATTTCGAGAGTCCGAAAAAAATTGTTCCGGTTAATCGAGGTTATTGAAATGAAATAGGCTTCTTCCCATTATTACATACTAAGTACATACCAAACTGCAAGTCTCTATCTCAATTTTTTCGGGAGATAGAGCGTTTACAGACACACAGACACACACACAGACACACACACAGACACACACACAGACACACAGACGGACGGCAAATTTTTTTTTCTAAAAATATGTTTTTCGGAATCTCCAGTGTCTGAAACGTGTAAATCCGTCAAAAAAAATTTTTCGATTTTCAAAACGATTACAAGACTTACCCTATACTACGTATGATGGGTAAGTAATATGGAAAAAACTGGCCAAATGCTGGATTTTCTGACTTTCTTTTTCCATTCGCGTTTTTTCTGCATCCGTTTGACAAAATTCATTATTTTTCCTCACCCGATCAATGAAATTAAGGATTTTTCCGGGCCTGACCGATGAAATTAATGTTTTTTCTGCAGGTTTGTGTAGATGTTTGTGTGTGTGCTGTTTTTAATAAAGACAGTTGCATTTTTACGTGAACCTTTCACAAAATTCACATTTTTTGCGCAATCCTTTAACAAATTTTGCATTTTCTTTGTGATTCTTTAACGAAATTCACATTTTTTTCGTATCTTTTTGTTGAGATTCACATTTCGTTTTGGGAAAGATCATCGACACCTAGGTATTTATACACAATACAACAAATAAAATTAATACCTTCAAAATATAGGTAAAAATTAACTTTTTTACTCACTGGCCACTGGCCAGTACGTGGAATTTTTTTACTCGCCAGTAGGGCTGGACGATATCAGAAATTTAATATCGCAATATATCAACGAATTAATATTGATATTGGTGATATATCGCGATAACTACCTTAAAGTGTATGGGAATAGAAAAATTGTTAATTTCCATAGATAAATGATATGGTAGCAGCAATTTAAGTACAAACATGTGTAGAAAGCAACGAATCAATTCTGTATACCTATTTGCTCACACAGCATCCTTTAAATATTATAGTTTCATATTTATACAAAACAGAAATATTTTAGGGAAAAAACGCGTTGTTCGATATCTATTTGGGTTTATACCATTGATCGGATAGTGTTTTTTTTTTTTTTTTTTTTTTTTTAATAGTATGTTGCCTATTCTTCCTATTTTATGCACTATTTTCACCATTGCCTCTTTATAACTGAGGATATTAAGAAAAAGAAACTAAAATAAAAGTTCTTAAATTTAGGACGTTGCTCATTTTAATATGATTAAAATAAGTAAAAAGCAACAACAAAAACTGAAATTGGTTTATTACCATATGTTATGCTAATATATTTGTGAATAACAAGCTTTCAATGGATGACAGATGCAGCAGAAATGTTGGCTTTCAATCTTTCTCTAAGGTATCAATGCATTCTTAATAGAATTTCTAAAATGTAAAAATTCACCTCCCTATCTATGTACTATACATAAATACAAAATTGAAATCTTTTTTTAAATATAAATATTCAAATCACATTTTGAAATAGTTTTATAATACTTATATTTTTCTTTTTTAGTTTATTTTAAGCTGAAATAACAATACAACATATATTAAATTCACTGGGATTCATGCTCTCACTACCGATAAAACACAGAGGGAAGCAGGAATGAGTCTCTTGGCCGATATTCAGCGTACGCACTACTAGACGTTAATAGCTAGGAAGCCCCGCTCAAAGATAACCAATCACAGTGAAAAAGTGGCGAGGCTTCCCTTCACGAACGTGGCGAAATGCAAAATTTTACCCGCACTGTGATTGGTTGCTCGCGAACCGAGCTTCCCAGCGGCTAAGCTCTAGTAATATTATCGACTACACAATAACTCGTACATATTTGAGCGCTTATTTATTCGTCATGACTTATCAATATGTGTGAACTATTGCAATATGTCTAGTCTAGAGGAATAGCAGCGACGGTAGTGAAACACAGACGATAGGTTCAGTAAGGAACGGAGAGTGGAAAATGCGGTTGGGTGGAAATAAAAAATAAAGCGAAGAATGTATGGGGATATATTGAGATAACAACGAAAAAGAGATAATCTTTGGAAGGGATAGCCGGCTTTGAATAAATGCGTGGGGAGAAAGGATTATTCAGATATTAGTGCAGGATTTTCAGCGCTTTTTCTAGGATTTCGAGGTTGCACTGCGGGAAAAAAAAATGATACTGGCATATATCGGTAGAGTTAGAACTTAGCTATCGTTATTGGGATATATTGTCAAAATCGAAGCTTTGTTATCGTTATTGCGATAATTAAAAAATATCAATATTTGATTGATTTATTGATAAATAATCCAGCCCTACTCGCCAGTGTTAAGCACTGGCCAATAACAAATTTACAAATACTTGATAAAAAATTTGCGAAATTCGTCAAATGGTCTCGGGAAAGAAATCAGACATTGTAGGAAATAAATTAATTTTGTCTAACTGTAGTGAAAAAATTCGAAAAATTTGTCAAACATTAGCGGAAAGAAAGTGCGCAATTTGTTCGTTCATGGAAAAAATCGTGAAATTTGTTAATCGATAAATCACGAAATTCATCAATCGATAGCGGAAAAGTCGCAAAATTCATTAATCGACATTTTAAAAATCGCAAAATTCATCAACTGGTTTCGGGGGAAGAAATTTTCGAATATCGTCGAATGGCTTCGAGAAAAAAAATCACAATCCGTCAATTTCGGGGAAAAAATCATGAAATTCACCAAATGGTTTCGAAATTTGTCGAGCGACAGCGGGGAAAAAAATCTTTTTCCATTCAATCATTGCAATTGGCGAGTGTGACTATTATGTTTGACCAGTGGTGGCAATAAAGTCCATTGCCAAATTTTCAGTATTACTCACCGATTGGCGAGTGCTAATTTTGTCCTATACTTCAAAATCCTTTTGATCATCACGTCAACGTGCAGGACAATTTTTTTACGCGAGACCATTTGATGAATTTTGTGATTTTTCCGTTATCGATTGACCAATTTTATTGCTATCGATTGTTGAATTTTATAATTTATTGACTATTGATTAGCAAGTTTCATGATTTTTTCCATGAACGTTTGACGAATTAAGCAAAAAAAAAAAAAAAAAAAATAGGAATATCGTCAAATTGTCTCGGGTAAAAAAAAAAATTAATATTGTCAAATACTTCAAGAAAAAAGTTGCAAGTTGAAAGGCCTGTGACCGCTTTTTCATGTTATGCATCTCTGGGGTCCACCCCCCCCACTCCCCCCCTTAAGTGGGTCACTTTTCTAAATTTTGCACACACCCCTCATGTGATATATCGCTGGAAAAGTCTGACCGCTTATTCAGGTTATGCATCTCCGGGGTCCATGGCGCCACTTCCCTCCCCCAGGGGGGGGGGACTTTTCTAAATTTTGTTGACACCACTCATGTCATATATTGTTGGAAAGTTCTGTGACCGCTTAATCATATTATGCATCTCCAATGTCCCACTCCCCCCCCCCCCCAAGGGGTACTTTCTAAATTTTGCACACAACCCTCATCTAATACAGTAAAACCTCCATAACGGACACTCCAGAATAGCGGACTCTTTTGTGATCCCCAAAACCTGTATATTTGTACATTTTTAACTCTCAATAGCGGACACCTCCAAATAGAGGACAAATTCTGTGTTCCCGAGGTGTCCGTTATTCAGAGGTTTTATTGTATATCATTGGAAAGGTCTGTGACCACTTAATCATATTATGCATCTCCCATGTCCATCCCCCCACTTTGACCCCCCAAGGTAGTACTTTTCTAAATTTTGCACACACCCCTCATGTTACATATCATTGGAAGGGTCTTTGACCGCTTATTCATGTTATGCATCTCCAGGGTCCATCCTGCCACTTTGACCCCAAGGTGGGTACTTTTCTAAATTTTGAACACACCCCTCATGTAATATATCGATGGAAAGGTCTGTGACCGCTTAATCATATTATGCTCCCCACTATGAAATTTGTCAAGCGACAGCAGAAAAAAAAATCTCATGTTCCATTCAATCGTTGCAATTGCTAAGTGTGACTGATAAGTTTGGCAATAAAGTCAATCGCCAAATTTTCAGTATTATTTGCTGAGTGACGAATGCTAATTTTTTACTATATCACAAACTGTATTTAGATGCACTATAATGACAAAATGGTTATTGGATCAGTAGATGGAAAAGTGTGTAGTGTATATAAATGCATTTTGCATTAACTGACATCGTATAATGACAATTGTGTATGATTTATCGCTGTTGTGCCATGGTTTTCCATTTACTGGCAGAATAGCGCTAAATGTGTCAGATGAAAAAGATTCTGCGAGTGCATGTGCCAGTGAAACTTAGCCAATTGCTGTTCTCCAATCCAGCTTTAATTTAAGGTGGGTTTTTGATTTATTTGAATTATTCTGCAAAAGTTTCAAACATTTTAAAGCAGCTATGAATTTTATTTTTATGGTACTATCAAGTTGTTTGCCGTCAAATTTTGACGGGTTCCATCTAGTATATAGTTATTATTATTTATATATAGTATATTTTTTATAATGAAAGCACTATAGATTAGTTTAACACTACGTCTCAAACGTTTAGATTTGTAATACTAACAAACAAGACTTATATTTCTTCTCGCTTAAATGCGCGCAATTCCTTCATTTTCTCTTATTCCGATTGTTAGAATAATTTTTGTAAACATTATATTCTAAAAATTCTCTACCCTAGAAAAAAGAAAAAAGAAACAAACAAAAACAACTGTCTATTTTACGGAGAAATAGTGACGCAAAAGTTGACTGTAAAATCCACCTATATTAGTGAACAGAAAAAACAGGAAGTTCGTAAAAACTCGAGATATAAAAACTGCTTTTAACAGTCAAATAGTGCTTACTTAGAAAAAAAAGTCATTAAAGAACCAGATAAAGAAAAATATTTTTTAACAGACAAATACACGTTACAATAAAAAAAAAAAAAAAAAAAAAAAAAAAAGTAAAAAACAACCTACACGATTTGTAAAAGAAACAGATAAAAATAAAGTCTGTTTTCAACAGTCAAGTACAGTTTACTTTTAAAAAACAGAGTTCGTAAAAGAACCTTATAAAAAAAATTGATTTTTAACAATAAAATGCACTTTACTTAAAGAAAAAACCATTTAAAAAGATGATTTTAATAGTCAAATACAATTTACATACAAAATGTTCGTAAAAGAACTAAATAAAATCTATTTTTAACAGACGAATGTTTAACAGACAGTTTACTTAAAAAATAAATAAATAAATAAAAATAGAAAGTTCGTAAGAGAACCAGATAAAAAAAAAAAAAAATAAAAAAAATGTTTTTAACAGTTAATTTGAGTTAAAAATAAAACAGAATGTTGTGGAAAAACATATTTTCTATGTAAAATAATTTTTTTAAAGGCTTTGGGTACCAGTAGTTTTCTGTAAAGTCAACATTCATCTTTATTATTATTTTAATTTTAATTATAATTTTTTCTACAACGTGGTAGATGTAGGAGGATAAACTAAAATGACCAATACTCTTTTACTTCTCTACAGAACAAATTTAGCTTGAAGACCAAAACTTGTAACTTTTATACGTCGTAAAAATTCACGAAGAAATTGTTTGATAAAATTTTTACTCTGCGCACATTGGAATTTTATAAAAAAAAAATTATTAGCTGCTCCGAAATATCGATTCACGAGAATCACTAAGTAGTAACAAATATTCTTAACTAAATAAAAATGTTGCTTACCACAGCAAAATTGATTAAAAAAAAAATATCCGGTCACTCACCTCTAATATCACACATATCTTTAAGTTTAATAAACTTCTAACTTCTTATGAAATTGAATTTTTTGAGAATAATAAATTTTAAAGAATTTTTGGCGGTTCAAATATAAAGCAATCTAAAAATATAAATGATAGTGTTTTTATTTTATTTTATTTATTTATATTTTAAAGGGAATAAGGTGTCAAATGCTATTACTTTTTTTCTATTCTGGCATGGGTTATAATAAGTGTAATGGGCAGATTAGCATTTACTTATAATACTGGATGACTATATATTATATACGGATAATACTACTAGACTAATTATAATATTTTTAAATTTCTAGTGCTAACAGAACAAGTGTTATAATTCTTCTCACTTAGATGTACCATTATCTCGTTTTACCTTACTTCATTTAAAAATTTAATTTTTGTAATAATTATTTTATTTAAAAAAAATTGTTTATATATAAGTGTTTATAAAATATATATATAAAGATTAGAGGAGGTTGGGATCGAGAATGTTGTCTCATATATATATATTTAATTATATATATATATTGAAAAAACGTAAAATACACACTGTGGTCATTGTAATGTCATTTCTGTATAATTAATTATTCAATATGTTTTATTAATTTAAAGTTATTGCTTCATGATTGATCAATTAAAATAAATTGAGAATTTTATAATTCCAATACTTCAATAAATTATTATTGGAATTATTTGGAAAACTTTGATGCTACATAGAAATTGGGTAATTTAATAACATTTAGATTAAATTGAATTTGATATTAAAATAGTGGTTGTAAGTTAATGTTGAAACCATTAATTTTAACATTATTTTAAAATTTATTTTAACATTAATTTTATAATATTTAAGGTAATTAATGAAAGATATGTTTTTGTTGTTTTATCTTTTTCATTAATAGTATAATATTTATTAATGGATAATAACAATCTTTCAAATAATTTAATAATAAATAACTTTAAAATTCTTTCAGCTAATTGTATATCTCAACATTTAATTTGGTTTTATTATATAAGATTTTGTTTAATATTTTAAGATTTTCTTTCATATATTATGGTCTCAAATCAATTTACTGCAACCACACATATAAAATTTTATAGTTATTATTTTTAGATGTGGTAAAATTAATATATTCTATACTATTATATAAAAAGGAAACGGTGACTGACTGACTGACTGACTCATCAACGCCCAGCCGAAACTACTAAAGTCAGGTTCACGAAATTTGGACTGTATATTGCTGTTATGGCCTAGGTAAGCAATAAGAAGGGATTTTTGAAAATTCCACCCCGAAGGGGGTTAAAGATTTTTTTGCCATATCTCAGCAGCAGTTTTAGGTAGGAGCGTGAAATTCCAGAAAATAAATTTACTAAAAAAATAATTGAACACGTGTTTCAGCGATTTCAGAAATCCCCCCCCCCCCCGAAGGGGGTTAAAGGGGGGTGGTCGAATGTTTTAGGTCATTTCGCCATATCTCAGCAGCAGTTATAGGTAGGAGCGCGAAATTAAGGAAAATAAATCTACTAAAAAATTGGTTAAACACGTATTTCATCGATTTTAGAAATTTCCTCCCATAGGGGGTTAAAAGGAGGTCGAATGTTTTAGATCATTTCGTCATATCTCAGCAGCAGTTGTAATTTGGAGCGTGAAAATTAGGAAAACAAATCTACTAAAAATGAATAAAACACGTATTTCAGCAATTTTGGGAATTCCCTCCAGAAGGTGGTTAAGGGGTTGGGGGGTCGATTTTTTTAGGTCATTTCGCCATATATCAGCTTTTATGTAGGAGGGCGAAATTAATTAAAACAAATCTACTAAAAAATTGGTTAAACACGTATTTCGGCGATTTTGGAAATCCCCCCCCCCCCCCCCAGAAGGTGGTTAAAGGGGTATTTAAAGTTTTGGGTCATTTCGTCATATCTCAGCAGCAGATTTAGGAAGGAGCGTGAAATTCAGGAAAACCCATCTACTAAAAAATGGATAAACACGCTTTTCAGTGATTTTAGAAATTCCCGCCGAAGGGTTTTAAAGAGGTTGGTTTCGAAAATTTTAGAACATTTCGCCATATCTCAGCAGCTGTTTTATGTAGGTGCGCGAAATTCAGGAAAACAAATCTACTAAACAAATGATTAAACACGTATTTCAGTGAATTTAGAAATCTCTCCCCCAACCCCCACCCCTAAGGTGGTTAAAGGGGGATTCGAAAGTTTTAGGTCATTTCGCCATATCTCAGTAACGGTTTTTGGTAGGAGCACGAAATTCAGGAAAACAAATCTACTAAAAAAATTACATTGTCTACCTGTGCAAAGCCGGGACGGGCCGCTAGTATATATATATATATATATACATATATATATATATATATATATATATATATATATATATATATATATATATATAATTAATTGTAATATTTTTTATATATATTTATTTATTTTGGATAAAATATACATAGTTTGAAGCAATTTTTATTTATTTTTTATAAAACATAGATGGCAACACTATACATTACCAAATCATTTTAACTACTAATATTTAATTGTGCTATAGAGTTATATTCTATGTTATAGTTATTATAATAGCGTTATGTTACAGAACTATGTTCTGTTGTATTTTTATTTCATAATAATTATAAATTCTTTCAAATAACTGTTTTTATTTCACAATATAAATAGTTTTATTATAGTTATCTGTGTTTTTTAACTCTAATCATTTTGTTTAAAAAAATATTTATGGATTTCTTTCATTTATAAATGTTTCACTTAACTGTGAACTTTGGTCATCTAACTTTTTTTCTATCACATGTACTCAAACACTGCAAAAAATAATTGTTGATTTTACAGTATAAAACTGGCACCCCAGCTGCCAGTATTATACCGTAAAATTAACAGTATTAAACAGTAAAAAAAGCAGTAATACGCTGCCGTGTAAGCAGTAATACGCTACCGCGCATGCGCGGTAGCGTATTACTGCTTACACGGCAGCGTATTACTGCTTTTTTTACTGTTTAATACTGTTAATTTTACGGTATAATACTGGCAGCTGGGGTGCCAGTTTTATACTGTAAAATCAACAATTATTTTTTGCAGTGAATCAATGCAGCTAAGATGTGGTTTCTGTACTAGTTGACATACAATGCTTAGTTTGGGAGTAATTTTGTTTTCTATTATTAATTATTTTTCCTCGTTTTTTTCTTTTGTTTCCTTCTATTTGTGCAGTATATGGTCAGAATATACATTCTTGGCAAATATGCCTGTATATTATTATGAAATATTGCACTTCCTTTTGACATATGACATGTGGACATGACACTGATGACATATGACATATGACACTGATGATTACACAGGGTCCATATGTCTTTTTCCGAATTCCAATGTTATTTCATTTGATATCTAAATTCCATTTCTTATTCAAATTGCGATTGACTTTTCTTGCATCTTTCATCATTTTATTTATTTATTATTTTCTGCTTTTATCTTAACTTATAATGTATGTATTACTATGTCATCTCTAATTTGGTGCTTCAGTACTTTTTTTTAAATTTATTAATTATTTATCAACTTAAAATGTTATTTATTCACTTAATTTATGCCATCTTTAAATTGGCATTTGGGTTTGAATTCAATAGAACTTCTTCTTCTTCTCTCCCCCCCCCCCCCCAATTCCATTTTATTACCAGTTTATATCTAAATTTCATTTTTTTTTTCTGCTGGAATATTTTATTAATTTTCAATTTTCTTTAAAACTAATATGTATGTTTGGTTGTGAGCCGTCTCTAAATTGGAGCTTCGATTTTAATGTTTGAATTGGTTAATTATTTATTAACTACATAGTATTCTGTATACACTTTATACTTACCTATCTTTGAAAAAATTGGAGATTTGGTCAGTTTTGTTACTAGAACTTTTTTTTCTGTGTGTGTATGTGTGTGTATTTTGAATTCAAAGGTTTATATATATATATATATATATATATATATATATATATATATATATATATATAAACAAGCAGCTAAGATGTATATATCTAATTAATATATATATATAAGCAGCTAAGATATATATATATATACTGGCGAACTAGCTGGTGGTAAATACGCACTTAATACTGGCGCATTCGCTGGTGGTAAAAATATTTATTTTATGGAAAAACCTCTTTTTACAAGCACTTTAATTTCAAAATTCTACAGAAAATACTGCAATTACAGAAAATACTGCAGTAAAATACTGCTGTATACAGATTATTATACTTTAAAAAAAAAATACAATTTTTGTAAAAGTATGAGATAAAAAAAAAAGTTTAAAACTTCACATACAGTTTACTTTAAATTAAAAAAAATCGCAAAAGAACTAGACAGAAAAATATTTGTTTTGTAATAGTCAAATACAGTTTTTTTTTTAAAGTTGTAAAAAATCCAATTTAAAAAAATAAAAAAATAAATGTCGTTGTATGTCGGTTTGGTACCCAGTAATTAAAAAAAGAAAAGAAAAATCAACATTTTTCTTTCTTTCTTTACTGTGCAGTAGGTGCAGACAGATAAACTGAAATACCCACGCAGACAGATAAACTAAATCAACCCAAATTATACACCAATATATATTCGAAAACTGAAACTTATAACTAATATTTATACTATAAAAATTCACGAAGAATCATTTGATGAAATTTTTATTCTGTAGATATTAAAACCTTATAAATATTTATTATTTGTTTCTAAATATTGATTCAGGACAATACAGATAGATAAACTGCAACCATCTTTCCTGCGTACTAAATTTTGTGTGAAGACCAAAATTTGTCTTATATTTGCGCCATAAATATCCTTAGATAGAATTTTATGCTTTAGATATTAAACTCTCATATTTTTATTAAAGTTATAAATAAACATTCATTTAACAGAATCAGCGAACTGTAAATAAAATTATTGCTTTCCACCGCGAAATAGATTTTTTCAAAATAAATACCCGGTCACTCACCTTTAACACCCTCGCAATATCTATTTAAGTAAAATAAATACAAAACTGCCTATGAAACTATATTTTGTAATAATATTTTTTCAACGAATTTTTTGCGTTTCAAATACAAAAGCGGCAAGCATTTTTCTTCCCCTTCTCATTTCCGCGCTTCAAATACGGAAGTAAATAACACGGCGCAACAAAGAAATTGCTTCTTAAATAAAAGTGTACAATTCTATATGAAATTAACACACTGGACACTGTGATATCACCATAAAAAACATAAATTGGCTCTTGTTTTGGAAAAAAGTTAACAAAGTTAAGATTTTTTTTTCAAAATGTATATTATTTGAAATTAACCCTTTGTATCACCGAGTTGCATATCTGCAACATGCACCAAAATCAATGTTATTTCAAAAGTGTTTTTTAAAAGACTATTTTGTCGATTTCTGCTATCTTCCAAAACTGCAGTTAATATAAATTGTTCGCAGAATCTCCAGTAAATGGTGATTACTGAGTTAATTTTTTTTTACCAAAGTTTAATTTATCACTTGAGCTGTTTTATGTGGTTATTGCTAAAATAAACTTTGTGATTTAGTGAAATTAAAACGGTTGCAGACATCCCAGAAATAGATTTCTCATAAAGGTAAGTTTACATTACATCTTTTACAATTTTGAATTAAAAAATGTACAATATTTATGAGAAATATGTAATTTTCTTCTTGTTGCAGATACGAAAAAGCCCCTTTTTGTCAATAAATTTTTATTTTAAGTAGATTTCGTACCTATTACATTCTCCCCTATGTTGGAATTTCTGAATTTTTTTTTGAAGATCTACGCCAATCATGACTCCTAGAACCCAAAACCTCCTCCCAGTTCAAAACTTTATATCCACAGGGTTTGTGTGTTCTAGATGACAGTTTCCATCTTGTGCTGCGGTTGCAGCCTATCCCAGATATAGTATAAGAGTGAGAGAGGCCGAGTTGGGAAATCGTTCATTGTAGGTCAGTGGTAGAGCTTCAGAGCGCTATTCTGGGGTCCCGGGTTCGATTCCTGGCTTGGGACATTTTTCACTCTGTTGGCTTAACGCTCAGTTTAGCAATGGAAAATCCACTTGTTTGTTAACTTACTAATTTATAATTTATTTCTAAAAGTATTAAAATGTTGTATTGTCATTGGAAACACGCCCGCGTACACAATTTTTTATAATTCTAGCACATCAGGATTACAAAAATCAATTACAAAATTCCGTCTTTACATGCATGAAACCAAGTTAAGTTAAGTACAACGTCTAAAACAACAGTTTCAGGTGCGTTCGTAATTATATAAATACGTAGCACCTACAGACCTCTTCTGGTCCGTCCGTCTGTCCGCATATAACAGCTCAAAAACTACCCAACCGAATGGTTTGAAATTTAGTATATATAACTGTTGGAGAATTTTGTCGAGTCATTTCAAATTTTATGAAAATCGAATGAAAACTTAAAAAAGATATTAATAAAAGTTTTCTTCATTCTATTAAATCCCATCATATGTAATCTATATAATGAAAACGAAATCATGTGACTGAGGAAAACAAATACGGGATGACCATTTCTTTTTTTATATGCCAGGAGGCCCTTTTTATTAAAAATTATTTTTTCGAATAAAACTGCATAAAAGTTACTTTTTTAGAAAGATCGTTCAAAAAAATTGTTTGCTTGAGAAATGAGTTACATTCAAATATGTATAGATTCTGAGATAGCTTCAGTTGAAATTAGCTTGACAGCCAATATCTCAATCCATTAAAGCAAATAAACACAAGAGATTCGTTCATCAGGAGTCATAAAAGTATTAAACCATGGAGGTAATCATTCACAAAGCAAGATCTCCATGGTGAATTTTGCAACGCTGTCTAGTGTCGAAAAAAAAATCGCATCTGTAAATGTGGCATACGTAATAAGAGAAAATGCATGCTCATTTCGCTCATAACAGACGATATAATTCATTTCACTGAAGTAATAATGATGATTTTTAGGGTTGAGTACTTAAAAAGTAAAAACGGAACCATTATAAGATTACTCCTGTGTCTGTCCGTTCGTTTGTCACAGTTCTTTTTCTCGTAAACTATGCGACGTGGAAAGTTATAAAGCCTTTTTACCCACATATTTTCAGATTATATTAGCTATTCACAAATATGTTTAGGAAAAATTTAGGAGGCTAATTAAGTTACTTTAAAAAGAAGTTTTCTTTTTGTATATCGTGTGGGGTATCGTGTGAAAGATCTTGTAATACCGAACTCAAAAATATATTTATTTTAATTTTAGGTATTATATTTTCAGAGATATGGTTGAAAATGCAATGCAAAAATATACCCCCCCCCCTCCCCTCTATTTCCGAATCTACTGAAACTAAAATTATGAAACAATTAGGGGTAGGAGTTTATTTAAACCTTGCAGGAAAATTATAGCGTTTTTTCTAGGTCACATAGTTTTTGAGAAAAACGCATTTTTTCGTTACACACAAACTTTACTTTTCGGGCGGTCCAGTGAGGGTTTTGACGGACGCTCGAGGTATGTATCGACGGAGAATTATCCAAGGATATTTGATAATGATTTTTGAAAAAAAAAATGCCGAAAATTAGCAGATATATTAATTAAGTTACTTGAAAAAAAAATTTCTTTTCATATATCGTGTAGGGCATTGTATGAAAGATCTCGTGACATTGAACTCAAAAATGTACTTATTTTAATTTTAGGTATTACATTTTTAGAGATACCGTCGAAAGTGTACTAAAAAAATATGTACCCCCCCCCCCCTTCTATTTTTGAATCTATTGAAACTAAAATTATGAAAAAATTAGGGGTAGTAGGAATTTAATAAATTAATAAATTTAATGTATGGAGCGCGAGTTATACTCGCACTTTTTTTTAAATTGTAAAACAGTTATAGTACGAACATACCTCATTTGTCACGTTTAACGTACATTTTCCAACTTGTTAACAATTAAATATAGCTTTCTTAAAACTAAAAAAAAAAAAAAAGAAAAAAAGAAAAAAAAAAAAAGGAAAACAGAAAGTTTATAAAAGAACCAGATAAAAAATATCTATTTCTAACAGTCAAATTTAGTAAGTAAATAATGAAAGTTTTTAACACCATACATTCTCCCCAGATAAAAAAATAAAATCTACTTTTGACAATCACATGCAGTAAAAACGTTGTAAAAAACCGGACGGTTTCCCTTAAATATTTTATTTTTCTTTTTTACAGTGTAATAGATGCAGTAAGATAAACTAAAATGATCAAAACTTTTACATACATATTAAATTTTGCGTGAAAACCAAAACTAGCAACTTATATTTATACAAGAAAAATTCACGAATCCTTTGTTGAACATTTTTTTTTCTGTATATAGTAAACTTTCATAAAAATTTACTTTAGTTGCAAACTAACAAAATCTCTTAACCAAATAAAAATGGTCGCTTTCCAAAGCAGAATTGATTTATTCAAAATAAATATGCGGTCACTCACCCCTAGCAATATTTCAAGTTAAATAAACTTCCTTCTACACGACTTCCTATGAAATTGAATTTTTTGATAATATTTTTCAAAGAACTTTTGGCGTTTCAAATATAAAAGCGGCAAGCGTTTTTCTTCACCTTTTTACTCCAGCCCTTCAAATACGGAAGTAAATAACCATATTTAATGAACAAAATGTACCGACGAGGAAATATAAGAAATAATGAATAACATTTCGTCCACTCTTTTTCCAGTTCACTACTATAAAATAATAACATGAATTTTGAGAAATCATTATTTTTGAAATAAAGGATGTGCATAAGTAAAACTAAATGATTTTTTAAATATTATTGTGAAACTGTTTTCTTGGTTCCATAATTAAAAAAAAAAAATATTGAGACTGCATTTCTATAGGCAGAGAGCACTCGAGGATTTTTGCAAAAGATGTTTATTCTCTCATTCTTGATTATAAGGTTGAGGTCACATCACACAGAACTTTTTACACAATTTACACATTAGGATTACACTGCAAAAAATAATTGTTTATTACGCGGTAGTGTATTACTGCTTATTTTACTATTGATTACTGTTAATTTTACGGTATAATACTGAAAGCTGGGATGCTGGTATTATACCGTAAAATCAACAATTTTTTTCTGCAGTGTAATGCGCGATAGTGTATTACTGCTTATTTTACTGTTTACTACTGTTAATTTTACGATATAATACTGGCAGATGGGGTGCCCGTATTATACCGTAAAATCAACATTTTTTTTTTTTTTTTTTTTTTTTTTTTTTGCAGTATATTGCGCGCTAGCGTATTATTCTTTATTGCCGAAACGTCAGTGAAGGCTTACTGTTGAGACCCGAAAAGATTTTTGTTTCTGTCTGTCTGTTTGTCTGTCTGTCTGTCTGTTCCGCGATAACTGCCGTAAAAATGATCCGATTAGGTTGATTTTTGGTGGGTATGTTGGTGAGATACCCGGAATTAGCTGTATAGTTTTTGGTTAAATTTGGTTCATTCGTTCGAAAAATAGAGAACATTTCTTTTTAAATCATAATGCTTTCCTATGGGACTGCAGACGATTTTCAAATTTCATTTTTAACTGAAATGGAAATCGCATATTTGAATAATGGATTTCAACGTAAAATTATGGATGTTGATATTCGATATGGAGGTTTTAAATATATCCAATAATTTTGAAAAATTGACGATACATTTGTTAGAATTGAGATATTAATTGTTTAAATGATTGGAAATTTTTCTGCATCTGTTCCGGAAATATAAAACTTTTATTTTCATGTTTTTTACAAATTTTAAAATGCATTTTTTTTACTTTTCTCTTTAATTTATCAGTTGCCTAGCAACGATATTTCAAAGAAGATAAAAATAATAAAAGCAACACGCACTATTTTGTTCCAATAATTTATTAGCAAAATAAATTATTTTTGTATTCTATTGACATAAATGAAGAATTTATTTTAATACAAGTTTTTTTTTTTAATCTAAAAAGTTACAAGAATAAGAAGTTCATAAGAATTTCAGAATATCATTGCATAAACCGTGTTTAATTTAACGTTTCTAATTTCTGAAACCTCCGAAGAATTGTATATGCCTGTAAATAGTATATGTATATGCAATAGAAAAAAATTAAATTGCGGATTGTAAGATGCTAAATAATATGAAAAGTGAGATTAAAAAACAGTGACTTGAGCTGACGTTGAGGCTCCTGATCGGCAGATTTACTAGTTACTGTTAATTTTACGGTATAATACTGGCAGCTGGGGTGCCAGTATTATACCGTAAAATCAACAATTATTTTTTTGCAGTGTAATGCGCGGTAGCGTATTATGGCTTATTTTACTGTTTATTGTCGAAACGTCAGTGAAGGCTTACTGTTGAGACCCGAAAAGTTTTTGGTTTCCGTCTGTTTGTCTGTTTGTCTGTCTGTTCCGCGATAACTGCCGTAAAAATGATCCGATTAGGTTGATTTTTGGTAGGTATGTTGGTGAGGTACCCGGAATGAGCTGTATAGTTTTTAGTTACATTTGGTTCATTCGTTCGAAAAATATAGAAGATTTCCTTTTAGGTCATAATGCTTTCCTACGGGACTGCAGACGATTTTCAAATTTCATTTTTAACTGAAATGGAAATCGCATATTTGAATAATGGATTTCAACGTAAAATTATGGATGTTGATTTTCGATATGGAGGTTTTAAATATATCCAATAATTTTGAAAAATTGCCGATACATTAATTAGAATTGAGATATTAATTGTTTAAATGATTGGAAAATTTGTTGCATCTGTTCCGGAAATATAAAACTTTTATTTTCATGTTTTTTACAAATTTTAAAATGCATTTCTTTTTACTTTGCTCTTTAATTTCTCAGTTGCCTAGCAGTGATATTTCAAGGAAGATAAAAATAAGAAAAGTAACTAGCACTATTTTTTTCCAATAATTTATTAGCAAAATAAATTATTTTTGTATTCTATTGACATAAATGAAGAATTTATTTTAATACAAGTTTTTTTTTAATCTAAAAAGTTGCATGAATAAGAAGTTCATAAGAATTTCAGAATATCATTGCATAAACCGTGTTTAATTTAAAGTTTCTAATTTCTGAAACCTCCGAAGAATTGTATATGCCTATAAATATGTATGCAATAGAAAAAAATTAAATTGCGGATTGTAAGATGCTAAATAATATGAAAAGTGAGATTAAAAAACAGTGACTTGAGCTGACGTTGAGGCTCCTGATCTGCAGATTTACTAGTTGTCGAAACGTCAGTGAAGGCTCACTGTGGAGACGCGAAAAGTTTTTGGTTTCCGTCTGTTTGTCTGTCTGTTTTTCTGTCTGTTTGCCTGTCTGTTCCGCGATAACTGCCGCAAAAATGATCCGATTAGGTTGTTTTTTGGAAGGTATGTTGGTGAGGTACCCGGAATTAGCTGTATAGCTTTTAGTTACATTTGGTTAATTCGTTCGAAAAATTTAGAACATTTCTTTTTAGGTCATAGTGCTTTCCTATGGGAATGCAGACGATTTTCAAATTTCATTAGGTGCGTTCGTAATTATATAAATACGTAGCACCTATTGTCGTCGCTTGGTCCGTCCGTCTGTCTGTCCGTCTGTCTGTCCGTATATAACAACGCAAAAACTACCCAACCGAATGGTTTGATATTTAAGATATATTATCTTTGCAGAATTTTGTCGAGACATTTCAAATTTTTTAAAAATCGAATCAAAACTTTAGGAGATATTAATAAAAATATTTATTAAGAAATTTGAATTTTTTTTTTTAAATCGGTGCTTTCTTGTTAGAGGAGCTTCCGAGGTTTAATCGTCAAGCGACCGAGATACTTATTTTACTACAGAAATTAATCTGCAGACGATATCATTCATTTCACAGAATTAAAAATCATCAAGATCTGAATATTTATATAACTAGCTATAGTACGAACGCACCTCATTTGTCACGTTTGACGTACAATTTCCAACTTGTTTTTAACTGAAATGGAAATCGCATATTAGAATAATGGATTTCAATGTAAAATTATGGATGTTAATTTTCGATATGAAGGTTTTAGATATATCCAATAACTTTGAAAAATTGCCGATACATTTATTAGAATTTAGATATTAATTGTTTAAATTTTTCGAAAATTTTTTGCATCTGTTCCGGAAATATAAAACTTTTATTTTTATATTATTTACAAATTTTAAAATGCAATTCTTTTTACTTTGCTCTTTAATTTATCAGTTGCTTAGCAACGATATTTCAAAGAAGAACAAAATAATAAAATTGAAGTAACTCGCACTATTTTGCTCCAATAATTTATTAGCAAAATAAATTATTTTTGTATTCTATTGACATAAATGAAGAATTTATTTTAATACAAGTTTTTTTTAATCTAAAAAGTTGCATGAATAAGAAGTTCATAAGAATTTCAGAATATCATTGCATAAACCGTGTTTAATTTAACGTTTCTAATTTCTGAAACCTCCGAAGAATTTTATATGCCTATAAATATGTATGCAATATAAAAAACATAAATTGCGGATTGTAAGATGCTAAATATTATGAAAAGTGAGATTAAAAAACAATGACTTCAAAGCTGACGTTGACGCTCCTGATCTGCAGATTTACTAGTTACTGTAAATTTTACGGTATAATACCGGCAGCTGGGGTGTCAGTATTATACCGTAAAATCAACAATTATTTTTTGCAGTGTAGTCGGAGAAGAAATCCTATATTCACAAAACATTCAAGCGCGGATCCAAAGTGGAGATCATGATGACCCCTCTTGAAACGAAGAAAATTTTTATAGAATAATACTTTTTTACTTTCTTCTATCTTTACAAAAAGAAAGTATTGGATTCATGAAAATTTTCGACTTCTGGTTTTCGACAGATTTATACGTTTTAGTAGGTCCTGAACACGATTTGACCATTTTTAGAAAATGTCTGTCTGTGAGTCTGTTACTTTGTCTGTCTGTATGCGACAAAAATTTTGTGGGCGCTCTATCTCAAGAACTAATACACGAAATTTAATAACACTTTATATTCAGTTAGTCCCTGATATAAATTGGTGCTGATTAATTTTTGGTGAAAATCTCCCGACAAGTGGCGCTGCTATGTTGCATTTTTTTGCGATTTCCGCAATAGCTCTATCTCAAGAACTAATGCACTTATTTTCATCAAACTTCAGGTTCAGTTAGACCTTGACACAAATAGATGCTGATTATGTTTTGGTGTAGATATCCCAACAGGTGGCGCTGCTATACCACTTTTTTCTCGATTTTTACGATAACTATATCTCAAGAACTAATGCATGAAATTTCATCAAACTTCAGATTCCGTTATACCTTGACATAAATAGATGCTGCTTACGTTTTGGTGTAAATAACCCGATAGGTGGCGCTGCTATGCTACTTTTTTCATTATTATCACGATAACTATATCGCAAATGCACGGATTTTCATCAAACTTCAGATTCAGTTAGACGTTGACTTAAGTTGTTGTTGATTAGGTTTTGGTCTAAATCTCCCAATAGGTGGCACTGCTACGCTGCATTTTGCAAGATTTACACGATTTTAGCCATAATCATATCTCAAGAACTAATGAACGGAATTTAATAACATTTTAGATTCAGTTAGACCTTGATATAAATTGGTGATGATTGTTTTTAGTGTATGCGAAATCTGTGTGAGATGGAAGAAAGTTTTGGGATTGGCAGATCCGACTAGTTTAAATATAAATATATACATATAAAAGATGTTTTTATATATATTTTTTTCTCGTTAAAAATGCTAATCTTAATCAGGGTCGGACTGGGTCCTTGTAAAGGGCGCAGACCTTGGATTTTCGAAGGGCGCAACTTTACTAAAGAAGCTCATTATTTTACCACTTTTATAGAAAGCCATAATAATATCCATTAATAATTAATAGACTGTAAAAATATAATCCGAAATATCAATATTTTAAAAATTTGATTTCTGTGTTAAATTTTGGAAATTTCCAGTTATTTATAAAGATCTCTACACTGTACAAAATTTCAGAAATGTTTTCTGATGCAAATAATAATAATAATAATAATAATAATAATAAAATACGAAAATTTATTTGTAAATTTTTGTCTGCAAGTCCTTAATTGACCATGCAATCATGAACCAACCACAAGCTTCCGATATCAACAGAAACCTCTTTTCCAAAATTTATAGACAAACAAAGGAACTTTTTTTTTTCCATAAACATCGCCGAAAACTTCTAAAACCCGTTGTTTCCAGGAGTTTCTTTTCGGTTCTTTTCCAAATGATTTCTGGGGACATGGTAAAGAGTTACGGAACTGTGCGTAATTAAATAGCTACAGTCAAAAAAAATTTCGTAAACTTCTCTGTTACCTATAGTAATAATATAAAAGAAAGTTTTTGTCTGTCTGTGTGTTTGATGACGATGGCTAGCGAAATCTACAGCTCACACAGCTCTGAAAATTTCGATTTAGGCAGTGCAAGGCATGTCTTAAAGGCTCAGATTTTTAATATTTTGATAATTAGCCAAGATATTAATTAAAAACTCATATATTTATTTGAGAGCCAGCAAAAGCATCTGCGCATGCCCAGAACCCGATTTACGCATCGGGAGGGAGTGAATAAGTAAACACGCGTTTCCTTTTTTTCTTTGTGTGTGTGTGTGTGTGTATGTGTGTTTGTGTATGTATTATTTCATAGTTTTAAATCGGCAAAAATAATTAGAACTATTGAAATTGGACGTCATATTCAGAAAGATCATACTCTTACGTCTCAAATGCTGCAATATATTCGATAAAATATCTTTGTTAACCTTTGGAAAAAATTTTTTTTCAAAAAGGTAGTTTTCCCGAAGGACATTTTTTTCCCCTTACGTTAACGTTTCTCTAGGGCAGGCATGTCAAAGCTGTTTACCGCCGCGGGCCAAATTAAGCATTATATACAAAGCCGCGGGCCACATTAAAAAAATGTAGATACTAATATTATTACCATTGCACAGGATAAAATTTGTATTTACAAAACACAGCCATGTTAAAGAAATATTCACGCCAAGTTTCAAAGTTACTGTAATACATAGTTTAGTTTATCTTATTTTTGAAAAATACTCTTTTTTTTCATTAACGAAATCTATAAAATTTAATTGAATTTCCTAAATTGTATTTATTTCAAAAATTGATTGCACACGCTGTTTTGTCCTACTGTTCTAACAAAAGCATAGCTGCCAATCTTTTGTGTTTTCTTCGAGTAAAATAAGCATATTTTGAAAGAGAAAAGTTATTTAATAAAATGTGTGTTGTATTCCATGGGCTACTTATTTAATTTGATTTATTAAATACATTTTCTGATTCAAATTATGCTTATTTGGGAAAAAAAGGTTGGCAGCTATGAAAAGATGTCGTATAAAAGTGCGCTACCGAACATAGCTAAAATATGCCTAATTGCACACTTATACTTTAAAAAATCGGCCAATTGATGAATAATTACAGAAATTTTGAAACCCCAAATCCATATATTTTCACTTTAATATGAAATCGCACTGAATTTTGATTAACAGCAGTATTGAATTCTGAAGAATAATTTCAACATCAATCATTAGAGTTGAAGTAAATAGATTAAACCAATTTTCATATTTATTGAAATTCAAAAATCTTATATATATATATATATATATATATATATATACTAGCTGTTACCCGTGACTTTGTTCACGCAACATTAAAAGAAGAATAAATACATTAATTAAGAAAATATTTCACTCCCGATAGTTAAAAACGTTAAAATTAACTAACTATTTATCACATTTCATAGGCGACAATATTGTATTTTTTGTTATAAGGACCTTGACATAACTCAGTCTTTAAAAAGTGAAATTTTGTGCCAAATAATCGTGAAAATGAAATTGCTACCAATGCAAAAAGGAGGGCCAAATAAAATCGTGGAAATAGACGAATTGGGTAAAACAAATGTCAATTTTACCTGATAAACAATTTTACTTTTAACGCCTTTGTGAAACGTTTTAACAGCCATCCTTCAAAAAAGCATTAATTGGAAATAGTACATGCTTTTTCTTTAAATTCAGTTCTGCCTCCTTGGTTTAATGTATAGCTGAAACAAATTTTATTTTCTAAATGACAGTATGTTGACAGGCAATTTTCATTCTCTAGAATAAATTGATTCATAAAATTTGAATATGTGAAAATATGTTTTTATTTTTCGGATAATTTACTGAAATCAAGATTTTGTTTTCACCATCTATTCAAAATGAAAAACAATTCTGTTTTTCAGTTTTAATGAGAAAATGGTGTAAAAAATATACTGATCTATTTTATTTTTCCTTTTTTTATACACAAATATGGAGTAATTTACTTTCCGTTTTTAGAGAAACTTCGTTAAAATTAACAAAAAAGAAAAAAAAATCTTGGCATCTAATTTAATTTTTTAAATTCTGACAGTTTGTGTAACATCCTCGGATCAATGATAAACGGTATAAAGTAAATCACGTTGCGTTCGATATTCTGGTACTGTAAATGAAAATTGTAAATTCACGGGCATTCTCCGTGAATTGCTGCCGTAATTTTACGGGAAATGCCCCCTTTTCAAGGTAAACGGTCCATTTCAGTAAATTTCATGTTTTTACGGGCAAAAACCGTTTATCTAATAACAAAGCTCGTTTATCTAGTCACAAAACCGGTTTTCTTATGGACATTGCCTGGAATCTCTGCTGCAGTAATTTTACTGCAGCAATTTTTTACAGTGAGGAGTAGTTGCGAAATACAAACATAGATTCGTGTTCATTTTCCTTTTCTTAAAATTATGATGCGATTTTTAGCAGAAAATTCTCATCTGTATATAACGAATATTCATGCTTAATAATCAGTATAGATAAAAAAACATTTAAATTTTTCGTTATAAATATGGCGTGAAACTCATCTGCTTTCTATACTTACTGATCCTTGTATTATTAATGTAAGGAATTGATTCACACTCATTTTAAAACACATTGGAAAATTTCCGTTTTATTTCAAATATGACGCATCTTTTTCCCGCAGAGAAATCCCTTTTTATTGACATAATTCTTGTTAATTTTCTTCTCCAGGCAATTAATTTCAGTACTGGCATAGGGGAAATTATGTCGCTTTAACGAAATAATATTAAATCTTTAGTTTTTATCAACAAAAATGGAACTATTAACATTCGTCATTTTTTTTTAGGTAATCGAGTTATTTAGTTTTAAGAATGAAAATAAATATTTCTCGCAATCCATGAAATCATTTTCGATATGGATAATTTTGCGGAGCATATTATTGACATTTGCTGACCATTTTCTTTTGAAACTTCTTTTTACTTTTTAAAAATTTAAATAAAAAATACGGTATAATTATATTAGCCCTGCGCAGACGGTAAAACGCCAAGAATTATTACCATACAAAAAAAAAAAAAAAAAAAAAAAAAAAAAAAAAAAAAACCAAGATCATTTTATTTCACCAATGTAAGATATCCGCTTTATTTTGATGTATGGCGTCATATTCGCCTGTTTCCTATGGTTACTCATATGGAAACCTTGTATTATTATCAACAACTAAAAAAAGTACGTTTTATTTCTAATAATATTATTTAATCTTCTTAATTCTTTAATTTTTTTATTTCATTTTTATTTTTCACGTGAAAAAATTTCAATTGAAATTAAATTGTTGACTAAAAATTATTATTCCGGAATTTGAATTAGTTTTGGCAACGATAAAGTATTAGCAACGGTAAAGTGAATTTAACCATGTTAAAATATTATACGAAAAAAATGTCCATTTACTCTCTATGAAAAAACGAAATTTTGAATTATTAAGAAAAATATTTGAATAAAATAAACAAAAGCCAGCCTATGTTCAAATGAGGGTTATAATCAATCTGTATGCAAAAATACAGGATCATTAAAGGCTCCATTTTGACGCTGGCTTCAGCCTAACATTTGCGCACAATCAGATTTATAATATTATTAGGATATATATATTTGGTATTTTTAAAAATTTCCACTTTGATGATTTTTTACAGTGCCTGGCAACATTTAAATTGAAATACATTTCCTTTTAAAAAATTGTTTTATCAAAGTAATAAATTCTATTTGAAAACGCTAATACTAACAAATAACATGATAACATACTTCTGTTAATTGCTAAAAGGTATAAAATAAAAACATTATAAATAGTAAAATAACTTTTATTAGTGTGTTGACATGTTTCGGCTCTATCCGAGCCATTATCAAAACAAATAAGAATGTTCTATAAGTGCACGGTCTTTGAAGTTATTATTATGAAACGCTATCATTTAATCTTTCACATATTTTTTATTTTTACTTGGTTGTTTATTTCCATATTTGTAACCATGGAGTAACTCGAGCCACAATTTCGATAAGTTAAATAATGCTGCATCGTTACATATTGTATTTTTGCGTGTTTCAACATATATGGTTTCTCTTATTATAGATGGATAGTGTAGACTAGAGTGAAAAATTATCTTACTTTCATTGAAATTTATTTGGATACAATATGTAACGATGCAGCATTATTTAACTTATCGAAATTGTGGCTCGAGTTACTCCATGGTTACAAATATGCAAATAAACAACCAAGTAAAAATAAAAAGTACGTGAAAGATTAAATGATAGCGTTTCAAATAATAACTTCAAAGACCGTGCAATTATAGAATATTTTAATTTGTTTTGATAATGGCTCGGATAGAGCCGAAAAATGTCTACAGACTAATAAAAGTTATTTTACTCTTTATGTTTTCATTTTACACCTTTTAGTAATTGAAAGAGGTATATTATTACAAGGAGTTATAATTTCTTATGTTTTTAACAAGATAGCATTATGAAATTTGCTTTGAAATTTACTCAGGTGCTTTGTAATTTGAAATGAAAACTCCAAGTACTTTGTTTGTTGGTAGACTTTTATAATTTGTGGATTTAAAATGAAAATTGTAACATTTCAGTTAAGCTTTTATAATGGAAAGCCGTCAAATTCTGTATAAAAAGGTAGATTTGTTTATCTTCATACCCACATTTCTAAGATATTTTTGTGCAGATTGACGATTATTAAGAATGTTACGTACAGATATAAGTTTAAAAGCACAAACCCGGCTTTTAGAAATCAGTCCGTTATAAATAAATCTTTTTAGCAACGGTACCTATACTTATACTATTTTCAAATTTCTTTAACTGCGCTAGACATCATTTCTTCAATTTCGTTTTGAGTGATTTCGACTCCCGGGACAATTAATGTGCTAAAAACAATAATTAATTTTTTAAGCAAATGTATTTCATTCAATAGGCTTGGTGAAAGCAGTTTGATTCTCTTTTAAGAAGTATCAGTTTCAATTCTGACAGTTTATCTTTTCTATGTTTAGCCAGATTTTTGTGAGTTTTCTTTATACTTTGTGCTGTAGCACCTCTTAATGTTACATTCTTTTTAAACTCCAACAGTTTCTACATATCAAGCATAAAATTTCAGTTTTCTTTTGAACATAATTGTGTTGTAAATCACCTTTAGAAAAGTATGCAATGTCCATCTTTAGTTTATCATATTTATTCATAGGGTAAAGAGCTTTATCACATTTTTTTAATAAATCTTGGAATGTATGAGAGTATGTTAATAAAATGTGTGTATATCAATAAAAAAAAAAGGAAAGAAAAGAAAGAAAGATCATACACAATTACTAACCTAAGTAATAAGAATAATTAAAGAGCTTAAATCCGACTAAAAGCTAAGTTCGACTAATGCCCAGGTGAAGAACCTGGATCGCATATTCGGGGTTTTTGCGTCGAACACAAAAGTGATTATTTATGCCACTTTCAAAGCAACTCATTTAAAGCTATATAATTTTATATTTTAAATTTCTTTTAATTTTAACTGTTCTTAATTAGTGCTGAATTTTATTATTTTATAATGCATTCCTTAGTAATTAATAAATACAGAATATTATTTTGTAAAATGGTGTAAAATCTAAGCTAGTTAGTGTAACGATGAAATTTTGATGGGATGGAGAATAAGGAATATATCGTAAATAGTGAACTTTTAAATATTGCAGTTGTGATTAAAATAGCAATTAACCCTGCACAATTTGTGCAGCATCTGTTCTTTAGGTCAATATTCTTTGAGAAGAGAATCAAAAAATATAAAATAAATTAAACATTCTTACTTGTTCTTTGTTGAAAAATAAGAGACTCATATTACTTGAAATAAGAACTCGTTTAGGTTAGGATCCAATAATGTTTATTACATTTTCTTGAAGATGTAGGAAGGATGAGATGAAAGCTGCACATCAAGTCTTTAAAAAGTACTGGCTCAAATTTCGTAAAATTCGAAGAATCTTTGAATATTCCTTCTGGCCTTGTCCATGAAGAATTATAGAATTAATTCAGAAGTCAATTAAATTACCAGTTGATTTAAAACTTTTAAAATACTAAACTTAAAATTTACAACAGCATTTTTATAGAATAATTAAAAACTGAAAACGCGAAATTGATCTCCAAAGAATCCGCGCATGGCGATTCTAGGATACGAGCACCGGCACAGGCCAGCCTCAGATCAGACGACGTTTTGCATAAAATTTACAGCATCATTTTTATTAAAATTCTGTTGGAAAAATGCGCAACATTAGTATAAATACCCATAACAATTTTTAAAATATATACAGAATAGTATTTTTATTAATGTTGTAAAGTTAGTTACTCTAGTATTTGCCGTAATTTTTTTAAACTTCATCTGGGTTTTTTTTTTTACATCATCTGGACGAGGGCGCAGATTTAATGGCCGAGGGCGCACCGGCCCGCGGGCCGGTTGCCCGGCGTGCCAGTCCGAGCCTGATCTTAATGATACATTCGCAGAGTTATTTTTGTACAGAATTGCATTAAAATTGCAGTCATTGTTTAAACATCAAAGAATCGAAAAATGTTTTTTTTTATTTTTCTATAAATATCGCACATTTTTAATTGTATCCGTTTGTAACCTCAAGACGGCATTTCCATGACTGTTGAGCCCCGAAAGTCGGCTTAAAATGTGAACTTTGAGAACATTTTCTGTAAGATTAAATAAAATAAAAATGGAAACTAGAAATATATGAGCATAGAAAATGAGCATAGAAAATAGAGCATAGCGAATAGAGCATAGAACCTACAAATTGTATACATTTACCAGGGTTACTACGTGTAAAATCCCCCTTTTTGTTGTTTTGATTGGCGAGATTAGGCGTCGCCAAGAATAATTGTTGTAACCCTTTATTTTGCTGCCAGTTAGTGTTTTAATTCTGATTGAGATGTGATGTAACCTTGAACCGAGTGGCTGGCGGTATAACCAGCTATTTTCTGAACCAGGCTTTTGCATGGTTATAATAAATAATTTGTTAGTTTTACTTATCTGAACCTTTTTATTTGATGTGTAAATTAATGAGAAATTTCTTAGTATGATTAAGATCCTGATTCGAAGAACAAACAATTAATTTCGTTTTGCATTATCTTCGTTTCTGGCGTCCCGTGACCTGATGTCTGCACTGGATTTATGATTTGGTTTTGATAAATGATTATCTGAAGACTTGAGGTAAGCTCAGTCTAATTTATATTTTTGTTGAACTGTAAAATAAAAGTGATATGTCTATTATTGATACGTTAAAAAAGAAGCGTGCTGGTTTACGTACGCAAACAACTAAGCTGTGTACTAAAATATGTACAATTCTTGAAGATGACTCTATGTCATTAGAAAACAAATTTGATATGTTAAACATTTGTAAAGATCAGTTAAGTGAAAAATACGAAACATTAAAAAAATTAAATTCTGACATACAAGACGAAATCGCTGATGCAGATTTCGAAAAAGAAATCGAAAGTTCAGAAAGCTATAGTGAAAAAATTATCGAATCGCGTTACAAAATAACGAAGTTCTTAAATCAACGCAACTCCCAAAACCAAAATAATGCTTTTCAAAATTTTAGGAAAAATGATTCCGTTTCTCAAAATGGAAATATAGAGATATCTATGAACTTGCCGAAGCTAATAATAAACAAATTTTATGGTGATAGCAGTTCTTGGCTCGAATTTTGGGGGCAATTTTCTAATGCTATTGAGAAGAATTCTAATTTAACCCCAATTGATAAATTCGTATATTTAAAATCCCTGCTTGGAGGCAGTGCCTATAATGCTGTTGCAGGTTTTTCACTTTCCGAGGAAAATTTTAAAGCTGCTGTTGATTTGTTTAAAGATCGCTATGGTCGTAGCGACCTAGTAATCAATGCTCATATGAGTAAATTGTTAAATTTAAAACAGGTAAAGAATGCTTCGAATGTTAAAGAATTACGAGAATTGTATGATAAATGCGAGATACAAATAAGAAATTTAAATTCTCTTGGTGTTACGTCCGGAAGTTATGGTCAGCTTCTCTGCCCGATTTTAATGAAATTAATACCTTCTGAAATAGCACTAGATTTTAATCGTAAAAGAGCCAATACTGATAAAATGGAGATCGAAGAGCTTCTTTCCTTCATTAAAAACGAAGTGCAATCTCGAGAAGCTACGATGACACTGCAGAACTTTGAAAATAGTTTTAGTGCTAAAAATACAAAGTATAATAACAAATATAAACAGTTGAATAATTATAAACGCGACATTCCTTCAGCCTCTGCATTGGCTACTAATGTAAAAAGTGTTTGTATATTTTGTGAAAATGATCACGATTCTAAATCATGTAAAGATTGTTCTATTCATCAAAAACGTGATAAATTGCGCATCCTCGGTCGCTGTTTTGTTTGTTTCCGAAAATTTCATGTGTCGGCCGAGTGTAAATTTAATTCTGAAAAATGTAAATTTTGTAATAGCAATTTTCACCATTTTTCAGTTTGTTTAAATAGGAATTCTAATCAAACTGTCCCGAAAGAAATCAAATCAGCAGACTCTGTAATAACTTCTATTTCTCATTGTAAAGTCAATTCGAATGCAAATTCTTTTAAAGAGGTTATTTTACAAACAGCTTGCGTAAAAGTGGAATCTGGAATAAATTCTGAACTTTCCTTATGTTTATATGATTTAGGTAGTCAAAAATCTTTTGTGACACAAGAATTAGTTTCAAAATTAAATCCACGAATTATTCGTAGAGAAAAACTTCCGATTTTTTCTTTTGCAGCTATTAAGCCACAAATAAAAACTTATGATGTTGTGCAATTAAAATTATCTCATGTTGAAGACAAATCGCGTTTCATTTTTATCGAAGCTTTAGTGACTGACGTAATACCTAATGCAACGATTCATCCCCCACTTCTCAACAAACAGATAACAGACAAATTGGCGCCCTATAAGGTGGCGAATCTTGCTGCACCATGCGATTCTCAAATAAAAATATTAATTGGAGCGGATTATTTTTATCAAATCTGTCACGAGGGAGAGGTACAGAAAATAACTAAATCTCTATTTTTATGTGAAAGTTTATTCGGACACTCTTTATGTGGATTGTATGAGGATGAAAAAAGGAATTTGAAATACGCATCTGTTTTAAATTTGTCCGTTGTAAATCTAGAGAGAGAGGATTTGAAATTTTTATGGGAAATTGAATCTTTGGGTATTACGCAATCAAATGAAAATATTTCAGATATGGATAAGGAAATTGTGAATAAATTTGAGAATAATTTAAAATTTGTAAATAATAGGTACGAAACGGGTTTATTGTGGAAGGATGAGAAAACTAGAGTAGATAATAATTTTATAATAGCAAAGAATCGTTTTAACGAATTAAGTCGTAAACTCGAAAAGGATAAAGACTTATGTAAAAAATATAAGGCTATTGTATTGGAACAAAAAACTACCGGAATTGTAGAAGACTGCCCTGATAGAATAATTGAAAATGGGTATTTTATGCCTCATAGACCAGTTTTAAGAGAGGATAAATTAACTACCAAAGTGAGGATGGTTTTCGATGCTTCTTCTAAAGAAAAGCATTTAAATTCTTTAAATGACTGTTTATACCCAGGTCCTAATCTTAATCCTAACATACTTGATGTTATAATGAATTTTAGAAAATATAATGTTGCATTTTGCGCTGATTTAGAAAAGGCCTTTTTGCAAATTGGGATATCAGAAGAGGATCGGGATTATTTAAAATTTTTGTGGTTTGGTGACGAAAATGATAACTTAACTTTTTTGAGATTTACAAGAGCTGCTTTTGGTTTAACTTGCAGTCCCTTTATTTTGGCTGCAACGATTAGATATCATATTCGTAAATATATTGATCATCCTGAAGTTGTTAAGATCTTGAATTCATCTTTATACGTAGATGATTTAATAACGGGGTCAAAATCTGATGAAGACGTTATTTATCTATCATCAACCGCTTCGGATATTTTTAGGGAAGCTGGTATGAATTTGCGAAAATTCAATACTAATTCTGTTAAACTTAGAAAAGTATGGGAGGAAAATAAATTATGCGACTCAGAAGAAAATTCGAATAATTCTTTGAAGATTTTGGGATTATTATGGGATACCAATTGGGATATTTTACGTTTTGATGTTCAATCCTTTCCTGATGAATGGAAATTTAATCCAACGAAACGTGTTGTTCTTAAAGCCATGTTAAAAATCTTTGATCCGATTGGATTCATCGCACCATTTTCTATTCGTATGAAAAGTTTGCTACAGGAAACATGGAAAAGGGGATTGGAATGGGATGAAAAATTCCCTGATGATTTAAAAATTGAATGGGAAAATTGGTGTTCAGAAATCGAACATTTAGATAAATTTGAGGTTCCCCGCAAATATTTTCCGCAGGACCTAGAATTTTCAGACCCAATTGAAATTCATATTTTTTCCGATGCCAGCCCTAAGGCTTATGGGGCTGTAGCTTATTTTCGATATATCACAAGTAATAATGAAATTATGACCAGTCTTATTTGGGCAAAATGTAGAGTTTCCCCGATTAAGTGTTTGACAATCCCTCGTCTTGAATTAATGGGGACATTAATAGCTGCTAGGATGTGTAAATATTTAAAAAATGTATTTAATTTTCAAAATTTGGAAATGCATATCTGGTCAGATTCCACTATTACGTTATACTGGATAAAAGGATCAGCCAATAATTGGAAGCCCTTTGTGGCTAACAGGGTTGTAGAAATACAGTCTTTGACTGATCCGAAATTGTGGAAATATATCCCGGGTAAGGACAACCCGAGTGATCTTCTTACTAGAGGCGAGAATTTACATAACCTCACTAAAAATAAATTATGGTACTATGGTCCAGAATGGTTATCATTACCAAAGGACAGTTGGCCAAAACCTGAAAAGGTACCATTTAACATAAACATCCTAAATCAAAGCACTTTGAATGAAAGAAAATCATCGAAGTTGAGTTCTGACCAAATATCTTGTACAGTAGGTGTTGTACCTCCAGAATCATTGTTAAAATTAGAAAATTTTAGTAATATTTCAAAAATACTTAACATCACAGCATGGATTTTAAGATTTTTAAATAATATGAACAAAACTAAAATTTCAGGTGAGCTGACAGCTCCAGAAATTGAAAAGGCAGAAATTTATTGGATAAAACAAACTCAATTATCTGTCTTTGATCGTGAAATTAATTTTTTGAAAAAGGGATTTTGGGAACGAATGGTTCGTTCGGTAAAAACTCCGTTGAAGAAAGTTCTCGGTAGATCTTGTCTCTCATTTGAAGAAATTCAAACCACTTTGACCGAAATTGAGGCTGTGATTAATGGTCGCCCATTGACGTATGTCTATGAAGAAAACAGTGAACCGCTTCCACTTACACCTTCTCATTTTTTGATTGGCAAGCGAATAAATTCTCTACCAGATCTTCATTGTGTTTCAGAAACTAAATCGAATAAAATAACACTGACAAAAATTTTGAGATATCGAGATCAAGTTTTAAACCATTTTTGGAAACGTTGGAGGCAGGAATATTTACTAGAACTGCGTTCTGCTAATTTTACAGTTCCAGTCAAAACTCCAACTGAATTCGAAATTGGAGATGTTGTGTTGATTAATGAGGATAAAACTCCAAAGCACATGTGGAAATGTGGACGAATAACAGAACTGTTTTTAGGAAGAGATTCAAAAATTAGATCATGTGCCATTCAGACTGTTTCCAGTGTGATAAGAAGACCAATCCAATTGATTTACAAACTGGAACTAGATGTTATGGACTAAAGATTTTTTATGAACATTATCATGAACATTTTATTTGTATTTTCTTATTATTAACGTTTTCTAATCCCATTATTTTGTTTATTTTAGTTTCAGTATTAACTCCTGTGAGTATTATTCCTTATTGTAAGTATGTTCTATTTTTATCTTATCAATGTAGTTTAAAATTCTTTAGAAATTTAATTTGAATTATGAACAATAGTAATTGTTCATCCGGGGGCAGTGTGTAAAATCCCCTTTCTGTTGTTTTGATTGGCGAGATTGGGCGTCGCCAAGAATAATTGTTGTAACCCTTTATTTTGCTGTCAGTTAGAGTTTTAATTCTGATTGAGATGTGATGTAACCTTGAACCGAGTGGCTGGCGGTATAACCAGCTATTTTCTGAACCAGGCTTTTGCATGGTTATAATAAATAATTTGTTAGTTTTACTTATCTGAACCTTTTTATTTGATGTGTAAATTAATGAGCAATTTCTTAGTATGATTAAGATCCTGATTCGAAGAACAAACAATTAATTTCGTTTTGCATTATCTTCACTCAGGGAATTTTTCAGAGAAATTCGGAGTATTTTCTTACAGAACGCCTAATTTAATCGCACGATCAAATTAGGCCAGTTTTTTTATAAGCAAATACTGGTATTTCTTTGACCTGTAGCAACCCTAATTTACGGATATACTGCAAATTCCATGCATTTACGAATGTAAATGAAATCAGGTATAGGTCAGAAAATAGCCAATTTGAACTTAAGATATAAAAATTTGTCATGAAGACATGTGACCTTCTCCTTCCCCCCCCCCCCCCCCAAAAGAGACATGATCCCTCTCTAAATGGAGGGCTGTATCCGCCTCTGAAAACACTATTAGCTTTGTTCGCGAATCAAACATTCTGTATTTTACCGCCGTCTCATCTGAACTCCGACGTAGACTGCAGAGAAGAATCTCAGCGCGCGCACACGAAAGAGTGAGGTTGTAGATGACGATCGGTGCTGCCATCTACAGGTATAATGTTTAACTGTTTACGAAGCTATTTACATCTGTTACATCATATATTTTATTTATCGCTGTTCATAGCATTGTCAGTGAAGCGCACGATGCAACTTTATACTTTTGCAAACTATAGCCAAGGAATTTTGACAAAATAGTGATAATAAAAACAAGAACGAAAAATCATGCGTCAAGCATAGATTATGTAACACTTTCCAACGCTTCCAAAATAATTTTACAAATCATTACCGTTTAATAAGCTGAAAGATAACATCGAAATAAACAATTTGGAAAACGCATAACATATTTAAAAATGTAATTTCAGGAATTTCCAACATTTATTTCCAACATATACAATATTCGGAAAAATATCCGAATACTTTTATTCAGCCCTGTATATAATCTATAGATTTGTATATATACTACATAGGATGCTAAATTTTAGTTCAGTTAAGAAACGCGTAGCACAGTTTAAAATTCTCCTTCTGCAGTTTCTGTCAATAAACGGAAATGTGTTCGCGAACTTTTCTGCTTCCCTGTATATGATCTACAGAATATATGCACACCACGTAATAAACAAAAAGTGAGTTAAATTTAAAATCGCGTTCAGTAACTTAAAACGCACTTCCAGGAATTATTGTTAACAGACAGTAGAGAATTCTTTTGTGTGTCCCTGTAAATGAACGATGACTGCTATACACGCAATATTTTGTAGTAAGCCTCTTGTAATGCACCTTAGTGATATATATAAATTTCAATGCATTTAAAATAGAGAAATATTATTTAAATAAACCGCAGACGATTTTTCTCCATAGACGTAATGTAACGGAATTCTTTTGACTGTCCCTGTAAAGTAACTATAAGTGCTATGCACACCCTATTCCATATTAAGCTTCTTGTAATGCACCTTAGTAATATATATCAATTACAATGTGTTTGAAATTGAGTAACATCATTAAAATGAACCGCAAAAGATTTTTCCCCATAGACCGTAATGTAACGGAACTCTTTTGAGTGTCCCTGTAAAAAAAACTATAAGTGATACACACTTCAGTTGAAATAGGGAACATGCTATAGATAACGACAATAACATATAAAAATTGCAGAGCAATCCGAGCACATTTACGGGAGTTAGAGCACGGACAGACGGCAGACGGCCATACGGCCAGACAAACCGAAGTCATAAACACTTTTCAACTAGGTTGGAAAGTGTTAAAAATGGTCAAAATATTAGTTAGTCGGATTGTTAATGAAGATTATTAACCTTTTACAGGTCGACTATACAAGGTGTCCCAACTTAAACGGCACATTTCCGAGAGGGCTACAGTAAAAATTATTCACCAGAGAGTCATGGAATATGGGGAGTATAGTAAGGAGATAACGAAAACCTATATTATGTCCGCGAGTAACGCTGCCGTCATATAGACGATAGCAACGATCGGAGTAATCAGTTTCACATTTTTGAAAATTTATTAATTTGTAAACATTGTGCAATTTAATTTTTTTTTAAATTTTAATTTACAGTAATTTTAATTTTAGGTCATTAATTTAGGTCATTTTATTTTCAGAGATATCGTCGAAAATGCAATGCAAAATTATGTGCCCCCTCCCCTCTATTACCGAATATACTGAAAATTATGAAACAATTAGGGATAGTAGGAGTTTATTTAAACCTTGCAGGAAAACTATAGCGATTTTCCTAGTTAACATAGTTTTTGAGAAAAACACATTTTTCCGTTACGCACAAACTTTACTTTTCGGGCTGTCAGTGAGGGTGTTGACGGGCGCTCGAGGTATGTATGGACGGAGAATCATCCAAGGATATTTGATAATGATTTTCGAAAAAAAATGTCGGAAATTAGCAGATATATTAATTAAGTTACTTGAAAAAAAAAATATTTTTATATATCGTGTAGGGTATTGTAGGAAAATCTCGTGACATTGAACTCAAAAATATATTTGTTTTAATTTTAGGTATTATATTTTTAGAGATACCGTCGAAAGTATACTGGAAAAATATGCCCCCCCCCCCTCTCCTATTTTCGACGTCCTAATTTCTATGTACTGTACGTAGTTTATTTTTCTGATTCCGAAAATGCAAATTTTGCGAAAATATGACGGTAACCTTTTTTAATTTTGACCATAGACTGACCCGCTTTGTATAAAATGATTCAGACATTTGTGGGGGTGGTATTAAATTTACTTTCGCTTTGGGGTCCATCTCTCTATTTAATTTCCGAAAAACAAAGAGTTACGAGTCCCGCAGTGGCGCAGACGATTAAGGTCGGTTCACGTCAAGAACATCGAAAGTGAAGCAGCATCGAACATAGTCAATGCTTGGGAGGGTGACAACCTCTCTCGACTGCGGCTGATGTGGGACTGTGTACGTTAATGGGGGCTGGTGCACGTAAAATCTGTTCTTAGCTACAATGTACTCCAAGTTTGAAAAAAAATACCTCTGGGGTTGCAAATCCAGGTGCAGGTCTGTCATCTGGAATTGTTTCAAAAATTAAGAAACCATTTCTAGAAGTTCAACCTCTCTTGAGGCTTTGGCACACCTTCTTTCAGAGAAGTGCCATGACACTTTCTCTGACACGACAACAACAACAAAGAGTTACGAGCATGCGCGGTACCGTATTACTGCTTATTTTACTGATTATTACTGTTAATTTTAAGGTATAATACTGGCAGCTGGGGTGCCAGTATTATACTGCAAAATCAATTTTGCAGTGTATTTTACTGTTAATGAAAATATTGCGGCATATTTGAATGAATGTTTATCTCCAAAACGAAAAGAGCCAAATAATCGTTGGAAAAAAAATAATAAAAGAAGTAGACGATAAACAATTTAAGAAATGATAAAATGATGAAATTATAACACCTTTCGAAGATTTTATAGATAAATATAAAAATTTATTCTGTTTTTTTTTTTAACCTGCGTTTTATGTTGTTACATTTTAATTCGTAACAGTAAAGTTTGGATATTACCTTCTCAGTCTTTTTTAAGAAAATTAACTAATTTAGATAATAGTGCGAAAGTTTAAAATCCCACCTATCAAATAAAGTTGAAAGTTTGAATGATTACGAAAGAGAATATAGAAAATGGTCTTGGCGAGAAAAATAAATTTGTCAACATATTTTATGACAACCTATTAATTATTTCAAATACACAAACAATTTTTTCAATATTTATGCAATTTATTTAATACTAGCAAGCTACGCCCGCTGCGCTGGTCAGTTTCTACAAATGAACCTTGAAGCAAACAAAATATATCGTTTAATTTGACCTTGTATTTGAAAGCAATCTGTATATTTACCTGGAATATCCTTCCACATTACTGAAAAATGACGTGATTGCGCTATTATATTTTCTAATGTGCAGTCAAAATTTTAGCTGTTAAGGACCAACTCTTTTATTTGGTCATTTACAGTTAAGGTTTGCTAAAGAATCATAAAACTATATGCAATATACTAAAACCATCACTAAAAATTATCGAACTAACAATGCAAACAAAATCCATTCAGTAGAAGTTTTTATAAAGGCTAATCTTTTATAATCGGGTTCATCTGATTATAGAACTTTTCCACGTAATTCTAAAACAGAACAATATAAAATATACTAAAACCATCCTTACAAATTATCTACTTAACAATGCAAGTCGCAAAAAATACGCCCAGTAAAAACTTTCAAAAAGGCTAATCTTTCGGAATCGGGTTCTCCTGACTGTATAACCTTCACACAACTGTTTGACTAAGCAGCGTAGAACAATACGTAGTACATTAAAACCATTCCTGAAATAGCATCTGACTAACAATACAATTCTCATCAAAATCCGTCCAGTAGAACTTTTTCAGAAGGCTAATCTTTCATAATCCGAATCAAATACTGAAAAAGCTAAATATTTGATAAAAAAAAATATCACCTGATTTTCGAATTTCCCCCTATAATTCCTTTCTTTTTTTTAAATAAAATTAATAACAGCTTTTTCTTTTATTTTTCCAGCTGTATAGCCATTTCAATTCTTTCTGCATAAAAAAAAAAAAAAAAAAAAAAAAAGACACCTTTTGGCTTAAAATCAAATTGTTTAGGATCAAAAGTAAAATCAAAATCGCCAAAAACAAAAGATAAATCGCGAAATATTGTTTCGATAGCAATCTTGCCCCTTGAATAATTTTTTAAGCATTGCGAACATTCCCAATCATGTTTAAATTAAATATTTTCGTTTTATAATATTCTCTCATCAAAACTCTTTTTTCTTTCTTTTTCTTTTTTTTTTTAATTAATTTAACACAGTTTTTCTTTTATTTTTGGAGATGTATAGCCTTTTCATTTCTTTCTGCAACAATAATGATCGCCAAAAAAATAGCAATGGTAATCTTTTCGGCCAAAATAACAAAACTTTCTATCATAATTCAATAACTAATCTACGTAGAACGTCGTGTTATACATATAAACCTTCGTCTTGAATCACTCTATCTATTAAAAAAAACCGCATCAAAATCCGTTGCGTAGTTTTAAAGATTTAAGCGTACATAGGGATATAGGGACAGAAAAAGCGACTTTGTTTTATACTATGTAGTGATAAAGAAGACATGGTACTTACGTATTATCCGGGCAAGGTCAGATACAACTGAGCCAAGCATGGCGCCAATAATACTAATTACAGTAACCCTCTTTTTTGACAAGTAATATAGTTTATTTATTTATTATAGTGTATAGTTTGTTAGTATAATTTGCAGTTTATTTTTTTTCTTATAGTTTACAGTTTTTTGTTATTTATTTATTATTGTTTATTTATTTCATTTATTTATTTATTTATTTATCATCTTAAACAATTTTATGTATTTAACAATATTAAATAACTTTTTTGCACATTATTGGCAACGATAAACAAGATTGGCAGTTGACAACCATTTTTGGCGATCTATCTCCTGGCCCGGATAATACGTAAGTAACCGAACAATTATCTATTATTGTATGCAAATAGAAGTAAATTGTCTATAAAAAACAATAATATATATATATAGAGATAAAATATTTATATATATAAATTCATGTATAAACAAATATAAAAATTCATTATGTTTGCTTTCATAGCTGTTTGTATCATTTTGCAACAAGTCTCACTTTTTGAAACCTGAATTATTCCAAGCTTTAAAAAAATGACAAGGTCTTTAGAGTTGAAAAGTACCGATTTCTCTATTTAAATTTATATTCATTGTGTTTTGGTTAAATTAGGGTATGTAGTGGTAAAATAAGGGGGATTTTGTAAAATTTGTGTCAGATTTATTATAGTTTTGGTATGTATATTTACCGTAAAAATGTTTTTAGTAAAAGGTAATGTGTAAAATCAGATCTATTCATCTTCGAATTTTTTTTATTTAAAACTTTTAATTTTCTTTCATAAAACAAGTTTATTAATTCCTTTTTATTTCACGATTATGAAATTTACTGTGATTATTCGTGTAATCAGAAATTATAAGAGCGGAAATGCAAAACTTTCTTCAAAAGAGCAAAATGCTCTTTATTAAATTTTTCTGCTGGGATACATTGACTGGACTGGATCTCGTTTATGATGTCACTAATGTCAGGCCCTGTAAAAAGAGCACACAGGCCCAAGTTTATGTTCAGTTTGTAGACGTTTATTCTTTTGTCTGTCTCTCTATTTTTCAAATTCCCTAGCATCTATTCGAAAAAAAGAAAATCTCAACTCACTAAAATTTTAAATAGTAGGTTAAAGTAAGCCACAACATGATAATTATTAAAAATGGTATCGTTAACATTTAAAATTCTTTTACAAAACAACACAAAATAGATTGAATACCGTATTTTTCATGGGATTTATGGTAATCAAGGAGTTTCAGTGACATCAATACCTTTTACTTACCCATCATACGTAGTATAGGGTAAATCTTGTAATCGTTTTGAAAATCGAAAAATTTTTTTTGACGGATTTACACGTTTCAGACACTGGAGATTCCGAAAAACATATTTTAAAAAAAATTGCCGTCCGTCTGTGTGTCTGTAAACGCTCTATCTCCCGAAAAAATTGAGATAGAGACTTGAAATTTGGTATGTACTTAGTATGTAATAATGGGAAGAAGCTTATTGAATTTCAGTCACCTCGATTATCCGGAACTATTTTTTTCGGACTCTCGAAATATTCGTTCCGATAAAAGGTATATAAAAATTTTCGAAATTGTTTATTTTAAGGAGTGAATATAAAAGACAATAAAAAAACATAAATTTTGCATAAAGCTTTAAGTCGATCGGATTATTAGTTGCCGAGATATTTGTAATCCTATTTTCCACACTCTTCGATTTTTCATGACCATGTATTTCATCCAAATTTCAATTCAAAGATATATTTTAATTGGAAATGAGATGCTTAATCAGATGCAAGAAACCGCTAGTTAATAGGATTATTGTTTTTGGAGTTATAAGGATGTTTCTTTTAAGCAATTCAGTAATAGAGCATTTAAAGTTCATGACGTCATCAAGCCACGATTTTATTCGAATTGCAATGCATTTTATAAGTAGTTTACACATTTTTTATTTTAATATTTTATATTATGCATATCCATGATGGGTAAGTATTACGGTGGTCTCCAACGACTAGTTTTAATTCAAGTAAATTTTAATGGATACTTAAAAAAAAGTTTCAAATTTCAAAATTTATAAATGCTATACGACAGTTTATTCCTAATTACAGATTGTTTTTTATTTATTTCAAAAGCTTTTTTTAATTTTGTATAATTATTTTTGAGATTAAATTTCATGTCATCTTAACAGAATTCTTTTATCCAAAACAAAAACTGCAAGACACATAAAGAAACACCCACGAAACCATGTTCCATGTAATTTTACGCATGAGTGTAAAATTCATTCAGATTTTCTGACAGAGTTCTCATGAATATTCAGTACTTTATTACGCATGTTGGTCTTTTAATTAACTTTCCGCTGCTTCATTATTTCGATCGTAATCAGAAGCTTATGTTTTTCTTTTTTATCTTTCTACGTATTTAAATATTCATTACACTTTGCTTTTTTATCATCAGCAAATTGTCAAATAATCTAGTAGCATTTCTGCTCAAGTTAAAATTTAGGAAGAAAGAATTCAGCGCCAAACACATTATGACACATTTTCCAACTTTATTTACATGTATATTATGCTAGCATAATATTGCATAATCTACTGACGCAAACTTCCATTAAAATTTACTTATGGAAGGCATTACAATTATTATTCTAACATGCTTAATAAGTTGGAAATTTTACTTTAAATGTGACAAATGAGGTGCGTTCGTTTTATAACTAGTTTCACAATGATCATCCATCATGTAAAAATAATCATCCTTATTATTTCAGTGAAATGATTGTATCGTCTGCTATGAGCAAAATGAGCATGCCTTTTCTTTTCTTATTACGTATGCCACGTTTAAAAAGACGATTTTTTCTTTCTATACCAGTCAGCACTGCAAAATTCACCCTGGAGATCTTGCTTTGCGAATGATTACCTCCATGATTTAATATTTTTATGAACCGTAATGAACGAATCTCCTGTGTTTATTTACTCTAACGGACTGAGATATTCGGCTGTTAACCTAATTTCCACTGAAGTTATCTCAGAATCTATACATATTTGAATGTAACTCATCTCTCAAGCAAACAATTTTTAACACTTTCCAACATTGTTGAAAAGTTTAATGAATTCGGTTTGTCAGTCTGTCTGTCTGTCCGTGCTCTAACTCGCGTAAATATATTCGGATTGACATGCAATTGCTATATGTTATTGAGGTTTAGTCTGACATGTTCGGTATTAAAAATAAAGTGTGTAGCACTTATAGTTTTTTTTTTTACAGGGACACTCAAAAGAATTCAGTTACATTGCGATCTATGAGGAAAAATCATTTGCGGTTTATTTTAATGATGTTACGCAATTTCAAGCACATTGACATTGATATATATCACTGAGGTGCACTACAAGAGGCTTACTACGGTATAGGGTGTGCATAGAACTTATATAGTTCCTTTATAGAGACACTCAAAATAATTCCGTTACATTACGGTCTCCGGAGAAAAATGGTTTGCGGTTTATTTTAATAATGTTTCACTATTTAAAATATATTGAAATTGATATATATCACCAAGATACATTACAAGAGGCTTACTATAGAATATTGCGTGAATGACATTCATCGTTTATTTACAGGGGCACACAAAAGTATTCGTTACAGTCTGTTAACAATAATTGCTATGGAGATGCTTTTTCAGTTGCTGTACGCGTTTTTAAATTCAACTCACTTTTTGCCTATTACTTGGTGTGTATAAATTCTATAGATCATACACGGGGCAGCACGAAAGTTCTTGAGTATATTTCCGTTTATTGATGGAAATTTCAGAAGGGGACTTTTAAACTGTGCTACGCGTTTCCTAACTGAGCTAAAATTTAACATTCTATGTAGTAACATAGACAAATCTGTAGATCCTATACAGGGCTGCACAAAAGAATTCGGATATTTTTCCGAATATTGTTGGTAATTCCTGAAATTGGGTTTTTAAATATGTTAGGAGTTTTCCAAATTGATGAAGCCTCCCCGCAAGGTTTGACCTTGACCTTGTTTACTTAGATATCATCTTTCAGCTTACTAAACGGTAAAGATTTGCAAAATTATTTTGGAAGTGTTGGAAAGTGTTACATAATCTATGCTTGACGCATGATTTTTCGTTCTTGTTTTGAACGACCTTTATCAAAATGTAACTTTTATGAAATTTTATTCGAAAAATAATTTTGAATAAAAAAGGTAAAAGATGATGTATGTCTATAAGTAGACGATTTTGAAAACGCATAACACATTTGAAAATCAATTTCAGCAATTACCATGTATAATTGGAAAGATATTCGATTTTTTTTTTGTGCAACACTGTATATGATCTATACATTTGTAAATATAGTACATAGTATGCAAAAATGTAGTTCAGTTAGAAAATGCATAACACAGATGAAAATTTCCCTTCAACAATTTCCATCAGTAAAGCGGAAATGCACTCGAATTCTTTTTTGCAGCCCCGTATATGATCTATAGAACACCCCAAGTAATATGCAGAAATTTAGTTAAATTTAAAAACGTGTGCCACAATTGAAAACGCACTTCCAGCAATTGAGGGGCCCTCTGTAATAACAAGGCAAGTGAAAAACGTAGTTTTCAGCTACAAGGCCTTTAAATTTACTTTCAACATTTTAATTTTAAAATATAACTTCTTTGCATGTATTCCTATTAAGAAGGGTTTTCTAGCATCTGTTCTTTGCTTATGATCATAAAATTTATATTTACTTATATGCTGAATAATACATTATATAAATCTGAAAATTGAACACTTACCTTATTATTGCATATCCTATGATTTTGAATGAAAGAAAAAGTACATTTGGAACACATAATGACTTTTTTTACAACTTTCATATAGTGAACACAAGAGTTTACAAAATATGAAATTATCTTATTATTTTTTGTTTCAGAAAAAGTTCTAATACTACCATCATCCCCGTTATCAGAATTGGGGAAATGAGACACGTATGAGTTGAATTTTTTTTTACAAACCATGACGGACTGTTCGAATACGAAATAGAGCCTGAGGAATAGCAAGGTAGGTCAACAAGCCTTTTTACAGGGTTTTTCAGGAATCAAGCTAACTCCACTTGCCTTGTTATTGCAAAGGGCCCCTCAATTATTGCCCATAGATAGTACTATAAACAAATTATTTTGTGTGCCCTTGTAAATGAACAATAAATGCTATGCACGCCGTATTCTATAATAAGCATTACAAGGAGCATTACAAGCATTGCGCCTTACAAGGAAGATATAATATAAGCGCATACTCAGAAAAATTTGAAAAAATTACAGAATATTCTTCTCATGAGTTTATAGGGTAGTCCGAACAGTAAATGAACACTTAAGCGCATTTTTTTAAAAAAAAGACTGATAATACTTTAATAAAGAGTATCTTTGGGTGTCTGATAGTGCAAATACATGTGTAGGTATACAAACGATTAAAAAATAATAAAGGGAAGTTTATATTTTAGTTTGCTTGAGATGTCTTAATTAAAAGCTATATACAAAACCAAATAAATGAACAGTTCTTACCAGTGTGTTACGGTTGGTTTCAACCAATTTTTTTTTTTAATCTACATTAATTACCTTAAATCACTCTCTCAACATTTATTTAGAAGTTTTCTTTTTGTTTCTGTTTTAAATAAATATATAAATAAAAGTAATTGTAATTATAATAATAAAATCAGTTTTTATTTTTTCTTCTTTCTTTTTCTTTTTGCAAAGTAAAGTCAACGTTTATAGTCTAGCTTTGCTTCCTGTTTTCAAATACGTAAAATATATAGCAGGGAGGGAGGTTTCTCAGTAAAAGACCACACATATTGTATTGGGCAGTCGTGTACGTTTTCTCCCATACCCTTGAATCATGTGTTTGTAGTCACCTAGTCTGGCTTTGGTTAAAAGAAAGACCGTCCGCCCTGTATAAGAATTACGTTATCTTATGAGTGTACTATACACGCAATTAGGCTTTGTAAGTTTACGACATTCTTCAATTGGCTCTGCTATCAGGCGGATAGCTGGCGCCCATGTAAACAGAGGCTCACAGGACCCCCTCCAGCACACGCCATGGGGGTGAAGCATGGCTTCCTTCCCCCATGAAGCGGCCGGCAGAGTGGAGCGGCAAGCTGTCGTCTTCAGGAAGAGTCCATTTTTCCTTTTGTTTCCATTCCCGTACCCCTGGCAGAGTGGATCGGTCCCGTTTTTCAAGCAGCGCGGGAGAATGAATGTTTACGACACTTGCTGCTTGGCTGACATACCTGTCGTTTGGTTCGAAAAATTAGTGGACGTTGCGTAGCGGCACTTGTGATAATGAGCGAAAAGCTGCTGGTCAAAGAAATGAAAATGATGGTCAGTGAAAGAGCGTCAACGATTCCAGATGCGTAGAGATTAAGTTTTTTTTTTCTTGTGCAGTCCAGAGAGGTCTCAACTATCCATGAGACGTTAATATTGTCTTGTTTATAATAAGGAAGACTGATCGCTGTGTGTGTTGGAGCTGGATTTGGGAAGATATGGGTAGTCCGAGAAACCTCCGTCGTCGGGAGATATATGAGGTGTTCGGTTGAATCGCGAAGTTGGCAGGCAAAAGACTCAACTCAAATGCTCGCGGATGTTACAAGAAATGCTGAGAAAGAGTGAAGTTTGACTGATGCTCTGGTGATTTAGGAAACCATCCCCCTGAGGTGTAATTACGTCAGATGGTGCTCGTCCACAGTTTTGTTTCTTCTCAAGAGGGAAGGGAAATAGAGTCTGCCCACTGATGATTCGATTAAACCTGCTAACTTTGTAAGTAGTTTTTTATTTCCTCATAAATGTATGTTCTCCCACTTTAAATTATCTATGGCTATTTGGAGAGATTAAGAATGATAAGTGTGTATTTTAAAACACTATTATATAATGTTTTTACAATTGATGGACTGTTAAACTTTAGACTGTTAAGCTTTAATGTAATGTTATATTTTTAAGATTCTCTGTGCCTAGTTGCAATTAAAATAATAAGTGATTTCAGCAAAGTTGATCAACCTTAAAAGCATGATAGTGTGATAATTTTAGAAATGTGTTGTTTGGTTTAAAATATATTTAAGTAATTAATCCCCATATTACAGATCAACGTTTAGATTGTGTTTTTATAATAATTTGAAGTAACTCCGTTGTTACAACTTTAAGTGTTTGAATAAAAGATTTGTTTGTTCTTAAAGATATGGTATGTTTTTCTTTATATAAATCTCTAAATAATTAATTTTTTTATATTCACAGTAGACCTATAAGAAAGGCTTAATCTTTCTGTGAGTGATAAAAAAAAAAAAAAAAAAAAAAAAAAAAAAAAGAGAGAAAATCCAACTTTATTAAATTAGGACTTTAAAATTTCTTAAGTTTAAATTCATAACTGATTGTTTTAATGAACATTAATTGAAGTTCACTCAATGTTATACAATCGTATTTTTGATCTTGATTTAAGGATGGATAGATTAATAAGTGAAACAGTAATATTAAATCTAATTTCATAATTGTTCAAATTAAGCTTTAACCCTCCTCTCTCAGAAATATTGTTTTCTAAAATAAACACCTAAAATGTTTTATTTTAAAAAGTAAAAAAAAAAAAAAAAAAAAGGAAAGGATTGTATTCCTTGTTTATAAGCCACTATACGATTCTTGGTTAACCGATCTGATCTTGTTCAGAATCTCCATGGTTGTTCTAAAATTTTAGTACATCATCATATCCCTATTCTATTAACGGATTTAACTCTTTCCCCTTTTGGTCCTCATATTGGAGGAATTTCAGGTTGTCTGCATTTTTCCAAATTATATGATGATTACACTTTTGTTAATTTAATGTATATGGAGATTTGAGCTTGGTCGGGTTGGAGTGGAGTTGGGTGTTCTTTATGCATTCCAGTATGCTACTTGATTTAGAAATCTGTTGCCCCTTACTACATTTAATATTGTCTTAAAATGATGAGTTCAAAATTATCATTGTTGTATTAACCTATTCGGATTTTTAAGTTTTGATATTTTGATTAGTTTAATATATTTTGCTCCCTTTTCCATGGCAACAGATTTCAGTGGAGCTAATCAGGGTATACTTATTTTTTTTAAAAATATTTAATTGTCAAGTGAAGATTGAGTAATAAATGAGCTTTTTAAGTTTAAGTAAGTTGTGTTTTAGAAAGAACCCCAAACCCACAACAAGTGAATGAACGCAAAATTTTTCAGTGAATGAATTGGCAGCAATTTAAAAACACGTATGTTTCATACTGTGTTATTTATTTTACAACCTGTACAAATAACTTATAACACGTTTTTACTGAATTACGTGTTTTTTAAACTCAGCATGACAATTAACTAGTGGGGGGTTTTTCAAACCTCATTCTCTTAAAATATTTACTAATTGTTCATTCAATGGGGCTGCTCACTTACTGGTTGGACTACCCTATTTGTTTATAAAAAAAATTGCTGCAGGAACTCCATATAACGACCGTAAAAAAATATGAAATTTTGGTGTTTTTGGCAATTTATCGCTGGTTGGCGACACAATAAAATAAAAAAACATACGATTTTAGGAAAAACTTTTCTCTTTCTTCATACTGAGCTAGTTTAAGTAAGTTTAACTTAAATAAATACAATTTTACAACAACGGTTTTGCCATATGCGATTTTTCCATATGCGTATGTATATATATAAAAAAATTAACGATAGAATTCTATGGTTTGGAAAAAAAAAATTAAATTGATTAAAAATCTTCAAACTAAAAATTAAGGTTCGATTCAGAAGAGACAACAAGCTAAAAGTATTGTTGACATGGAAACAGCAACTTATTCAATATCGAAATGTATAATAAAAGCGTTCTTAATCAAGCAGTTTCTATTAAAATACTATTAATTTATATTTATTATTAAAATACACTTAAAACTTATCCGCCGGTGAAACCCTGTAAAATTAACTAACTTCAGTAACACGCAACTTGTCTATATATTATATAAGTTTATAGAAAAAATAATAAACTATTCAATAATTTAAGTTTAAATTCATAAAGTAGTGCGCATTTAAACAAGAATTTTCAAATGCATTAATCGCTTGTATTTGGTGAGGAAAAAAGGTTGCTCGCGAAATCGCGCCTTTTTGCGCCAAATACTCGGAAGTATTCTATTTTTTTTACAGATTCTCTACTGGGATTCTGCAGCTAAATGTTACCTATCCTTTATAACATACATGAGTAGTATCATTAGCGTTTTTTTTCTTCAAAATGTTCTGAGTATGCGCTTTAAGGAGACCTTCCTTGCCAATGATGCACATCAATTTCAATCTGTTTGCAATAGCGTAACATCATTAAAATACATTACAAACTTTTTTTTACTCATAAACCAATAATATAACGGAATTCTTTTGAGTATCTCTGTAAAACTATAAATACTACACATTTCACTTGCAATATCGAACCTGCCATTGCAAACCTCATTAACATATATTAATTACATAGCAATCCGAGTGCAGTTACGTTGGTTACAGTGCACCACGGACAAACAGACGGACAGATAGACGGCCAGAAAAACTGAATTCATCAACGGTTTTCAACCCTGTTGGAAAGTGTTAAAAACACATTTACTTAAACATAAAGACAGAACCTAAATACTGAACCATAAAAATGGCTACGGTTATCTTTTCCAGAGAAGAACTTATCAAATCGTGAGTAGAGTCCTGCAAGAGTCCGGTTGAAATCTACATGAACCCGAAATTTCTGCTTACAGTTAACCCGAAACCTGAACCAAACCCAACAAAACATAAAAAAAACCTTAACCTGAAACACGACAAAAAATTAGTTAGTCCGAAACTCGATTTAAAAAAAGAAAAAAAAAAAATTGTCACTCAAAACCTGACCCATAACAACAACAACTCAAACCGACCCAAATAATGTGTCGGTTTGAGTTCGGGTTAAATCGTGTTACCCGATCCTATTCGGGACTCTAATCGTGAACTCTGCTTAACCCATTGAAGAGCGGTGGGATATTTTTTATACCACTTAATTTTAATCAAGATTTGTACTAGAATTTTTGAACAAAATTTTACTTTCATAATTTTGGAGGGGAAAAAAAAGTCGTAAAATTGCATTTCCTTATTTCCAAATAAAATTTTTCGAAAATTCTGGTGTGCATTTAACATTATAAAAACACAATTACGTGCCTCTGAAAGGGTTAAGGGAGAGACCGACATTTTACGAACACAAAAGCCAGAATCAGGATTTGAATCGGGATTTCAGCATGGCTCTCTTGACATGCAAGCAGCGTTCTAAGCACTAGACAAGCAGACAGATATCTTCGCGTACTAAAGCAGCATAAAACTATTTTTTTTAATTACCTGTTGAATGGCTCCAGTTTTGGTGAATGTTGAAATCTCTTTCGAGGATGGACCATGATGATATTGTGGTTCATCTAATTACTATTTAGACCACTGAATGGTTTAACTTTGAACCAAAAGTTTTAAAAGTATACCTCCCCCACTCCCTTAATATTTAAAACGGTTTCATCCATTTATAAATATTTTGCAAACAAATTTACCAGTTCCATGAGCTGTGAATTAAGTGTTGACATTTAAAAGTAACAACGATATTTTTAGATTAGGTAAACAAATCAAATATTGTGGAAAATCGATATCTCCTGGTTTCAGGTAAAATCAAATATTGACATTGGATAAATGTTTTAAAATATTTCACTAGTCAATGTATTTTCCAAATCCCAGGGAAAAAAAAATATGACAAGATGTTAAGACGCTGTTCAAATATAGAGTTTACGCATAAGTTGAAGTTTGTTCTACCATGAATAAGTTAAATAGGATATATTTAGGGATTTCGACGTATGATTCTAAATAAAAGGATACATATTCTAGATTTCTCATGCATTAGTAAGAAGTAAACAAACTACATTAAAGAAGTATTGGATAACGGGAAAAACATTCTTTATTAGTATCTTCAAGAAGATAATTTCTAAGAACATGTTTTGTAAAAATATTTATTCAGAAAAGTATAAAATATATGAGATAATACATATAATTCTTGAAAGTTAGAAATTTGTGTTGTCAAGTTCTTTATAAAATAATATACTTAGAAGCGGTGTAATGTTTATAAAATTCAATAACAAGTAAATGTTGAGAGCTATTGAAGTTATTCTTGCAGAAGAAGAATAACTTCAGTGAGAAGCCGGGCGTTTCATTATTACGGTTCCTTGTTTTAGATACAAGAATCCTCAGTGGATGGCGCTGCTGTGCTTTAACTATTAGAACATTCCAACTAATATGTAAAAATGAACAAGAAAATATCAGAAATCCCCTAGATTTTAACCTTCCTTCTGTTTAATTGTTGAAAAGTAAAAAAAGGGGATTACATTTCGAAATTTCAAGGTTATTTTGAGCAGTATTCCAGTTTAGAGACAGTGTAGCGTCCTCTATGGATGACATTAGGAACTAAAAAAGGAAGTGTAGTGAAGGAATTATTGACTTCACACATCAGTATTTTACAAGAATAATTTCAATAACTATCACCATTTGCTTATCACTGAATTTTAAAATGCTTATTCCATTTTAGGATATCCTGTGCAATAAAATTCACAATTTGGTTTTAGAATAGCATTTCCCATCATTACAACTATCTTTAAAGTGGCAGATAAGATTTCTTTTAGTAAAAGCTTGAGCATGCGCAGAAAAAGAAGAAAAAAAACCCACTGATGAAGCAATTTAAAAAAAAAAAAAAAAAAAAAAAGGTACTTTGTCGCGAGCTTAATAACTGAGATTGGTAAATTATTAACGTGTTTTTTTTATATCAAGTAGCAGGATTGAATAAATGGTCTCTTATGTCACCTATCAGTAGGTTTCTGCCATCAAAGATTACATTAGGCAGCCTAAAATCTTCAAAGAATGAGATTTGTATTCTAAGTGAAGTTTGGAGCAAGGCTCAACTAAGTCTATGTGAAATGTCGGAGCAAAGAACCAGTTGCCCTTTCCTATAACATTTCTGTAGGCATAATTTATACTGATTGAATTAAAAATACCTGTTTTTTAACTTGGGCCTTTCTCAGAGATGGAGACGTCGGCAATTTTCTCGTTTGCCCTTGCAATAATCAGGTCTTAGTTTAATGTCAAAGTTGGCCCTATGCACTCTGTAACCAACAAACTTTCAACGTTTTCAAAGTTTTCTTGAACTTTGAAAATGTTATCTAGCATCTCGATGTACACGGCATTTTCTCAGTGATGGTTATGATCATTCAGTACGGAAGATCTCTTCCCAAATTCGTTCACTGGAACGGTTATTACGTTAGACAAAACCCATTGATGCTACGAACATGCCACATAATTTTTAAATGATTACATTTCGAACTAGCTAAAAAATTGACTTTTAATAATCGTATTAGGTAAGGTTTTGGGCATCCTGTATGTTCTGCTTTTAGATTTGTAACGCTCTATGGGGTTTTCGGACCTCACACTCCTCTAAATCTGTCTCTGCCTGCACCTATTCACTGGTGAATACTTTCAGAAAAAATTATAAATAAACGTATCTAAAGAGATAGGTATAAGGAACCCTCGCCCCGAACGCCTTAAAACTGCGATGGTTCTATGTTAATCTTCCCTGTTACTCGCTGTTTTATTTATGTTTCTCGTTACACGTCACTACACGTCACGTATTCAACATCCATATACAAGAATGCATCTTTAATACGTTTCTCTTTTATCCTTCGATTTTTTCTTGTTTAAAATCGTTCCTATTATGTACAACAATGTTAAAATGTTTCTTTATTGCTTCGGATTTGCAATTTTCCCCCCATCAGATGAATTACTTCACTCTATAGAATTAGATATAGTGGAAGGTGCAGTGAGGATCAAGCTCATGAATTTGTCCTGACTCCAAATTTACTTAAGCCTCTTAAACGAATAGATGCTCTTCAAAACTACAAGAGTGTTAAAATACTGCGTAAGAATCATTGCAACATTCAAATATGATACAAAATACATTGTCAACAGCCATCATTCGATGTTTTTTATATTATTTTTCTTTTATACGTCAGTTTCTGTCATCCTCTTCTGTGACATATTAAAGGTGCTTTACTGTGTCATAAATCTTTTATCTGTATTTATAGTTCGGAAGTTCAATACTTATTTTTCGAATCACGGAAGTAATACTTAAGTTGTTTTCGTAGCAAGAGTGGTAGGAACTTAGCCAGGTTTCGAGCTCAATCGACGAACTAAGCTAATTCAGCAAAAAAAGAGAATACGTACATAAAAATGATGTATTAAATAGCCAAATGTTAGAGTCATTTATTCGGCAAAAATAAACACAGTTCCATGCGACGTCGCAACTTTATTTTTCTCACGAAGGTTTTCTGGCTAATGGCTGATTTCAGTAAAGATTGTTTCCCTTTAAAACGCCTTTTAAAATAAAGTTTTTAATTGTTTTTATTTCTTTTTATAGATTTCGTTCAAATAGATTTTAAAATAAAATTCTTTAAGGAGCTTAAGAGCGAAATATAATAAGTCACATTGTCATCATTTTGAAACACAGTGCTAGTTTGTTGTTAATAATTGAAGACATGAGTGAAAGAAGTTGTTATGTAACAAAATTTAAATTTCAAGAAAATTTAAGTGGAAAATTTTTGATATAAATTTTTTTCAGCTATTTTAATCTCTATAGTAATATTTTTAAAATGCTAACCGGTGGTATTAAACTGTTTTAGAAAACTTTATTAACTCTGAATTATTATAAATATTAAAAATTATTATTTTTATTTATACTAGTAGATACGTGCAAGGTTTTCGCACTGCAATCTTTCAGGCTATTTGTTCATATGTATTTACATTAATTTTGAATTAAATGCAATTTTTCTTTTATCAAACAACATATTTTATCGAAATGTGAGTGTACTATGTCAAAATTCTGTTCAAAAAACTTTTGTTGTGCTTTTTTTATGTGCATAAAAAATGGTATGTTGTCATAAAAAATAGTGTACATATGATAATTGCATTAAATGAATTCGTATTTTTAAAGTTTTCATTTTGTACTTTTTAAGACTAAAGTTATCTTGCTATTAGGTAGCTTTTATTACAAAATGTAACCTATTGCAGCCGTTCGGAGGAAATCAATTTCGAAAAATTTCGGCACATTTTCACCGATCACGACTGAGTTCGTTGGCCAGCTTGGTCCACCATCTTGTTTCAAAATGGCGGCCACTAAAAGCTTTAGAACTAAAAAAAGTATGCAAAAAAAATTAGAAATCAAATTTATTTTTTGTTTATGTGTTAGGCTTGATACAAGGATTCCGGAGCATTTTTCGTTTTGCCTCTATCTTAAAAAATGGCTGAGATATAGTAGTTTGAAATTCTAGGGTGGCTGACATTTTGAAACAAGACAGCAGATTAAAATAAATCTGGGATTAATTTATGAGTTTTAGTGAGCGTGACTTCTCGCAAATTATCTTTCATTGTTATAATCATTTTTCTAAACATACGCATAAAACTATATTCATATCCGTTAGCGTCAAATTCTCGCCAGGTTTGGTGACCAAAATTTCTACATGCGATAGATTTCCCTAGCCATCGCCAATAAATAAATAAACAGACAGACATACATACAAAAACTTTCTTTTATAATTATAGATTATTAAATATAAAAATAAAAAAAATAATGTCTCATATCTTCAAAAATAATCATTAGAATGTAATACTTTAGTTTTAACATAATGCAGATTAACTCTTAACAACTTTATCCACAAAATAAAACATTTTTTAAGAAACTGTGACACAACGCTTTCCACTCGTGTCTTCAATTTGAGTGTATGCCAAAATTTCACACAGGACTAAAAATTGTGTTTTGTTAAACGCAATGATTGAGGAATACGACTTTAGTTTCGAGAGCAATAAATTATCTGTTCTCATCGTCAAGTGAGAGAACATTTACATAAGCAAAGGTAAAATCATAGAAACTTATCCTTGATTGTACAACTAATCTCTGTTGCTATCACCTGAAAATGAAATCAGGTATTTAATTGCTCTAGAAACTACAGTCGTGTTCTTTTATCATTGTATGAAGAGAAGGGAGATTTCACTTGTGTAATTTTTTTATTTCCAGCGAATTTTTTAAATAAATAAATAAAAAGGCTCTATTACCTTATCATAAATATTTCGCTTTTTATTTAAAAAAAATTCTTTCCACTTCCGCTTTTCATCTCGCGTTTAAATCCAAACAATAATAGTGAATTCAAAATTCGCAAAATGAAAGCATGGTTGTTTATATAACACTCAGAAAACCAATCCTCTCTCTTTCCAATAAAGAAGATGACAGAGTTTTCTATGAAAAATAAATTTTCGTACGGCTTCTTTTGTATTTTTTCGCTTATAGTGTTTATATGACGTCAGGTATGCGAAAGGAAAATAAAAATCCCGATGTTTGTTTGCTTGACATTTATGTCAATCTGAAACACCTAAGAGAGCACTGAGTTATTTGCAAAGAAAAAATAGTATTTCATCAAGGACGCCAAGAGATTACTCAAATTGTTCGTAAACAAAATTATTAGAAATGATGATAATGGGATGTAAAAAAAAATAAAATAAATAAGAACAGTAAAAGATATCTCATTTATAAAATTGAGATATTGAAAAAAAAAATTATATATATATAAATTTCTGAAGAATATTATTCTCCTGTAAAAGTAAAGCACAAATAATTCATTTTAATTTATTTTTTAATTAGAGGAAGCTGAAGCTATACGAAATATTAACTTGTTTGTTTTCATGTAATGTTTATTTTATTTATTTTTTTTTTTAACGTTTAAAATTTCCGAACATTTTTTTAGATTTTCAAGGTTTAAAAGTATTTGTTTTGTTTAAAATGGGATAATTTCATTACAAATGACTAATTAAAAATGAAAGAGAAAAATATCAGGAAAAAAAATCATTATTATAGATGTTTTTCAAAAATTTATACAGTTTTTTTTCTCAGTGTTAAGAGGAAAACTCGGCTAAAATTTAAAAAGTATATATAAATAATAATAGCAATATTTATAATAATTATAACAGAGATTGCGTAAATCAACAAGGTTTAGGCGATACTTCTACTAGAAGGTACTTAAAGTTAATTTAATCTTTATTGGGGTATCGACAACTTTCTATCTTTTAAATTAAAAACAAAAAATGATATTGTCCTTAAATAATAATAATAAAAAAATACCTGAAAAATATTATAAGAATTTCCTTTAATTCTTAAAAAAAACATGAAACAAAATAATCAGTAATTTTATTTAACATAAAAATGTACATAAAAATCTTCCAAATTGCGATAAACTTCATAAAAAGACTGTTATGTTTATTAACACTCTATGACATCCGTTTAAAATCAAAATGTATCTCCATAATTTTTTTTATACATATTTCTAAATTTCATCACAAAGACATTGGAAAATATGGGAAAATCTCTTTTAAAAGAATGCTAATCTTAAATTTTCTGCAAAGACAGTGCTGACATATTGACGATAAAAAACCTGAAAAATACATTTGGCTTTTACTGCAATTTTTTTTTAAAACTTTTAATCATCACACAATTTTAATTTTTACACAGTCAAATAGGAAATAAAAAAAACTGAAAAATACATTTCGCTTTTACTGCAATTCTTTTTTAACTTCTAATCATCGCACAATTTCAATTTTTGCACAGTCAAATAGGAAATAAAAAACCCCCTGAAAAATACATTTCGCTTTTACTGCATTTTTTTTTTTTTTTTTTTTTTTTTTTTTTTTTTTACTTTTAATCATCGCACAATTTAAATTTTCACACAGTCAAATAGGAAATAAAAAACCTGAAAAATACATTTCGCTTTTATTGCCATTTTCTATTAACTTCTAATCATCGCACAATTTCAATTTTTATACAGTCAAATAGGAAATAAAAAAAACCCCTGAAAAATACATTTCGCTTTTACTGCAATTTTTTTAAACTTCTAATTATCGCACAATTTCAATTTTTACACAGTCAAATAGAAAATAAAAGGACTAAAAACCACAATTCGCTTTTACTGAATTTTTTTTTTTTTTTTACTTCTAATCATCGCACAATTTCAATTTTTACACTGTCAAATAGGAAATAAAAAATGTTCTTTCAAAACTTTCGTATGGCTTCTTTGTACTTTTCCGCTTATAGTGTTTATATGACGTCAGATATCCGGAAAGGAAAACAAAATCAGAGTGGTTGTTTGCTCGACATAATATGCCAATCTCAAACACCTAAGTGAGCAGTGAGTTGTATTTGCAAAGCTATAATAGTATTTCATTAACATTAAACAAATTGTTCGCATAAAATTTTTTATGTTAATACAAAGGGAAGAAAAATAAATTATACATCTCATTTATGAAATATAGATATTAGAAACAAAAGAAATTAGTTTTCTGATGCTTATCATTCTTTTATAAACAAAGCACAATTATCTTTCACCTTTTCAGGTGCGTTCGTAATTATATAAATACGTAGCACCTATTGTCGTCGCTTGGTCCGTCCGTCTGTCTGTCTGTCCGTCCGCCCGCATATAACAACGCAAAAACTACCAAACCGAATGGTTTGGAATTTAAGATATCTTTGCAGATCTTTAAATAATATCTTTAAATAAGATCTTTGCAGAATTTTGTCGAGACATTTCAAATTTTTTAAAAATCGAATCAAAAGTTTAGGAGATATTCAAAAAAATATTTATTAAGAAATTTGAAATTTTTTAAAAAAAATCTGTGCTTTCTTGTTATAGGAGCTTCCGAGGTTGAATCGTCAAGCGACCGAGATACTTATTTTATGACAGAAATTAATCTGCAGACGATATGATTCATTTCACAGAATTAAAAATCATCGAGATCTGAATATTTATATAACTAGCTATAGTACGAACGCAGCTCATTTGTCACGTTTGACGTACAATTTCCAACTTGTTTAAATAGTGGAAGCTGACGCTATATAAGATTAACTTGCTTGTTTTCATACGTTATGTAATTTTTTTTTTTTTTTTTTTTTTTTTTTTTTTTGGTATTTAAAAGTTTAGAGAAAGTCTGTTTTGCTTAAATGGTGATATTTTCATTAAAAATATTAGCTAAAAATGCCAGAAAAGAAATATGGAAGAATAAATCGCCATTGCAGTTGTTTTTCTTTTTTTTTTCCTATTTTTACAACGTTAAGGTGAAAACACTGCTAAAATTAAGAAACTATAAGTAATAAGAATAAATAATAATAATTATTATAAAAAAGATTTCAAAAATCAGTGAGGTTTAGACATATGTCTTCTAATAAGAAGTTTTCAAAAACATGTCCGTAGTAACGCTGACATACTGACGATAAAAAAAACCCCTGAAAAATACATTTTTCTTTTACTGCAATTTTTTTAAAACTTCTAATCATCGCACAATTTCAATTTTTACACAGTCAAATAGGAAATAAAAAATGTTCTTTCAAATGCAATTTGTTTGAAAACTGCACCTCAATTTATTTACTTTTATGATTTTTAAAATAATTTTCAAGTATGATTTTTTTAAATGTATCTCTATTGCTTGCAGTCCGATTACAAAAGATTAACCCTTCTGCAGTTAATACAATATAAATAGTTCAGCATTTGTTTCTACCTGATATTCCAAAACGAAATTCTAAATTCATCCATAAATAAATAAATAGCATAACATAACATGCATAAAACATGAATTTAACAGATATGTAATCGAACTACGTGCTGAAACAACTTAATTTATCAGAATCAAAAAGACTGCGGAAGTAGCGAAATCTTTGGCAATTTCTTTGGCACTCCTGCCATACGCCTAATACGAAAGTGTCGCTTTTAATAAAATTCAAAAATTTATTGGAAGTGCATAATTGATATTTTTCACATTAAAGTGCCTTTTGTTATTGATAGTTTAAAAAAATGTTTTAACTGTAAAAAAATCAATTTGAGTTTTCAATTAAAAAAATTGTGTTCACATATGTTCTGTGCACTGGTTAAGCCTGGGTTGGATCCCCTGGTTTAAAAGGTAATAATCACAGTGATATATATATATATATATATATATATGTATGTGTGTGTGTGTGTGTGTGTGTGTGTGTGTGTGTGTGTGTGTGTGTGTGTGTAAACATTTTATGAAGACGATTTAATATTCCACGAGAAAATGGCAGTTTGTTACAGATGTAGAATTATTGCAGTCTTTATCAAGAATCATGGCGAGGAGGTTAGGCAATGATGAAACACCATAACAATTTCTCCAATAATGAGCAGCCAATTTCCAGATAAATTGTTCATTAACGAACAGGAGCGATGCCAGTATCAGTTCCCACAGTATCAAGGTGTAATTATATAGCCCTCAGGCTTGACGTTAACTCACTAGAATATTGAATGATCTTAAAGGACTGTTGTGAAATTCTTAGTCGCAGAACACCAGATAACGATTGGGTCAGCGCTTCTAAACACGACAAAAATCTGCTCTCCAAATGCTTGCAAACGAGTTTTGTTCACTGCGTTCAAAGTTACTGAAACGACGTAACGTATGCACGAACCAATGAGTGACAGACGAAATTAAGCTAAGTGAATGAGGTGCGATGGAGAAGATTTAACACGGTAGAATCCCTATCTCAGCCGCGCATTGATTTTGACGTGAAAAATACCCAGCGCGCGAAGCGAAGCATGGAATAAAAAAAAAAAATTCGAAATGACAACTAGCGTCTCTCAGTATATTATAGATTGGGGAGTTGATAAAAGTTACGAATGAACTTAAAGTTTTAGATTAAGATTTGGAATAAGATAATTATTAATATACATGTTATTACTTTTAAAAGGACATTAAATAGGAATAAATATTATTAAGAATTAAGGAAATAATGACTATGTCAGAATTTAGATTAATTTAAAGGAATAATGCGAAATAAAATTTTTATATAACACACGCACACACATGCACACACACATACACACACACACACACACACACACATATATATATATATATATATATATATATATATATATATATGAAATGAAGGTCGTAAAACTTCATAATTGCGAGAAATATCTTAAAAAGACTTATGTATAACACTCTCCTGTAAGTATTGGAATATAAAATGTATCTCTGTAATTTTCTTATATTAGTTTCTGAACTTTATCAAGGAGAGATTGGGAAGACAAGGAAGTCCTGCTCAAAAGGAACGTATGAAAGACTAATCTTAAGTTTTCTGTACAAAAATAAACTTTCGTACCTCTTTCTATTCTTCCGCTTATAATATTTGTATGACGTCAGATACCCCGAAAAATAAATCAGAGTGGTTGTTTTCTTGACATATATGTTAAACTCAAACACCTAACTGTGCAAATTATTTGCAAAGAGTAAATATTACTTCGTCAATTTGTTGCCAAGAGATTAAACAAATTGTTCATAAACAAATTTGTCAGAAATTGTAATAATATGGAGTGAAGAAAAAGAAATGAGACAACTCATTTCTGAAACAGAGTTATTAGAGAGGGAGGAAAGCAGACACATTTTTTTTTCGAAAGAATATTATTCTGCTATGTGAAGGAAAGCACATATAAGTCATCTTTAAACTTTTTTTAAAATGTGGAAATGTAATCTTCGTAGGGCTTAACTTTATTTGCTTTCATATATTATGTAAAGTTTAATTTTTAGGTGTGTTCGTAATTATATAAAAACGTAGCACCTATAGTCGTTGTCTGGTCCGTCCGTCTGTCTGTCTGTACGCATATAAGAGCGCAAAAACTACCCAACTGAATGGTTTGAAATTTAATATATATAACCGTTTCAGAATGTTGTCCAGTCATTTCAAATTTTATGAAAATGGAATCAAAACATAAAAAGATATTAATAAAAGTTTTCTTCATTTTATTAAATTCTATGATACGTAAATAATTCAATGACATCTGATGATAGGTAATGATTCTAGGTTGCCACGGTAATTACGTCCTATTTAAGATGAAGTCATATTATCCCCGTATTAATGAATTTAAAAACCGAATTTGTATACTAAAATTGTTTAATTATTGCAATCATATAATCAACCGACAGTTTTTTGGTTAGATGTTTTCGGAGAAATAAATATTAAATTGAAAAAGAGTCTAAATATGGATTTCAAGTTCTGAATTTTTCAAAGCTAGGCTTAAGTTTCCCATTGGAATTTTCAGTAAATGTCAGCAAAAGATAAAAAGCTGCTAACTTAAAATGTACTTATTTTATTACGGAAACTAATCATATCATAATAACAGACGATATTATTCATTTCACTGAAACAATAACAGTACGAACGCATCTCATTTGTCATGTTTGACGTACAATTTCCAACCTGTTTATATTATTCTAAAAGACATTAATACATGATAGTATCTTCACATATTTAAATACTTTTTAAAAACATTAATTTTCTTTGGAATAGAATTCTCCTGTAAAACAAAGTACACATAATTTACTTTTAATCGTGTTACACCGAGAAAAATGACACTTTCAAATCTGAGTAAATCGATGTTTTCGTTTTGTTTTGAAACTATTTGTTTCAAATAGGACGACCCAATGCTTTCAATTCTGAAATACCAGAAATACTCAAAATATTGAAACACGGACATATTCAAAACTGGGCACATAGAGGTCAGTTCATGGTGATTTTAGAAACATGGACATATTGAAACATGGACATATTGAAAAATGATTAGAATCAGTTCAAACTCATTTTTGAAACGGAAATACTGAAATATGAGCACATGATGTTTTATTCTTGAGTGTGTGGATGTTTTCAGAAATGAGTATATACATGTTTCAAACTTGAGTAATTTTGATTCGGAGCCATTTTGACTATGTGACATGGTCAGATTTGAGTATTTTTGGCTCAGTTTTGAAAATATCATTTTTAGAGTGTAAATAGCGAAAGCTTAAGATATGTAGGCCGTTCAGTGTTTTCATAGCTTATGTATAACGTTTAATATTTTTTTAACTTAAAAGTTTGAGCAATTTGACATTTGAAAAATGTTTGCTTTACTTAAAACGTGACAGTTTCACTAAAAAAGGATTAGTTAAACATGTGAGGAAGGGGGGGGGGGGGACTGTTTGTCTTTGCTAATATTGTTTAATCAAATTTTATTTATTTTGGCGGTGTTAGCTAAAAATCCAGCGAAAATTAATGCAGGAAAAATGCTAAATACAAAAGAGAACAAGTTTAAGGCATAATTCTATCAGATTTAGTCGATATTCTTCTAACGAGACGTTTTTAATTTAACCTAAACATTATTTATTCTTCGAAAACTTTCCTTCTTTCAGATAAATAAATAAATAAGTAAAATAGATTGAAGTTCTAAATATTAAAATCCGATAAAAATGTCATAAATAATATTTTCAATTCCACAAAAATAAAAAAAAGTTATGTAATTGATAAATACATTTAGCACAAAAATATAGTTAAATAAGTATAAAAGTAAAAATAGTTTTTAAAAAATCTCTTTTATAAGCATTCAATATTTATCTTAAAAATCCCCCAGAGTTTCTTGACAGTTCCCCCAAAAATTTCTGTTACAATACGTTAATTTGGCGTGGGTCCCAATTATGAAAAACTCACCGCTTTGATATAGGCTTGGTAGAAAGCAAGAACTAGTGAATTTATTAAAGACAATTATAAGTTTTGCTCTGTTTCTTTTTTAAGATATAGCAAGAAGAAAAAAGAAGCATTATTCAAACTAACTATTCAGGATTTCTAAATTGTTGTCTTAACGTTATATTCAGAATTTAATCAATAGTAATCTATCAATTGATAAAAGCGTATTTTAATAATGTATTACACTCCTTATGTTTTATTTATATCCTTGTTTCTACCTTTTTAGTGTTTGAAATATTTCATTGTTGCAGTTTGGCAGTCAGTTGGCCTATTTTAGAAAGCGCGGTTTGGCGGATAAGGAATTCCATTGTTTTTGTAACTCGTATACAGTTGTAACCATAAAGAATATTTAGCGATTTATCACCTGCGGCCGGCTTACGGAAAAATGTCTTTAAATTAATTTAATAATTTATAATTAAGTTCTAAACATATTAAAATGTTGTATTGCCATCAAAAACACACACTTTTTTTTTTTTTTAATAATTCTAGCATATTAGGACGTGAGTGAAAAATCGGTTAAAAAATCCCATCGTTACAAATAAAAACAACCCGCGCCCGTATAACGGAAAAATGCCTTAAAATTAATGTATTAATTTATAATGATAATCTAAAAATATGACAATATTGTTTTGTCATCGAGAACACACCTGTGTATCTAATTTTTATAATTCTATCCTATAAGGAAGTGGGTAACAACAGATTACAACATTCCATCTTTTACCTATATGAACCAAGTTAAGTGAAATAAAAGAGTAAAAACTGAAAATTTTAAGGAATATCTTTAAAATATTTTTATGTTAATAATATTTAAAAACCCCACTTAAAAAAAATAAGTTATATTATAATTTTCTAAATTTCATTAAAATTAGACTGAGAAAAACAGGGATGTTTTGCTTAAAATAAACATATAAAAGAATAATCTTGAGGATTTATCTTGAAAGACTAATTTTTTGTTGGTTTGTCAGTTTTTATGAATATGTTTGCCTTATTATTATTATTTTAAATTTCGACAACACACTCTTCTATGACTGAAGGATACTTCTTAAATTTCCATTGCAAAAAAATTTCAGCCTTTTAAAAAGGTTTCTTTTAGTCAAAAATTTGCGAAACGAAAAAACTTTGCATCCTATTAATTAAAAAAAGATTACTTTATTTTTGTTTTTGTTTCAGAGAAAAAAATTCTATCCTCTGGCATATCAGAATAAATCGCAGAAAAAAAAAAGAAAAATAACGAATAACTTCACTACTTCATGACATTCAAATAAGAAAATGAAGAAAATTACTAAATATGCTGCGGCAGGTAAATGTACTTTTACGACGTAGTGACGTCATTTACCTTTACCACCCTTGTTTAATAAAATGTCATAAACATGTGTCAAAATTTAAAATATATAAAAGAAATTTTTGATAACAATTTTACTAGAGAATATTGATCAGCGATAGGTTTAGGACAATTAAAAATAAAGCTATGAAATGTATCGATTCGATAAATCCATTTGTGCAGTGCACTCAACAGATTAAACTGAAGGTACATGTTATAATGATAAATCAATTATTTCATTCATTCTCTATTCTTATTATAAGGGAAAATAAAACTAACGTTGCTGTTGCAGTGAAGTATTGAGTTTATTGTGACCTCTTCACTTTCTTGTTTTATCCTGCATAAACTATTGCATATAAAAACGTGAAAACTGGTAGTTTTATAGAAAAATGTATGATAAACACATTGAAGCACACAGTTTTTTAAATCGAAGAACTATTTTAAGAGCTATTTAATGTTGAAATCGATCAAAACGGTTCAGTTACAAAGTTTTATAGGATCGAAAACTATGCATATAACAATTAAACTATCTTTTGTAGGAATATCTTGACTAAGATTGTGGTGTGTAGTGTCCAATCTTTTTAAAAATTTATTCACAATTTCATTATCTGAATTGAGATTTAATTCATAGTTTGAAATAGCCGTTTTTATATACTGTTGCCAGATTTAAAAAAAGCACAACTAAATATATTTCCATACAATTTCCAATTAAAAAATATATTTACACGTAAATATTGAAAATAAAGGAAATTTACGTGCGAAAAGCATAAGATGGGAAAAATTACGTCACATTTAAAACAATATATTTAAAACGTCATATTTAAAACTATTTTCTTATAGCGTTTATCAGAAAAAATTCCTTCTAGACGACGTTATAAAAGGCAGCAGGCAGCGACTTTTTGTACTTATCTGGTTTATACAGGCAAGTTTCAAATGTGTAATTGATATTTCTTAATCAATCCCGAAAACAGGCGTCCGGTATCACGACAGCAGTGGACGCGGCACTGGAAGCCAAAATATCCTCTCAGTTAAAGGGAAGAGAATGGAAACCCGATTACAGACGATTTCCACTTGTTATGATAATATCATTCAATCTTCCTTAAGCGGGCAATATTTTTTAAATAGGGCAAATTAGCGTGTTTAGTCCCCTAGCCAAGCACACATGCTTTAGGAAAGAAAAAAAACCCTCTAAATTTTCATGTTTCATTGTTTCGTTTCTTCCTAAGTTTTTTTTTTTTTTTTTTTTTTTTTTTTTGCGGGATGGTGGTGGTGGTGGTAGTGGGGGGGGGGGGGGGTTGTTATCCGGTTGTTCTTATTTAGAGAGGAGCTTCAAATTACTTCTTGCCCCCAAGCGCCCAAAACCTAACCCAAAAAACCTAAGCTTCTCCATTGGTTCCGGTAATAACAAACTTAATGTCGTCACTCACAAACATAATGCACGATTCAACAATTACCTCCTCTGAAAATCCCGTGCACGACGTTTGACGATTCTACTTTGAACCTCATCTATAAGACTGTTTTTTCAAATATTACTTCCTGGGCCGTCCCTGTACCTGCTAAAATTTAATTTCCCCCGTTCCTTGCGATTCCTTCTTAACAGGTTTTACTGTATTATAATAAAGTAACAAGCATGTGTGTTATATTAATGTAACATTTTTGACTAAGATATGCTACATTATGTTACAGTATGCTGCATTAACAAATATTGCATTAAACAGATTCGATTGCACATTATTCTCATATACAGTTCATTCGTAAAATATAATACAAAACGCATCCTTTCATATGAATGTATATGAATAAATCAGACCACAACCGTGGCAAAAATATAAGAGTTCTCTAAATGTAAATCTTAAACTAAAATTCATTCAAAGACATCTTTATTTTCTTATTCTTAGACACATATCTATCATATTAAGAAATATATGAATGATATGAATAAAGAATTACTAGGCAACCACGGATTTCTGAATCCATCTGGGTCATCAATGAACGATAGAGAAAAGTAAAAGGTGAATTATATTCCCTTGAAATTCAAATTTCTGCCAATTACTAAGAATAGAAAATTATTTATAGCTTATCTTCCATGAGCTCTTTGCTCTATCTCATTGAGATAACATGAAAAGAGGGGTCTTTGGTGCAAGCTCAGCAAAGGTATATGCCATAGGGCATGTTTTATGAATCCGAACTATTGAATAGGACACGAAGTGTCGTTTTTTGCAATTTCGTCAGGTATAAGTAATATTGACGTCACACCTCAAAAGAATGCGAAGGAGTACAGAAGCTGTTAAAGATTTTTTAAAATCTAGGTCGATATTAAAATACATTCTGTTAATAGGTTTCTGTTAATATAGAAAGCTATATCTTGGAAATCGATTATCTTGGAAATTTTCATGCGCAAAAATATAAGATAAAACATTGTTAGAATGTTTGAAGCATAATCACGTTTCTTAAGCATATAATTGAGGGTGATAGTTTTCATCAGCTTTTCTTTATACATAAATTAATTATATAAATAGTAATATAGTATCAATAAATATACATTTAATCATTTAATCTTAGTTTTTTTTTTTTTTTTGGTAAATTGCTGAAATTCATTTTTTTTCCGGTCGAAAAAAAAAAAAAAGTTGATTTGAATGATTATGTTTTTTTATTAAATTATCTTTTTTATATATAAACGGCGTCCCCTGGTATCGTTGTTTAACAGATAATTCTAAACCGTTAGCTTTAGCAGTATAGTTTCAATTTGTAAAAATGTTTTAAATGTTATTTTTCTTCGTATTAAATTCCATTTACGTCAAAGCAGTTATTCTTTTAAAGGTAATAAATTTAACTTTTCATACGGCCTTTAAGTCCTACAAATTATGTTTGGAGAAATTTTCGCCGTGCTCTGACATGTAAAATAATAAAAATTTCATTCTTGTACGACCAAGACTTACAGAGTTTTGATACTTTAAATACTACGAATTTTCGGTGTTTTCTGGCACTAAAATCGGAAAAATACGTTTTTCGTTATATTTTACACAACATTACACATATTTTATACTTCCTTTCCTGTAAATATAATGAAAAGAAATTCTTTACCTATATTATAATAAATATTTCGACCGTTCATATTTCACGGGATTTAGTCTAGTAACAGATATATATTTATCTGTTTCTGTTTATCTGTGCATGTTAAAGGCCTATTTTACGAGTGAAACAAACAGCATGAAATAAGTTCTACTATAATTACGTAATGTGTTAAAAGTCGAATCAGCTAAAAGAGCGAATCAGCTAAAGGCATCGCAGTTGGGGGCTGTCATTGATAAAGAGACTTGAGAACATTAGCAAAAAATGATGTTACAACAGTTCAGAATCAAGCTGATTTCAAGAAATAATCACATGCTAAGAAAAGATTGAATGGAATATAAGAGAAGAGACCCTCTGAAATTTGAATAATAATTTTAAAAAATAATAATAAAGAGTGGTATGGAATATTCTAATATATATGCTAACATTCGAATCAACTAAATATACTGGTGTCCAGAAATTAAGGGGCAGTGACCAATTTCAGACTTTTCGTCGAATATCTTACTGAAACTCGTGAGGAAATGCCCGGAATGCCCTTGAACTTTGAGGATGTAAAGAACATGTTTGACTTCGTGTTTTTCAGTGAAGATTTTGTCGCGAGGACAATTAGGGGAGAGGGGGGAAATAATAATTTTAATAATAAAATAATATTTTCGATCACCCTAGCAACAGAAAATGGTAAAAGTGGTCTGTCACTGTAGCAAATGACTATGTAGGTCCTGTTCAACATTTGTGTGCATTTGTGTAAGCATAGCACGCATATACGTGAAGATGTTAACGTTTCTGTGAAAAATTCAAAAGTTTTTTTTTATAGCATGCAGAGTTTTTATCCGAATTTAACACCGCTTTCCAAAAACTTGACAAAAAATCTTAATAATAGTATACTGTGATTAAAATATGAATATATTGAATATTTGATGAGATATAGGTATTTTTATGAAATAAATTTTAACTGCGCATGCGCGAAGTACAGCAAAGGTTTTTTGTCATGATTTGATAGTCAATACTATAGGGCAACTCATATAAAAAGATTAGTGAAATATCGTGAAAACGCAAAATGTTACAGCAATAATTGATAAATTGTCAAATAAGTCCCATAGGATTATATGGGATTATTGGATATATACTATATAGCATGATAAAATTTAATTCAGTTAGAAAATTCACATTTAGCAATTTTCGCCAATCGATGAAAATGCACTCGAAATATTTTGTACAGCTTTGTATATTATATGAAGACTTTTGTACACACCACATATTAAGCTAAAAGGAAAAAATGCATTCAGCTAAAAAACGCATAAGGCAACTTAAAACTCACCTCCAACAATTACCAATCGTAAACGACAATACATCTTGTTCTGTGCTTAGCCCTGTATATGAATTTATTTTTATTTCACAAACTTCTATTAGTCTACTAAATATAGTTTAGCAGGAAAATGCGTAATACAATTAAAAACTACCCTTAAGCAATTCATTCTCATAGTGTGTAAGACTTACGAATTTCCTTGTATAGCCCTGTATATGATCAACCGAGTTTATACACTCTACGTACTATGAAAAAAATTAGTTAAACTTAAACCCAATTTTATGCAACCAAATTTGAAAACGCACTTATCACACATAGACTCTAATTATCGCACGTATGCTGTAACCGATAGCTTTTGTGTGTCCCTGTAAATGAACGATAAACGGAATACACACCATACTTTTAAGTGAGCAATTTATGGTGCACCCCAGTAATGTATATAATTTTCATTATGTTTAAAATAGTGAAACATCACTAAATTCACTACTGCAAACACTACATCACTACTGCAAACGATTTTCCCCCTAGAACAATGTGTAACATAATTTGTTTGTTTGGCCCTGTAAATGAATAATAAATGTTTTGCACCCCATATTCTACAAAAATCCTGCTTTAATGCTCTTCATAATTGTATATCAATTTCATCATGTTTCAAAAGCGTAGCATCATCAAAATGCACTTGAATCGATTATTTCCCATAGATTGTAATATAACGGAATACTTTTGACTGTCCCTGAAAAAAAAAAAACTGTAAGTGTAAGTGTCTATAGTAAGTCTCTTGTAGAGCACCTCAGTGATCCATATCAATTTCGATATGTTTGAAATACTGCAGCATCATTAAAATACACCGCAAATGTACCCCCCCCCCCCCATAGACCGTAGTGTATCGGAATTATTGTGAGTGTCCCTGTAAATGAACTATAAATGCTACACACTTCATTTTCAATAGGGAACATGCTATAGTAAACGGCAATAACATTAAAAAATTTCATAGCTATCTGAGTATATTTACGCGAGTTAGAGCACGGACGAACAGAAAGCAGACAAACCGAAGTCATAAACACTTTTCAGATAGGTTGGAAAGTGTTAAAAAATGCATCACGAGAATTAAAGATGAGAGGGTAATAATAAAAATAAATAAAGCATGGACAATAGATTTAATAGTAAGCACCATTTTAAGTTGATATTAAATAATTTGCGATCCTTTATAGTAGAAATTTTTTTACGATATGTGATACTACTCATAGATACATGAAAAATAACTATCAAATTATTATACGCATTAAAATAAAAATATTACGAAAAAAACAACAACAAAAAAACATGTTTTTGTTATGAATCGAGAAAGACACAACAATCATACAGAAACGTTTTTTCTCCTTTCTGAAAATTTTGGACTTTTGGACAAGAGCTGCACTGTTTTTGTTGGTCACTCTTCACCTTCACCAGGCTTCATTAGGTAAAAAATCCCCCCCCCCCCCAAAAAAAAAAAAAAAAAAAGTTTGTATTCTACCTGACGGGTTCGTACGTATGCCTGATCAAGAAAACTGTGAAATTATTACTTTTAAAATTGTGCTATTAAATTATTAATTATTAAATCATTATTAAACCAGTTTAAGCATTTCTGAAGTTTCAAAAACTTACTTTTTACCATCATTCATTTTAGAACAGCACTTGTACTACTATTATTATTGTTATATAATTTTACACGTTTAGTAAAGATATCCTTTTACAAAAACTAAATTTAAATTTAGTTCTTCTCACTTTAAAAAATCATTCCTAGACAAAATTTTATTTTTTCGAAAATTAATATTTTCATATTCACATAAAAAATATAAAAATATATTACAAATCCGTACAAATTTAAATTGATACTACATTACTTTTTTTTTTAGATATGTGGAGTAAGTAAATATTTTGATTTAATTAAAAATCTTTTTTGCGTAATCGTGTGTGCAAATTTTCCATTTCAGTTTGACACAATGTAAAGTAATTGTTGTTCATGCATCAGTAATAAAAATATTGGAAATATATTTAACAAAAAATGTCAAATATTTATAAGATATTTTTTAGTTTAATCTCCGGTAAAAGAAAATAATCTGAATTGTGTTTGTGGATTTAGCTTATATATTGCGCAAAAAAATGTATGAAGCATTTTTAATTTTCAGTGAAAGTAAATATTTTTTTACTTTATGCATTTTGTGATTTTAACTTGCGAAAATGTTATAAAATATGTTTTTATTTGAATGTATAGAAGAGAAAAAAAATCTATTTGGATTAATAAAACTTATATTAGATGTGAAAAAAGAAAAAAGAAAGAAAGAAAGAAAAAAACAAGAGCGAAAAATCATGCGCCTCAAACATAGATCATGAAACACTTTCCAAAACTTCCGGAACACTCTAACGAAACTTCCACCGTTTGATAAGATGAAAGTTGACATCTAAGTAAACAATGTGGAAAACACATAACGCACTTGAAAACTCAATTTCAGGAATTACCACCAATAGTCGGAATTCCGAATTCTTTTGTGCACCCCTGTATATGATCCATATATTTGTATATATATTACATAGTATGCTAAAATTTAGCTCAGTTATAAAACGCATACCACACGCATACCTTCAGCAATTTCCTTCAATAAACGAAAATGTACTCGAGATCTTTTGTGCTGCCCTGTATATGATCTATAGAATTTATACACAACAATTAATATGCAAAAAATTAGTTACATTTAAAAATGCGTACACCAACTGAAAACGAACTGCCAGCAATGATTGTTTATAGGCTGTACTAGTAAGTGAATTCTTTTGAGTGATCTGTAAATGAAGGATACATTCTATTCACAACATATTCTACAGTAAGCGTTTAGTAGTGCACCTCAGGGGCATGTATCAATTTGAATATATTCAAAATAGTGTAACAGCATTAAAATACGCCACAAACGATTTTTTCCCATAGACCGTAATGTAACGGGATTCTTTTGAGTGTGCCTGTAAGCGAACTATAAATTCTACATATTTTATTTTCAATACTGATCATACCATGGTAAACCTCAATAGCATATATAAATTCCATAGCAATCCGAGTATATTTATTCGAGTTACGATACAGCATAGACAGACAGAAAGACATAGACAGATGGTAAGACCAAACTGAATTCATAAACACTTTTGAACTATGTTGGAAAATGTTAAAAAGAGATGGGGTAAAGTTTTAAGGATTATAGAATACACTACAACAAACAACTTTTATATAGAACTATAGGCTTAGATTCTTATTTAGCCAAAAATACAGGGTGTCTCACTTCAAGACGAATTTGGAATATCGTTAAGAATTTTGACAATAATGAAGATGTTTTAACGAAATTTTCAAAAGGCCTTACATTTTTTGTGTGAAATGCAATGATATTACACAAAATGCTGGAAGTGTGCAGTAATTCGCTGTTTGGATGCAGATGGTGGTCATCTCTAGCACTTCTTTTGATAGCATGGCATTTCATGCAAAGCAAAAAAAAAAAAAAAAAAATTGTTGACATTTTGTTAAAGTATCTTTATTATTGTTAAAGTTGTAAACGGAAATCCAGGTTCGGATTGCAGTAATACTTATTTATTAGTAGATTGAGATACTTTTGATTTCCTATTGAAAAAAAAAATGTTGGTTGTACCGAACTCCATCACTTTTTAGAGTTTGTAATATATATATATATATATATATATTAAGACTTTATATTTTGAAATTATATTGGTGAAAAATATCAGATATTTTTCACTTTTTTAAAATTTCAAATAATACATTTTTTCTTTATACAAAAAATACCGAAAATCACTTCTTAAATATTTTTCTTTTTAGAAATAATTGATTCGTTTTTCACATGAGACGATGTATTTATAGAATAAGATGTACCTGACGCATGCGCGCTTTCTTCATAAATGAATCATGAGAGTAACGACTAGTTTATATAATACTATTTTTATGAAGCAATAGGTATTGTAGGTATTATTTTTAGCCTAGTTAAATCCGAATTTAGAGAAAAGGATGGTCATAAATTCTTATGTCATAGTTTGTTAGCAATAAAGATTGGGTACTTTCTTTTACGAGTTAGAAGAGTTTTTTTTATATGTGTTTGGAAATCAGTCATCGATAAAATATTTGACATTTTATAGCTGCAAGTCACATCTATCTATCTATATTATAAAGGACCGTGCGTAACGCTGACGTCATTTTGCGAATGGCAACACTTGACGATGAAATTTCGGTTTTGCGATTTTTGCTACTGCAATTTTTGTAATTTCTAAACAGCGCACATTTTTAATTTTTACACCGTTAAATAGTTAAAAAAAATCTACTTTCAAATGCAATTTGTTTGAAATCTGTATCGCAATTTACACATTTATTATGGTACTTAAATTAAATTTCAAGCATGATTAAAAAAAAAAAATCAATCTCAGTGATCTCTATGGCTTGCAGACGATTACAAAATATGAATCTATTTGCAATTTAAACAATATAAAAAGCTCAGCATTTATTTCCAGCTAATATTCAATAACGAAATTAGAGCTTCATTAAGCAATAAATAAATAAAACACAAATAAGCAACAGTATAAACAAAACACAAATTTAACAGACATGTAATTGAAATAAGCGCTTAAAACCCCTAAAATTATCAGAATAATAATAAAAAAAACTTCCGTAGATAACGAAATTTTTAGCGATTTCTTCGGCTATTAACTTCTGGCACGAGGCCAATATGAAAATGCTGCTTTTAATAAATTTCAAAATTTTATTTGAATATATAATTGATATATTTCATATAAAAAATGTTCTTTGGTGTTGTTAGGGGGCAATCTAAAAAAATTATTAAATGTAAAAAAATCTATTAGAGTTAAAAAAAAAAAAAAAATTGGTTTTCACATATATTCTCTATCCCGGGAAGTCCGGGTTGGATACCCTAGTACTAATAAAAGAAAGATGGTTGTGTGTGTGTGTGTGCGTGTCTGTCCGCGATGGTTAGGAAAACCGCACTTAGCGGTCTAAAAATTTGTGTGAGGATAGTCCAATGCAGGTCTTGATACACCTCCGGCTCATATTTTTCAGTTTTTGTTAATTATCATACATATTAATTAAAAACCACAACGAACACTTATCAAAAAGACATTCTTTTCTTCAAAATGGTGCACGGCTCTTTTTTAAAAAATCTTTTTTTGCGTTTTCGAACCCCTAGCTACCTAAACCGATTGAAAAACGGGAAAACTAAAAATATACACTTAAATGTCGTACTTTTTACTTTCAAATGACAGCAATCCGTTTAAAAAAATACGAATTTTAACACTTTCGAATTTTTTTAAAAGAAAGTCCAAATTCGTGTTTATCCCTCCCTTTTTTCGAAGCACGCATAGGCATTACTTTTTTAGATACGGAAAAAATAAATATGCCTATTTATACATGATACTTTCTTCTCTACGACAGCGCATTCCGTTTCGAAAAATACGAATACTAACTCTTTAACTAAATTCGTGACTGGAAGTCACTTTGCGACTCCTCGTGACACTCTTTTTTTCCGAGTCTAAAAGTAACTAAATATCGGTATTTTGACACAATTTTTTTACACATTCTTTAGATACTTAATTTATATCCCTTCTAATAATCTCGACATTCGGAAGATTAGAAGTATAATAATAATATGTGCTCAATATTCGCCCAGAACGTGAATACGCGGGTGGTCTTTTCTCACGTTTTTACAACTAAATATCAATATTTTTACACGAAAATTACACGCATGATTCGAAAGCATTATATTTGTAACTCGTAAAAATTTGAAAGAGTTTGGACAATAAGAACCATTTTGTTTTTAATATTAAATGGCCGATGTGAAAAGAAAAAGTGAGATGAAAACACAACTCTTTTAAAACGAAATATCAACATGTTTGAACGAAAATTGTACACAGGCTTCGGAAACGTTATACTTATAACTTATAAAATTTTCAAAGAGTTTGGACTATAAGAGCTCTATTTTGGTTTTAATATTAAATTATTAAATGACTTTATGTGAAAAAAAAAGTCGGCAGAAAACACTTCTTATAAGTTTTTTTTTTTACCACTAAATATCAATATTTTTTTCACGAATTTTTTTACACAGGCTACCGAAACATTATATTTATAATTCATAAACATTTAAAGAGTTTGAACAATAAGAACTATTTTTTTAGATATTAATGTGAAAAATTTATATAGGTAAAAAAAAAAGGGACAAGAAAACACGCGGGTGTACGATGCCAAAGGCAGTGGGGCCCTCAACATTAGGATCGTTTAAAAAGATTTTCGTTAACACATTTTAGGAATATTTAAGGTTATTATTACGGGCCCGGGCAACGCCGGACGGGTCAACTAGTTTTGTAAATATTTAAACAGTGAAATAAAAATTCATAGCATTCGTAACTTTGCAGCAGTAGGTTGGAATTCTTTTACTAACCTGAGATTAATCGTGGAGGAATTATTCGACGATTTTTCATCTTAACATTTTTTTTTTTTTTTGCGTTTTTTAATTTTTGATTTTATGAAAATACTTAAATAATAAAGAAAAACCTACATTGCTGAAGTATTATATATATTTTTGTGTTAATTAAAAAAATTCTGGCAGGCCACCGCCAGTCCAGATTCTTTTTCAAAGCCATAATTTTATACAGCGAATAATTGTTAAGGTTTATTAAACATGTAGCAACCAAACAGTAGTAGCAAAAAACATGATTTCTCTTCGAAAAAAGTGTGTAAGCATCCATAAAATTTTGTATTACAAGATGGTCATTTTTATATGGGAAAATATTAGAAAAAAGTCAAATTTCGAAGCAATTAGAGCATTTCTGGGGAAACATTCGATAGTAAAGTTATACATTTTAAAACACCGGAATGTTGTAAGAGATGTTTTTACTTGAACATATATAGCAGAAAAAATTCTAATTGGATTAATAGATCTTCATTTTAAAACCAATGGAGCTTTGCATACTTTGTGGTCGGTTTTTCCAAAACAAACCTCGAATTAAATGAAATTGGGATTGGGGGAGTTGCACTGGCTTTCGGCGGGTACGCCCGCACCGTACTCGAATCAAATGAACCTTGAATTATTGTGATTCTTTATTTCGATGCAAATTAAATCGAAATTTTCAGCGTCGTTTTTCACGTTGCTATCACGCTGGCATTCTTCCAACTTGAATTTAACTATGACAGTAGCAAAATTTACCGAAAAATTCTTTCCGTAAAAAAAAAAAAGTCCAAAAAATCAAAATGTTCGAAACCGTATAAAAAAACGCGAAAAAAAAAATGAAATTGCATAAAAATTGCGCGATAAAGTTAAAAATCGCCGTACGAATTCCAAATGAACTGTATTGAAAAGAGGACAAAATTTATTATATTGGGGATAAATATTTAAATTGGATTTTTTTTTTTTTACTAATGTGGATAAATTGCCGCAAAACGCGAAAAAATACCAAAATTTGCATAAAATATTTAAAAAAAAAAGCTATTAAAAAATCCCAAAAACCTTTGAGGTGCATAACTTACGACATGTCCTTTCTGCCAAATCTTGTAGCTCTGCGCCCAGAGGTCTCTTCAGAAAACAGCAACATACACACACTTAAGTATCTATCTTTAAATTATCTTAAAGAAAAAATCAGCTGATAATTGTTAAGGTTTATTGAAAACATAGTAACAAAACAATAATAGCAAGAAATACGATTTCTCTGTCAAAAAACAGTATGGGAAAGAGAAAATCCTATACACTTTTTTTTATTACAAGACGGTAATTTTTACATGGGAAAATATTAGGGAAAAAAGCCTCCTAATTTCGTAACAGTTTGAGTGGTGTGCGGCAACACTAGATATTAAAGTTATGTGATTTTAAAACACGGAAATGCTCTAAGAAATGTTTTTATTTGAACACATTTAGCATAAAAAATTCTAATTGGACCAATAAAACTTTATTTAAAATGATATAGTCGGTAAAAATCTGATATTTTTCAATGGCTTTTAAACTTTAAATGATTCACAATATTCTCTGGATACAAAAATTACCAAAAATCACTTCTTAAATATTTGTCTTTCTACAAATAAGTCATTCGATTTTACGTGAGATAAGAGCCAGTGTATTTATAGAATTAGATGTACCTGAGGCATGCGCGCTTTCTTTATAAATGAATCACAAGGATATCGTCTAGCTTAGGGATGCGGAACCTTTTTACAGGCGCGTGCCAAAAATTCAAAAACAGTATCTATCAATATTGTAACGAACATTAAAAAAAATTGCAACACATAGTGCTTATACGAAATATTGGTTCGGTGGTTTTCATGCATTAAATAACTCAGAACAAAATTAAAAATCGAATTTCTCTGTATATTATAATCAGCCATTAAATTAATGAAATATTCATATGAAGTATTGATTTAAGGGGTCAAGTAACCTTTAAAGTGTCAAAAATTCTATTTTTTTTTTTATTTCATCATCATCATCGCAAAACATGGTTTAAGGCTATAAGCCTGTTCCGGCCTCAGTCCATCTCTTTTTTCCATCTTCTCATCATCTTTTTACTTTACTTATAATTAAATATGATTCGTTAGGAAAATTTTTAAATTAACCGCAAGCAAAAATTCACTCTAGAAGAGGAGTTATGTCTAAAACAGTCTGAATTTTTTTTATATGATCAAGGGGTAGTTTGATCTTTGAAATCTATTTTCTCAAAATGGCGATTTTGGTCAACAATTTTTATTTTGTTGTTTTTATCTTTATTATCTCCACCCCCTCCCCATTAGATAGCTCATTATTATTTATTTATCTTTCAATTATTTTATACCCCCCCTTCCCCCACACACCTTTGTTTCTGTCTTTCTGTTTCATTTCACTCATCTTCTCTTTTTAACTGTACTACTTGCACCAATTTCTGTTTTATTGTTTCCCTTTTCTCCTGCTTCTTTATTGGTTGTTACCCCCACTCGTTCTTCTTTCTCTCTTTCTTTTCTATTACTTTTCAGTTTTGTGTTTGCTCTGAAAATGATAGTTCGTCTTTTGGAACGAGAAGAAGAAAGATTTAATTCTTTTGAAACGCTTTCTGTAATTTTCTGTTTTCATTGTTTTTCTAATTGTGAATTCTCACTGAGAATTACTTTCTACTGAATCAATAAAAAATACTGATCATATTTCTTTCGTTACTAATAAAAATCTGCATTTCCATTAAAAATTTTAGACATCCATTTCATATACTTTTTTAACAATATTTAATTAAGATATCAGAATCATCACAAATAGAAATTTTAGACTTTTTTTTTCTTTTAATTTAATTTAATTTATATCCGAAAAGATTAAAAATGTTTTCAAATTCTGAACGAGTCTTAAATCCATACATAAATTCTCCAGGGTAAATTGAAGTTTAAAATACTAAGTATGAAAGACATATAAAATAAATAAATAAATAAAAGATCTCTAGCATGATCCTGGTGCAGACTAAGAAAACCCGATTTGTCTGTCAAATTTTATAGTCAGAATAAAATGTATGTAATTGAAAGGCAAAGCAGCTTTAGCGTCTGGGACGGTTTTTAGTAGGTTTCTGTATACAACCTAGCCTAGATAGAATAATTGTGCATTTACAATGTTTTACTTAGAAACATCATATCCTGTTTTTTTCAATAGCCGATTTTTAACAGAAAAATAACATTAAACTTCAAATTATTGGAATTTTGTGTATTTTGATATTTGCACAATTATTAAATATGTGTAAGTAAAGATATGTTTTTTCTGAATTTATTTTTGATTAAGTTTCATTTTAAACTGCTATATATATGCACACATATAAGCTGGCCCGAAGTGCAATGCCAGATTAAAGTTTTATATATATATATATAAACCAAACCGACTATATGAATGTTGTTCTTTTATGTTAGAAATGTGACAGCATAGAAAAATTTCTAAATTGAATGAAATATCGAAATATACTTTGGAAAAACCTATATTTATTGTTAAGGAGGTCCGGGACACATTTTAAAAACATTTTCATTTATTGAATTAGAATTTTCAGTTTTTTTTTTTTTTTTTTTTTTTGGTTTTTATGGTTAACCATATAATTTGTAAACAAAATCAAATCATAAAACTTCTCAAAGTTTTAAAAAATAAAATAAAATTTTAAATTAAAAAAAAGTGGGATAATTTAAAATTGTTATAACTCGAAATATTATTTCGAGTCAAATTTCAAAAATTTTCTCATTTAATTAAACAGAAATATATAAGCTTTAATTATGATTCAGCATTTTTTTAAATATTAATTTTGAAAAAAACACATAAAAATATTTGAAAAAATGATATAATTTATTTTTAAAATAACGTATTTTCAAAAATTAATATATTTTTTTTCAAATTTGCTGAATCAAAATTAAAGTAAAGTAATTGAAAAAAAAAAACATGTTCCAAGTTTGAACCATTTATCTTTAACGATTCTTGACTTATAACAATTTAAATACGAGAAATGGTTAAAAAAAGTCGTCATGTAGAAAAACGCAAAAACGTTTTATATGACAACCACTACTTGAAACCTAGATTTTGAAAACAACAAAAAAATAATAATACATCTTGTTCTAATTAAAATAGAAACATGATTTAAACGTCATTTTAAGCAAAAAAAAAAAAAAAAAAAAAAAAAAAAAAAAAAAAAAAAAAAAAACAGAAAATTTTTTAGCACGATAAAATTTTTTTCAAAAATTTGAAGATTTTTGCGTCCCCGACCTCTTTAAAGAATATCTGAAACCGTGTTTTGTACAGTAGAAAGAATAAGATGCACTTAGAACTTGTTCCAATTGAATTTTCTCCTCCTTGTGAAATAAATTTCTTTCATTCCTGGATATATCTCTTTAATTAAAGGACGTGCTTTCACAAAGGTAGTAAGCGACTTTTGGATCATATATATGTAGACAATAATAAAGAAAACGAAGAAAAAGAAAATTTTGATTCCATTTATTATATACTGATGCTCCTTCTCTCCGCACTATTAAAAATCTGCCAGCAAACTGTCCAGTCATTCAACCATTTTTATAAAATAAATGAATAAATTACAGTTACATAACCTTAATTTATTTCTATTCTGATCAATGAAAACGATTCATAATATGGTGAAGTGCTTGTTATATATATTAAAAAAAAAAAAAAAAGATTGAATGACTGGACAGTTTGTTGCATATTTTTTAACATCGTAGTTTGACGGAATTTCGAAATTTTACTTTCAATACGATAAAACAATTTTTAAAGAAATTACTTTTAGTTTTCTTTGAGAAAATAATTACTGATAACACATAAAGCCAAATATCAAAAGATTAATATATTGAAAATATTATTTTCTAAAATGAAAAATAAACTTAAAAAGAGAGAATGATTAAAGAGTTAAAAGGAAAAACTTGTTTTTCAGAAAAAAGGCCAATAGGTCAAACGTTTTTTTACAAATAACGGAGGTTGTTTTTAACTTGAACAGTTTGAGAGCGTTGTGAGTGCGGTTGAGAACATCAATATTGCGCTTTTAGTTCATTTTCGTGATTCTTGAACAAGTACTGCTTTTGTATTGAACTCTTCAATTGAACTTTGAACTTTGATTATCAATTAATCATTACTGAGATATCGTAATTGATACAAAGTTCAAGTATTTGTTGTTCTTTTTTGTTTTTTTACTTATTTATTATATATTGTAAAATGTTCTTTAGTGTCAATAATAATTTTCACAACCTATGTCAATAATGTTGGCACCATAATTTTTATTACATTTGTTGTGCAAAAAGTACAAAAAATTAAATGTTAAATTAAATGTCTGCTTTGTCTTAAATGTGACACGAAGCTAAAAAGTCCCTCCTTCCCCTCTCCAAACACACCAAACAAAACAGTTAACATGTTAAATACCAAATGTTCATTAATGTTACTAAGAATTTGAGCTATATGGCTGTATGCATGACTATATAAGAATAGCATTTAAAAATTTTATTAACAATAAATCCATTTTATTATTTTTTAACAGAAAGGAAAACAAAAGATGCGGCGAAGGAATAATCCACAGTATTCAAGTATTGTCTTAATGCTAGAAGTATAAAAGCCTGCTAATATTAATTAAAATAAAAGAAATTGAACATTAATTATAACAATGAATTGTAGTGAAATATTATAAAGTAAGGGAAGTTTAAATTAATTCATTTGTTCTTTTCAACGCAGCTTTAAATAGTCAAAATCTCGTATAACACCCAGTAAATTTCAAGTAAAAATTTAAAAAGTTATTCTTTAATTCATCTAACTATTTAGAGATAAATTAATACGGTGAGAGTTTCTTTGTATTGGTTTAGACCTCTTATAGTGTTGCAATTGTTAATCCTTAAACCATTAGCTTTAGAAATTTAATTCTAATTGCAAAAATGTTTCAAATTTGTTCTTCATCATGGCAATGTCCTTTACATCAGAATAGATTTTTTTATGAGGTTAATTTTTGTATACGGTTCTTAAGTTTTATAAGTTATATTTAGAAAAACTTTCTCCATGTTACGTAAAACAATGTAAGTAAAACAATAAAAATTCTATTTTTGTACGACCAAAGCTTATCAAGTCATGATACTCTGAATTTTATGAATTTCAACCTTTTCTGGTACTAAAAACCCGTTTTCCGTTCTTAGTGACAGAAAACGCTGAATTTTATCAAAAATCCTATATATCAGTAAGATTTAGTCGTACAAAAATGAATTTTTTAGTGTTCCAGTTATTAGAGCATGGAGAAAGATTTTCAAAATATAACTTTTAGGATGGCCTTAAATATTTCAATTTCGTATCTTAAAAAACAACAAAAATACTATTTTAAAGTATTTAAGTAAAGCTCTTCATATTAAGCAAAAAAATATTTGACGAATTTTTGAAACTGAAACTATACTTCGAACACTAACGTTTTAGGAATTGGCTATTGCGCAACGCTAAGAAGGGATATTCTGTATATATACAGGATGGAGATGGTCCATAAGTCCGTTTACATTATTAAAACTCATTTAAAAAAAAATTAACAGAATGTCGTATCGGAGTGCGATTTACGGCATAAGACTTGGTACTTTCATAGAAAAAGAGAAAAAATACTTCAAAGTGTCCCATATATCTGTTCATTCACAATCCAAATACTCACAAAATTTAACAAATTTTCATATCAGAGTGCGGTTTGCAATAGATATACAGGGTGTCTTAAAATGGCCTGACTGATTTTAAAATCCAAAAACTTGCAAACGGTGACAAATATTTAAAAAATTCTTTCAAGAGGATGTCAGTAGTAATATGGCAGGAATATTTTTTTTATGTAATTCCGGATTTTAGTTCAGATTTCTAACAATAGATGGCGTGCGACCAATAGACGTCCAATCGAGACAGAATATCATAAATCACTCAGCATTGATGCGAAGGAAAAAGGTTAAATATATGGAGTGTCATTCTTCATTCAACAATACAATCTTGTTCAATTGCTTCCATTTGAACAAGATTATATTGGCGAATGAGACCCACTTCATATATTTAACCTCCTTCATTCGCTTCAATGCTGAGTGGTTTTAATTTTGGCCTCGATTGAGCGCCTATTGCTTTTAGTGCCATCTATTGCTGTCATTTCAAACTAAAACCGGGAATTGCAATAAGAGAACTACTGATATCATACATTACTCTCCTGAAAGAATTTTTAAATATCTGTCACCGTTTGCAAGTTATTAAACTTTAAAACCAGTCAGTGTACTTTAGGACACGCGGTACATATATATATATATATATATATGTACCGTATATATATATATATATATATATATATATATATATATATATATATGTATATATATATATGTATACATATATATATATATATATTATGAGAACTAAATGCCGAAACTTAAAGCAAAGTGTCTGCATAGTTTTTTATATACCGAAATAGGTGAATGCACCTGAAGAAGTTTTCGTTTTCTACCCTGTTAGTTTCCCATTGTGCAAGCATTTCACAACACCAGTTCATAGATATGACCCGCCGTATATTGCGATATCAAGAAACAAAGTCCCACCCACTAATGCAGAAGAAAAGAAACAAAAGAAAGAAAGTAATCAACTAATTTATTTTATACTTTCTTTAAAATGTTATACCAGAACAAGCAGAAGCTCTCAATCCTATTAATGTGTTTAGTCAGGTATCATTAAACTATGAAAGTGATTATAAAACCCTACAAAATACCCGTCTAGACAGATATTTAATGGATTAGCCTGAACTATACGGTGGTTGCGAAGTTTTCAGTTACTAAAGCGAACATTATGAAACCGTTTACGGGAATATGTGGTTACAGTCAGTTTTTTTTTTTTTTTTTTTTTTTTTTAAACATTTCACTTATCCTTAAACAATGTGATACGAAGATCTTTACTATTATACGTTTTTTCTATGGTTAGATTCTACATTGTTTAACTATTATTAAAACTGTTTTTATTTTTTCTAGTAACTTTAAATAAGTTAATGGATAAATTTATACGAATAAAAAAATACATAACTACATTCACGCACTCTACTATAGAAAATTCCAGTAATAATAATGAATTACAGTCAATGTTGCAAAATAATTTAAAATAATTGTTTAAGATACACAATTAATAAACAAATACTGAACCAATACAGGTATAATCTTAAAATATCTTACTTGTAATCTTCAATACATTTTTTTAATACTCGAATCTGTATATTAGTTTGAGCAAAGCGAAGACTAATACATAGTGCAATATTACTTTTAGATCATATATAGCTACGGTAGATATTAAAACCTTTCGGCAAGAATAACTCAAAAAATAGCTGACGGATTTCATTATAATTTTCACAGAAGGTACTTATGAGGCTGACAACTAAGATTGACAAATTACCAAGAATAAATTACAAACCATTTGGAAATAATATTAAAAAATAGATTAAAAAAAAGCGTAACTAAAGTTTATACGTCACATACGTTTAGTGCGGACGTCATTTTCACTGGCGGAAGATTTTAGTAGGTAAAAGGATTAGAGCACATGGAGCAAAAATGTTAAGCACGCACGAATATTAGAGTACAATAAAACATATTTCAATTTAATCAAACGGGAAAATAATTCTGATTTTTTTTTTCTATTTGAAAGATAAAACTCATAATAACTTAGTAGTAGGTATTTGGCGCAAATCACGCCAATAGTGTTTTTTTAATCAACAATAGCAGCTTTTATATTTCGCGTGTGCAAATTAGAAACAATTCTTTGATGTTTAATTAATATGCTTTTGATTTATGGTATTGTTTCTTCTTATGTTTTTCTTTTTTGTATTTTAAATGAAATAAGTTAAAAATAACCTTCGTATTTTAAGTGAAATGAATGAAGGTCGTCAATTTGAAATGTATGCATGTTAAATGAAATGAGTGAGAGGTTTATATTTTAAATGAAATAAATAGAATATGAATATGATATCGGAACAATATTTGGCGATTTATCACCTGCGCCCGGCTAATATAAAAGTAACAATATTACAAATGGTATGGAGTATGCGAAATGAAACAATTAATTATGTAATAACCACTATTCGTACAAGAAAAATGGTAAGTGTTCCCCATTCCGATGCACAGGCAAGGTTGGCGTCAAACCAGAGTAATGCTAGCAACAATATTGTTTTCACCGTATCAGAGTTATAATAATGATGTTAAATGCTTCAGTTTGTACTACTCGTTTGGGCTCGATTACGAAATTTTCTTCCAGAAAACGACCACAGAAAGAGTATTGTACATTTGCTTAGAGTGAAGCTCGGTCAACAAGGTACTGGTACTAATTAATTATACGAACAACTACATAAATATGGAGCCAAAAATTTAAATTCAAATGTAAGTAATTGCATCTTGGATTGATCTTGGATTGATCTTTTTTTTTTTTTTACTATATTTTACATAAATATACGACCACAGAAGGAGTATTGTACATTTGCTTAGAGTGAAGCTCGGTCAACAAGGTACTGGTACTAATTAATTCTACGAACAACTACATAAATATGGATCCGAAAATTTAAATTCAAATGTACAGTCCCTGGCCAAATTATTAGACGCAGTTGTTTTTATTATAATTTGTTAAATATCTGGAAAGATACATGAGGAATTATCTTGAAACTTTAGGAGTGTAAACAACATGATAAACGTCATATATTTCCGAGAAGATTTTTTCTTGAAACCCCATAAGGGGCCGTCAACAAATTGAAGAAAAACGAATACGTTTTTGATAACCCTGTAAAAACCAATATCACAAAAGCGTTGAAACGGTATCCCACGCTTAGGAGGCTTATTGTAATAATTTGGGTTCATTTTTATGAAGATAGCATGTATACTCGAAGAGAAATTCAGGTTTTTATAAAAACGGTCCCAAATTTTACGAAGTTTTTTGCTTATAATTTGCAGAGTTTTTAATATAAAAAGAAGTTATTTTCAGAAAATATGACAAACAAAATTATACACAATACCCTGTAATCAGAATAAAAAAAATAATAATTGCATGAAAAATGAGCAGGTTTACTAAATATTTTTTCACTGCGCATGCGCGAATTCAATCAAAATATACTGTGCATAATATATTAGCTAAATATATAGACCAACTTTTATGAAAGTCTCAGAAACATAGCTTGAAAATTCTGATAGTGATGGTCGATAGAATAAGCTCGAAATTCGCTGTTTCCAAAAGGAAGCAAAAAGATGAGGGGTTGTATCCAAATATACTAGCTTTTGAAAGTTGACATAATATGAATGAAGCGTCTCTCATTCTATATTTGATACAACCCCTCATCTTTTTGCTTCCTTTTGGAAACAGCGAATTTCGAGCTTATTCTATCGACGATCACTATCAGAATTTTCAAGCTATGTTTTTGAGACTTTCATAAAAGTTGGTCTATATATTTAGCTAATATATTATGCACAGTATATTTTGATTGAATTCGTGCATGCGCAGTGAAAAAATATTTAGTAAACCTGCTAATTTTTTATGGAATTTTTATTATTTTTTAATTCTGATTGCAGGGTATTGTGTATAATTTGTTTGTCATATTTTCTGAAAATAACTTGTTTTTATATTAAAAACTCTGCAAATTATAAGCAAAAAACTTAGTAAAATTTGGGACCGTTTTTATAAAAACCTGAATTTCTCTTCGAGTATACATGCTATCTTCATAAAAATGAACCCAAATTATTACAATAAGCCTCCTAAGCGTGGGATACCGTTTCACCGCTTTTGTGATATTGGTTTTTACAGGGTTATCAAAAACGTATTCGTTTTTCTTCAATTTGTTGACGGCCTCTTATGGGGTTTCAAGAAAAAATCTTCTCGGAAATATATGATGTTGATCATGTTGTTTACACTCCTAAAGTTTCAAGATAATTCCTCATGTATCTTTCCAGATATTTAACAAATTATAATAAAAACAACTGCGTCTAATAATTTGGCCAGGGACTGTAAGTAATTGCATCTTGGATTGATCTTTCGTTGATCATTTTTTTTACTATATTTTACATAAATATGATTTACATTTTCTAAACATTATATCTTTCATTATTTTCGCACTTGAATTTTGCTCAAAGCGAAGCGATTTCAGTCATTCTTAACCCTTTCCACTCTTTAATTATTTAATCGAAAAATATTATTTTACATTTTTCTACTACTATTTCTATACTAAAATATCTTCGTGGTAGATTCCTATTACAAGTGTTGTAAAAATATACTATGTAGATTCTTTTTTTTTTACTATATTTTACATAAATATGATTTATATTTTCTAAACATTATATAAAGTTTCATTATTTTCTCTCTTGAATTTTTCTCAAAGCGAAACGATTTCAGGCATTTTTAACTCTTTCCAATTTTTAATTATTTAACCCTTTCCACTGAAAAATATTATTTTACATGTTTCTGCTACTATTTCTGAATTGAACTGTCATCATTCTTTCATTGATCTTTCATTGATCAATGAAAGATCAATGAAAGATCCCAAGATCAATGAAATTAAATGGGCGTTAAACCATGCTTTCGAAAATGCGCTATTGGCTGCAAATCTGATTACGGAACTTTTCTCCACAACTTGAATAAATTAACATGCGTCTAATAGCCCTGACGGTATTTCCCTGTTAAGCCTTGGTACTATTTTTAAAAAGCTTAAAGCAATTCAGGTTTCAGAAAGTGCCAAACTTATTGACAAATACAACTATGAAAATAAAACTGATGAATCATTACTCGGGTTTATGTGTGTATTGAAAAAATTGCATTTAATTACACTATCAGCTGAATTACTTCTGTTTGTATATAATGACAGATAAATGGCTTCTGTATATTAAATAAAATGTGTAAATTTTGGAAAAATGCTTGTGTGTAGGAAACAGTGAATAGGTTGCCGAAAAGTACTTGTGAAAGTGTTTCTTTTCATGGCTTTTCTCTATCTCGCCGAGGCTTCTAACACAGAAAAATAGTTGCTTAATTTTGATATGTATTTTTTTTTTTTTTGGGGGGGGGGGAAAGGGGGGCGTGCTTTACTTATCTAGCGATATTATGGAAAGTAATGTTTTCTACACTATATTGCCAAAGGTGACCGGTCACTTGCGATTTTAGGCGCTTTGTTAACTATCTAGAAAAGTACATGAGGAATTAACCTGAAACTACAGGTGTGTATACAGTATAGTATATGTTATATATTCCCGCGAAGATTTTTTCACGAAACCCCATAGAGGACTGTCAACAAATTGAAAAAGAGCGAATATCTTTTGGATAACCCTGTAAAAACTAATGTAGCAAAGGCGTTCAAACTCGAGATTATTGATAAGTGGCTTATTGTAATATACTATGTTCATTTTTATGAGGATAGCATGTACACTCGTAGACAAAATTAAGGTTTTTATAAAAACAGTCCCAAATTTCGCCTAGTTTTTTGCTTATAATTTGCAGAGTTCTTAATATAAAAAAAAGTTATTTTCCGAAATTCTGACAAACAACATTGTACATAATACTCTGCAATCAGAATTAAAAAATAATAAAAATTGGATGAAAAATAAGCAGGTTTACTAAAAAATGTTTCACTGCGCATACGCGAATGCAATCAAAATATAATATGCATAATGCATTAGCTAGGTATATAGAGCAACTTTTGTGACAGACTCAAAATCATAGCTTGAAAATTCTGAAAATTATCGTCGATAGAATAAGCTCGAAATCCGTTGTTCCTAAAAGAAAGCAAAAAGATGAGGGGTTGTATCCAAATATAGTAGTACGTGCAATATTGTGTACGCTATCTTGGCACTAATCAACAGATATTTGATACAACCCCTCATCTTTTTGCGTCTTTTTGGGAACAACGGATTTCGAGCTTATTCTATCGACGATAATTTTCAGAATTTTCAAGCTATGATTTTGAGACTGTCACAAAAGTTGCTCTATATACTTAGCTAATACATTATGCATATTATATTTTGATTGCATTCGCGCATGCGCAGTGAAACATTTTTTAGTAAACCTGCTCATTTTTCATCCAATTTTTACTATTTTTTAATTCTGATTGCAGAGTATTATGTACAATGTTGTTTGACATATTTTCTCAAAAGAACTTTTTTTTATATTAAGAACTCTGCAAATTATAAGCAAACAACTAGGTGAAATTTGGGACTGTTTTTATAAAAACCTTAATTTCTCTACGAGTGTACATGCTATCCTCATAAAAATGAACACAATATATTACAATAAGCCACTTATTAATAATCTCGAGTTTGAACGCCTTTGCTGCATTAGTTTTTACAGGGTTATCCAAAAGATATTCGTTCTTTTTCAATTTGTTGACAGTCCCCTATGGGGTTTCGTGAAAAAAATCTTCGCGGAAATATATAACCTATACTATACTGTTTACACACCTGCAGTTTCAGGTTAATTCCTCATGTATTTTTCTAGATAGTAACAAAACGTCTAAAATCGCAAGTGACCGGTCACCTTTGGCAATATAGTGTAAATTGTCATTAGCAGATTGTTTATATAGTAACGCATTCGGGGAAGTTTCGTAATCTGGTTCATACTGGTGTATTTTAGCGAGTATGATTTGCTGAGAAAATACGAACGGACTCGGAAATTACCCGGAACGGCACTTTCACAAATGACGGCACTTTTCTGAAATTCCTTTAAGGTAACTTCGTCGAAAATCAGTGGATGATCTCCAAAAAGAGCCCAAAATCAAGAAAAGGAGGATTACTTACAAAAAGAAGTGAAATCTCATCAAAAAGTCCCTGTAAAAAATGCAGCCAAGTCTCGTAACTCATTTACCGTAAAAAGTACTGAGATCGTGTAAAGCCAAGTTTAACTATCTTGTTAACTCTGAAATTTTCATTCACAAATCACTCCTAGTTTCTACATCTTTCGTTAATTATTATTTTGTTACTTGGCAATTACGTAGCATGAGAATGTGATGTATATAGTTAGCCTTAATCAAATAATACTATAACATATTAAGGTGTAATAACTTCCCTGTGCGTATATAATTTGCCTTAATTAAATTATCCCATCCCATCCCATAACATAGTAAAGTGTAATAACTTCCCTGTGCTGCGTAATTGCCAAGTCACAAAATAATAATTAACGAAATATGTAGAGACTAGGAGTGATTTGTGAATGAGTATTTGTGTCGTCTAGTTGCAAAACTGGCCATCTCCAAAAAGTAAAATTTTGAGAAAAAGATGATTTTTTGCCACACTTAGCCAAAATAAGATTAGAACCAAAACTCTTTAGTTTTATAGTCGTTAAAACAGTATATTTGAAAACACAAAATAAGGTGGCAGGGGCACATGAAATGAGGGTGTTATTCAAGTCTTTGTTTTGAATTTGGCCACCTTTGCAACTTACTTTGGAGTTGGACGGTTTTGCAACAAACCAGAAATAAATTTTTACTCAATTTAATGTGATATTGCGTTTTTAGGGGTAGCAAACACACAAAAATGTTCGGGGAAACGTTGAGGAGCATTGGTAAGCTTTTGAAGAGTGCCCACACCTTGGATTTCTTGGATTACCAGTAGGGCAGTACCTGAAAAAAATAATGCCAGAAATTATGAAAATGTAATCACAAATGTATTCTCAGATTTTAACTGTAGCAAAAGCCCGTTCATTCCGCATCTACAATCCTCAAAATACTAAAATTTATATAAAAAAAATTAAATGAAAGAATATTTTATTAAAAAATTAAATAGATTAAAAAATTCTTAAATTATCAGAGAAAATTCACTTACAGTTTTATGAAAGCGAAGGGAGAGGGCACAGAAAAGTATTTTGCCTAAAGCATAAAAATATGTTAATCCGCACCTGGTTATCACAAGGTGAACTTTGGCTTTTTTCCTTTTCCACGTCGTAGGGTCACTTTTCTTTTCTTTGATTGATTAGGAGATACTTCCTCCACAAACTTTTCCATAGCCAGAGAAAACACCAAACTAAATTATTAGAAACATTGTATGCACCAAGGAGGAGCAGTCACAAGCAAGAGAAAACACTGTAACATTAATCTAATCAACAAGTGAGAGGTTACTGTGGAGAGAAGCAGAAGTGCCATCTAGCGGATATGGAGATGGCCGCTTTTGAACCTCACTAGTTTATGGATTTGGCCGGTTTTGTAGCACATCATGATTTTCAAACGCATATAACACAGGGATTTGACCAGCTTAGGCTTGTTTCTTGTTTCCAGATGGTAGAAAAGTTTACTTAGAACTTAAAAAGCTGAAAAAACACATTTTCAAATTTTGAGGAGTTGGCCGGTTTTGCAACTAGATGACACATTTCAGAGTTAATAAGATAGTTAAACTTAGCTTTACACGATCTCAGTACTTTTTACGGTAAATGAGTTACGAGACTTGGCTGCATTTTTTACAGGTGACTTTTTGATGAGATTCGGTTTTACCTTGAGAGAATGTGGATCATAAAGCAAGCTGTAAAAATGCTCTTTTAAATGTTAGCAACAGTTTAATTGGGGGAAAATAAAAATCCTTATTAAATATGCTACACATAATAATATAAAAAGTTTCAATAGTTTCAAATGTGCTTGTTCATATTTAGGAATTTTGAAAATTAGAAAAAATTAAAACAAAGAATTAAAAAATAAATTTTTAAACACAGAAATTAAATTTCAGTATGGAGATACCATAATGGCCGACTCATCTTCTGGAATAAATAAAAGTATTTTAACCATTATCCGCTATAGGTCTGCTCAAATTGAATTAAAACTGAAATATCAAGTTTCCCGACTGTATGATTTTACTCTACTTTCCCCTATAAATAAACTTACATTTAATTTTTAGGGATAAATCATTATATTAATTTAGTTTGATTTACACCTGCATTATGTAATTTAATATACCCATAGATATAAAGAGTCCCAAAATTACCAGCCACATTTATCAGATGACTCCGCCCGCGCTTTTGCAATTCAGAGCACTCAAAGTTTCTGGTTGAGAATATGACTCCAAAGAATGCATCTTTGACATGTGTGAATGACGTAAAAGAACTCTTTTTACGTAAGATATTGCTACCTTTAACAACTTAACATTCACAGTAAAAATGTCTTGCGCGTAACAGGTACAAATTTGCGAAATATTATGTAACATTATGATTCAAACAATGTTAAAAAATGAAGTTTATTTTCATGATTTCTCGGAAAAACCGGTCTGCGCTCGAAGGAATGAGAAATTTTTTGTTATTTTTCGTTGGCAAGACAACGTATTTCTTGATTACTTAAAAGGTCGAAATAAATCATGATTTCCTTTTGTTTTATAAAGTATTTTGTTTCAGTTGCGAGGATTAAAAAAATATGTATAGTCTAACACCATGCAGTCAACTGACAAAACTGAAAAATAGGAATTGGATAAAGGGCAAATATAAAAATTATACATTTTTCTTCAGATTTCCCTCTTTCTGTTATCAGTATTTTAAGATTATTATCAAACTTTTTATTTTAATTTTCTTGAAACCGTGTTTTTGATAAATTTTGAGCTACATTCATGAAAAGTTATTTCATCTTTACAAAGTGTAGCATTTTCACAGATTATAATACAAGTTCTAAGGAATTAATTTTTTTTTTTTTTTTTTTTTTTTTTTTGTGTGTGTGTGTGTGTGTGTGTATTTGTGGTATATCTTGTTGATAATAACTGAGGAATTACTATTTTTCAACTTTAAGATAGAAACAATTGTTTTAAAAAATCAACTTTCCCAAACTATATGCAGTAAAACTTGTGCAAACGGAATCGCAAAGAACGGAATATTAGCTGGTAAAATTGCGCGGTATTCCTGTGGTCGGGACCATATTTTTTTGTGTTTAAAACATGATTCCGTTGGACAGGTTTTATTGTATTTATAATTATTTTCCAAATATAGGTAACTTAAATAATAAGTTCGAGATATTAGAATCTGAAATAGAAAATCTGAATATTACTGTAAAAGCAGTTTTACGTGCATTTGTGAGTATGAGTTAATCTACCTTCAACTACGTATGCATCATACGTTGTCGCAGTCAAGGTGTTAATAAATTTTATCTTATAAATTGTTTGCAGTTCCAAAAACATATAATTCTTTTAAGCGAACAAAAAACTCAATCGCAAAAACTATTTTTGTAGACTGCGTTGTTTTAAATTTACAGTGACGATATAAAGTACTAACGTAGCGTCGTTTTAAATAACAACAGAGTTTTCCACTCTTTAAATTCGTACTTTTACCTTTCTATCTATACAATAAGGAAAGAAGTTTGTGCGTGTGTATATGTGCTGTATTCTGAAGAAAACGCTGAATGCGGTGCTACAAGATTTGGCAGGGAAATATCTTTATATCTGTTGTTATGCATCTTGAAGCACGATTTATGATTTTTTTCGATTTAAATTTTTATGCGATTTTTAGAGTTTTTTCACGTTTTGTGACGATTTTTCTACAATATTAAAAGAAATCCGGTTACAATGTTTTAGCCCACTCTCGTTCGTAAATTTTGTACTCTGCGATTTTTGAATTTTAAACCATTTTTAATGAGATTTTCAATTTGATTTTTAGCTTTTTTTGGGTCCCAATGCGATTTTTTTTTACATTCGTAAAAGTAATTCTGTTTCAAACTTTAACCTTTGTCCTTCGCGATTTTTGAATTTTTACCGATTTTCAACTAAATTTTTAGCGTTTGCTTTCGCGACTGGGGTAGTTTTTTTACATTTGTAGAAGGGATTCTGTTTCAAATGTTTAGTCTAACATAATAAATTTTGTCCGCTTTGTCTGCTTCTTGAATGTTTAGCGATTTTTCATGCGATTTTTAGAATTTTCTGGAGTTTCTCCGTGATTTTTTGACATTCGCGAAAGAATTCCGATTATAATGTTTCAGTCCACTATAATAAATTTTGTTCTCAGCTAAATTTGAATTTTTAGACATTTTTAATACGATTTTTACCATATTTTTTCGATTTTTTGCGTTCCGCATCGATTTTTTTTGACATTCATGAAAGTATTAAGATTACAATATTTAATCCACAAAATAGTAAATAATGTCGTCTGCGATCTTTTAAATTTTAGCACAATTTTAAATGCGTTTTTTTTTTTTTTTTTTTTTTTTTTTTTTTGATATTCGTAAAAAGAATTCCATTTCAAACTTTTACCCTAATATGATAAATTTTGTCTTCAGCTATTTTTGAAATTTTTCGCGATTTTTAATGCGATTTTCAGCGGGTTTTTTCGCGTTCCGCAGTGATTTTTTTCACATTCGTAAAAGAATTGCGGTTACAATGTTTTAATCCACTATAGTAAATTTTATTCTCAGCGATTTTTGAATTTTTAGCAATTTTATAATTTTCTCGCGTTTCGGGACGATTTTTTTGGCATTCATAAAAATAATTCGGTTTCAAACTTTTAGCCTAATATAGTAAGTTTTTGTCCTGCGTGGTTTTTGAATTTTTAGCGATTTTGAATCCGTTTTTTCGCGTTCCGTGGCGATATTTTGATATTCGTAAAATGAATTCAGTTTCAAACGTTTATACTAATATAGAGAGTTTTGTCCCCCACGATTTTTGAAGCTCTTGCGATTTTCAATGCGATTATTATTATTTTTTTTTTTTGTTTTTACAATCGTAAGAGGAATTCGATTTTAAAGATTTAGTCTAATTTAGTACATTTTGTCTTCCACGATTTTCAAGAGACGCATTTTTTGACGTTCCTGAAAGAATTAGTAAATTTTCTCATGTGTGATTTTTGAATTTGTAATGATGTTTTATAAAGTTTTTTTTTTGTATTTTATGGAGATTATTCCGCATTAGCAAAAGGAAAGCGGTTTCAATCTTTTAGCCCAATATAGTAAATTTTGTCCTATTTTCAATAAAGTTTATTCTGAATTTGTTCAGCGATTTTTGAATTTTTTGAATTTTTTTGAGTTTTGTGCTATTTTTTGACGGGTCCGCGCAACGCCGACGGATCAGCTAGTTAATACAGGATAAGCTATAAAACTATTGTAATGAATTTTTATTTCAAATTTAATATATTGGCGTTTTAGTATTTTAGCTTCTTCACCTTTTCAGACGAAGTTTTATTTCATCTGGAAATAGTATTTTGTTCTACTATACGATCGATAATTAGAAAGCTTACTAGTTGCGTAATCTCTATATTTTTAGATTAAATTTCGATTTAATAATTCTTTAGATAAATGTCAGAAAACCAATTTTAATCTACTCGTACTTTGTTTTGAGAAGAATCACGTAATATAGCACTATATTATGTCATGTTTTAGATTATTTTTTATTTAATTGACCCCCTTTTGTTATTGTATTATTTGAAAATATGGTACTTTTCCGTTATACCAACACCATTGTCGCCAAGCGTAATAATTGGCGTCAAATGAAACATTTGAAAAAATTAAGATTGTTGGTGCGAAAGTGATCTTTTAAAAAATATAACATTTGAAAATTACAGACTTTCACGAAGTAGTTTATTAAATCAATACAAATAGTATATACTTAAAAAATATAGTAATAAATATTGTACAATAAAGTAATAAAATAAAACTCAATTTAAACTGCAGGCATAAGTAAATGTCTCTTAATAAAATATATTTTCAATTCGAAAAATAACAAATTAAGATGTGTGAATAGAATTAAATAATAATTAAAAAAAAAAGAACTTGCAAAGCAAATTAAAAAAATTAATTTATTTCCATATTGTTAAGCCCGAGAAGGGACAGATATTAAAATTATTTTATTTAGTCAATGCTACAATAATTTTGCATTTTTATATTTAAAAAAAAAATAACTTGCAAAGCAAATTTACAAAAAAAAAAAATATTTCCAAAATTTTAAGCCCGAGAAGGGACAGATATTAAAATTATTTTATTTAGTCAATGCTACAATAATGTTGCATTTTTATATTAAATCTTGTTCCGTCTATTTAATCTTAAAATATTAAATTTAAATTTGAAACATGATATTAAAGCAACTTTAAAACATTTCATTTAGTTGAAATGAAATCTAAATAAATCTTCAACTTTTTAAATTATTTGAACTTTTCATGTTTTTTGTCTGTTAAAATTTGCTACAGTACAAATTTTGCATAATGCATGTAAAACTGAAAAAAAAGTTGAAGATTTATTTAGATTTCATTTCAACTAAATGAAATGTTTTAAAGTTGCTTTAATATCATGTTTCAAATTTAAATTTAATATTTTAAGATTAAATAGACGGAACAAGATTTAATATAAAAATGCAACATTATTGTAGCATTGACTAAATAAAATAATTTTAATATCTGTCCCTTCTCGGGCTTAAAATTTTGGAAATATTTTTTTTTTTTGTAAATTTGCTTTGCAAGTTATTTTTTTTTTAAATATAAAAATGCAAAATTATTGTAGCATTGACTAAATAAAATAATTTTAATATCTGTCCCTTCTCGGGCTTAACAATATGGAAATAAATTAATTTTTTTAATTTGCTTTGCAAGTTCTTTTTTTTTTAATATCTCAAGTTTTTTAATAACAAATTAATATGAAGCAGATAAGATTCAAACAAGACAAGTACAGGGCTTGAATATTAGGGCGGGATTGCGGGATTCGCAGCGAAAATTTTGAAATCCCGCCCAAAAAAAGATCGTGAGCGAGAGCCTCCCGCCCAAAAAATTTCAGCATTTTCAGAGAAATTTGCGTTATTTAATTTACCTGCAACCGAATGATAAATTTCGTGATTTTTTTTTCCCGCAACTGATTGACGAACATTGCGTTTTTTCCGCGACTGATTGACGAACTTTTCGTGTTTTCCGCGACAGATCGAGGAACTTTGTGGTTTTTTTCGTGACAGATCAACGAACTTTGTGTTTTTTCCGCGACTGATCGTCGAACTTTGTGGTTTTTTCCGCGACAGATCCATGAACTTTGCGTTTTTTCAACCACAGATCGACGAACTTTGCATTTTTTTTCAACCACAGATCGACGAACTTTGCGCTTTTTTTCACGACTGATCGACGAACTTTTCGTTTTTTAAACGACTGATCAACGAACTTTGCGTTTTTTCTGCGACAGATCGACAAACATTGCGTTTTTTAAGCGACTGGTCGACGATCCTTGCGTTTTTTGGGGACAGATCGACGAACTTTGCGTTTTTTCCGCAATCGATCGACGAAATTTGCTTTTTTTCCGCGACTGATCGACGAACTTTGCGTTTTTTGGTGACAGATCGATGAACTTTACGTTTTTTCCGTGACAAATCGACGAACTTTGTGTTTTTTCCACGACTGATCGAAGAACTTTGCGTTTTTTCCACGACTGATAGACGAACTTTGCGTTTTTTCCGCGATCGATAGACGAACTTTGCGTCTTTTCCGTGATCGATCGGTGAATCTCAATCAAATAATATCTAAATTCAGAAATTTATTTAGCAACCTAATTGTTAAGGGTCCCTAACACATTTAATGGAACTTGAAAAATACACTACATATATAAAACTTAACTTTTTTCCCTTTTTTAAAATAAAAATAAACATTTTACATAATCATTCTCAGTTGACTTAATTTTTTCAATGGTATTTTTTCATGTCTGCATTAATGTAATTCTTTAAATAGCACGTAAAATAATAGTGGGGTTTAAAGATTTTTTTTTCTCCCTCCCAAATATTACAACTCCCCTTCATTTAAAAATGTTGGTAGGGAGACTCCACTCCTTGGAAAAATTGAATTTCAAGCCCTGAAGTATGTAAAAGACTGCACATAACAAAATCAGTATTGGTAATATGAAATATACAGTTCAAACATTGATATGTGTAGTTATGGAGCATGAAATTTTCAGCAAAATATTTCTTTTTGTAGCTGAATAAATATCTTACCTTATATTGACAATTTCTTAATCTAACATTTCTGCAGAAGCAAAATGTAAACATCTGCAAGATTATTTACAAAACGTGTACGATCTGTTATTTTCATATCGTCACAAACAGTCCATTTATTGATCTCGTTTTCATTTGAATGCACCATTGTTATATAATGACCTGAATCAATGAACTTTCCTTTATGCAAAATAGCAGATTTTGTTTTAAAGGTTATATTATTTATTAAAACCTTTTGGTTTGAAAATCCTGTTATAGGGCACGTAATTTTAAAAGTTCTATTCGGACCCATAGAGACATTTGTTGAAGAAAATCTGGCTAGTTGCACAAACAAATATTTTCCACAAGAATTTAATCGAGTTTGACACATTTTAGTTCTGTTTTTGCAATGAACACAGGGAATGTTTTCAGTCTGCCATCGTGTTAGGAGATCATTGAAATCAACTGCATCTTCCCTATTATTAAAGTCATGTGGAAATCTCACAATAAATGCATTAAATGGTTCTGTACTAATACATATATCTCGATAACTTGGGCAATTACTACATTTCTCCCAAAGATCTTGCTTCAGTTGAAAAAGATCTATGGCATTGACATTTTCTTTTGACAAATTTTCCAGTAGGTAATCAAGAAATTCTAACGGATCTTGATCAGTACCATCATGAAACTTTACATGAAGTGTTTTTCTAACTTCAAGTGTATCTACGGTTTCAATCTGTGGATTTTGCAAAGTAGTGAATATTTTTTTCAAAGCTTTTGTTGTAGGACCAGGATCAATAACTTTTTCCTGAATTTTTTTAACAAATTCTGGGATACAGAAGAGAGTTTGCAACATAGAATTTGCGTAACACGAACGATCTGTATTTTTAAAGCCTTTAAAGACAAAGTAATTTAAATCAGTAATATGGTTTTTATTATTTTTTTCACTAACAATTACTGATATGTCAGATGAAACAACCATTTTACTCTCAGAGTATTTTCTGGAACATACAGCTAATTGTGGCAAATCAGATCTGTATTCCTTTCTAAGACGATTATATTCCTTAATAGCATTTGGTGAGGCATAAACTTTACTTGCATCAAATTTAAGAAGATGTAAACCTTCTAAACTTGTGACTCTGGATAAAGCAACATAAGACATGCCACTTTCAAAAATGTTAGGACCCAAGTTAATCATTACACAATCCAGGCTCATTCCTTGACTTTTGTGAATAGTTATACCATATGACAAAACAATGGGGAATTGGGATCTTTTAACATAAACATTTTTCATAATTTCAAATTTGACATTTACTCGTTCAATGTATTTTTCGGTAGCATGGTTGTCAAATAAAATGCATATTGATATAATTTTTCCTGATGAATCTTTTTTAAAGCCTTTAACAGTACCCATTGAACCATTGACCAGACCTTTTTCTATAGAAAGATTTCTACGCAACATAATTCTACAGCCCTCACAAATTAAAATCACTGACTCTAAACCAGCTGTATCAGATGATTTTTGTTTTAGTTTTTCCAATTGTGTCTTTACTGTGCGAGGCATTTCCTGAAAACCACTAATAGTATCTTCAGCATGAATTTCTATAACATTATTTTTAGCCTTCTGTAGCATCACAGAGTTTATTTCTAGGCATAACTTGTTTGTAGGTAACAAACATACTGGATTCAAATTTTGATTCATGAGGTCAAAGTAATAATTCGCTACATTTTCAATGTTATCAGTATTAGGGATAAGTCTTGTTTCAAGTACTTTGATGTCATCAGGAGTAACTTCACCAACTCTGACTCTGTTGAGAAGTTCTGCATATACGAAGTCATTTTTTTGTCTTTTATTTAAAGTGAGCTCATCATAAAGAAAATACTCTTTCCAAATATTAATGGCACCAACTGATCCAATTAATTTCCGTGCTTCAGTATGAGTTAATTTAGAATATGGTGGATTTCCTTTTACTGGTTGTAGTTGAAGAAGATCTCCAAAAAATAAAACTGAAATGCCACCAAACAGTTCATCTTTGCCTGTAATTTCAACTAATCTTAAATGAATATAAGATAAAATTAATGATGATACCATAGATATTTCATCCACTATTAGAAGTTTTAGATGTGCTAGTGTCTTTTGCATAATAGCTAAACTATTCACCCCAAGTTTATGATATTCGGCTGTTTTACCATGCTCTACAGGTAACATTAACAGTCTATGCAAAGTCACACCACCAATATTAAGAGCAGCTAGGCCTGTTGGAGCTGCAACAGCATTAGTGAAACTATTATTGAAAAAATTTGAAATCATATTTTTGATTACATGAATTAGAAAACTTTTACCTGTTCCACCACATCCGCTAACAAACATTGTTAGTGGTTTGCTTGATTCAGATTTAGAACAAAAATGTTTTTGAACTGTATCAAATATTTTTTTCTGATCAGCATGTAATTGTGAAACTTGAGTGGCTAAATTGGTTGAGTAGGGAAATAAATTTTGTACCATAGCTGCTGTTACTTCTGCCATGGCATTACCAGCCTCCATAATCTCATGACCTTGCAAAGCATTTTGTATATCATCCTGAACAATGACATTTTCACAATCAGATTGTGTACTTTTTCTTAGAGCTTCCTCTAATTTTTTCTCACCTTCTTTTAACACTTTAAGCCTATCATGATACTCCATCATTTGTTTCAGTTTTGGAAGATGATTTTCAAAAGATTTCTGATAGTTAACATGGTCACCCAAAAGTATACTTTCATCACGCCAAGGAAGAAAAAGCATCAAAAGACTGTGATAGTAATTTTCCCGTTCAGTATCAGATTTATCAGGATCATGACGAGTATGCTGTATTAGAAAAGGCTTACATCTTTTCTTTAATAGCCCAATATTATTTTTAAGTTGTAAATTATTTGGCATTTTTTCATTTGATTTTTGTGGCACCCGATAATAAAAAGCTGAAAAATCATACAGGGATATATTTTCAAGTTCATCTGGTCTATTGGGATATACACCATCAACCATTTGAACCATAAAAATATCTTCACTGGTAGGGTCAGCTTCCTTAAGTTTGTTGAGCTCTTTAAAAGGTTTTAATAAACGTTTTCTTTTTTCTTTTTTGGTAGTGTTGATGAAAAGAATAGATTCTGATTTTCCGTAAAGATGATGTCCAAGAATTCTATCAGCAACTTCATAAGCACCACACTCTCGATGTGAAATGGCTTTTAAGCCAAAACTAAAAAGACGACTGCGTAAATCTTTGTTTGCCAATTCATTCCAGAGATCTTCCATGTCAGATTTTTCTTTTTTCGTAATATAAGATGTTATATAACGAGCCACTGCTATTTCTTTATCTGCAATAAATTGGACATCAACATTAGCTTTCCATATATATAAAAGCAATGGATTATAATCATTAATGTACATTTCAGCAGATGTTCTGGGGAGTATGTAAAGACGCTTTTTTGACTTGGAAGATAAATGATGTCTTATACTAGAATGCACATCATTTAATTTTGCAACTGTAGCTGTTGCTCTTGGAAATTTAAATCGACATCTGGTAAGAAATTTGTCTCCAGATTTGTATTTTCTTTGACAAGTTGGATTGCATCGGTGCATTTGATACTTCTGAACATATTCATGCAAAGTTGGACTTTCAATTTTATCAGGAAGTGAGCATGTGACATATTTTTGAATAAATGCTAATATTTCTTTATCGCTGGCATTACCAATTTTTGGAGCATCTTTTATCCAAAGTACCATATGAATATGAGGTGTCCCTCTTCCCTGATATTCCACTCTCCAGAAGTAATGTTCTACTTTGCCAAGAATGGCATTTTCTTTATTCATAATAAGGTGTTTCCAAAGAGCTTGAAATCGGTTGTGGTAATGCAGAGAAACAGCAACAGGATCTGAGGAACACAACTCTGGAATACTGTTAGGGGCAATTTTATCAGAATATGACAATCGAAGGTGCTCATGCAATTCGAACCAGTCATATTCCGCACAACTTAGAGTAACAAACCATGTTGGACTACCAAAATTTTGCATCATTGTCTTTAATTCTCCTTGTCGTTTGTACCAATATTCCTGTGTACCTCTCATGTTTTGCATAAAAACTGATAAAGCAGTTTCAAGTTCTGAATCTTTGGCAACAAATTTATCAATCAGAGAGTTGACTGGCATTCTTTTGTTGCCAGTCATTCGAAGCATAAAGTTAATGCTATTGGTCATAGATTTTATCTCACTTTCATAAAAGCAATGAAAAAGGTATTGTTCATTGAGGGAAAACCTTCGATCTTTATTCAATATTCTAGTAGCTCTATAATCAGCTTCTGTTAAGTCACCAAAAGGCCTATCAGAATATCGGCCACCTTCACCTGTGGGGAACAAATCAGGAAAACACATAAAGTCCAAATTTTTTTCAAATAAACTAACAGCTTCTTTTTCAACTTTTTTCATTTGAAATGCTTCTAAAATACCTGTAGGATTTTTTCCGTTGACAGGATGGATTGTATACTGATCAAAGAGCATTTTTTGTTGAGTTTCAGATAATCTATACAATAAAGCATCTGGTTGCGTAGAAATTCGATTATCTATTTCACTACAATTACCACAAATATAATCAGTGTTGCACTGAGAAACATGAATATCAGCATACAAAGGATTAATTTCTTTTAACTTTCTCAGTGCTTTCATTATCTTTTCAAGCCTAACAATTGATTGCCAAACTATTTTATTTTTAGTTGGTTGGCCATTAACTAATATATGAAGTTCATGATTATCTGGTAAACCTAGAGGAATCATGTCAATATTATTTTGCAGAGGCAAATGTAAATAAATAATTTTACCTTTAATTGCCTTTGTTAAGCCAGAATGGTTTAAAGTCTTTAGCTTAGTTCCTAGTCTAACTACCACTTGAAATGCTTTACACTTCTGAATAAGTATTTTTTCAAACATATTCAAATTTTTAATTTCATCAGGTATTGGATGCACTTGTAATCCATTGAGGAAGGATCGCTCAGGAACTTTACCTGATATAATTCTCTTGTAGCAGTAATCACAAAGATTTAATTCCTCAAACAGTTCTATATCAGAGCCTGGTTTTTGCAAAAGCCAAGCTGTTCTTAATATATTGAATGCAATATTTTGTGTATTTTCTAAGGCATGCTTGGAAACCAGTTTAGACACTGGTGTAAGTTTCCTTTTTTGGTACAATTTTTCACAGGAATCGCAAGGTGTGTCATGAAATTCATGCATTTCTCGAAAACAGTGGGCCAAGGGCTTTTCAAATTGTTCTAACAATTCAGCTTCTTTCCAAATAGGTCTTATGACAGATGTATTTGAATTTGTTTCACAATTGTCTTTCTTTTTTTCTTTTTTTATGAGACTTCCCAATTCTTCGACTACCACTTTTAAATCAATAAAATCGGCATTTAGAATGGCTTTATCAATTAAATTGTATGCATCAAAAAGTTTTTTTATTCCATACACATATCTAAGAAGAGTTCTCAAGCCACTATAGTGCGGTGACAATTCAGTCATGACTCTCAAAATGCTTTTACATTTGCAATTGTCTAAGCAATGAACTGCATGACCCAACTTAACAGCACACATTTGATCTTCTTTTATGTAATACGATTTATACTCACAACAATCTATGTTTGAAAATAATTCCTTTGTAGAACTGCCCTGAGAAGAAGCAAATATATGAAGAATATGCAATAACCTTTGAACTGAATTCTCTCGAATGTTACAGAGAGGTCCACATTTCCACATTAGAGTTTTGGGATGATGACCATCAATGTTTTTCTCGAAATGTAAATCACCTAAAGGAATATGTTCTATTTTAGAATTGGAATGACTACTATAATTATGATCTAAATGTATGTGAACCAATGGGTGATATGCTATTTCCCAAAAATAGGGTTCTGCATTGGAGTTGTGAATTCTTTCACCACCAATTATTTCACATAAATTTTCTGCAGTGATATTTTGAGTTGATTTTGATAACATCTGTTGACATTTGTTTGAAAATTTTTCTGAAGCCGATAAACTCTTTGCATACAAAACATTTTTAGTATGAATAGCTTTACGCGCAAGTAATTGAGCTTTTATTTGAGTTTTTACAAATTGAATATTTGTTCTTCTGCTTTGCTGAGCTATGTTTGATTTATAACTCTTTAGCAGATTTTTCACTAAAGCAAGCTGTCGATATCTTGAAGGATTATTTTTTTTAGAGTTGAGAATCCTATTACGATTTGAGTATTTTTTTGTGTTCCAGTATTTTAGCTTATATTTATTAGCCTTTGATTTATTTTGCAAACAATATGAAGTATTACGCTTCTGTATCTGGCTTTTACATTTTTTATAGTATGCGGCTCTTTTATTTTTGAAAATTTCACGATTTCGTCGATAATATCGTGAATATTTATTTGATGTATCACTTAACGGCTCAGACAGAGATACTCTTGGTATAGGGTTAGGATACTCTTCAGTTGGGCCATTTAAATCAATGAAATGCCGAGAGCAAACATACCAGTCTCTAGTCACCGTTTCTGTATTTTTTCTACCACAAGCAGAAAGCCATTCGTTACATTTACTCAAGTTTTTCTGTGGTTTAGGAAAAGGGAAAAACAAAACTCCCAGCATATAGTCTTTGTAAAAGTATCGTGCATCACTCTTGCAACCAGAAAATTTGCATTTTTTCCCCATGTTGAATTTTAGTAATCATCGATTAAGATAGAAATTTAAAAACTCATTTCGTAACATCACAGGATCACTAGATAAGTAAATATCGAACATTCATCAAATTTTGATAAAGACTTCGGATCTTAAACATCTTCGGATATTAAAGATAAATACAATATTCTCGCATATTTTTGAAATAGTAAACATATACCACGAGATCGCATGTCCAAGTGCTTAATGACAGTAACATCATCCGAAATAAAAAGCAGTGATTGGATGAATAGTCGAAGCGCTAGCCAAAGCCTGACAGGTCTCTAAAGAAAGTAACAACACCAATATTTAGAGTTTTTTGATTGGAGGATGTATTTCTTTACAGAATTAGGTGTTTTGAAGAAAATTTGTGGAAGCGCGTACAAAAAGTGGGAAAAACTCTAGTAAAATAACTCGTTCAACGGGATTTGCTGTGTTAGAATAGCATGGGGAAGTCGCACTGGAAATAAATAAGACTTGCGCTGCCGCGCAAGTCTTAATAATAATGAAATGATTTATGTACAATAAATAGCGAATTACAATGTTTGGCTTTACACGGTCAGGTATGAAATAAACGGCGCATTAGCATACATTGGCGAACGAATAACGTTGGTATAACGAAAAAGTACCGAAAATATTTCTTTAAGTAAAGGAACTGTTTTACAGAATCGCGTTAACTCTTTGCACTCAGTTGTCGGTTGTGACTCGAAGATGTTTGCCGCTACCGCTACTTCAGAATTAAGCTTTCGTTACCACTAAGTCAAAAAAAAAAAAAAAAAAAAAAAGGGGGAATCTACATAGTATGTATTTATAACACTTGTAATAAGAATCTACCACGAAGAGTTTAGTTTAGAAAAAGTAGTAGAAAATGCAAAACAATATTTTTCAGTGGAAAGGGTTAAGAATGACTGAAATCGTTTTGCTTTGAGCAAAATTCAAGAGAGAAAGTAATGAAACATATACAATGTTTAGAAAATATATATCAAATTTTTGTAAAATATAATAGTAATACAAAAATGTACATAGTATATTTCTACAACACTTGAAATCTACCACGAAGATTTTAGTATAAGAAAAGTAAAATAATATTTTTCAGTGGAAAAGGTTTAAATTAAAGAGTGGAAGGGGTTAAGAATGACTAAAATCGTTTCGTTTTGAGCAAAATTCAAGAGAGAAAATAATGAAAGATATAATGTTTAGAAAATATAAATCATATTTATGTAAAATATAGTAAAAAAAAAAAAAAAAAAAAAAAAAAAAAAAAAAAATTAGTTGTCGAATGCATTTAGAAGAATAGCCAAGATTACTTAAAGCGGAATATTACAATAATTGGAATCACATTATCATACTTTTTAATACCAATTGAAACATATTGAAAAAATTATCCAAGTATTATTTTTTAACAGGCAACTTCTGAAAGTTATTTTATTAATGAGAATGTGTATAACAATAACAACTGTGTAAAATGATTATATTTTTAAAGTGCAAATGGGAAAATATATTTCTAATTTTATGGGAAAAAAACTGTAATTATTACGGACAATCAGTAATTATTGTGTCTCTGGCCAAGTCTCAAGAAGGGACATTTCAGAAGCATTATTTGCTGGAGTAAATGTCACTAGCTTTATTTTTCTTTTATGCAATATCACACTTTGAAGAAGAAAATGAAAATTCATTTAAGTAGTGCTCGTTTCACGACTGTTTAAAAATGTTCGCGCAGCTCATTTTTGAAAAATGAAACTGTTTTATAGCGCTAAAACATTTGATGGCAAAATGACAGTAAAAATAAACATTTCTTAACATACAGGTATAAATTTACAGAATAAGAATAAGTTTCAAAGGACAATTTTATAGCGTCCATTATCAGACTAATATTCGTGCGATGTTCAAAAGCTAGAAATGCACAGTTTTTGATAAAAGCAACAGAAACATGTTTAAAATGGACATGCTTGGTTTTGAAAATATAAAAAAAAAGTATTTTTGGGTAAAGTGAATTATTAAATTTAGAAATATAGATTTTCGGTGCACCTTAATGAATATAAATAAAATTATTTTCATGGAGATTACGCAAATTCTAATTTAGAAATATATTGAATTGTTTAAAACATATTGTCTAAACATATGACGTTTGAATCCGGATATTAAAATTAAAAAGACAATTAAAATCTTACCTTTAATAAAGCTAAAACAACACATTAATATCACATAATAAAAACAATTATGGACGTTTCAATCATTATACAAGCTCTTCATAATACAAAATATAAATTGAAAACTAAAGCTCAATTTTAATATTAGATTTGGTGCTTTCGTGTTATAACGGCCTCTAAGGATGAATCGTGAAGCGACCAAGATTTATCTCCAAATTATAAAGCATATATGACATTATAATAATATATGATGTATGTAACATTTCGTGACATTAAAGCAAAGTTATAGTAACATATGACGCATAAATGATGTATATATATATATATATGACATGTGTATAAGACGTATATGCTGTATATATGACTTATAAGGTAAATAATATGTATATAATGACGTATGTGGCACATATATTAGTGTTTGGAGTATATATATGCGTATGCAGGATGCAATATATAAGCTTTGCGATGATCTTGGCGAAATCATAGCTGCAACTTTGACATAATCGTAATTGTGGGGGCCGCTATAACAAGAAAGTTATTTAGGTTTTTACTCGCGAAATTTGGTTATTTTCAAAGCATACCCGAGTGTTTAAGGAATTTGTTTTTATCACTATTTTTTGAAGATGTTTATAATTATATTTTGCATTAAGATTGGCATGGTTAAAATAATTTTTTTAATATAAATCGTTGATAAAGAATTGAAGAAAAACGCAAGAATTTCCCGAGATTTACTTTCAGAAAAAGATAAATTGAAGTTATCATAAATAAAATATCAATTTAAAATAAATATTTGGGCTATAAAACAGAAATATATACTTAATTAAATGTTTTTACTTACATAATTTATCCTGAGAAAACTTTCGAAAGAAAATTTAAACGAGATATACACTTACCTAAAAGAAAGAAAATATATTTGAGTCTTAGACAGCAAAGGGGTTTATAAAATATATGCATAAAAGTATTTTAACAGCTGATAGTCAGACAACAATAACTAGTAAAATGAAATAACACAAACAATGAGATATTAAAATTTAACCACTGAATCACAAGAGAAGCACATTTACAAATATATATATATTTTATATATTTATAAATTAATATATATATATATTATATATAATTATATATATATATATATATATATATATATATATATATATATATATATATATATATATATATATATAATTATAATATCTATGAATTTCAAAAAACATATCAAGTTCTATTATCATTCTACTTAAATCTCCAAAGAGATAATTAATGATATTGTGTATACAGAATACCACATAGCTAATAATTAACATGTGCAAACATAATATTACCATAGCTTGTGCTTCAATGGTAATTGGCCAAATAATACTCATACCTAAAGAATATTGAAAAAAGAAAAAAGAAATAGAGAGGAAGGGAAAAAAAATTATAAATTGGAGTTGCAATTAAGTAAATACAAATGGATTAATAAATTAAATATGAACCATATACAATGGAAAATTGGATCACATGAGAATTAAATATGAATTGAATATGAAAAAACACATGCACATGTACTCATCAGCCTGGATCCACCCACATGTGTTTTAAATAATAATTCAGTGTTTCATAATTCTACTGGCATAATGCTAAGATCAGTAGAATCATCCAGGTACACTGAATTATTACCAGACAACAATTGGAAATATTAAAATTTGGAAATTATTTAAATAGGAAATAAAAATTTGGAAATATTAAAATTTGGAAATATTTAAATAGGAAATAAAAATTTGGAAATATTTAAATAGGAAATAAAAAACCATTAAGAATATACAATATATTTCACTCACATCGATTATCCCAAAAACTGTATTTAACACCTCACGAAATTACCACGAGATAACAGTTCTGAAATAATAAAATTGGAAATATGAACGCGTAAAGTGTAGATAAAATATTTTACTCACAATAATTATACTGAATCCTTAAAATGTCACAACTTCTGCATAATATTCACATCCACATGGCAATGCATCATACATGTTGACTAAGTCGAGTTGAGAGAAATGATTTGAAAGACAAGTTGAGAGCACACTTTTTTTAAAACACATCCCCATCGATGACACCCAAACACAAAATGATTCAAAAACACACAAAATAATTCTGGTTTTAATACACTTATAACAAAATTATATCCGTGAATATATATTACTCCATCCAATTTTAATTCCTGAAAGTAAAATTAATATACAATCAATAGCTCCCTATATAGTTAAATTAAATATAATATTAACAATATTATCAACAACTACCTGAAAGGTAAAGTGTCGCCATCTATTGGTATTATAATAATTCATAATTAATATTTAGTTAGATATCCACTTTATTAGTTACATACTCACTTCATTAGATTTAATTATATAAATAAACTTTAAAAAACAATACTAACTTGTAGTTTTACTTTAAATTCAAATAAAATATAATACTACTATATGAATAAATCTACACAGAATTAATTCAACTTGCACAGCATTTCAGATATTCTTAACAAGAATATATTATGTAAAAGAGATATTATTTTAATTCAAATTGTTTTTGCTGCCAGCTGTGTTAATCCACTGATATTATAGACATATTATTAAATAATTAATGTTTTATTTTTACTACTACTTAAATATATATTAGACTTGTTATTAAATAATTAATGTTTAATTTATACTACATTGTAAATATATTTTATATTTCATAGATTAATTTAAATATCTAATTAAATAATTCATAAACAATTCAAAATATCTCAAAATTTATAAAATTGATAATTAATAGTATTACTACTGTTTTTCAATCAAATTAATGCAATGCAGTAATTAAAATACTTGTTAAATTTAATTATTCATAGACAAAAATAAAAACTATATATATTTATATTTATATATATTGCAAATAGATATGTTTATGAGTTATAATCACCAATGTTATCCATGTATAATTTAATTTGTTATTGTATAAGTTAAATTATAAATGTATGAAAACTGCACATCAATAACACCTTAAACAGAGGTGATCGGCAACGCACAATCACAACTATACAAAGTGTATATAATGTTCAATCAAATATTAAATTTCCTAATATGTTATAATTGTAATTATGTATGTTATAATTGTAATTTTCTATATAAAGTGTATATAATGTTCAAACAAATATTAAATATTAAATTTCCTAATATGTTATAATTGTAATAATGTATGTTATAATTATTATTTTCTATATCTTTTGTTATATGTTATCGCACACTAAAACAATAATTTATTACATACCATGTTTATATTTAAATTATATAATAAATGTTATTTAAAAGAGTTGAGGATTTATATATATATATATATATACAGGGGTCTGTCCAGACTTTTTTCCCAGGGTCCTGTTTTTGTGAAATTGTGAACAGCTTTTTATATTTGTGAAAAATCTAGTCACAATTTTGTGAATTTGAAATGATTGTTATATTCAGGTTCTTGTTTATGAATTTTTAAAAAGATATATGGATGTAAAATTTTCTTTATATGTGTAAAAGTGACAGATCAGATTTTTCTTTTAAATGATTAATTTGTGAAATGTTCAGTTTAAAGATGGAAAAATTTTGTGAAAAACCTATTTTTAAGACAAAGAATTTTGTGAAGGGTTCTGTTTTAGGGAAAATAGTTTTGTGAAGGGTCCTGTTTTAGGGAAAATAGTTTTGTGAAGGGTCCTGTTTAGTAAAAAAGTTTTGTGAAGAGTCCTGTTTTGAAAAAAAAAATTGTGAACGGTCCTTTAAAGGACCCGGTTTTTTCCTAAACAGATCCCTGATATATATATATATATATATATATATATATATATATATATATTTATGTATTGAAAGGCAAACACAAAACATTTTTTATTATTATTAAATTACGGTTTTGCATATACGCCAGTGCCATATACTGTTAAATCTGTGGAAACCGAACCTATATATAACGGTATCCTATTTTAAATGGAAAAATTGCTTGGCCTCATTGTAGCGGAAGAAATACCATACAATTAGTTATCTCTGCTGTACCTTCCTAAAATGGATTTTTTTCGGATCCTACAGATTCCATCTTAGCAGATTTTATTCTATATACGTGTTTTTCCAATGAATTTTGCCAGATATTTTCGAAACATTATATATTTCCTTACTAGCAATTCATAGCGTATAAAAGTAATATTTTAATAAATGTTTTAATTATTAATGTACCATTTGATTATGCTTCTTTGGCAAAATTATTTGGCGAAATTATTACGCTGTATTCTATTTATAATTGTTTCCTGTTTCACTGGATAATTTTTCCAGGGTAACCTTATAATTATATAATAATATTAATAATTCATTTATCATTATTATTATTATTATTATTGTTGTTGTTGTTGTTGTTGTTGTTGTTGTTGTTGTTGTTGTTGTTGTTGTTGCAGAAAAGAATAACGAAAAATGTGCTAACAGAACTACAATTTAATACAACTCATTCATAACACTTCAAAAATGCACTTTTTACAATATTTTGCAAATTACTATTCTTACAAATATTAATGTAAATACTTCAATTAAGAGTCTTTGACTGTCTTATTGACATAACCTTCTTAGTTAGCGCTTCGTTTTTGGAAGTGGCCCTATAGTGTTGTAGGTGGAGCTTAGAACGCTGTCTGTTTCGTTTTGGATCGGCTGAAGCAAACGTTTCCAGATCTTTCTGTATGTTTCGAGTGCTCTGATATAAGAGTATAAATATAAGTTATGAATGAGACGGTGTGAATAGAATCTGATCAGGTGTCGAAGCGATAGTAAATAGTGTGAATGAGATTGGAGACTTCTCGGAATATAGTTGTTTTATAGGTGCTTTAGCAGTGTTTTGAGATATTTGAAGTTTCAGTATTGGAATTTATTTCCGTTAGTACGAGAACTTTCTGTTGTATTAAGTCGTTTCAGACCAGCTGATTTTCACATTGTGACTGTGTAGCTGCATATTTGAGACAATTTATTATTATTAATTTCCTTATTCTTCTGAAATGTTCGTAAAATAAATAAATGCGGCAAATCAAAGGATTGTTCTTCTTCGATTAACAATCACACGAACCCCAATTACGTAATACTATTGATAGCCTCAAAACTTCAAACGTTCAATTACGGAAAACAGCAATGCTTCATAGTTTTTATTATCGATTAATCAAAATTTCGCGGAGTAAGCTTTAACTCCTCCGTCGATAATATAGGATGTCGTAGCTCAACTATCCATGAGTAAAAGACTGCATAACTCCACTAAAAAATTTGCATCACCACTAAAAGATTTTGTGGCATCCATACCTCACACATTTAAAACTTTAACCATTTCACACTTTACAATCTTATTTTTTGATTTAATATGTTAAAGAGACTAATACAGTAAAATCTGTGGAATCAGAATCCCTAGGGACTGGGAAAAAATCCATTTTAGGCAGGTTTTCATCTTAAGCAAGTATAATTTCATAGTATATATACCTACATATACATACATACATATACATACATACCCATATGCCTTACACTCTAAATAGAAACGAAAAAAAAAAAGAATTGATATATTTAATATAGTGTATAATATGTTTTGTATGTTTAATATAGCGATGGACTCTATGTACGTCCCGAATATATTTGTCTTGGAAGGCGGTTGGGGGTGGGTGGGTTGGTTAACGCCGCGGTGAGCGGCCAAATTGCGTGCGCAACCGCTCTAGTATACTAGAGCTCCGTATACTAGAGTCTCGTATACAGGGCTTGATAAATGCAGTCGCCAGGTCGCCACTGGTGACTAAGTTTTTGTATCTGGCGACCAAGTTATTTAAACTGAAAATTTTAAAATAATAAAATGAGAATTAGTTGACTGATTTTGACAGGAAAATAAACAGAAAATTGTTTTCCTGCTTCACTATTTTACCTATGCCCCCAATCTAGACATTTAAATCAGCATTCCCCAAACATGCCGGTTAATTTAGCCGTTAAAGTTTTTTTTTCTTTCTCCCAGAGATACATAATTTCAAAAAGTTTAATTAGAAAACTTAGTTTATATTGTCATTCTAAATTATGTACTATTTTAAACTATGTAATTAATTTTTCTAAACTATGTTTTTTATTATTTTTTCTCATTTACTTCATAAACTTTTGTGCTTTTTGAAAATCAATGACTGAGGAAAGGGGGGGGGGTAATATTTTTTACTGGCGACTAGAATTTTTCCACTCGCTACAACACTTTATCAAATTTATAAAGCCCTGCATATATATATATATATATATATATATATATATATATATATATTGATGGCAACATGGAACTTTAGACAAGATTCAAATTTTAAGGCAGGATTCCCTTTTTACAGGTTTTACTGTATTTTGTAAATTAAGGAATGATTTATGTACTGAGAGCAAACTGTATAAATAAGCTTAGGCAAAAACAAAAGAATGAGAGCGAGAGAAAGCTTGTTCTTTAAAGTCTGGGTGACGTTTTCAATAAAATTTATTTGACAAAAATATTTAAATATCGTAGTCATGATGATCACTTTGTTTGCCATATTCATGATAATTTATTTTAATGTAACACACGGATCGGTTTTAATAATACTTTAGTTTGCTGGCTAACTTGTGGAAAAACGGAATCTGTAAATTTTATAAACAAAAGCACGAAAATATGTGGAACTTCTAAATGAGACAGGTTTTTCCCCTTTATCTTCAGATCGATTTGTAGGTAATGGAATCATTTCCATCTACGTCACATATGATTGACAAGTGTCTTCTTGTAAGAAAGTCGAAACCAGAATATATTTCGATGAAATAATGAAAAAAAGGGAAATAAAATATTATATGATTATAATATGCTCTAGGGGGAGCGATTCCCCCCCCCCTCCCACCTCGCCTACACCCCCTTGGATCCGCCACTGGATTAGAGCGTGTAAGGAACTCCTACTAATTTTTTTTTTACTTTCCGCTATCTTTACAAGAAGAAAGTACCGGATTCATGAAAAAATTAGGTTTCCGATTTCCGGCGGATTTATACGTTTTAGAGGGCCCTGAATACGATTTGACTGTTTTTAGAAAATGTCTGTCCATGAGTCTGTGAGTGTTTTTTTGTGGGCGCTCTATCTCAAGAACCAATGCACGAAATTTAATAAAAGTTTAGATTTAGTTAGTCGCTGATATAAATTGGTGCTGATTAGTTTTTGGCGTAAATCGCCTTAACAGGTGGCGCTGCTATGCTACATTTTTCACGATTTTCATGATAGCTATATCTCAAGAACTAATGCATAGAATTTTATCAAACTTCAGATTCTGTTAGACCTTGACATAAATAGACGATGATTACGTTTTGGTGTAACTAGCCCAACAGGTGGCGCTGCTATGCTACTTTTTTCATGATTTTCACGATAGCCATATCTCAAGAACTAATGCACAGAGTTTCATCAAAATTCAGATTATGTTAGACCCTGACATAAATTATTGTTTATTAGATTTTGGTGTAAATCTCCCAACAGATGACGCTGATATGCTGCATTTTTCCGGATCTACATGATTTTAGCGATAATCATATCTCAAGAACTAATGCAAAAAATTAATAAAACTTTAGATTAACTTAGACCTTGACATAAATTGGCGCTGATTCGTTTTTGGTGTATGTGAAACTTTTATGAGATAGAAGAAAGATTTGGGATTGGCACATTCGACTAGGTTTTTTTATCTTCGTTTTTAAATTTTTAAATGTCAAATTATTTAGTCAAGAGGTGCAGATTTTGAATTAATTGTGCTTAAAAAACAACCCTATTCTAAAATAGAAAATTTCATTTATTTCCTAATTTTCATTTTATTATCCAGAATTCTAATCCTCACATATTCTTATCAAATACATTCATCCTAATTTAAATTGTGGAGCAAATCTTTCTGCCCTACATATTCTAAAATTAATTTCACCAGAAATTCTTGTTTAAGTGCTTCAACACCTTTAGATAAGATATATTTATACGAAACAATCTAAGGATTCCTATTCATCACAGTTAGAATTCTTCGCAAAATTTATAGTTTTCATGCTTTATTGTCATTTCGAACTATTCCTGACCTAGTTTCTGAACTGAATGCCAACCTCTAACCTGGGGAGATATGTGATAATTTTATTTGTAACCGCATTGTCTGAAATTCCGATTTCAGATGTTCTTAAGAAATTAATTTAACTATGCTATATATTTTAATTATTTCCAAGAACAAGTGGCAAGAGTTGTAGTTGTTCAATTCTTGAAGTTGATTTCATGATTAAATTAAATTGAACTGTATTTCAAACTAAGGTGTAACGGAAACAAGTTATTTATGTATTTGTAAATTGAATCTATTAATACATACATCTATCTATATGTATATATGTATGTTTATGCATGGATGCTTATGTTGCTTTTGCGCTTTGGTGTGTTTATACACAGGTGTAAAATTAATTTAGATATAATTTAAACATATTTAAGAAGTTCTTTGGTGATATATAAAGTTAGTGAGAATAGTAGTTCGATTAGCTGAATCGTTTCATGTTTCTTCTGCTATAATTATTCTATCCTAAAAACTAGCAAATGAAAAAAAAAAATGTAATGTGAATAGTATTTATTATATCACATGCATAAATAAACTATTATGCTGTAACCATTAAAAAAACTTTCTTCTACATTTTTCTAATATACTAGGTAGCTCTGCCCCCAACGAGCTAAGCTCGCCAACCCCCGTCCAGACCCCGCAGCCTCTAAAAACACGCTAATTTGTACTGTTTTAAAAAGATTACCCGATTACAAAAGACTGAATGATATTATCACGAACAGTGGCGATGTTCCTGAAATCGGGTTGTCACGCCTATCCCTTTGACTTGGGTATTTTTCAGTACCCATGGCCGCATCCACCGCTGTCGTGACAGCTGACGGTTATTTTCGTGATTGATACGTAAGATCAATTACACATCTGAAAATCAGCTAGTATAAAATGGTTAAGTAAATAATGTCGCTGCCTCTTGGACTTTTATAAAGACGCTGTGAACAATATTCTTTCTTTTGGTTAGAGGCTACAACAATTCGTCTGCTTGGGAATAACATTCAGAACTGAAACATTGAAAAGCACTGTGTTAAAAACAGTGTGTTTAGAAAATTTACGTTTATATTTTATGTTTATATTGAGTTTTAGATATTTTCAGGAACAGGTATAGCGTATACATGAATTCTTTTTTCATTTTATTGCAACTTCCAGTATATATTTTTAAAGATATTTATAAAATGAAAATTGTTCCTTTTAATTAATAAGTATATATGAATTTTCTAATAAGTATGTGTCGAATTTTATTTCGTATAAAATAAACCAAATGTATTTTATGCCTTTTATTACCTGTATTTATGCTGCATCAAGAGGTGAAGTATACATTCATATGCGCTAGTTGCTACTTTTACGCCACGTGATTCCTACTGTGACGTCACATGAATATTGTCCATAAGAAAATCGTTTTAATTGTATCGTTTTAATATATGACGTAATTTTCACCATTGAATGCTTTTCGCATGTAATAATTTAATTATTTTAAGGTTTTCTTTATTTTTTAATAATCACGTGTAAACATGTTTTTCAATTGAAAGTGTTTGTAAATATTATTATTTGGGTTCTTTAAAATTGTCAATAATAGGTAAAAATGGGAAATTAAAAAATATGAATTAAATCTCTACTAAAATAATGAAAATTTAAATAAACATTAAAAAACCCCCCTAAAAAAATTAGACAAATTAAAAAAATGATTGGACACTGCACATCACAACCTAGACCCGTATATGCTTGCAAAAGATGGTTAAATTGCTATGCATAGTTTTTGATCCTATAAAACATTTTTAACTGAACTATGTTGACCAATTGCAACATTAAAGAGTGCTTAAAGTAATTATTCGATTTAAAAACTGTCTGCTTCAGCGTGTTTATTATGCATTTTTCTATAAAACTACCATTTTCTTGTTTTTATATCCCATAATTGTTTTAACATGATCCAATAAAGTCAAAAAGTCATAATAAATTTAATTATGGCAGCAGCGGCGACAGCAGCGTTATATACCCCCTCCCTTTTTTTAATTCTTTTTTTTAATAAATATATTAATTTAAATAGCACTGTTGTGAATCAACAATTACGAAGTAGAGCGCATTTCTTTGAATTTAATTCGGAGTTACAGTGGTCAGTGAATAAAATAAAAGGCACGGTTCAATTGCTCCCCATGTTGGGTATTCAAAAATACAATTGGGCCAACATATATATTTTTAACACTTTCCAACGTTGTTGAAAAGTGTTTTTGAATTCGGTTTGTCTGTCTGTCTGTCCGTGCTCTAACTCGGGTAAATATACTCGGATTGTCATGAAATTTTTATACATTATTGAATTTTACTACAGTATGTTCGGTATTGAAAATGAAGTGTGTAGCATTAATAGTTCATTTACAGGGACACACAAAAGGATTTCATTACATTATGGGGAAAAATCGTTTGCAGCGCATTTTATTGATGTTACGTTATTTTAAACATAATAAAATTAATGTACATTATTGAGGTGGACTGCAGAATGCTTTCACCGGAGTATACAATTAGTAGCATTTATAATTCAATTACAAGGACGTACAAAATAATTCCTTTACATTATGATCTATGGGGAAAATCGTTAATGGTGCATTTTGATCATGTTATCATATTTGAAACATAATGAAATTTAAAAGGATCTCTAAGGTTCAATTATTTTCTATAGATTATGGAGTGCATGGGATTTATTGTTCATGTACAGAGACGCACAAGAGAATTCGGTTAAAGGACTGACTATGATGGGAAATTGCTAGAAGTACTTTTTCACTGTGGTATGCAATTTTATGTGATTTTTAGTGTTTTATGTATCGTTTACAAATTTTGTAGATCATATACAAAGCTGCGCGAAAGACTTCCAATATGGGCAGCAATTTCTGAAAATGGAATTTTACTGAGTTATGTATTTTTTAAATTTCTTATTTAGATATCTTATTTCATGGTATGGAAAAATTAAATTTCTTAATAACATTCTGGTAGTGTTGGAAAGTGTTTCATAATCTATGTGTTATGCATGATTGTTCGTTCTTGTTAATTAATAACTATAACTATAAAATTTGGTTACATTTCTACCGAATAGAAACTGAGAAACTGTTATAATTTTCTTCATAAGAATATAGCATAGAAGCGTTAATTTTTGTAGGAACAAAGTCAAAATTGAATCAGCATAATTTTTAATAATTGTCTTACATATTAAATTTAGTGAATTTCTATCTCATAGAATGGCCAGATATAGCTATCACAAAAAAAAAAAAAAACCCATTAAAAACAGAAAGCACAGCGGCGCCATCTGTTGAGCAATATGCACTCAAACCTTATCAGTACCAACTTAAGTCAAGATCTAACGGAATACCACGTTTGATGAAATTCTATCCGGGAATTTCATCTAAGGAGGGAGCTGAAATTCAATGATTTGTTCGAAAAAGGCGATGTTTATATCAAGTATAAGTAAATAAATTTGCGTTTTCTGCATTAAAAGTCTTTATTGTTCACAATTCCATAACAATATCATGCGTTTATATATATATATATATATATATATATATATATATATATATATATAACCCTATTTGCTAAATCGATGTAATTTCTTCCATATATCAGGCGATTTACACCAAAATCGAATCAGCACAAATTTATGTCAAGTTCTAATGAAATATAAAGTTTTATGGAATTCTGTGGATTAATTCTCGACTTTCATTGCCCACAAAAGTATTGTAATACACAAATAGACAGACGGCCAGATAGACAGATATCGGCCTCTAAAAGTAATCAAATTGTATTCAGATCCCGAAACGTGTAAATCCATCAAAAACCAAAAGTCGGAAATTTTAACAATTTTAGAATTTTCTTCTTATGAATATGACGGAAGTAAAATCTCCTACATCCTATTTATACACTGTAGGTTCCTTTAAAGATCATCTAATTAAAACTACTTAAATTTCCGTTGAACTTTTATGCACATATTTTTCTTCAATAATCCAATTTCGCTCATTTTATACTTTGCTATTTCAAAAACTCCAAGCGAACAAAATCATCTAATCGTATGGAAATCATCATTAAGAGCGTTTTATTAACCAAATTTAAATCTTCTTAAGCTTTGTTGTTTTAATGTGGATAAATTCTTGACTTACAGCTTCCACAAAATGTTTTAGAACATAAATAGACAGACGGTAAGGTATAGACAAATATCGTTCCAAAAATAATCAAATTGTATTCAGAACATCTTAAAACGTGTAAATCCATGCAAAACTAAAACTGATTTTTTTTTTTACAAATTTAGTACTTTCTTCTTATGAATATAGAAGAAAGTAAAAGCTTTTATGTGCTATTTATAAACTATAGGTTCTTTTAAAGGTCATCTTATTAAACCTATATAAATCCTTGTTGAACTTTTATGCATCTGTTGTTTCAGTAACTCAATTTCGCTCAATTTATACTTTGCTATTTCAAAAACTCCAAGCGAACAAAAACATCTTATCGGATGAAAATCATGGTTAAGAGCGTTTTATTAACTCAATTTAAATCTTCTTAACCGTTTTTATTTTAATATAAGCAACAGATTTTTTGCTACTTCAAAAAGTCTCAGCATTGATATATTTTCTAGAGTAGATCTTTTAACGAATATTAATGCTTATATATTGCTAAAAAATTATTTTTTTAACCTTTTATGTACCAAATTATGAATTAAGGAAAATTTAATCTTCCAAAGCATTTTTTCTCAATATTTGAAAATATGTTAGTACATTTCTGGAATCATTAAATAAATTTAAAAAAAATTCATTTATTAAAATGTAATTAACTATATCAATATTTACAGGGATTTTGTGGACTATTTACAATTTTACTCAAATGATTTCTTCTAGCTGTTGTTTTTAGTATTTTATAGAATTAGGAAATATACAATACCTTACATATAAACATTGAAATTTTCAGAACTGAAACTTTCATCTGAATGCCTTTGAACATCAAAAAAGCTGAGCAGTTACAATTGAAAAAAAAAATATTCATTTAAAAATATTTTCGTTTTGTACAGCAAATAATGCATCTGAAACATGATAAAGTAAAGTGTCTGGAACTCATACTAACTTGTATTATTGACAATACATGTGTTAAATGAATTTTAAAACAAGTTTATTTTAATGGTACTTTAAACATTAAAGTACCATCGTTGCATAAAGGGTTAAATATATAAGATTATAAAAAACAACAATTTGATTGGGTTTATGTTTCGATAAGGCACATAAATAAACATGGTTTTAATTAAATTAGTTTTATAAAATTATTTAAGGAAAAACTCTACTTCCCTTATTTATTTTTTTTAATTTAAGATGTCTATAATGCCGTTGTTTGCATTAAAAATGGTTTATACAATTCTAAAATTGAAAAACAAAATTGTAAATTTATGTGTATTTGTTTGTCAAAATTAGACTTCTCAAACTCATAGGGCTGTCTAATAAGTTGTGTGAGTCATAATGGCATGGAATTTGAATAACAGAGGCTTCATCATATAGGTCATACGCTTAAGATTTGCTTAGCTTTTTTTTAATTATATTTCTGTAAACTTTTTACGAAGATGATTTAATATTCCACGAGAAAATGGCAGTTTGTTAAAGATGGTGAATGATTGCAGTAGATATCAAGAATCATGGCGAGAAGGTTAGGCAATGATGAAACACCATAAGAGTTTCTTAAATATCAAATTTCCAGATTGTCAGATTGCCAATTTCTAGATAAATTGTTTATTAATGAACAGGAGCGATGTCAGTAACAGTTCCCACAGTATCAGGTATAAACTTATAGCCCTCAGGCTTGACGATAACTCACTACATCATTTAATAGATCTTAAAAGGCTGTTGTGAAATATTCTTAGTCGCAGAACACCAGATAACGATTTGGTCAGCACTTCCAAACACGACAAAAATCTGCTCTCCAAATGCTTGCAAGCGAATTTTGTTAACCGTGCGTAGAGTTACTGAAACGACGTAACGTATGCAGGAACCAATGAGTGACAGACAAAATTAAGCTAAGCGAATGAGGTGCGATGGAGAAGATTTAACAAGAAAGAATCCCCAACACAACGGTGCATTGATTTTGATGTGAATAATACCCAGCGAGCGAAGCAAAGCATGGAATAAAAAATTTTAAAAAATGGCTTTTAAAAACATTCGAAATGACAACAAGCGTCCTCTGAATTTTATAGATTGGGGAGTTGATAAAAGTTACGAATGAACTTAAAGTTTTAGATTGAGATTTGGAATAAGATAATTATTAATATACGTGTTATTACTTTTAAAAGGACATTAAATAGGAATAAATATTATTAAGAATTAAGGAAATAATGACTATGTCAGAATTTATAGATTAATTTAAAAGAATAATGCGAAATAAAATTTTTATATAACATATATATATATATATATATATATATATATATATATATATAAGTCACTGATAGACAGCGCTGTACACATGGCGGGCTTTAAAGGTTGGGCGAGATTGGGCGACTACCCTGGACGATGAAAACTAATGGCTTAAACTACACAAAATACTTGGTTAAAACTTAATAGTTTCTTTAGATGCTATTACTTGTAATTGCGCAGAAAGAAAAATCGGAACAGATGTTTTACACTCACGCAGCGATGTTTGGCGACTTTTTGATTGGCCCGATTTCCAAGCCCGCGCCAAACCAATAACTTAATGCAATAGCCAGGTTGCCGTATAAAGTAAAAAATTCCCAAAATGTAATGACTTTTTTCTTTTTATAACCGATTTTTTAAAAAAAAGCTGTGCGTGAGTGTAAGACATCATAGCCGAAAAATCTCTCTGAGGGCACCATGGCTACTAAAGTTGCCTCTTTACATATTGTGAATCGTTATTTGCATAAACAGAACCTCTGTTTAACCTAAGAAAAGGGCACATTTGATAAAACACAGATAGGAATTATACAGCAGGAGTCTGAAGTTCTTTGATTCCCAGGGCTTAATTTCTAAGAAAAAAGTACCGGGGCCCTAATATTCTGCAGTTCTAAGCTCCGTAGCGTATCCCTCACCCCCCCCCTCCCCTCCGCTGTCACTCTAATTTTCATATTTATATTTCATACATTATTTTCAAAATTTAAAGCATTGTTTTTTTATTTAGAAAAATAAAAAATTTAAATACATCTATCTGCGTATACTTAGCTATCAACTATTCTCCTGTTTAGTTATTACTACTTCTTTTAGAAACCTTCGCCTAATCTTAATGTTAATTAATCGCAGAATTCTGCGATTAAATCAGCTCAGAATTATGATTCGGAAATAGTGTTAACACAAAAAATGAATAGTTCGCAGCTATGCAGAATAGAAAAAATACTATTTCTGTTTACTCTTTATTCTTAATATATATAAATAAAAATTGAAATAAATAAAATTTGAATTTTAGATAGATTGAGCTCGAGCCTGCCCAAACCCGAAGACTAATATAAAAATCGAGCCTGTTTCATCTCCATCTCTTACGTGAGCGAGCCTTACGTCAAGCGAGTAAGAGTGAGTAAGAGCCTTACGTCACTTATAAGTGTTTTGATACAAAAGAAAGCAAAAGATTGGAAATGGAAGAGAATGGAAAGGGTAATTTACGATTCGGTTTTCGGAAGCGTTATTGCACTGGGCTCCGGAGCGCAGTGTTTATGTGCTCCGGTAAATTCTGGATAATATTTAAATATTTACTAAAAACAGACAAGTACCGGAGCTGAGTTCCGGTGGGCTCCAGCGCAAATTAAGTATTAATTTTACTTAGGATGACAAGAACGTCGTTACTGTGATTAGAATATTGTTCCATCTGAAGTAAAATTTACGGCGATACTTTTTATCTTATTTTTTCTCAATAAACCTCAAAGGAATTTCTGCAAACAAAACCATTTTTTTTTCCGATCAAGCTATCAACATTCACTTTTTATCTTCATAAAACTTGGACTTAAACCTGGGATACAACGTAACAAAATGCTCTCCAACCAGGTCAGTAATATCGTATGAATAGAGTGAAGAACAACCCTCATATTCAGTCGATATGAAGTCATTTTGACATCATAAGGGACTTAAAACTGGGACACAACGTGACAAAATGTCCTCTAATCAAGTCAGTAATAGCCATAGACCTTTGCTCTGAGGTAATATCATATGAATAGAGTGAATAGTCAGTCGATATGAAGTCACTGTGACATTATAAGCGTCTCAAAGGTCATAGTCACAAAGGTGTAATAAAAGATCACTTCTTTATTTTGTCATAACTTTCAGGTGTCCATTGTGATTGTGATTTTTGTGATGTCACTGAGACTCCCCTGTGAAGTCTCCGTGATTTATATTTTAGACATTTGTAACTCGTCACAAAATGTGATCTATCCACTTCACAGTGGCTGATTCCCCACATTGCGTGACAACAATATCGACAATAAAAGTTGTCTTTGGGTCGCATTGATTTCACATTTTGTTCACATTTGGGTCACGGTGCTGTTAGGAAAAATCTTAGATGGTAGTAACATAATGCACCTCCTGCAGAGCTTATATAACTTTTTACATTATCTTTGATTATCTACATAATCTCGAGATTATGATCGTAAATGTCCAAATTATATCATTAGATGTCCTCTTAATATATTCTCCAATACTAGTTCCAAATAGTTCTCCAATAGTTTCGGCAACTCTGTATATATTTGCAATAAAATTAAAATACAATTCCAGGCATATTCTGATGTAACGTATATTTTTAACAATTCAATTTAACATTATGTTCATATAAAATGAAAATCTGTCTTTTCGTTCACAGATTTCAGTTTAGTGCCAAAGTGTGATATCTTTAATCTGATCTTATGATAAATCTGTTTTTTTTTTTTTCAATTTGCTCTGGGTAATCAATTACTAATTGTAGTAGCTCTGCCACTAGCTGCTTTACGATATTTTAGAAAACAGATATTGAGATATATTTTTAAATGATCATAGTTGAAAATTATTTAAAAATTCATAAGAAGTCACTAAATTGAGATACAGAAATTATTCGAAAGTACATCCCCTTGCATTCATTGACGTAAAAATTTATATTATGCGATATGTAGAAGTGATGTATGAACGATAAAAGAGAAAGCGACAGTGCAGGTTGTTATCAACATTGTAACATGACATAAAAACAACAACTGGTTTTCGGCAGGCGTCCGAAAATGGACAAGACATTTCTGATGACGACAGAAAAGTCAATAGTGAAAGAAATAGGACTTTGTCGCTATAAAATAAGTATGTCCACAATCTATGACTGAAATTGTTTTTTTCTTTTTTTGAAATTATTATAATATAACATGTAACCATTAAATAATTTTTATAAACAATTTTATTTTTCTAACCAAGCCGTCAACATTATCCTTTCTTTGAAACAAATCCCTATCATTTCCTCCCAAAATCTCTATAAAATCTCTTTCATTGAATAAAACTAGGACACAACATGACAAAATGGCTGCTAACCGGGTCAGTAATGTCATGAATAGGGAGAAGAACAAATCACATGAATGGATGCTGGTGGTGACATAATGCATCTCCTGCCGATTTGCTTGGAAAATTAAGTTTTGAGTGAAAGAAAGCTTTAAGATAAATATATAAACCCGGAACGCTTAGAATGTCATCGTAGATTTTTATTTTTTAATCAAGAACATATTTTAATCAAATTAAATCAAATGACAGCTATTTTAAACATGTTTGCTCTAGATGTGTCAAACTAACTGTCACATCTCGTTTAATGGCGTTGTTTCTGGGATTTTCGTAAATGAATACTAATTAAGAAGAGTATAAAGTTTGAGTTAGTTTAATCAATTTTTAATTGTTGAATGTCACTTTGTTTACGCATTATATTTTATTGTCTCAGGCAAATTAGTTAAGAAGGTGGTTACATAAGATTTTTAATATTGTTAATTAGATTTTAATTAACTACCTTGAATTGCTAAAATTAAATAAAATTGAAATTAATTGTTGCATGTTAGTTACACACTAATTGGTGGAAAACTTCGGCTTTAAAAGATAATATTATGAATCAATTATATCGACTGATATAGATAAAATAACTATATTGAAATGTTATCGAAAAGAGCTCAAATAACTCACAACAAGAGAGCAATCGGCCTAAATGAAAATTCAATAAAGAGATAGCTTATTTAGAAAATTTGAGTAGATTTATTAAACACTGAAGTCCGGTAGCTTTGCGGTCAGTTCATTGCATGACCACGCAAAAGGTTCATACTTCCACTAAGGACTTTAGCAAGATTCATTCTGCCTTTCATCCAATCGGGGTCAATAAAATAAGTACCAATCTTGCTTGGGAACTAAACACTGAAGGTTCCGCGTTGGGCTAACCACCTGACCGGGACATATGCTGCACTTAGAAAAATGACACTTTCAAATTTGAGTAAATCGATGTTTTCATTTTGTTATGAAACTTTTTTATTTCAAATAGGACGACCAATACTTTCAATTCTGAAATACCAGAAATGCTCAGAATAGTGAAACATGGACATACTCAAAACTGAGCACATAGAGGTCAGTTCAAACTCATTTTTTAAACATGGAAATACTCAAAAAATGCGCACATAGAAGTCAGTTCATACTCATTTTTGAAACATGGACATACTCAAATATGAGCACATGGTGTTTTATTCTTGAGTGTGTGCATGCTTTCAGAAATGAGTATATACATGCTTCAAATGTGAGTCATTTTGATTCGGAGCCATTTTGGCTATGCGACATACTCAGATTTGAGTATTTTTTGCTCAGTTTTGAAAATGTCGGTTTTAGAGTGTGTATACCACCTCAAGGCCCTCCAGAGATTTTATTACACTCTATTAAAAATACTACTCAGAAACTACTGGTAATCGTTTGTAATTAATCTTGAGTAATATTACGGAGAAAAATTAACAGAGGTGATAAATATCTATGATAGTCAAAAATTAGTTATAACAATTAACATTTGCATCGGTTTTTAATTGTTGTTTACCACAATTTTAAATAAATATTATTTTAGTTAGAGAAGTAGTTCTCGAAATCTTCTGCTACGCGTATCCCTTGAACAGGGCTGCCACTGGAGACTATTTTTATATTATATTCGCACAACTATTTTAAAAAAATTAATTTTGTGGTATATTTTTCTTGCACATGTCGTCAAAGTGTATGTGACAAAAATTTTGTTTTAAGAAAGTGGTGCGAGATGGAATTAAAAAATAATCGCCAATGGCAGCCTTGCTTGAAGAGTTAAATGTAAGTGGGAAAGTCATTAACTAAGTCACAAAAGATAATTAAATAATAAATTACAATGATATTCACTTCGAAACTATTTTTATTTCTCAACATATTCTCCACCAATATTTATGCACTTATATCACCGTTTTATCAGTGCACCAACACCAGCTGCATACAATTCTTTGGGTTGCTGTCTCAGCCACATTAGGACTTCAAGTTGAACCTTTTCATCATCTGTGAACAGCATCATACTTCCAAGGTGGTTTTTTAGTGGACTAAACAGATGAAAATCGCTTGGGGCTAAGTCGAAGCTGTAAGGTGGGTGTTGAAGAATTTGCAAGATGATGTTCACATATGATGAAAATGTTGAACTTGAAGTCCTAATGTGGCTGCGACAGCAACCCAAAGAATTGTATGCAGCTGGAGTTGGGGCACTGATAAAACGGTGATATAAGTAGTGCATAAAGATTGGTGGAGAATATGTTCAGAAATAAAAATAGTTTTGAAGTGACTATCATTGTAAGTTATTATTTAATTATCTTTTGTGACTTACTTAATGACTTTCCCTCGTCCATTTACATACCTTCCTATTTTTTTTCTTTTTTTTTGCAAGTAAGATTTATGAATAGAAAATAAGATTTAAAGAAAACAACGAACTTACACAAATGAACATAACTTTTATTTTACTTTTAATGTAAGCTTTACAGGTAATTATTTTAAAAATATGACAGGTGCATTTTTTTATCCTTGCATATTTGTTGGAATTTCGATGCTAATTTGCTGAGGCAGAGTCGAAATTCATCTTCAACGTCTAGTGTGATTTCCTATTTTGTTTTTAAAATAATTAGTGAGATGAAAAATTTTCTCATTGAGTGATTTATCTGCACTGTGCCGTAGATTAGTTGTTGATACACTCTACAGCTTCTAACTTTTACGCTTTTTTATTTTGTTACTACTAATTTTTTATAGTAATCTTCGCCTTATTTAATCGTCGAAATTAGGCGATTAGATAAGGCAAAAAGCATTATTAAAAAAACTGTGGTTAAAAAAAGCGAAAAGTTGACAGACACTGATCGCGTATCCCTAAAAGACTATCTGCATACCCTAAAGGGATATGTACAGCTCTTTTTGAGAAATACTGAGATAGAGAAAAAGGCAGTTTGACCTATATTAGAGTCGCCAAGTAGACTTCCATCATAACTTCACTCCGGAATATACGTTTTCTATAAGGTACACACGCACGTGGTAAATATATACACTATATCTAGCGCGCAGCTTAAGTTGCAAAAAAGGTGACATTCTAAACGGAAGATAGTTTGTTTAGCAAGCCTTTACAGAAACAAAAACAGAAACCTCTCACTCGTGGACAGCGAACCTCTCGGCATAGGACCTATAAGTCTACGAGGGGAAAACCTATATCTACCAGGAACCCCAGTGTCCAAGGACCCGGAGTCCCCAGCAAGTTAAAAAAAAATTACACGAGCTAACCAATATTGCTTATTGCTGGGTGAGCCCAAAGTTATTACATGATATAAGTTCTATATGAATATACTGATAAGATTACATAATATTAAAGATAAATATTTATAGATATTTACAATAATAATATTGTACTGAAAATTTTTCAATTGTATTATGCACTAGTCTATTAAGTTTTTTAAAACATAGTTTTTAAAATCTATAGATCTAGAATTTTATATAGGTTATAATAATTCTTTGATATATGAAAAGTTTTTATTTAGGACATTATAGTTTTTATCTAACTTTTCGTAATTGGAAGCGTCTAATAGCACACGTTGTAGGTTTCTCTTTAATGTTTTATTTTTATTGAAGTTAAAATGGTATTCCATTAGAGGGCAGTTACCGAAGATGTAGTGTATAAGAGTTCCAGGGTTTTTGTCACAAGGACATCTATCCGTGGTTCTTTTACCAATTTTATATAAAACGCTTGGGAAGCTTCCATGGCCGCTAAGATAATATGCTGCTGATTTCTGAACACATAAAAATTTAACATCTACCATATTAAGAATTTTATACGTTTCTCTTCCTTTCGTTGAGTTGGTCCAATCATTTTGCCAATCTGTGATGATTTTGTTTTAAAATAACTCTTTAGAATGGATTCTGGAAATGGTAAGACAGAGATGTCATCATAATGGTCTTCTGTAATTGCATTTTTTGCGAGAAGGCCTGCTCGCTCGTTACCAGTGGTGCCTACATGTTCTCTAATCCAGGCTATTTTGATGAATTTATTGGGGTTCTGTAGTAAACTATTATAGATATTTAAAATTATGGAGTTTCGAGGAAAAATTATCTTGAGTGCATCTAAGGATGAGCGACTATCCGTCAAAATAAGGGCTGATGTAAATTGTGATTGTGTTAACCAAACTATTGCTTCCTGGATCGCATATAATTCGGCTTGGTAAATTGAGTTCATTGGGTGTAGTCTTACTGCATGATCATGGATGAAGTTATTATTAAGAGAGACTGTATATGCACTTGCCACTCCATTTCCCATAGATGATCCATCTGTAAAAATTTGTAGATGATTTTCCAATATTATGTTTTCTGTCAGGTTATCTATAATTTCTATATTTTTTCAACTTGTAATATTCTGGAAATTTATAAGTTGCTTCCCGTTGCATAAGATTATTGTATATTATTGTATTGTTAATGTTAAGTAATCTGTTTCCTTGCTTTAACTCATAGACTTGGAATTCGTTTGGTATTTTGATGATAATTGGAGGCACTCCAGTTAAAATATTTAATGCGTCATTTGAAATACTTCGGTAAGTTCTTATGATGTTTAACAATGCTATTCTCTGAATTGATCTAAGGATTCTGATGCCGTGGCAATTCAAGTTTGGATACCAGAATTCGGAGCCATAAAGAATCTGTCTTTCAATAACTGTTTGATACCAGATCTTCTTGAGGAAGGGACTGATTCCCTTGTTGTAATTGTGGAAACTTTTAAAGCCCGAAACAAATTGGGCGATCTTAGCTTTTAAAATACTTAGGTGCGATTGAAATTTAAATTTTTGATCTAGTGTAATTCCTAAATATTGTAGATTTTTAACAACTTTTATAGATTTCTGTTTTATTTTGAAAATTGGCTTTCGATTATTAAGGAGGTTCCTTCCAAATAGGAGTGCTTAGGTTTTTTTCTTCTGAGATAGTTAGATTAAGCTCTGAACATATATTGACGAATGTTTCTATACGACTGTTAGCAGTTTGTTCCAATGATGATCTGGTATTGCCTTCAGTGAGTACGACGAAATCATCTGCATAAACGATAATTCCAAAAGCCTTTAATTTGTATCTTGTAATTATGTAATTGGCTATTAGTAACCACAATAGTGGTCCTAAACACCAGGCCTGCGGGCAACCTTTATGTGTCCTGAACCACTCATTGCCTAGCAGTATTAGTTCATTATTCTATGCCATATGGTGTGTTGGTGGGAAACTCTCTGCAAACTAAGCCTTAGTGTGAACGGCTAGTATTTACTCGACAAAAAAGTTGGACATTATAAAATCATAGGAGGCTTACATTTTATTTAATTGCATAATGCACTTTGTCTATCAAAACGACTTTAGATGATGTTTTTTTAGGTGCGTTCATAATTACATAAATACATAGCACCTATAGTCGTCCCCTGGTCCGTTCGTCTGTCAGCATATAATAGCGCAAAAACTATCCCACCGAATGGTTTGAAATTCAATATATATATAATCGTTGCAGAATTTTGTCGAGTCATTTCAACTTAAAAATATATTAATAAAAGTTTGCTTCATTCTATTAAATCCTATCTTACGTAATAAATTCAATGATATCCCATGATAGGTAATGATTCTAGGTTGTCATGGTGATTACGTCCTATTTAAGATGGAGTCATATTATTTACGTATTAAAACTGAATTTGTATATTAAAATTGTTTAATTATACCCATCCTATAATCTACCGACAGTTTTTTGGATAGATGTTTCCGGAGAAATAGATATTAAATGGAAAAAGAGTCTAAATATGGATTTCAAGTTCTGAAATTTTCGAAGCTAGACATAAGTTTCCCATTGAATTTTTTAGTCAATGTCAACAAAAGATAAAATGATGCCAACTTATAATGTACTTATATTATTACGGAAATTAATCGTATCATAATAACAGGCGATATAATTTATTTCACTGAAACTTAGTTATTGTACGAACGCACCTCATTTGTCACGTTTGACGTACAATTTCCACCTTGTTTATGAATACTATAATTTATCAATTAAATATTTAACAATCGGATAAAAATAATCGAATAATTGAATCAAATATAATTTAATAATTGAATTTTTATATTGTTATTTGTTCATGAACTACTTAATAACAATCTTTATTTTTTAATTTTATTATAACTCACTGCCAAGGCCATACAGTAACGGAGAAAGGAAATGTAACTAAGCAACAGCAATTTTCTTTTTATTACAGCAAAAATAATGCCTTCAAAAGAAAGAAAGAAAGAAAGAAAGAAATCCTCAGACTTTTGCTTCATGGAATGAAAGAAATAAAATCTTGAAAAATATGCTGTACAGGTTACGATACCTCGAAAAATTTTATGTTGGTAGAAAACCAGCACGCTAACATGCAGTTAAAGTTGTATAAAAATCTTTAAAAAGAATGAGATTCAAAATGTTCCATTATACGGAAATAAAAGAAACCCCTCTTTTTTCATGGTTAGAATATGTGTAATAATCTAATTCCTACTCATTATATATTTATTATAAAGAAAAGAACATCTTTCGGATTTTTTTTTTTATTGATTTCTTATGAAAAGGCAAAATTATACTTAAAAATATATTCGCCTAATGGAAAGTATACACTGTTAAAAAAAAAAAAAATCCAGTTGATTTCCAGTGCAATCTCTGTATTTTTACGGAATTTTTTTTGTCCGATTAAATGATTTCGTGAATGTGTCAGAAATTTGCGAACATAGATTTAAGAATATCCTTGACAGGTAATAGTGAAAAGTAAAGTTAATTTGTCATTATCGCTGAGACTTTTTATTTATTTTATATTTTTAAACAGTAATTAAAAAAGAAAAAAAAAAGGTTGATCGCCAGTACAATTTTCGTATTTTTACGGTTTTTTTTTCCTTTTCATCGAAATAATAATAATAAATTCCACAGTTTTGGAGAAAATGAAAATGTAGCATTACTTGTCAAAGATATTATCAAATCCATACTTTTTGACGCCTTCACGAAATCAATTTCATAGGGAAAAAGAAAGCTTTCGTAAAAATACTGAAATTGTATTGGTAATCACTGTTTTTTTTTTAAATACAGAATTCTACTGATGTACATTTATGAAAAATATTTTATAGCGTCCGACCCATTTCTCCTGTCGAAACCGCAGCAAAATTGTAGTTCTATGACTTACACGACTTTAGCCGTACACGAACTTTTGTGTGACGAAAGTCCAAGTTAGTTTCATTATGTATGTGTTTAAAATGAATGAGATTTAAAGATGAGAAATCAATAGGTGTATGTGTGTGCGGGGGGGATTGAAAGTTAAACCCTTATTACCCTTTGCAGCGCTGCCCCATGCCGCGTATCCCAACTACGAAAGACTGCCAGACAGGTACCCCACCATGCGAGTATCTCATCGAAAAATTTTAAAAGTCATTACGAAGACAGTTTTGGTGGATTGTGAAAGTAGTTTGGGTATTTTCTTACCAAAAACGAATCATTTCTAAAGCTCAAAGTTTTGACCCGACACTTTCCGCAAACAAAAACGAAATTGAATCTTCGGTCCCTGTCTATATTATAAAGCAAAAACATCTCCATGTGTAACGCTGACAGCATATTGACGGTGGCAACGACCTGACCAATACATTTGGCTTTTTACTGCAATTTGTTTAACTTCTAGACTTCGCACGATTTCACTTTGTATACGGACGAATAAGAAATAAATGTACCAAGTGGGCGAAAAGTTCGTTAAAACTTTAAAAATTCATTAAAAATAAACAAATGATGCTAAAAAATTGCGGTTTGCAGGCATGGGATTAGAGGGAGATCGGGTTCTTTTTAATAAAAAAAAAGTTGTGGTTAAAACAAATACCGATAGATGGAGCTGGCATGCATAATATGAAGCAGGTGTATGTAAATTAGGCTTATAGTAAAAGTCCCATTTCAGCGAAGCGTCTGATAAGCTTCAGTATCCCAGCACATGAAACAGGCCATTTTCTCGTCTTCAGTCAAAGGCGCTTGACGTGGTAACGATAGCATACTGCTGGCATCGAATGAAGAATCTGTGTGCGTTGAAGGATTTTATTCACAGCCTGATTCGCATAAATCTGCTGCATATTATGCATGCAGCGCCATCTATCGGTAATTTTTGAACCCATTTTTTTATATTAAAAAAAAACGATCTCTCTGCAATCCCATTTCTGCAAACCGCAATTTTTTAGCATCATTTGTTTCTTTTTAATATTTTTATAATTTTTTTAACGAACTTTTAGCGTACCCGGTACTTTCACAGTTTACTGATACATTTTTATGGTTTTTAAAATAATTTTCATATTTATAAATATGCGCAATCCAATTACAGAACCCGTTTGCACTTAAAACGAGGTAAATAATCAGTATTTGCTTATATTCGTCTAAATTTCTATAATAAAATTGCCAAACGAAATTAAAACTTCATAAACCTATATTATAAAGCTTAAACATATCCATGAGTAACTCTGACGCCATATTGACGGACCAAAAATACTTTTTGGTACTTTGGGTAGTTGGTGGGAAATCTAAGAAAATATACTGCAAGCAAAAAGTCTATTGATTCTTTCAATTAAAAATGATTTTCATCTACGTTCTGTACGCCAGGTCATATCAGGCATCTTTAACCTAGGGTAGTCCGAATTGAATTGCTGAATTTGTAATTTTTTTAAAATTAAGTATAAATGACGTATTGAAACAAAGAAAATGTACTTTAGTAAAACCGACACATAACAAATAATACAATATTCAATCATTTTTTTAGACAGAGTCTACTTCAAGGAAGGATTGGCAGAAGTTCTAATAAATCGAAATAATACGCCACTTTCATAAAAAAAAAAAAAAAAAAAAAAAAAGACAGACGATCGGAAAACTATTACTTAACAAATGATATAACATACAATCAATATTCATCAATTTTAACATTGTGCGGAAACAAACAATAGACATTTACATCTAAGTGAAATCGAAACCTTTATCCTTGAACTTTTCTATCATCGGTTTCTCTGTTTTTTTCCAATTTTTGCCTTAAAGGTTGGAAAATCCATCGGTTCCTTCATAGCATCGATTGGAATTATCGATTTGCACGGGAGAGAATCTGTTTACTCTCTCTTATTACAATGAGGAAAATAAAACTAAAAAGAAAACACGGTTTACTGTCTTGTCTGGCCACACATAAATGCATAATTTATTACTGTGAGAAAAATTGCATGTGAGAAACTGCGTGCAACCAATGTGAAAAAACTCATTAATCATTAAATTTTTCGTTTCGTTTCCCTTAAGACGCTTTTTGTTAACAAGCTCGTTAATTTCAAGAAGCTGGCGGTTTTAAAGGCTTTGTAAAGGAATTAGAGTTACGTTTTTAACGAAAAAAATTATGGTGCATTTTTTAATTTGTGTAAGAGTGGAGTTGACACTTCAAATACCCCATTATATTATTTTGATATTTCAAGAAGATAACATATTCCTTATAGTTTAAAGGGTCAAAGACACCGTGTTCAAGAAATTGTTACTCCACCCTCAGGTTCACTGTATTAAATGAATAGGACTTGCCCATCTTTATCTTTATAAAATAAGAAGGGTGCGGCAGGGTGCTTAAAGGGTGCGGCACATGCCATGTTTTTGCTAGTAAGAGTTAAGATAGAGGTTTTTTTTTCTTTTTTTTATAATAATAATAAAAATATTAATAATGATAATCCTAAATAAATAATTTAAGAAATAATATTGAATAAATAATCCTAAATAATTTATAACTATTTTTATATAAATGAATATCATAAAATTAATTTAAAAATAAATAAATAAATAATTTTGTAGTCGGTCGTCAATGGACTGTAGACATTTATAGTTTTTAAAAGTTTTTTACTTTCTTCTATTTATAATAGAAAAAAGTACTGTAATCATTTTTTTTTAACTTCTGGTTTTCAACGGATTTGCACGTTTTAGGGGTCAGAGATCCCGAAAAATATGTTTTTACAAAATAGCGGTCTATTCGTGTGTGTCGAAAATGAAGTGTGTGTGTGTGAATCATCGAAAAGTGTATGAAGTTATGCACAGAATCGAACCAAATTTCATTTATATGTTTTTGGCTATAACCAGAAGGTCACAGCTGAATTTGGGGCTATTCCGCCAGAAGGGACGCTGGGATGGCGATTTTTGTGAAATTTTCATTATTATATCATGTCAAATCGATTCAAATCGATTCAAATCGGCTTGCAATATGAAGCCGGTTATCGCACAAATCATTAGGCCTAAGGGCTGACTTCATTGGATGGAGAGAGGCTGCACATGGAACAATGACTGGATTCATTGGACAGGGACAGGTTTTCAAAGCAAGCCGCCAGTTGTTTGGGCCGACTGTAGGGTTGCATTTTCAGCATCACGCCAAACATGAACATTTCATCTCTATTTATTCTCTGAACTCTGTGATTAATAATACAGGCATCAGTAAGATTATTAGGAAAAGAAAATTGAACACAAGTCTATTAAGTTAAAATCTGACTGTGTGTATTTCGCAACTACTCCTCTTAATGCAACGCGATTTACTTAACACCGGTTATCATTGATTCGAGGATGTCATATAAACTCTGAGAATTTAAAATTTTGAATTAGATTCTGATATATTAATTTTTTTTTTTTTTTTTTTTTTTTTTTTTTTTTTTTTTTGTAAATTTTAACGACATTTCTCTAAAAATGGTACTTAAATTACTCCATTTTTGTGGATAAAAAAGGAGAAATAAAACGGATTAATATATTTTTATGCCATTTTCTCATTTAAACTGAAAAAATTATTTTATTTTCAATTTGAATAGTTGGTGAAAAAAAAATCTTGATTACAGTAAAATTTCCGAAAAATAAAAACATATTTCCACATATTCAAACTTTATGAATCAATTTATTCTGCAGAGCAAAAATCGCCTGTCAGCATATTGTCAAGAAATCAATATTTGTTTCAGCTATAGATTAAACCAAGGACACAAATTTGCTGTTACATGCAAACGTAACACTTGCAATTGCAAAGCTTTTTGCAACCCCAAATTACATGCAAACGTAACATTTACATGTAATTTGCACCCAAATTAATTTTAATTTGAACCGCAATAAATGTTAATTTGCAATGAAAATTACATGCAAAAGTTATGTTTACATATAATTTTGGGTTTCAAAAAGCTTTGCAATTTAAGTGTTACGTTTGCATGTAATTTTGGACTGCAAAAAGCTTTGCAATTGAAGCTCCTTGCATTTAGGTGTAGAATTATTCCTCCCTATTCACAAGAATTGAATTTAAAGAAAAAGCATATACTGTTTCTAATGAATTATTTTTAAATGATGGCTGTTTAAACGTTTCTCAAAGTCGTTAAAAGTAAAATGGTTTATCAGGTAAAATTGACATTTCTTTTTACCCAATTCGTCGATTTACACGATTTTATTTGGTCGTCCTTTTTCCATTGGTTACAGTTTCCATTTCGCGGTTATTTGGCACAAAATTTTACCTTTTTTAAACTGATTTATGTCAAGGCACCTATAACAAAGAAATATCGTATTTTCTTATATGAAATGTGATAAAGAGTTAGTTAATTATTTACGTTTTTAATTATTGGGAGTGAAATATTTTTCTTGATTAGCACATTTATTTTTCTTTTAATGTTACGTGAACGAAGTCACGGGTAACAGCTAGTATGTAATAAAATTTGTCGTCATGTTCTTAAGTCAAAAGTTATAATGTAACGAAACCCCGACAATAATTTATGGATACCCTGCATAATACAACATTTTTCTTGCTATTGAGAGCAATAAAAACTCTATCATGTACCTTCTAAAGTTGCCGAAAATCAACAAAATCATTCAAAGTTTGAATTAGTGTATCTTTACAATCTTTTTATGTATAAACATAAAATTTTGCCTATTGAATACACATATTATACTTTTTAATGTACTACCATTAGAAACGGACTAGACTTTTACAGAATTTCTGTATTGTTGAAATTTAAATAGCTGTTTTTTTTTTACTCTTTTGATATGAATAGTACGTACATATGTAGTTTTAAAATAATCTACTCCTACATCAAAATTATTTCATTAACCATGTAATTTTTTTTTTTTTTTTTTGTAAAATAAACTAAAATTTTATATTTTTAATGAATAAAAATAATCATAACTAAAAATATTATCGCTGTAAATACTTAAAAGTAGATGATTTTAAACACACCTATGTGCTTATTATCTACATCAAATTTCATAGTAATCCATACACACGTTCTCAATATATCATGCGCGCAGTGACTTACGGAGTAAAAAAATGAGTTATTTTAATTTCATTAATGCACAAATTCTGGAAAAGGCTAATCAGTTTCTAATGGTAGAACTATATCCAAAAGCCCAATATGATTAATTAATAGTCAAAATTTCATGTTTATACATAAAAAGGTTTTAATGATACACTAATTCAAACTTTGAATGTTTTTGTTGATTTTCGTCATGTTTAAAAAGGTATAAGACTCCTTTATAATAACTTTGTAATTACAGTGTTTGATAGTTTATTTATAAAGCTCTTAGTATTGTCAAAGTTATTTGTAAAAGCATTATACAAATATTTTTATTGCTTTTTTAGCTCTTTAAATTAATTAATTAAGTATTTTGAAAAAATAAATAAATAAAAGATAGTTAATATAACCTAAACCTTCACATCACACTCGTGTGTCATCTTTGTCCTTAAACTTAAAAATAGCCATCAATAAACCTCCAAGTTTGTCTAAGTTAATCATGATTCTTAAATGTCAATGTTGAACGGAAAAATAAACATCCACAAACTAAAAGTAAATGTTTAGTTTGTGTGCAGGTAAAACTGGGCAAAACCACTTCCTCAATATTTTTAGATTTCGAGCAGAGCTAACTATCACATCCTCCTGCAAAACAATACAAAATATATCGAGATCAATTTGCTTCCCACCCTTGAGAAGTTTTCTTACCAACGTGGCTTTAATTCACCCTGTCAAAGGAGAATGAATGATCTTGCATCGTCTCAAATATTTGAAGACAGAAATAGCGAGTCGGATAAATAGATCCATCGCTTTTTTATTTGCGGAGATGAAAAGTGTAATAAAAAATAATATAAAATGGAGGATAAATAGATGTATATTTTTTTCCAACATAGGTCTACACATCTATTGCGTCAAATAGTCATTTCCGTGATGATCATTTTGGTAGGAAGTACATCACTCACAGCTGCATATTGTAGGCCGCAATGTTGATGGACAGTCGTGTAGCTTTAATTTAGAATATCTTCCTTACCCTTTTTTTGAAGGATGGTATAGAAGGTCAAGGTGGTGCAAATCCGCGTTCTTGAACAGAAAAAAAACGGTAATATATATTTTTTTCTAATATAATGAAATCTGTTTGAGAACTCATAAAACTTCTGTACTTTATGTCCTGCTTTATGGATGATTTTTTAATGATAATCAACATAAATTATTAATATAATGTTGTGTACGTCGCTATGTTGATGGGGATTCATGTTGTTTTTAATTTAGAATATTTCCCTTCCCCTCTTTTTAAAAAGAGTGATATACAAGGTCAAAGTGGTGCGAATCGACGTTCTTGAACATAAAAAAAATGGTGATAACATTTTTTTTTCTTAATGAAATACATTTGAAAACCCGTAAAATTTCTGATCTTTACATCTAGCTCTAATCAGAAATCTTTAATGAAAATCAACATAAATTATTAATATAATGTTGTGTTATACATTGTACGTCATAATAATGATGGGAAGTCGTGTTGTTTTTAATTTGGAATATATTATACCCTCTCTTTTTTATAGGGTGATATAAAAGGTCAAGGTGGTGCTGATCCAGATTCTTGAATGAAAGAAAAAATGGTGATAGCATCCCCCCCCCCCCCTAATATAATGCAATCCCTTTGAGAACCCGTAACATTTCTGATCTCTGACAAGAGCAAGAAGAAAACGCCGAACTTGTGATTGCAGAAAAGGATTGGGAAAAAAAATTATCAATAATTATCAATAATAGTTTTAAGGATTATGTGAATGTTGTTAATAAAATAATAGTTTCTGGTGTACAAAATGAATAAGACAGTGTTCAAGCTTACTGGTCTCCTTTCGAAGAAAATGAAGAAAAGCTTCGAAACCTAGCCGTGAAGATGAAAAAGTACTGTAAACATTACATAGGTATTTCGAAATGTCACCCAATGAAAAATTACTTCTGACAAAAATTATGAGATTGAACGCTATCGTTCAAAAATTGATACATAAGAGAGAATGATTTTTTTTAAATTAAAATATTGATATCTGCTATTTAATAAACTATTAAGATATTTGAAACCTTTTTTTTAAATTTAATTACTATTTAATGATGTTTAATTAAAAAATGTCTCTTTAAGAAATAAATAAGTTATTACTATAAATAACATTTGTAAGGATAAGGAAGGCAAGATGACGAACTCAATTTTTTCCCGTCCAGTCATACGTAACAGCTCCTAGCCTGATGCACCGGAGACCCTTGCTGGCTAACTCAATCAGCAATTCGCTCCAGAGGCACTTGTGAGTATAGTTGTGAGCTGAAGTTCCATTTTCAGGTTTGTTATTGTAATTTTTGGACCTCACAGTGCAAGGAATTAATCATCTGTAATAAGTTATTTCAATCTTACAGTAAAAGGTTCTCAAAATACCGCTCAAAATGTAAAAATTCTTACGGAATATGCGTTTTCTACAACGAAGGAAATACTGATAAATCTAGTTCAAGCAAATATGTCAGTGGTGGAGCAAGAAGACGAAGATAACAATGATAAGGAAGATTATGACAGCATTAAAACTGCATTATCTGTGGAGAACAGAGCAAAAATTAACACTGGTTTCAATGTTTAATGTGAAAATTTGGACTCATGCTGATTGTATACTTGTTGGAATGTTGATCAAGCCAGATCCTAGAGATATGATTTTTGCTTTTGAATTTTCGATTTGCAACCTATTTTGAATGAATTCAGAACATACGTGTAATGTTGTAAAATGTGTGGAATAAAGTTTTATAAGGAACTTTGATAAATATTTTTATCTATAATAAATAGCTATATATTCGACATCTTACCCGATATGTGGGGCAAGATGACGAATATGACTTTCCTTCGGTAAACTTTTTTTTTTTTCATCGTTAGAAAGCCGATGTACAGATTTCGAATATTTTCTGTTGGAGAGAGTTGTGAGAAGTGTTACATTTCAATTACAGCTTTTTAATCCAATTATTGAGTTCAGGGAAAATCTTGGAAGATGAAGCTTGTCATCTTACCCTCTTCTCTCATATATATGTCATCATTAAACCTCATTAAATAAAACAAGTACGGTTTCTACCTGTGTTATTTGAGAATCTCTATTATTCAGACAAGCACTCGTTAATTTTGGATAACTGAGAAAAACGGATAAACAAAAAACCCCGAGGTTCATTGTTTGAAACTGATTGGGTCGTCACTTGAGCTCTCACTTATCCATGCTCGACTGTATTAGAGAGAGAGATTTAGTCTTTTTTGTTATACGAACTTGCAAGTTAATTTTGAATTACAAGTTATATTATCTATCTATCTATCTATCTATCTAATTATCTATCTATCCATATATATGTGTATATATCTGACGATTTCGACCCTCCGGTTTGATCACTGCTTTGACAGTCGTAATTAATTGTTGATAAACATTCACCAAACGAAACAGAGTTTTCCATTTCACACCACACAAGGTTGACCGTGTAGTAATAATTCTCAGTCCACGCAAAATCGAGTTGAAAGTCAAAACTTTATTTACATATTGAATATATCACTTTCGGAGAAATGCTCGGTGAATCAAAATTATACCGAAGAATTAATACACTCCATTGCTACAATAGGCACTCGCCATAATTCTCCTCTTTGAGAACTCACGATTTTTATTTAGATGAGTTGGCTGTAAAAATTTGGCACTAAACACCCATGAAAAATTTGTAGAGCTATACACCACTGAATTATAAAGGACATATGAGGATATTAGACGCCAATAAAACTTTCACTCTTCCTTCAACTATCGACAGTCGTCAAAGTCACTGCTGGAATCAGCCGCACATGTGGTTTTAACCCACCTTGCGTAAGATTACAAAACACGTCACATGACCTTTTTGTTCCAATCATAATCGTTTTAAAAGGATTTAATTAATATTTCCGGTGTATTAATTTTCAAGAAACCCAACTTCCTACCGCCAAAATTGTTCCAGAAACTTCCATAGCCCCGCTCTCAGATGATTGAAGTATAAACAAAACAAAATATCTGTTTCGAGATTGTAGTTAAAAATAGTTTCGAATTTAACAAGCGATAAAGAACAATAAAAGGATTCATTAACGTGGGGAGAAAAAAAAGTATGAGAGGATTTTGAAATATTGTAATAGAAATTTAATATTTAATGAAAGAATGGTTTTTAAGAGAAATAGGATTTTTTAGAGCGGAATAATTTAAGAGATATGACATTTTAGCATTTAAATAAAGAATTTATAACGGTTTTATATACACGGGTTTACTAATGAATTTTTAATAGTAGATTAAAAATAAAAGGATTCTATTTAAAGAATAAATTTAAGTAGTTAGCGCCATTTTTAGATTAAGTACTTTGGAATAAATATTATTAAGTGGATTAAGATCTTATACCTTTACATATGGAGATTGATTGTTTAATTTAAGATGGAATTTTAAATTAATTAATCGCAATTACATATGGAATATTCTAAAAAGGAAAAATTATATAGAATGGCGAAAAATAATAAATTTTGTTATATATATATATATATATAGTGCATAATCATTTGCATGTTTCATTTTATAATATTAACACATTGTAAAAAAAAAAGACATTTCTTAATCTAGAAAATATAATTTAACCACAAACGAAAATATACAAAAACCTCTTCCAAGTTACCAATTATTCCGAAAAGCGTTCTTTATTTCTAGAAACCTCTGAAACTAATGTATTTTCGAGATCTAAAGGAACAGTTATAAAAACAAGGTTTCTTTTGCTGCCACTGATTTTCGGAAACACTTCCGGGTAGTTTTTCGGTAGATTTTGTAAGAAATACTACCTATTACATTCTTCCCTAAGTTGGAATTTTTGAAAATTTTTTGCAGATCTTCGCCGATTACGACTCCCAGAACCCTAAACTCAAAAAGGTTTTCAAAACTTTATCTATTTATCTATCTATCTATCTATGTCACTTTTTTATGGACACGATAACTCCCATAATTCTGCACAAATCTCTTCCAAACTGATACATAAAATCAAGGGGCATAAAATCTCGGTCAAGTTCGTTAATGGGCAAAATCGAATCGGGAGGGGGGGGGGGGGTGGAAGGGGTTTTTGTGAAAACGGAAAAAAACCCATAATTTATTAATTATGATACGTATCGAATCCGTGTAAAAATATTATTACTTCTAGGAAAAGGCCACAAATTTATGTATGACAGATTTTTGATTTCATTAAAAATGGCCCCGAGGGGGGAAAAGGGGGGGGGCTTTTAGAAGAAAAAAATTCATAACTTCATCAATTCAGAAGATATCAAATCCGCTTAAATTTATTATAAATCCTCTTAATATTATCTAAAACTTTTATACTGACAAGTTTTTTTAATAGGACCAACGCTTATAGCAATAAATAAATAAATAAATAAATAAAATAAATAAATAAATAAAAAATAAATAAAATAAAAACCAAAAAATTCCCTGCTGGCTCCGCCTGCAAAGAAGTTAGGTTTCAAAGTGGACGTTTCCAAATGCCGCATCATGGCAAAAAGGCCATTTCTTCCGCAATTCTCAACAAACAGGCTCCCTACGGTCTAGGTCTTCGAAATCTACTTGTGCCTGTAGGCCGAGCCGTCGAGGATTTGTATAGTGTATTAAGGTGTTTTCTCTACCCGAAAATTGTTTTTTTCGGATTCTATCAATTCTTAAGTAAACATTTTCATGTTCAACAAACATGTTTTACAGACAAAGATGATAAATTAATAGCATTACCATGACCATTAAAATTAATATTATGTCATTACTCTTTCATGTATAAATTCAATTACGCAGCTGAAACTGTTTAATTAAGAATTGATAGCATTCTAAAAACCGATATTCTGGTTTCAGAAACTGGTTAATACACTAGAAAAACTGCTCGGAAACGTGCCCGAAAATTAGTGGCAGCAAAAGAAACTTTGATTTTATAAATGCTCCTTTAAATCTAGAAAATACATTGGTTTCTGAGGTTTCTACAGATAAAAACCGAGTTTCGGAACCACAGGTTGACTCGAAAGAGGTTATTGTACATTTACTTTTGTGGTTATGTTATATTTTCGTAGATTAAGAAACATTGTCTTTTTTACAGTGCCATAATATTCTAATATTATTATTATTATTATTGGAAAAAATGATGTAATTTATTTGATCAATAAAAGTAATTTTTCAAGAACACTGGATGCTGCAAACACACACACACACACACACATACATATGTGTGTGAAATAACAGATAAAAACTGATTTTTAAAAAATCCCCGAAAGCTAATTTGCATGTTCTTTTATCTCAAGGTCAGCTTCAGATAGATTATCATCATTAAATCCAAAAAATATGATGTTTTCAAACATTGTCTCAATGAATTAATTATTCATTGTTTTTGTTCTTGGCAAGCATTCAGTATATTTTTTTCAATAATTAAACAGAAAAGAAAACATGAAAATCTTCTAGGAAACATCATCATTAAAATTTAAGAGGCTTATTACGCCTATTAAGAAACTTCCAACAGGTTTTTTATTATTATTAAAATGTATTTCGAGTGACCTTGAAATACTCGGATATAAGTACTTATTAGTGCTTAAAAAGGTTTTACGGAAAATTTAATATATAAAAGACTGTTATACATATAGATATATTTTTTTAAAGAATGGTGGGCGTATTAAACATAAAAAACTTTTCAACTAAAAAAATATTTTTTTGTTTTGTTTTCGCGGAAATCTGTGTTTCAAGGTTACTTTCATATTAAGATGTATGGATTGAAAACATATTTAACTCACGGTTCAAAATATATATAAAGAGAAAATAAAAGATGTAAAAGACAATCATTTGTACTGGATTAATTTTTATTATGGTCAACGGAATTTTTAATAAGTAATTTCTACTAGAGTATATATATATTTCGTTTAAAAATATAATTTGAGAGTTTCTTTCTTTTATTTTTTTAAACACCTTTATGCCTTGAAGTATTTGTATTTATTTATTATTACTAAAAAATATTTTACGGGATTTTTAAATTTTGAAGTTTATACCGGAAAAGTTTTAAAGGATGATTGATATATTAAATAAAAATGATCAAATCTAAGATCCACATTGCTCTTACTAGAGATACGGAGGCCATGACTCCTGGAAATCTGATTAATGAACTCGTTCTAAGTTCCAAGTTAGAGAAGACTTGCAGGCCGATGAGTTTGTTTCCTGTGCTGCGTAAACTGAACGTATTTTTATGTCTCGCCTCCAACAGTTCTACACTGACCCTCCAGAACAATTTCTCTTCAGGCCTAAACATTCCACTGCGCATCATCTGCTTAGAGTGGTAGAATTTATATGATGGGTTTGATAACTCGGAGATGGCTTGGGCCCTTTTCATTGATGTCGCGAAGGCATTTGACACAGTTTGCCCCCATGGCCTCATTTATATACTGCTAAAACTTAAAATTCCTACTGATTATGTTCAGTTTCTTTTCTCGTACCTTCGCGGCAGAGCATTTATTGTCCGCTATGTCAATAAATTTTCCACACCACGCCCTGTTAACGCAGGAGTGCCACAGGGTTCAAAATTGAATCCCAGGCTATACAAGATCTATAAACATGATATACCACGTTCACCACACACTTTATTGGCACTTTATGTGGACTTACTATAATCATGGCACGCAACACTGATACGGTTCAAATACACTCACACCTTCAGTCACACACACATACACTTACTTGAAAACTTTTTTGCTAAATGGAGGAATAAAGTTAACTCTAATAAATCTACTGCCATCTTTTTCTCAAAGAAACGTATTCTACCATCGCCTCTGAACTTAAATGGCTCATTAGTGCACTTTGGTTGGGAGGTTAAATATCTGGGTGTGTATCTAGACAGTACTCTTACATGGCGCAAGCACATCGAATATAGCGTCCGTAAATTTAAAAAAAGATAAGAATGATCTTGCTCACCTCATGTATAGTGCTGAGATGAGCATGGCAAACAAACTGCTGTCATATAAAATGATACTTAATCCCAACCCTGTATACGAAGTCCACCACACTCATACAAAAATAAACCAAATTATAACCGCTGTTCCGTTTTCATTTGATCCACCCTTATACCACTGGTCGAACGAAATCTTTGTAAAACAATTGTGCTTCTACCATTTTATCGATAAAAGATAAAGTGTGTGTAAAAAATACATATGGTCATTGGTCAATGAGTTAATATTTTACGGAAAATTTTAACAGTGTATTTGATGCATTGTGAAAAACTGCCTTTGATTAATTAATTGATTTTAAAAAAAATAAGGCCAAATAATCCTAAAAAAGTTACGATAAAGACTAAGTGCATTTGTCATTTGAAATGGTAGTAAATATTTTGACATGATGCTTGTTTTTGACCAAATTCTAAATGGTTTGCTAATTACAAGCTAATGAATAGCTTTAATGATTCAAATGAACGTAAGATTTAAACTCTGTATCAAGAAATATTTTTTATTCGCACGACTAATCAAATCTTACAAACACGCTTATTTAAAATCGAGATCAGTTGAATAGCATGTTTTGTCATAATTAAGTGATGTTTAACGAGAGGGTATTCAAGGGCATAGAATTTTTAAAAACAAGCTTAATTGTTTTTAACGTTGTATTTAAAATAAATATTGAGAAATATAAAGCATCTTAAATAAGATAACTAATATTTATTAATAGATATCTAACTTTTGATATTATTCCCAGATTATGTAAACTACTACTGATAATTAATGGAAAGAAATGTCCAATTCAGGATAAATATAGACACAAAACGGGATCAAATGAATTTTCGCGGTTAATGCTGAAAAATAGGCAGATGAATTAGTTTTGTCATTAGTTTTGTTTCGTTACATCAGTTAATGGGATTCATTATAAAACTTGGTATACCGCCCGGCGTTGCCAGGTATTGCTTTATAGGTTTACAATTTTAACATGTAAAAAAATTAATTTATATCGAGAAAAAATAAAACATGTAAAATAAAGAAGAAAAATAAAGAATTGTGAATATCTTCTGCGATCATAAATCGTCAATACGATGAACGCTATAACTTTCCTATAATGAGGCCCTTTGTATTTTGTGACTGTATATCATTAATACGACAGTCACTATAATGAGGGCTTTCCCTATACCGCGGCCTTTGTCACTTCGTGCCCATAAATCGTTAATATGGCAATCAGTATAGCGGGGTCCTCTGCACTTCGCACCCATAAATCGTAAAAACGGAGATCACTATAAAGAGCCCTGTGCGCTTCGTGCCCCTTAAATCGTTAAAATGACAATCACTATAACGGAGCTCTGTGTGCTTCGCGACACATAAATTAATAAAACAACAGTCAATATGATACACACTATACAGATTATCTGAGACGAAACAGAAATCAGTCAGATTTTCCCACTATCAATACCATATAAGTTTCAAGGATTGCAGATTTTGAATACCACTATTTCCGAACAGTAGTATTTGCCTTATTCAATCGCATAATTTTGTCATAGAAAAATACGAATATTACATGTCTGCAAAATTGATATTCATAATCTGTAAACTTTGATACTTACCTAAATAAATAGCAAGACAGACGATCACAAGTGTCAGAATATTTTCCTCACAGATACAACCCATTTATACAGACTCTTTAAATACTTAGGATATTTTTATTTCCATTTTTGTGTTATAGAGGCCTTCACGGGCCTGGGCTTGTTTCTTTCCGGGGCACATCGCGCCGATATATATATATTGTAAAAAATCATAATTAAAATTTTGTGATATTCTCTAATCCTAGATTTAAAAAAAAAAAAAAAAAAACACCAATTCCTATTAACAACGGCAAAATAACTTCTACTAATTAATTTTATATATAGCTAAATTTTGCTTAGGGGTAGTCTACATATAGAAATTGTACTAAACTTGAATGTTTTCAAAACATGATCTATGCTTGAAGCATAATTTTTCTTTGTTGTTGAAAATGGCTTGTTTTGGTGGTGGTTCAATTATAAATTTCATCAGCATTAAAAAAAAGGCACGCTTCTGTGCTTGTCCGTTTTCTTGTAATTATTTTAAACTTTCTAAGCTAAGGTGTACCCTTTTGAAAAAAGACTAATCGTAGTGCAATTTTCATATGAGGTTAAGTTGTACAGTACTAATGTTTTAAAAATACACTTCGTTATCGTGTTAAGTTTTTTTTACATGTTCCCGTCAAAAATTTTAATATAGTTTATTGTTCAAATCGATCAGATCGCCAAAATGAACAAACAATATTGTTCACAATGGTATTTACAGTGACTTCGGTTAACGATATAGGGTTGCCAATAAAACACTATTTTGGATTAAAACACTCTCTTTAAAATATGGCAACTGGCGTGCAGTAAGTAAATATCTGTGTTAGAAACAATTTTTTGAAGTTTTTGTTTCTTAAAAATTACTTTAAAACAAGTTCAAACAGAAATTCTTTACTATAAATTTAGAACATGTTAAAAATTCCTTTACTATTTTGTTTAATTATGTATTCACTTGATAATTAAAATCGCGTTTTTATAAGCTGAAGTATGGTATCGTTATCCGTCAGCTGTTTCCAAGAATAAAAATCTATTTTCCAGACTGATTATTCGTTTTTATTTAAACTGAGGTTAGCTTTTATTCTACCATCAAAACATATTTGTTAATTAAATTTGTAAATTAACTTGATAACTAAAATTATTTAATGCACTTTTATTAGATGAAGTATATAACTATAAACACCAAATTTACAAATTCTGGCTGATAAAAGAAATTTCCAAAAAATAAGAACTGCTTTCAAGAATAATTCGTTGCAAATATATTTATTTACAATTAAGTATCTTTTCTTTATGTCATCAATACAAATTTTTAAATTGAATTTTATATTTTAATTTGTGTACTAATTTAATTAAAATTCACACTGAAAAAATGAAGCTGGTATCTATGACCATTAGCTGCACAAATTCTGTCTATCATATACAAAGGGTGTTCCATAAAAACCAAGAGTAAAATCATAAAAAATCAAGAAATGTATTTTACAGCATAAAATATATCACTCTTTTTCAAAATACCTTCCCTCAGATGATATGCAACAGTCCTATCGTTCAACCCACTTTTTGAAACAAGTAGAGAAGTATTTTTCTGGAAGCTGCTTCAAAGAACCCTGCACTGCTGAAATAACTTCAGAATCTGTATTAAATTTTCTGCCTCAGAGCTTCTCCTTCAAATCAGAAACAGCCAGAAATCGCATGGTGCGAAATCGGGACTGTAAGGGGGATGTGGCATGATTTTAATATTGCATTTGCTAAGATATTGCTGAACAGAAGTAGCGACATACGGGCGAGCATTATCGTGATGTAATGTCCAATTACCTACCAGTTCATGACGCTTTCCCGATATGTGTTGTCGCAAAATTTTCAATATTGAAACATAATATTCACCATTCACAGTAATTTTTGGAGGCACACCATGCTGATAAATCACACCTTTATGATCAAAGAAAATACTCATCATGACCTTTCAGGCAGATTTGGTTTGTCGGATTTTTTTCGGAGCCGGGGAGTCAGTGTGTTTCCATACACTTGTTGCGGACTTGATAAGGGGATCAAAATGATGCATCCAAGTTTCATCACCTGTTGTTACAGTCTGTAGGAAATTCGGATGATTTTGAAGCATCTGTTACCACTCACAACACTGGTGAATTCTTGTTTGCATTTGTTCTTTAGTTAGGTGATAAGGAACCCATCTGGAACAAACATGGCGAGGCTTCAAATTGTTGCGTAGAATGCGAAATATGCCGCTATCTCCTCACATGTCATTCGCCGATTTTTTTGCAAAATTGCTCACACAGTGTTAATATTTCGATCATTCACAACACTTTCTGGTCAGCCAGGCCTAGGACAGTTCTGCAGACAAACGTCCTCTTTTGAAATCACCATGCCATCTAAAATTCGTAGACTCACCAAAACATTTGTTTATGTAAGCCTCTTTCATTAACTAAACTGTTTCTGGAGCTGTTTTGTTCAAACGATATCAAAATCTTATGGCACAACGCATTTCGTTTTTTAACTCTGAACCACTCACCTCCATTTCTGTAGAGCACATAAAAACAGTTCTTTACAAGCACGAAACTAGGAAAATAAAAAATAAAATCGTCTGCTTCGTTTATAATATTTATAAACGTACAGTTAACAGTTTGAAAAAATCACCTGCAGTTTTATTTTTTAGTTTCGCGGTGTTGCCACAACGTAAAAAAATAACTCCCAGTTTTTATGGAATGCCCTTTCTATATACAGAAAGTCGTTCACACTTTATGGAAACGATTTTCACAATTAATTTCTGAACATATATGCCATATTCTTTGCGACAATTTTACTCTACTGTATTAGCCCCGACTTTCAATTATAAATCTGGATCAAAATTTCCATCATAGTCGATTTTTCTATCAGTATAACCATATTAATTTTCTCCCACATTTCTTGGAAAACTTTCCAATGTCATCCTATGTGTTGAGGATAGCGCTTTCTAACGCTCGCTTTAACAAACACACAGGTGGTGATATTCATAAAAAATTATCGTAACATTGGACGAAACATGGCTTTATTCAAGTGAGTGTATCAAAAGAAGAGCAATTTTTATCAATTAATAGGGAAAAAAACGGATTTGTGAATGTGAAGAAAAATCTCCAAAAGAATTCATGATTGCTGCGGGATTTTGTAATGAAATTAAATTAAGCGTAAAAAATGCAGTACAGCTAAGATGATTTCACTTTATTATCAGTAAAATATTTTTTAACCCATTTTTGAAGAAGAAATTCCAGCTTATATGAAGAGACATTAAGACATTAATTGAGCTTCATATGAACAAAGTCTCCCAGACGCTCTTCCATAACTGAACTGACGCATATTTTGCAAAGAAAGAATCCCAAACGCAAATAAATTGTGTCCCAATTGAAGAAAAGCATGTGAAATCAACAGATGCACCCATTCCCTCATCAATGGGCCTTTTCTGTATTTAAATTTTTTAAATGAATTCACGAACATTGAAAAGATTTTGGAAAGTTTTACGATAGGTATCGGGAAAAAGGGACATGACTATAATAAGGAAAGTCTATTATAGAAATTTCGAGCCAGAGCTATACACTGTAAAAAATGACCAATGTTTCTTATTTTATGAAAATTTACTATAACCACGAACGAAAATATAATATAATCTTCTGAGTTATCCGAAATTCCAAATAGTCTATTCTAATAATTCTATTGTCTTTTGAATCCCCAGAAACCAATAAATTTCCAAAAATTAAAGAATTATTTATAAAAACAATGTATTTTTCGCTGCCCGTATTTTTCAGAAACGTTTCCGAAGGGCTTTTATAATGTATTAATTAGTGTCCTCAGCCTGGAATGCCTGTTTTTCGAATGCTATCAATTCTCAAGTAAACATTTTCAGGCTCAAAAAATATGTTTAACAAACAAACATGCAAAATTAACAGCTTTAACAATAACATGAAAATTAAGATTATTTCTTTACTCTTTCATGTATAAATTAACTTATGCGGCTGAAAACGTTTACTTGAGAATGGATGACATTCGAAAAAGCGGTATTCCAGGCTGAGGACACTAATTAATATACTATAAAAACCCTTCGGAAACGTTTCTGAAAAATACGGGCAGCGAAAAATACTTTGTTTTTATAAATAATTCTTTAAATTTTGGAAATGTATTGGTTTCTGGGGATTCGAAAGACAATGGAACACGCTTTTCGTAATTTCGGATAACTCAGAAGATTATATTATATTTTCGTTCGTGGTTATAGTATATTTTCATAAAATAAGAAACATTGGTCATTTTTTACAGTGTAGCCTAAAGTCAAGGCTCTCCAACAAAGTCAAATTGTGGCAAAACATATGTCATTTATGCGTCGAAATTAGCTTTGAAAATCACTTCCATAAAATGTGAATGACCTTCTGTATTATTTCTGTTGTCAATATCCCTTTTTCTATGCATTTACAAAACTCACAACAGTGAAGGAGGTATCATTCCAAAGGTTTTTGAACAGGCTTCTGACATGGTACACTCCCATTTCGTTAAAACATGCTTTTTGATTAAAGATTGCGATTAATTAAAAATTTAATTAGCATTGTTTTCATAAATGAAGGGAAAGGTTTTCTCAAATTAATGTAGCCACAAAAATAAAATACCGCATTATATCATGATCAGCAATGATTATAAAATAATAAATAACACATAAAAGATAAAGCGTGATTTCTCCGCACGGGTTTATTTTATATTTATGATTAAAAAGTAAAATTGAAATTGAAATGTCTAGAATAAAAAGATACCATCGACTGATAGAAGTAGTGGCATTTCACGTGTAGCCTAAACGGTTTGTTTTGTTATATTAGATTAATTTTTATTTTATATGCATTTAATTTATATTTTTTGCCCCATTTTTTTCTCGAAACGAATGACGTTATATTCTAATGCTGTTAAAATTCGGTTGTTAATTTTGTTTTTCTCGCGCGCTCCTTTTGCTATCTTCGATCAGTTTTTATTGTAACTTTGCTGGAATGAATGAGATGATATTCTGACTTGACTAATGTTATTTGCAGATATTTTTATCCCTAATTTTTCTTTAGAAGTTTATTCCTGCATCTAAAAAATCTAGATATTTTTAAAACATATTAGACTGCAGTGCGAATCCTCACAGGGGTTCACTGGTTTATAAATATTTCTGAGGCTTCAGAATAATTAATCGTTTATACGTATTTATTTAAAATTACATAACTTTCCATTATAAGTATCACGAAAACAGATTATATAATATTACTTCGCAATCCAAATATAGTTACTTAAAGGAATTATTACTCTGCTTTTTCAATGTTTTGGTGAGCAAAATTCCCTAAACCAGACTCCTTACGTAAAATTAAAACAGTTGCCATCATTTATAAGATTGTGGTATAATAATACTCTTTTGAATGGGCTCGTTAAAGTCTGCGGTCTGTTGCGAAATATGTTATTTAACCCTCTGCGAATGCCCTGGAGGCTCAATTAGATCTGAATAAGAGACGGGAAGATCTGTTATAAAACTCTAAAGAGGTAATTTAAAATTGAATCCATCGAAATTATTACAAAACTTGTTGTCTGGAAAGAAACAAACACATCGTTAAGAACTCTACTGAAACTATTTTCTTTAGAAATATTTATTTATCATTGTTTTGATTACATCTTAAGTTAATGCAGGGTTAGGGACCGGAGTAAGAGGATCTGTTTTAATTTTGTCTGAGCTGCCCACATAAATGAAAGAAAACAGTTCGTTAAAAATGCATGAAATATATATTCTTTAATATTTAAAAATATTTTTTTCCTCCTCTACTCTTTTGTAAATGATATCGTCGCTACCATGTCAAACTATCGAATATGAAAAAACGCATTTTTCATTACTGTTTTAAAAATGGGTCGATTGTCACCACTAAATTTTATTAGAATTCTTTGCCGGGTGAAAATACTGATAAAATGTCTGCGAAGATGAAGAATGCTATTAAAATTTACTGGCCCATTTTTAAAAGGAAAGAAAAAGGCATTTTTTCACATTCAATAGTTTGACATGGTAGCGACGAAACTAAAAAAATAGAATCACAATAAAATGATAAAAATTTAGTGTGATACACAAACAAAAGCAAAAAACTTCTTAATAACACCATAAGAATAAGAAATGTGCATGGTTCTGCTCCTGTTTTCAAATTGGTAACACGTCTTCTTTGCACCTGATTGAAGAAAGACAAAGTCATTTCGAAAGGACCACTGCGCGGCAGCGTATTACTGTTTATTTTACTGTTTATTACTGTTAATTTTACGGTATAATAGTAGCAGCTGGAATGCCAGTATTATACTGTAAAATTAACTTTTTTTTTTTTTTTCCAGTGTCGATATCTTTTTTGGTGAATTTTTGACACGCGCACTTAAAAAGGTCCTCCATACCTGGCCTATAGCGTATACTTTTTTTTTTTTTTTTTTTTTTAAACGAGTACAGCATTGATTTAAATTCAAAGTATCAATCCATGTTTTAGGCTACACGGTATTTGGAAAGGAACAAATACCTAGGGAAAGGAATTACCTCAGTATTCAGATAACTTGCTTGCTATTATGGTCATTTCTTTCCACACCCCTTCTTTCTAATAATAGTAATAATAATAATAAAACACTTAAACTATTGCGAATTTTAGGAGATCCTGTGTTGGAAATATGGATAATATACGGACCATCTAACATTTTAAAATTTGAATTAGCGGGGAAACGCATAATACGCGCGCATATATATTTAAACGCATTTGAAGAAATAACTACCCATAAACGATAATGAAGTCGAATTCATTTGAGTTTTTTTTTATAAGGAATAGGCTGCAAGTGAAATAGAATAACCCAATTAAATTTTATGGCTTCCCAGAATGTTTCCGAAAGTTAAAACACGGGTGGATGAGCGTGCAGATAAATCGAAACCAAATTAGAAATACCCTTAATCTATGGTGCACACTGCAAAAAAAAAAAAAAAAAAAAAAAAAAAAAAAATAATAATACTGGCAGCTGGGATGCTAGTATTATACCGTAAAATCAGCATTTTTTTTTTTAGCATTGTAAACAAAAGGTAGTGACTAACAAATTTGAGTCTTTGAGTCTACCAGCTACTATCCACTTTTATGCTATATACATAAAGTATATATTTTATTAAATGTTTTATTTTATTAAACATAAATTTATAAAAACAAAATTTGATCCTGCAATAGATAACTTAAATTGTCTCTTGCCATTAAGTTTTGATGCACATGTCTGCATATCTGCGCAGTGCGCCCTATAGAAATATTATGAGGATAAAATAAGCTCTTAAAAGACATTTAAATTTGCATCCATGTTAAAAAAAAACAAATAATTTGCATATATGTTACAAAAGACAAATTGAGACTTGCATAGGTGTCACAACTTTATTTCAGTTGTAAATACTAATAACATTGAAAACAATAGAAAAATTTTAGTCTGCGTTTTATGTCACACTGAAAGTAGTTTGAAAGTAATCAAAGACGCTATGGAAAAAGAAATTGCCTGCAGATAAACCTGGGTATTCGGATAACTTTCATGCTGATGTGGTCATTACCCTGCTCTCTTTAAACTATTTTGCATAAACTATTGTGAACGCGTGAATGAAATAAAGAGGCTGACCTTTAAAACACACACCTGATAAAGTATTTTTAGGTTTTGAATCTAAATTTCCAAGGTCAAGGCGAAAACTTTCGATAGCAGAGCAGCTTAATGAAGAGAAAATAGTGAAAGGGATTGAAAGGCGATAACCTTTTATTGTTTTTCAGCAAGAGAATGGATAATATTTTTTCTTGCTGAATAAACATTGTTACTAAAAGTTATTGGACACTTATAGTGAAACGTTTATGGAATGGGGGGGGGGGGGGAGGGAGGCCATTCTAACGCAATTACAATATTTTCTTTTTCCCCATTTTATGAAATGTTCAGTGGAAACGTAATAACTGTCCAATATTCAATTCTAGTTCAATTTCTTATAAGAGACCAATAATGGGTAAATAAAATGAATCACTTCGTATAGGAAAGATTTCTTTATAAATTAGTTAACCTTATAATTTAGCAACAAAATAAGTTATTATTAGTATCATTATTATTATTACTAGTGGAGTTTTGCCCACTTTACTGGTTGGTTTTTTCAAATGAGTTACGGGTTATTGGGTTACGAATATAATTTCACTGCCGCGGCAGTGAGCATTTTTTTTTCATCTTTATTATGTTATAAGGCATTATTTGACAAGAGCAGTACTTTTCATCTTTAAAAAAGTGTAATTTGCCTTCAAAGGCACCGAGTGATTAATTTCAAAACCGGTTGATTAAATTAAGGCTTAGATTAAATGGAAATTTTCAGCATCGTCATTCACTTTGCTATTGAAACCTATTTGGCATTCTTTCAACTCGGATTTAATCACGGCAGAAGCAAAATTTACAGGAGAGTTCTTTCTGTTTCAGAAAAGTAATTCTATCTTTTTTAATAGTTAATTAAAAACTATTCCATATATATATATGTAGATATATGTTATGGCCGGTTATCTAAATGGGTATTAATAAGTCCAAGGCAGATTTTTGTTGAAATCTTACACTGTTTAATTTTCTGGATTATATCAAATATTTACAAATATGTACAAGTTAAAATATAATTAGAACAATCATGACAACTCGTAAGCTCGTAAAGGCCGTTTGCAGATACCATTTCTCAGCTCAGCTCGTAAAGGCTGGCCGTCGCCGGAGATTTAAGAGCATCTCCCGAGTCCGTCTTACTCAGTCTGCATCTCGACTCATTCTGTCTACTTCGTTCTCACGCTGTAAAAAAATTACTGCACTCATCAAAATTTATATTGTTCGCGAGGCATCATTCAACTTCACAAGCCCCAATAAAGTATTTGCTTGTGTTTGCAGTCTAAAGTTCAGATGAGAACTCCCGCGACCACATATATATATATATATATATATATATATATATATTGATCTCATTTTCGGCGGAAAAAGGATTAAAAACCGCTGAGCTGAAACCGAATACATTTTATTGAAAAGAGGACAAAATTTACTGTTTTGGGTTAAAAGATTGAAACTGGATTTATTTTACGAATGTCAAAAAATCGTCACAAAACGCGAAAAACCGCTAATAATCGCAAAAAAAAAAAAAAAAAAAAAAAAAAATCCCTTATAAAAAAAAATCCAAAAACTGCCTTGAAAGTGCATAATTTCTGACATATATAGGTACTTTCCTGACGAATCGTGTAGGTCTCTTAACCATTTCCGCAGAGTGGTCCCACTCCGGGCACACCTAATTTTAATTCCAAACTTGCAAGCAGCACCAAGAATATTTTAAGAAAATTTTGTTTATATAAGGAAAACTTAAAATAAGAAGTTCGTATTTTCTAAAAAAGTCGTTTGTAACTTCCGGTGTCAGTCAGCAATTTCTGATTTTACGAACAGACTTTGTCTGTGCCGGAAAGGGTTAAGAAAGTTGTAAACAAACATACCTACGAACACACAAACATCTATCTTTATTATTATAGATTACGTGTTTACCAGTCTATGTATGCCTGTGTGCTTGTATATATCCAGATGTTACGTCTTAGAGCCTCATTAGATATTGAATTAATCGATTTCAACAAATAATATATCATGTAAAATCATATAAATGCTCTGGAATCATAGAGCTTATGACTTAATAATACATCCAGTGGCGCATATAATAAATGCCAAAATGTCAGGCAAAAAAAAATTTTGTTTTCATTGAATCCCATCGAGACATTCAAGACGATTACTAATAAGAAAGAAAAATCATGGATCACGCATAAATTATGAAACGCTTTTCGACACTACCATAAAGGTGATATGACATGAGTTGAAAGGATAAAAATCTAAATATACAATTTAAAAAATATATAGCACAGTTGAAAATCTATTTTCAGCAATTACCATAAATAGATCGTATTGTATTCGATTTCTTTTGTACATCCCCGTGTCTGATCTTGAAGGAGATATACAGGTCACCATTGAAGGAGATGTGAATGGCGTAGGCAAGGTTCGAACCAGAGACCCCGGGATAGAAGGCAAGTTTTATAGTATCGAGCAAAAGGATAGCTCGGTTATTTCTTGCTATAAACTGATTGTTATCAATTGTCGATTGTAACTGATTGTCCGTGCGAGGATCCATATCTTATGCCGATAGATTTGGCGAGTTTTTGTTTGGCGATATATGAGGGGGGTTAGAATGACAGTGGAGTAAGTCAATATTTAATAATTTGAGAAATGAAGGGTTTTGTGAAACTTGTCGTATAGATCAGTTTCAACCACGTGATCACCAGCCCACCAAGTGTTATCCAACCAATCATAATCGTGGATTTGTAGCCTGTATTACGAGCCAACCAATCACAATCTACCATCTTTGGCGGGCAAACAAAAAACAAATCTAGTTGCTAAGGTGGTTGCTAGTCAGTTGAAACTGATGTATTGCCGTTGCATTAAGTGGTTCAACCTGTTTTGCCCTCTAGTGACTCCCTAAGTGAACTATGACTTATTTGACTGTTACATTGAACATAAAATAATATACGCTCAGTGAAAATATGGTTATCTGGATTTTTCAAATTTTTGACTTACTCCACTGTCATATGTTTCGATGTGGTAGTTGCGATCTTCAGCTTTTGTGGTTGCTTTATTTTAAACAATATTTTTTCTGTTGATTTAATATTATGTAAATATATTTTTTGTGCATTTTTATAGATATTTTTCTATTTTGTATATATACTTTTATAAATTGTAATGTCAGTTGTGAACGAGATTTTTATTTTTTTTATCTCTGCCTTCGAATATATATATATATATATATATATATATATATATATATATATATATATATATATATATATATATATATATATATATATATATATATGTATATGTATATATGTATATGTATATATATATATATATATATGTATATATATATATACTAGGGGGCCTACCCCCTGCGAGCTACGCTCGCCAACCCCCGCTCAGACTTCGAGGCCTCTAAAAACATGACAGCGTGCTTTATTTTATAAATATTGGTAAATCTGTAATTGGGTTGCCATGCTTTTAACGTTTTAATGGGGCATTTTTTGATTATCATGGCCTCATACACAGCTGTTGCGACAACTGACGACTGTTTTCGGGAATGATAAGTAAAATCAATTACAACGTGAAAACCAACTTGTATAAAATGGTTAGGTTTAAATTGTGGCTACCTCTCGGACTTTTATAACAACGATCTGTATTCTATTCTTCCTTTGCGTTTAAGGATGAGAAAAATTACATCTGCTTGTGAATAACATTAAGAACCACGGTATTGAAAAGTACTATGCTATAGACATTTTCAGTAACAGGTTTTAATTTTCTCCCTATTTTAGTGCACCATCATGCATATTTTCATGTTATTTTAAATATGTAAATTATTTTTTTTAATTAATATGTATATACGAATTTTCTAATAATTATTTATCATACAAAATTAATTAAATATTTTGTGCATGTATGCCTGCATTTATTCGGCATCAATTGATGAGATATTTAAACAAATTTGCTATCCCCGATAATTTTACACCATGTTATGTCACTTGAATATTGTCCATAAGAAAATCGGGTACTTTTCCATTATAGGATCCTTTGCGTTTAGGTTTGGCGTAATTCGAGCTTCAAAAAGGGATAGATTCGTTAATATACATAGATTTGTTGCCAAAAGTTATGAAAACAAACCCAATAAACTTTTGGTGCTTTTCTATTATAGGGGTCTTGACGCTTTTTTTAAAAGCTTGGCGGAAAAAACCAAGCAGGATATTTTATTCTTCCGTTCAGTTGGACAATTATTATTTTATATATTAGTTTCAAATATACAAATTAATGATTTTATAAAGTCGTTTAATTAAATTTTACAAAAAAATAACAAAATGATATCAATAAATAATAATTACTATTAATTCCTTTTCCTTCCTTTCTTTTGCGTTTACCTAAATGACGTCATTTGGACGAATTTATTCAAAACATTTTCAGTTTATAAATTAAATTAAATGCTGACAGACGATTGAATCCTGACGATAGAAATGTGATTTTTTTTTTCAGATTTTACTGAAAAACATAATTTAATCACAATCTTGTCTTTATTATCGATTGAAATAAAAGATAAATCCAATTTCAATTTGAAAATGACGAATAAAAAGAAATCAATAATCCCTATCGGGATCCTTTTCAATTTTTTTCCCTTTTTTGTCACAAAAAAACTGAGTAATTAGTTGCCATCATTACAGAAATGTCATTAAATTTAGAAAAAAATTAATATCTCGAAAACTAATTCCAATTTCAAAATTCTATTACCAGTTTTGACATCCGCGGATTTTTATGAAAAATTGGTATTAATTTCACCATCAAGCGTTTAATATTTTATTAAAAATAGCCCTGAAACATAATCAGTTGTTTAATCAGTCGTTTCATAAAATCGTTTCATAAATTCGTTTCATAAAATCGTTTCACAAATTCGTTTCATTAGGATTTTATATATATAGGGTAGATAATTAAATTTTACAAAAAAATAACAAAATGATATCAATAAATAATAATTACTATTAATTCCTTTTCCTTCCTTTCTTTTGCGTTTACCTAAATGACGTCATTTGGACGAATTTATTCAAAACATTTTCAGTTTATAAATTAAATTAAATGCTGACAGACGATTGAATCCTGACGATAGAAATGTGATTTTTTTTTTCAGATTTTACTGAAAAACATAATTTAATCACAATCTTGTCTTTATTATCGATTGAAATAAAAGATAAATCCAATTTCAATTTGAAAATGACGAATAAAAAGAAATCAATAATCCCTATCGGGATCCTTTTCAATTTTTTTCCCTTTTTTGTCACAAAAAAACTGAGTAATTAGTTGCCATCATTACAGAAATGTCATTAAATTTAGAAAAAAATTAATATCTCGAAAACTAATTCCAATTTCAAAAATCTATTACCAGTTTTGACATCCGCGGATTTTTATGAAAAATTGGTATTAATTTCACCATCAAGCGTTTAATATTTTATTAAAAATAGCCCTGAAACATAATCAGTTGTTTAATCAGTCGTTTCATAAAATCGTTTCATAAATTCGTTTCATAAAATCGTTTCACAAATTCGTTTCATTAGGATTTTATATATATAGGGTAGATATATATATATATAGGGTAGATATATATATATATATATATTTATATAAAATGTATAAATATTTGCATTTTTATGTAGACAATTTCTCCATTCTATGATTTTAAGTGCTATCTATATGAGATATATTTTTCCAAAGGTTTCCACAAGTTAGTTTTGGTTAGTTTTTTTCGTTCGTTTGTTAATTGTTTACAATATGTCTCCCTGGCAGTAACCGTTATTTAACACAAAACGGCTTCTTAGGTTTATTAAACGAATTAGTTTTCTTTATGTATTTTCATTACTTGTTAAAATATCGAAAATGACGATGAAATTTTGTTTTAGCATTGTACTTATTTTTTCAAGATGGTGCGAAAACACGGTTTAGTAAACGTACGTTCATAAATATTTAAAAAGAATGTTTTTCCGCCATCTTAAAAAACTTAGCAATATGTTAAAATTGCGTTTTGGCGCCATTTTGGAGTTTGTCGCCAATAGCGCCAACCGACACAGGATATGGAACTTTTCCGTCCGTGCGAGATGGTGTCGCCACAATCTATACATGTATTTGAATACCTACCACATATTACATTAAAATTTTATTCAGCTGCATAGTTCTGAAAATACTTTTATGGTAGTTACTATCCATAAACAGTAATGTATTCATACTACTTTGTATAGCCAGTATATGAATTTATTTATATTATACCATGAAGTATTATACTCACGCCGCATAGTATAAAATTTAAAGAAAGTTTAAGGACCCGTTACGTACTTGAAAACGTACTTTCAGCCATTCCTGTTCATAGTCGGTAATTAATTTTAATTGTTTTGTGAGTCGAGTATATCAATTTATTTATATCAATGCATGTGATGAATACATATTATAGAATATAGATGAATACATATTATAGAAAGAGAAAGAATAAACCCGGCTGAACAACACATAACATTGTTGTAGACGCACTTTCAGTAATTCTCATTCATAGTCGGTAATGCAAATTATTTTCAGAAATCTTGTATATGATCTTTAGGATTATACGTGGGGAAAGTTTAAGAAGGCAGTGTGTAAAAGCCTAGCTCGCCTAATCACTACCTTTGGCTTAATTAGGTTGCCATATCGGGCGATATAGATGTAACATATATAATATACTAAAATCTGGTTAAGATAAGTGAAAAGGCGAAAAAAAAAAAAAACCCTTGGGATTTTTAACACGAGAAATAAATATGTCAATCAATTAAAATTAAAATAAACATGAAAATATATACATTTTAATTAGAATGGAAAACTAATTTTCTCAGGATATTCTTTTTTAGTGCTGCCATCTGTCGGTAAAATGTAAAGATTTTATTTAATCTTATCTTGAATAAATAATAAATAATGGTATTTTCATTAGATCGCAAAAAGTTTTCCAATTTTTTTATATCAGACATTTACACATCAAAAAGATAACGAAAGTATTCTTCATAATACAAGAATATACGAAAATTTATATTTCTCTCGAGTAGTAATCAATACCTCAAAATTCCTTACTGTTGAAAAAATGATGATCTGAGATACAACTAGGGGAGAATTGTTTTATAGTTATTTGATTTGAGTAAATTGAACGAAAAAGTTGAAAGATGAGACATAGTGTAGTGTTGTGAGTAAAAATTATTATAAAAGTCTTCACTTCAACTATTTAATTAAATAATCACATTGAGCAAAATATACATAGAAACAATTGATTTTTTTTTTTTTTTTCAAAATAATATTTTAAAGTTTGCTTTTATGTGTGTGTAGTTAAATGTATAAATTGCGTGACTGTGTGGTTCTATAAATAGCTGCGTACTTGCGTTGTCTGTGTGTAAGAATGTATATTTATGGAAGCATTTCTGATTTTAATATCTTGAAATGATTTTTATGAAACTGCTTGCGTAAGTATTTTTTTTTAATATAGCTCAAGAAAGTTACTAAATATTTAAAGCTTTTGACTTTCAAAAAAGAATGAAGGAAATAAAGCATCTGCAAAATATAAAGAATAACAGTTCAAAATTTAATTAAAAATAACAAAACAGACATAAAAAAAAACAAACTTTTATTGGCTGATTAATTGAAGTTCTTTGATATGTAGTGTCGCCATCTACAATGCAAAATTGAAAACAGAACATTGTAATTTTTTTCTTTGAGTTCCGTTGGAAGAAACACGTACCTAGACGGAAGCTTAATTAGAGAGCTTTCTATTTCTTATCTTTATTTTCTCTTCATTAAAAAAAAAACATTATGCTTTTACTAAATCTCTTTCGGAAGTATTATATCAATAGCAGTATCGGAAGAGGAAACATAAAAAACAACGAAATTATAGTAAAGAATTGGACAATTAAGCTAAGATATAAAATATATTTTTAACATGCATATAATTAATCTTAAATAATAGCATTCCAGTGTAATGATTTTAATTTTTTTTTCATTTATAGTAGGATTATTTTGACTATTGGTGGTATAAATATTTAACAGGACGTTTCTCATATAAAATTAAAAGCATCTATGGCAAATTTTAAAATGTGTAGAAAACAAAATATTTTTTTTTTCGAAAGATATAATAAATCTAATGAAAGTCACATTCCATCACTATTGAAGTTTTTTAAAAGAAGTGTTAGGTTTTGATAACATATGTTTTATTAGCAAGTTCTTTTAAAGCATTTCTACGTCGCGTCGCACAGTGGAGTATTTGGCGCAAAATCCTGGCCAAAATTAATTTTCATGTATTTTAAAGTTAAAACCATTGTTGTTGACTTACTATTAGTAAAGCACTTAATTGATGTTATATATGCATAAATGTATGTATTTAAATAAATAAATAATGCAATGTTTACTTCATTGTTTCTTGTTTATAAGAGACTTTACTACACATAAATGCGTAATTATTTATAAAAATCAATGCATCTAATATATATATTACTTGCATTTATTATTTACCAAAGTTGAGTCTCTGTAGTATAGAGATGCTGGTTTTTGAGTGTTTTTAATAGGTTTGCAGTCCTCCCAAAAACATTGATATCTAAAAATGAAACAATATGCGGAAAAAAAAAAAGTTGCCTTCAAAACTATAACCAATACGATTATAATTCAAAAATGGTCCGACAAACCCCGACACAGCTTTAAAAAGCTTTGAATATATTAGATAATATATTTCAATAAATATATTTCAACAAATATATTTCAATAAATTAGGTCTAAAAAAGCTTAATGTTAACCCATTTTCAACTTTAATTATTTTTTATTATATGAAAAGTAAAATTGTTTAAATGTACACGTCAAAGTATACATTTAAACTCAATAATAAATCTGAAACATAACAGAAAGCCACGTATTCTCACAAAGAAACTTTCTCTTCAACTGAGGCTAGGAGCCACCGGATCTGACTCATACGTCTGAAATATACATAGATCGATGCATCAGTTAGTCAGCTATTATAAATTATCTTTTTACAATTGTTGAGCAAATTTTAATTTCTGACTTTTTGGCCAGGATTTTGCATCAAATACTCCACTGTGCGTCGGTAGAAAACAGGAGTGGAAACAGTCCCGCATTTTTCCTATGTATAAGGGTGCGTATGGTCCTTACTCTTCTCTACCATTATTTCCTAATAATAATCTTTTCCTTATTTAATTGCAGAAAATTATTACTAATCTGCAATTAAATAAGACGAGAGTTACTATTCGGTAGTCAAAAGTGAGGACGGTACGCATCCTGTAATTATTAGATACACTAGTATATAACCCCCGTCAAAAATGACGGGTTGTTGACCTGCGTTCCATTTTCATAAGACTTCATAGAAAAGTACACTCTAAAGTCTGTAGATGGCGCCAAAACAATCTAGGTGTCAACGATTTTAATCAGATGGTGATTAAATCATTGGTGAAATTGGTGATTAAATCATGATTTAAATCAACTGATTTGCTTTTAAATCATTGAATTAAATCAACTTTTCTTTAAATCATTGAATTAAATCAACTGATTTTTTGTTTAAATCATAAATTTACTAAATGTTTAAAATGACATAAAAAAATAAAAATAAAATCTAAGATAAACATAATTTGGAAAGTTTCTATGGATATTTTATCTTATGAATAAACAAAAAAAAAAAAAGCTTTGAATAATTGTTTCTAAACGTAATTCCTTATGCTTGTAAAAAAATAAGTACAATAAGTTTGTAAAAAAAGCTAGTATATAACCCCCGTCAAAAATGACCGATTGTGGATCTGCGTTCCATTTTCATAAGACTTCATACAAACAGCATGAAAGGTTTGTATTGTAGAAAAGTACATTTTAAAGCCGGTAGATGGCACCAAAACAATATTGTTCGTTTGTTTCTATCCATGGTTTCTATCTAGGATTCCGTGGTTTAATCTGGATTTTTAATTAAGAACTTAAAACATTATAATAGGATATGATATACATGTTTTATAGGAAAATATGCTGAATAGATATGATTTCAAGTAGAATATATTATCATTTAGCTCTGATATGTTAGCATAGGTTTTTCATTAAGCCTAACGTGGCGTTTAACTACGGTCGATTCGCAGACCAGAGTGGTTTCGCCCGGAATGGTTACAGACACTTTCTTGCCTTCGGATTTTATTATAAGTGGATAGATAGATGTTTTGCTCGCTGGATATAAATTATTCCATTACTATAGCTACTATAGGCAAGAAGTGCGAACCAAACCAAACGCAACTGAAACCTATCATATACTTCTGCAGAAAGTTCCTGTTTCATTTTTTAATAAATTAATTATTCAACTACCTTTTTGACATCTTTGAATACAATTAGTTTAATTTATATTTTTTTTAACATAAAAGTTCAGCTTTCTAATTTCCGTAACTTACATCAAACTATGCATACAATATATAATTGCAGTATGTTTCAAACGTAACGGAACAAACTTTAATGAGTGATAGATGTATTATAAAAGGTTTTTGGAAGGGTAGATAGAGAACTTTAAAATAAAATTTAATTAGTTCTGATGTTTTAACGTGATCAAAATAGTAACCACGCTTCTCTCCTCTTATGAACGATTTCTTTAATTGGCCGTCAGTAAAGCTTATTTTGTTGCTTTTAAAATTTCTTGTATTTTATATTTTAATTTTATAATTTCCTTCGTAATTCATTATTATTATGTATACGAAAATTCCAAAATTATTTGCACGGTATTGTAAACAATTCTTTCTTCAAATTTAAAACCATTCTCTGGTGCTAGGGTCGTCAACCTGCAGTCAAATATCGCACGTGGACATATTTTCAGTGGCACGCTGACTAAACTTTATTATTTCTATTCTTTAATCTTCTACTAGGTATCATCTGTCGTGGAGTGATATTTTTTGTATTTATTTTTTGTAACATAGTTCTTTCACACTCTTATTATTATTAAAACTATTTTGTATTGTTCGAATCTGTTATAATTCTCAAACGGAATAAGCTTACAAGTGAATGTACATAATTAGTAATAATTATGTTTATCATATAATTAAATATTTCTACAATAACATACATACGCTTTATAGGTATGCAGAAATTTGATTGAATTGGCTTAGCATTGAAAATAATTTTTAACATACTATTTACACAACCCTGGAATTGCCGACCCCTGTTTCCTAGCGCCTCAATGCCTCAATTTTACCAAGCATTCTTTAAGGAAAAGCAAGCTTTTCTTTTGGCAAGTCTTATAAATCTTTAAATTTTGATACATTACTTTTATTATGTTTGTAAAATGTATATATGTTTGTAAAATGTATATACGCACATTCACATGATTTGATTAACATCAAATAGTTTTTATTTCGATATTGAATCTTAATTTTAAAGAAAAATAACTGAATGTGAAAAAGAAATTATAGACAACTATTTTAAGACAAAATAAAACTGGGAACATCCTTTTATTATTATTTAATTTGTTAAACAATTTGTTTTTATTATAAATATGTAAAAAAAAAAGCCTATATATCAGTCATTTTAACCCATTAGGCGCGCTCTATATATTAACCTACTTTTTATGGAGTTGTTTTTCTTTATAAATAGGAAGCCTTTAAAGTACTTCTAAAAAAAATTAAAAATTATCGTATATTCAAGAGAAAGAGTATGTTTTCAAAATGGGAGCAAAGGCGCGCCCAATCCTAATGAAGTTATTTTTTTTCAAAATTTTTACTTATGCCACCGTGCATTATTTCTGAGTTCTTTAGCTGTAAAATGGAAACTATCATTCTGAAACTGATATTTTACGGATAATTCATATAAATTAGTCCAACATCTACATGTATACTAAAAATCAAAAATAAAATTGCTGATTCCATAAGCATTTTCATTATCCACCTCTTTATGCTTCATCATTACATCATTTTTGCCTGCTGTTTTACATGAAAATGATTGAACATTTTTTATACAGCATTATGTTGCATTTTTTTTCATCTTCCGAAATTGGTTTTTTAATTTTTTTTCGTTTTCTTTTAGCACTTTGCTTCGTTTTTTCTATATTCTAATTTGTAGATTCATCAGAACTTTCGTTTAAAATATCAAGTCTGTGTTTAATACTTTTTTTTTTTTTTTTTTAACAGTAAATAAGATCTGTCTTTATTGTCTGTTGATTTGGAATATACGGAAAGTTCTACTCCTCCAGATATATCACGGGGTAAGTCGTCGCATAAATTATTTTCTATTACATCTTCCTCACCTGTTACAATACTGCGATCAGGTGGCAAACAAACGATTTCCGGAACATCCGAAAATCATCCAAATCTAAAATAAAAGTTGTTCAATTCTCTTCCTCGTAAAATAGTCAGAAAAAATTATGTAATGATAAAGAATAAAGAAATGAATAATGAAAATGCTTATGAAACGGGTAACTTCATTTAGTTTTTTTTTTATTATAAATGCAGAAGTTGGACTAATTTATATGAATCCTTCTTAAAATATGAGTTTCAGAATGATATTATCCCTTTTATAGCTAACAAACTGAAAAATAACTACCATAAATGCACGGAGGCTTATGTAAAACTTAAAAAAAAAAAAAAAAAATTATCCCCATTAGGCGCCATTGCTTCCATTTTGGGAATAATTTATGCTTTCGGTAATTGTAATTGATCTATTATACATAGTATTAATTCCGGATTGGTGTTGTTTTATATAATACACAGTTATAAACATACACCCAGAGAAAAGTTTTGTTGAATCAACAAAAATTTGGTTGGCCCAACAAAACTTTCCGTTTAAATATGGGTCAATGGAAATTTTGTTTGAATCAACCAGAAAAATATTGTTGATTTTTTTTGCAGTTCCAACAAAAAAATTTTGTATCATCAATAAAAAAAATGTTTTGTTAACTCAAGTAAAAATTGTTCAGTTTTACTTGAATTAACAAAATTCTTTTGCTGAAAGTTTTCTAAAAATAAATATAATTATCTGTTACTTTAAGAGTTCTTTTCAGTTTCGGCAGCAAAAACTTTTGTTTAAAGAACAATTGTTTAGTGTAATTTTAAGAATTTTCTTTGTTTTAACAACAAAAGCTTTTTGTTACAGAAACAATTATAATATTTAATTTTAAATTATTTTTTGTATTAGAACCAATCTAACCTTAACTATTTTTTAATTCATTTTCAGCAGTGAAATACGCCTGTAATCCTTGAATAATAACAAATGAATGAATGAAATTTTATCCTGCTTTTTTTTTTCAAGCGTAAACTGACAGATTGAACAATGTCCCAAGCCGGGACTCGATCCCGTGTCCTCAGAACAGCGCGCTGAGGCTCTACTACTGAGCTACAAGGAACGATATCCAAACTTGAAATTTCTCACTCTTATATATGTCGGATCAGCTGCAACCGCAGCACAAGATGGAAATGTCATCATGAGCACAGGGCCATCTTAAGACATAAAAGTAGGGGAAGCCCGACGTTACTCTGGGGTCCTCCTCTACAAATTGCTTTGTTATTCATTAAATCCATTTTAGTTATGCTGCAACAATTTGAAATTTTACCATCAGAATTTCGAGTAAAGAACAATTTAGAAATAGCGAGCTTCTTAGATAAAAATTTCGTAAGGAAAAGGTGCATTTTTTACCCTGATTCATTTTTTTTTTTTTTTTTTTTTTGTAAAAAGTTATTCTGAAAAATTAATTTGGGGGTACCTTTGTATTTCTTTGGGTAAGCACTGGCTTTCCTGGCCTATTCGGTAAACAGGCCCTGCATGATCATGCAAATTTATGCGGCAAACATGAGACGAAAATACAAAGCCCAGCATAGGGCAACATATAGTTAATTTTTAATTCTTTTTCAGCAGTGAATTACGCCTGTAAAAAGCAGGATAAAAATTCACTGGTTATTATTCAAGGATTAAAGGCGTAATTCACTGCAGAAAATTAATTAAGAATTAATTGTGTTGCCGTATGCTGGGGCCTCAGAGCGCTATTCTGAGGACCCGGGTATGATTCCCGGCTTGGGACATTTTTCATTCTGTCGGTTTAAAAAAGCTGGATAAAAATTCACTGGTTATTATTTAAGAATTACAGGCGTAAATCACTGCTGAAAATGAATTAAAAATTCATCCGTGCATTAGTTCTTGAGATTTATTTGTAGTGAAAATCATGAAAAAAGTAGCATAGCAGCGCCACCTTTTGGGCTATTTACACCAAAACGTAATCAGGTTCTATTTATGTCAAAGTCTAATTCAATTTGTAGTTTGATGTAAATCAGTGCATTAGTTCTTGAGAAATCGCGAATCTATTGCAGAAATCGCGAAAATTGCAACATAGCAGCGCCACCTGTTGTGCTATTTACGCCAAAAACTAATCAGCGCCAATTTATATCAGGAAGTAACTGAATATAAAGTTTTGTTAAATTCCATGCATTAGTTCTTGAAATAGAGCGCCCACAAAATTTTTGTCACATATAGACAGACAGAATCATAGACAATCATTTTCTAAAAACAGTCAAATTGTGTTCAGGACCTTCTAAAATCCGTCCAAAACCAGAAGGTGAAAATTTCATGACTCCAATACTTTCTTCTTGTAAAGATAGAAGAAAATAATAAATGAGATAGGGGATTTTTAAAACTACCTTGTCCGTGCCAGTTAAAAAAGTTTTAATTATCCAAAAATTATGTTAATCCTTTAACTATATAGCTATATAAGTCAAATAAACCAAGTTACGCGAGAGGGTTATGGCTACTACACAACAATTTAAATTTTGTATAAATTACAAAATTATGGTAAAATTAAAAAAACAGATTTTGTTAACTCAAGTAAAATTGATGAAATTTTGTTAAAGTTTTGTAAGAGTGTTAAAAATATTTTTTTCTGAATGTAACAAAACCAACTTTTTACTTCAACTAAAATTTTGCTTGAAACAACCAAAATGTACTCAACAAAACATGTTTTGTTGTTTTAATCAATTTCTTTTTCCGGGTGTATTTTAACTAAAATATATAATTTGTATTATAAAGTTATTTAAAAAAAAAAATCTTTCGAATGCGGCCAAAAAAGCTATTTTTCAACTTTTTTAACACCCTTTTAAAAAATAGAAAACTCAAAAAAAAAAAAAAAAAAACAGAAGTTATTTCATATTATTCAAAATGGAAATAACATGAACCTTTTAATAATATATAAAATACTCAATTTAGAAAAAAATCCTGAAGCAATGTTCCCAAATTGGAAGCAATAGCACCTAATGGGTTAAGAGTGCAATATTTAAATATTTCTCCTAAGGTCTACTACATTTTAAAGAAGAATGCTATATATTTCACAGAAAAAGTTCAGGCCGTATTTGACTAAATGTACATAATCTAATAAAGCGTTATCCACCTAAGGACCTTTAAGATGCAAGCTGCGACGCATAGTCCATGGAAAAACAGCGATATTTTAATTTAAGGAAATTTGAATTTTTATAACGGAAAATTTTCCTTAAGCAATTCAGCAACAAACACATATGATATACAAAATAAAAATTGGGGGTATTTTTATATACAGTAAAGAAAATGCGAACAAAGTTCAATAACCCCCAGTTAAACAGATAGTTTTACAATCGTTAAATACTTCAAGAATTATCTGTTTGAATTCGTATAAAACACACATATTTTTCGAGAAATTGCTCCTTATATATCAAGGATGTGCCATATTCTAGTTGGAATAATAATAAAAATCCATATTATAAATTAAAAACATGGTGTCACAATGACGACCTGACCAATAAATTTTGCTTTTACTGTAATTTTTTTAACCTTCTAAACATCACACAATTTAAATTTTTATACTGTCGAGCAGGAAACAAAATGTACTTTAAAATGTAATTTATTTGAAAATTGTGCCTCAATTTCCTGAATATTTTATGGTTTTTAGAGTAATTTTCAAGCATGATTTTTTTTAGCCGGATTACGAAATATTAAACCATTTGCACTTAAAACAATATAAATAGTTCAGGATGTGTTTCCGACTAATGTTTCAGAACGAAATTAAAACTTCATCTATAAATAAAATACTAATAAAACACACATTTAACAGATGTGTAAACGAACTGCGTGCTTAAACACTGGATTAATCTCGAATTAAAAATGCTGAAAGATCAAAATTAAAATAAATTAAATGTAAAAAAAATCTAAGAGTTTTCAAAAAAAAAAAAAAAAATCACATTATGTTCTGTGCATCGAGCAGTGTGTTCTGAAACCTCGGAAGGTGGTATTAATAATAATGAACCCTGGTGGTATTAATAATAATGATAATAATAATAATGATGATGATGATGATGATGATGATGATAATGATTTCAAGTAGACATTTAAATAAGGCGTAAATTTGGGACACAAAATATGGCGCTTTACTTTAACACTTACCAAAATAGTTGAAAAGTGTTTATGAATTCAGTTTGTCTGGCCGTCTGTCTGTCAGTCTACCCCGTAAACATATTCGGATTATCATGTATAATCCGAGTTATACATGACCGAGTTTAACATGTATCGATATATGTTATTGGGCTTTATTATGGCAGGTTCTGTATTGAAAATGAAATGTGCAACGTTTATAGTTCATTTACCAGAGACACTCAAAAGAACTCCGTTACATTATGGTCTATGGGGAAAAATCGTTTGCAATGCATTTTAATAATGTACTGCAGAAATAAACATGTTTATTTTACGATATAATACTGACACCTCAACTGCCAGAATTATACCGTAAAATTGACAGCAATAAACAGTAAAATAAGCAGTAATACACTGCCGCCAATGTGCAGTAGGGTATTAGTGTTTATTTTACTGTTTATTACTGTTAATTTTACGGTATAATTCTGGCAGCTTAGGTGCCATTATTATACCGTAAAATCAACATTTTGTTTTTGCAGTGTATAGTCTTTATTAATTCGATTTGGTTTATTGTGTCACATCTCTTAAAATATTGTGATTAGATGGACTACATTTTGTACCACTTACTATAAAATTCCAGATTCCAGCTTGAAAACAAAAATTATATTTTTACAGCATTAAAATAGTATCAAGTGATTTCTTTATCAACAATAGAAAGCAATTATGCAGTAAAGGTTGAGTGATAAGAGCTTGGCTGGAAAGCTTACCTTTCCTTATTAACGAATAGAAACGCTCTCCTTTAAAGACCAGTTTTTCCAAAAGAACTCTTTTATCTAAGGTCTAATAAATTTTTGCAGTGTAGAAAAACGCTGAAGCAGACGGTGAAGCTACAAAGATTTATGTTATAATCCACTGTCAGAAAAACAAAAAATATTTTATCAGTATGATTTCTGTATTTTTTTGGGAAATATTCTCCTAATTTAAAAGATTTCGTGAATATGTCAGAATGCAGAGAAGATGGATTCGAGAATATCTTTGACAGATAACGGTGCTATTTTTTCAGCACGATTTCTGTATATTAACGAAATTTTTGTCACAATGCAAGCATAAAAATAAATCCCATAATCTTAGTAAAAATGACAATTTAACAAGACTTATAGCACTGTTATTTGTCAAGGATAGCATACTTTCAAATCCATATTCGCTACATTTTGTCCAATTGAAAAAAAAAAAAAAAAAAAAAAAAACTTTCATTCGAAGAAAAAAAAGGTTAAGAAAAAAGCATAATATGAATGTTGTATTGGCAAACAGACACACACACGCGCACAGACACATGTATACTATATATGAGGACATGAGTTTCAAAACTCGCCTTATCCAAAATTTAAAAAATCGTGTTTTCTCTATCAATCTATTCTATTAGTAAATCTTCACTGAAAAAACACTATAATCCGCAGAAAAATTAGTTTTAGAATGTATTTCTGTCGTTCTAAAATCTTGGTTTACAATGAAAACCACTGGAAGCAGTGAGGGGTTTTTCGCGATTTCCTCAAATTTGATTTTTTGGATAAGGAGAGTTTTGAAATTCACGTCCTCATATATACGTTAATGGGGAGTACCAGTTGTTTGAGAAGTGGAAATAATTTGGATAATAATAATAATAATAATAATAATAATAATAGTAAGATATATTTATGTATCGATGTATGAAATGAAAGTATGATTATGTGCCGAAATAAGTTTCTAAGGTTAGTTTCTTCAAATTTTAAGAAATTGATATGAAAACAACAACAACAGCAGCAGCAGCAGCAACAGCAGCAAAGATAAATTTATCTGTGATTTTACATTCTAAAAAATCTACTTTTTTAGGTAAACGATTTTAAAATGTGGAATTTTTGCGATTGTAATAATAAATATTTTTTAGTTTTCGGTCATTTAAAAGTCATTATATTCAGGAAAGGAATTTTCCCTTTAAGGTTTTATATCACAGCGATACGATATGCATAGGAAACATAAGAAATTACCATAACCAATATCGAATTGTCTAAAGTATTATTTATGAGATTATTTCTGATATATATATATTTGAATAGCAAAATTGTTATTCTGTTTGTACGCAAATGAAGGAAATTATCTTTTGTCCAGTTTCATAAGTTTATTGTTCAATTGTAAAGCGCGTCATTTGATCGCATATCTCGAAAAGAGAGAAATGTAGAGAAGATTGTATGAAGAATAAATTTAATCTTCATAACATTCTTCATAATCATGCAGTTTAACTTCTATTTAACAAACTTCTATTTTATGAAATTCTCAATTTAATGAATTTTTTCTCGAACCTTGGATTTGAACAAAAAATAACAAAAGAAAAAAATTATAAATAACAAAGAGTAATTTCTAATTAACGTTCTAACCGTTTACAACATACACTGTAAAAAAAGAAAAATATTTCTTAAGCTACGAAAATATAATACAACCACAAACGAAAATTTACAACAACCTCTTCCGAGCAAACCACTATTCCGAAAAGCGTTTTTACTTTCAGAAAGCTGGGAAACCAATATATTTTCGATATTTAAAGAATGATGTATAAAAAAGAAAGTTTCTTTTGCTTCCGCTGATTTATCGTAATCGCTTGTGAGAAGTTCTTTTTAGTGTATTAATCAGTTTTCTCAATCCGGAGGATGAGAATTTTAAGATGCAATCAATTCTCGATTAAAAATTTTTAGCTGCGTAATTGAATTTATACATGCAAGAGTAACAAAAGAATATTACTTTTAATGCTAATGTTGTTAATTTATTGCGCTTATCTCTAAAACATGTTTGTTGAGCATGAAAATGTTTACTTGAGAGTTGATAGTATCCGAAAAACCTATATAATGCTTCCTTAAATCTCAAAAGAATATCGATATCTGAGGTTTCTAAAAATAAAGAACGCTTTTGAGAACCGTGGGTAACTTGGAAGACGTTATTGTATATTTTAGTTTGGTAATATTGTACTTTCCTAGATTAATATATATATATATATATATATATATATACTATATATTACACTGTACTAAGGAATCCTATTTCGAAAAATTCTTTCATTTTCTTTGTCAATCAACATTCCATTATACACTATTAGAACGTTCTTCTTACGAATATTCATGGTTCTAGTTCGCCTTTTAATTTTAATGAAAGAAATTTGAAATGATGGAGGAAATCTCCCCTTAAAAAACCATATCAAAGAGAAATGTTTACAGCTTTGAAACAATTCGATGTAGGTTGGAATTAATCATCCTATTAATTTTTCCTATCACAATTGCCAGTATGGCCTTTATTATTATTATTATTATTATTATTATTATATTATTATTATTTAGGCATTCCAAATTCATACCGGAAATTTAGAAAGAAAAAATCTTACTTTATGTAATCACGAAATGTCTGCATAATAAAGAAAAAAAAAAAAGAAAAAGAAAAAGAAAAGGAGAAGAAGAAGCCAAATTGGCAATTTTTCTTACCAACAATATGTTTCAAGCATTTAAAAAAATCTGAACAATTTAAAATACGACAAAATTACGTCCAACGACTATAATGCAGATGCTGTAAATTTCAAAAAATAAAATTTTAAAAGATAAAAGTAAACGTCCTTTTTCATTTAATGAAAAAAAAATTAATTAGTACATGCAAAAAATATACAAGTCAGCAAATATTGCCGCTTTGAACGTTGTAGTTAAAACGGAACAAAAAATGTATAAATGTGTAGACATTTTACTTTGAAAATGAAATCAATAGAACTTCCATTAAACAAAATCTCCATATAATGAATTATTTTGGAGGAATCATGGGAATTCGTTAAATATAAGTTCAACATTAATAATCTTCACAATTATTGGAACACTACTTGTATCATCGTGTTGCGCATTCGCAGCATATACAATAGTCATCATCCATTTTTAAAAACCAACCATTTTATTAACCACAAGATATCTTCCAAAATAGTAATCTATAAAAATCATTTGTCGAATTCTCTAAAAATTGTGCTACTGCAGTCAGCCTACTATGATGGAATAGGAAGAAACGAAAAAAATTCTTTTTTAGACCTTATTAGACATATGTATAGTTTTTTTTCGATTTGACCATCATTTTTTTCCGTTTAAGCAGGATTCCGTTATAGACAGTTTCCGTATTCAAAGGTTTTATTGCATTTATTTTATTTTAATTTAGTTTTTAGAACCAAAATATGTGCCTTTGGTATCGTTTTACTTGATAGTTCTTGAAATCCCAATTCTGTGTTCAGGAAAATTGTAGAAAAACTTTGACATCCAAATATAAAATCTCATAAGCCCCATCAAATCTTTCTAAGATAGGACCTTATTTCTTTTAATTCATATGAAAAAGCTATCATATTTTTGACATTCTAATAATTTATAAAAATTAAAGTACCAAATAATGTTCCTTAAATTTATAAATAATGTATAAAATAATGTTTATTTATTCGGTAGATTTTATGAAACTAAATATATTCGAATTTTTACATTGTTTTAATTATCTTATATTTATATATATAGTATATTTAGTAGTAACTTTATTTAAATATATGTACAATTCTATACAATTTATGTAAATGAGAGTTTAAGAAGTAACATATTAAATGGGTAATTGACCTCTATTGCACACTCATATATAAAGTGGCACACCTATGTGTATTTGAGCGTAAAAGAGTATATTCGTGTTGAGCCCCACCAATAATTTTGACAACTCTACACCTATGAGAACAAATTCTATATATATATATATATATATATATATATATATATATATATATATATATATGAGGACATGAGTTTCAAAACTCGCCTTATCCAAAAAATCAAATTCGAGGAAATCGCGATAAACCTCTGACGGCTTCCATTGGTTTTCATTCTAAACCAAAATTTTAGAACGCCAGAAATACATGCTAAAACTAGATTTTCTGCGGATTGTAGTGTTTTTTTCAGTGAATATTTACCAATAGAATAGATTGATAGAGAAAACATGTTTTTTAAATTGTGGATAAGGCGAGTTTTGAAACTCACGTCCTCATATATATATACTAGATAGATATTTTGTGCCAGAAAATTCATAATACTTACCAGAAATACCTAATTTTGGTTAATAAACATTTATTTCCCAGTTTTTATTACATTAATATTATGTGTAAAAATCTGATTGTATGTATGTTTATATTTCTCATCTACTCTTCCGTAAACATGACATTGCGAACTGAAGTCAGCATCAGTTATTCATAAGAATCAGAGGATATTATATTATATGGGAGCTTTTCGAAATTTAAATTAATTTCTGCAATTTTTTTTCTTTTTTTAATTTTCAAATGACTTTTTCCACTATTGTAAAAAAAAAAGGGGGAGGGAAGGGGAAATAATTGGGATAATTATATATTTATTGGTGTCATTTCTCAAAAAATGAAAAAGAAAAAGATAATCTGAACAGATCTGTCTTTTTTACACTCTTTTATTTACTTGGTTTTTATATATGACGATGGCATTTTGTAAATGTAATCGTACATGTAATCGTTTTTTCATTCACTTCTTGATAGTGTAGAATTATAACAATTACGTTCACAGGTGTGTCTCCGATGACAATATATAACATTTTAATATTTTTAGAAATTAATTATTATTTAACACATTACTTTTAAGGCTTTTTCTGTTAGCCCGTCACAGGTGCCTGCCAAATATTCTCTGTAATTCATACAATTGTATACGAATCGAAAAAAACAATGGAATTAATGATGCGCCAATAAACGTTCGTCAAAGTAGGTTAAATGGCAGCAAAACTGTACATTTCTTTACTTTTTTTTTTTTTTTTTTTTTTTTGTGAAGTGCTTGAAATGTCTAAGAGTAAAATATTTTTGTATTGTTATTTTATTTCTCATTTGGATGCAGTCTTTTTGTTGTTGTTTGTTTGTTTCTTTGTTTGTTCTTTAAACTAAAATCAGATATCTGAATTTTCTTCTATGATTATATTTATTTAGTGTTTTGTGTTAACTGTAGGTTTATTGAATAAGTGCACATATTTTATTGTAGATTTATTTGTTTATTTATTGAAATATAGACTTTTAATGTACAGTGGTGGCCAAAAGTTTGTACATTTTTTGAAAGTTTCATGTTTTTCAACTTTGTGTGCTTGTAGAATATATTAATTTTCACTTAAATACAAACGTTTACATATCAAATTGAAGGTAATTTAATGTAGAATTTAATAATAAAAACAGTATTACAATATCTGTATTACAAAAAAGTTATACAAGTATATACAAGTCATACGAGTAGTATTACAAGTTATGCTCATTTTAGTAGAACAAACAAACACAAATCGTTTTGAATAAGGACGTGTTTTGTAATAAAAGCGTACTAGCCAATCACAAACACTGTTCTGAGGACCAATCAAATGTCTGTAACTATAGTTTAGGTTATTTGGATGGTAAAACAGTTATTGTTGTGGAAATATTTTTCGGAATGATGCATACTAGTACAATTAAATAGAGTATTGCTGTTTTTGAATATTTAAAGTCCTTTTTTTAATTAAACTAATTTTAAACAGTCATCAACAAGAAGAACTAATTGGACAACTACAAAAAGATGCCGAATTGTCATATTGAGAGAAAATGGCCTCTCTTATGCTGAAATTGCAAGACAAGTTGGTGGTTCAGTGACTTGTTCTGGTGTACGAAAGTTCTGTTTACGTTATGAAAAAACGAAATCAGTGGAAAATAAGGCCAAATCAGGCCGAAAAAAATGCACAAGTGCTACTGCCGATAGAAAAATAAACGGCTATGCCTTCAAGATAGAAAAATTTCATCAGATGCCATTAGATGTGAAATGAATGCAGCGGGTATTGCAGTAAGTTCAAGAACAATAAGATGAAGGTTATCCGGATTTGGACTATAAGCTAGAATTCCAAGGAAAAAACCATATTTAAATGAAAAGCAACGCGAAAAACGAGTTAAGTGGGCAAAAGAACACATTAAATGATCAGAAAATCAATGGAAGCAAGTAATCTGGAGCGATGAGAGTAAAATATCGCTCTTTGGTAGTGATGGTAGAAGATACGTGAGACGTAGATTAGGAGAAGCACTTCATCCTGATTGCAATGAAGTAACTACAAAAAACCCAACAAATGTCATGATTTGGGCATGTATGTCTGCAGATGGTGTGGGCCGAATTCAAGTGATTGATGGCATCCTGAATGCCAAAAAATCCATCGAAACTGTCCTGGAACCAAAATTGATACCTTCCATCAGGGATCTCTTCCCCAACAACGCACCATTTATTTTTCAGCAGGATTCAGCTCCATGTCACACAGCAAAAGTATGCAAAGCATGGTTTCAAAATAAAGGCATAGATATATTACCATGGCCAGGAAACAGCCCTGATCTCAATCCAATTGAAAAACCGAGGCGACGTTTGAAAATTCTTGTACGAAAAAATCGTCCATCCAATAAAAGACAACTTATTAAAGCTATAATTGATTCTTGGCACCATGTGATTACGAAAGATGCTCCAAACACTCGTTCACTCGATGAAAAGACGCTGTGAAGCTGTCTTAAAAAATAAGGGTTATCCTACTAAGTATTGATTGTGTAAGTATCACTTTTAAAAAATGCAAATCTAAGATTGATCTTACTATTAGTTGCATAACTTTTTTTGTAATACAGATATTGTAATACTGTTTTTATTATTAAATTCTACATTAAATTACCTTCAATTTGATATATAAACGTTTGTATTTAAGTGAAAATTAATATATTCTACAAGCACACAAATTTGAAAAACATGAAACTTTCAAAAAATGTCCACACTTTTGGCCACCACTGTAACTAACAATTGCACTTTGTCAAATCATACTCTATTCTGTAGTAATTTTGCGTAAATCTTTTCTTAAAACATTAGATCCCCCACCCCCCATAAAATCCAAAGATCTCATTCATTGCAAATGCAACATATCAGGTTGCCACCCAGATATTTTATATCAGCTGTTACATGCAAATTAGCTGTCGTAGTAAATTTTCAGTTTTATGAATGAAATAGCCTTTTTTTAGTCATCATGATGTCATTTTTATTTGCGGAAATGATCAATACGCTGAATTAATTAACTTCTTTGGTTTCTGAAGTATTTTTTGTTCTCTGTCAACCATCTCAGCTTACAAATAAAACAAACATTTGAATAAGAAATTTAACCAGCTGGCGTGTAAACTCAACAAATTAGAAGAAACTGTTCAAAATCATTGCATTGCAAAATAATTATGAATTTTCTGATTGCTGATGAATAATTTGAAAAAACAAAAGTAATAATTATCTAAAACCACGCATTTGGAATAAATATCAAAGTAAAACAAAATTACATAACATTAACTAAATCTTAATGAAATTTGAGAGGAATATTGAGTAACAGTTCCTTACTAAAATACATTTAGTATCTATTAGAAATCGAATACATATCTAATAATGGAAGCTAATAGGAGATAAAATGCAAATATGGTTATCTATCTGAGGCATATCGTTTACATTAACTAAGTTCTCTAGTAAACCCAATTTCAAGTAATTCAAGTAATATTCATGCTATGATAGATATATTCAAATTAAATGTAGCTATTCTTGTAATATTCATACTCTTGTAATTATACCTAATAATATTACTACGCATACTATATTACTTATAGTACGTTGATATTGTGTTCGAAAAATTATACTGCTATTAGTATATTTTTTTCGCCTTTTAAATTTTAAATGATGTATGTCGTAGATAATTGTAAATTAATTTGCATGTAAGTTTCTTAATTTAAGGTTTTCATCCTTAAGTATGAAATAAACTTTATAACTTTTTTTTTATTTTTTTTTTTACGATGGAATTGTATATTTTAAAAATAGAAAACAACATACAGTTAGCAACACACATAAAAGAAAGATCGAAAATAAATTAAAAAAAGGGAAAGAAAGGAAATTGTGTCTTTTTTAAATTTATATATATATATAAAATTAAGTTTAGAGGACCGCTTCCATGTAAAAAATTAATAAACTTTAAAATTTCCAACACTTATTTTTAACATCAAAATACAAATCTAGACATTAAATTAACTTAAATTTATTTTTTAACGAAGTTTTTGTGCCACTTTTAATGTAAAATAATTGGTCTAATTTTGATATCAGTCTCAAAAAGGAAATCCATTATAGTGAGGAACAGATTTAAAACAAAGTTTGTAATTTTATTTTCAAAAGAAAAATATCGTTCGTGTTAGTAAAACAACAAATAAATCACTTGAATATTCCATTAAATAATTGAAACCACTGTTAAATTTGCAAAATGTTTTATGAAAATAATAATTTTTTTCTTCATACATAACATTTATAAAAATGCGTGAAAATCAAATAATTGTATTTGGTGTAGTTAATACTAATACACACATCAAGAAAAGGTAAAAAAATTATAACTACAGGAAATAGGAATGAAGAGATTAAAAATTAAGCTCAAAATTTCACACCTGTATATACATTTTTTATTTATTTTTAATGAATGACTTCAAATTTGGATTCTGAAGCTAAAATTCTCCCTAGAATCAAAGTATGATACTAGATTTAGATTGTTAGCATTGAAATTAAAGTTTGTTTCTATTTCAACATGGAAATGGTCCTCTAAGTTTCTTTTATTCACAAATAAATATAGAAAACTCGGTTTCCAGTCGAATAGTACCTTTGACGTCTGTCTGCTACAATTGGCGATTAAAACGTATAGGGAAAGTATGTATAATATATTTATCTTTTTTGGCAACTGTGCATTTTTGTTGTATAATTTTCAAAAATACACAGATAAAAAAAAATTGATGCATTATGTGTAGGACAAAATTTAAATGCCAACAATTAGCAGAAAAAAATAATAAGCAGAAGTGAAAAAAAATCTAAAAATTAAAACGGGGATTTACGAGCATATCATAAGCGTCTCTATTCCTTACTTAAATCAACTCTGTTTTTATCCCTTCTAATTAAAGGATATTTGACTAAATAAATTCTCAATAAAATCTAGTCTTTCACCACCGTAAAAATTTTATTCGACGAATTTTCTTAAAATGTAATTCGACAGTAACCGCAGCTTTATTTTTACTCATAGGAAAATAGAAAAAAAAAAAACAGAAAAATAATATTTTCCTGATGAAATATTTTTTTGATACGATCATTTTTGGAAATTTTGAAAAGTATTTAAGAATTTTCAATATTTTTAAAAATCTCTGTTGAAAATCTCGATGAAATATCTTCATAGTTTTCAAAAATTCAGATTTAGTTTGGACTGAGACATTATGTATTTTTGACTGAATCGCAGCCCTGGTTCCCTAGCCAAAAAGTGCTTAGCGTTGTGTGCTCAATCACCTATTACAGTTTGTCTCTCTTTTCGGAAGCACGCTGCAGCGATCATGCATCAGGATTCTTTTATGATGTCTTATTAAGAATGAAATTAATGTTATAATAAATATTTTGATAGAGAATATGTTATAGTTCACTTCAATAACATATGAAAATTTTGTAAGTATTCGAATATTTCAACTGAAATTAGAGAACAGTTTCTAAATTCAGACAATTTTTGACATTTGTCTTAGGGAGGAAGACACCGTGTTCCGTGGTAAATGTGTACGTCTAGACTATTAATAAGCAGACAATCAAAAATCTTCAAATTTGGGTATTTTGATACTCTTGAGGGTGGTGGGGCGAGGGGGGATCTGTGCCCCTCCCATGAATCGCCCCTATATTCCTCACTGAGAACGAAGCATCAGGCGGGCAGGAGAAAAGACGTAAAAGAGGTGAGAAAAACTGAAATCATATATTCACTGTTTTTCTTCATTATTAAAAAGAGAAAAAGAACATTTAAAGTACGTCTTGAGGCTAAACAGTGTTTCCTTAATTGTAACTATAAATGCATAGAAAGAAAGAAAAAATAGAATAAAGCCATACTTTGGTCTGTCTTGGATGCGAGAGAATTTTTTCCATTTAATAATATTATTTCACAAGCTCCATAATTAACTCCTATGTTTGCATGTGGCATTTAATTTCACAAGAGGTAGCTAATGCTTCAACCTCTTTTTACGTTTCCGGAGGTTTTTAATAACCTGACTAATAATCATAATGTAGCTAGCAATTGTTAGGAAGTAAACAATAAAATGATATATTTTTAAAAGGAAGGTGAGAGGTAATAACGCCCATTTTTCAACCAACCGCTTTCATTTAAACGGACAACTCGGTGTCTGCTGTTTTTCTGCCAGGGTCATGATTGACGTCAGAATGACGTCATGAAAAGTAGACGACCCTGAGCTTGGAATCACGCTATGGCCACCCTTGTGGCTTAGCCATACTCCACCTTTATGCAGATGTCCCACAGGATATCACTTCAAAGTAGAGCTCGAATACCAAATGAGATGAACTTGAAACACTTTTTCCCATGTTGGGTAATTTGGAAATTCATTAATCCTCATGGGTTTAAAATAAACAAAACAAATGGAGCTAAAAAATTATGAGCTGATGCTGAATTCCTGCATGTGTATTTGTAGGATTTCTTCAGGGATTAAGATAAATACAATAAATATAAAGTATTTTCTATTGTGAAAAACACATGATTGGATAAAGTCAACATGAAGAACAGCATAAATTATCAGAAATTGTATCATACTGTTGTTTCAATGCTTCACAAAGGAACTCTTTCCTCAGAATATAATAAAGAAGATCAAAGAAACAGCAACAGCAATAGAAATTTTCACACACGTGATTGCTCCTTAACAATTATACAGAATTATGGCCACCCATGGTGTTTAGCTATACTAAACGTTTATGTAGAAAGATATAATTTCAAAGTAGAGATCAGTTGCTAAATGAGATGATCTTGAAACAGTTTTTTTCACGGGTTAGATAGTTTGGAAATTAATAAGGCCTCATGGGTTTAAAAGTAAACTGAATAATAAAAAAAAAGGATGACATTGTGTATCAGTATTCGTATGATGTCTTTAAGGATTTTGATAAATAAAACAAATAGAAACCAAAGTTTAAAATGCACTTCAGCAAGTATCGCTCATAGACAGTAATGTAACCGAATTCTTTTGTGTGTCCCTATAAATGAACGATAAATGCAGCGCACACCATGCTTTTCAGTAAGCAACTTATTGTACACTTCAGTACTGAATATTAAATACCTTATATTTGAAATACTGTAACATCATTAAATACATTGTAAACGATTTCCCCCGTAGACCATTATAACAAAATTCTTTTGTGGGACCTGTAAATGAATAATAAATGCTTTGCGCCCCATATTCTACAGAAAGCATGTTTTAGTGCACTTTATAAATGCATATCAATTTCATTATGTTTGAGGTTGTAATAACATTATCAAAATGCACTTGAAATGTTTTTTTTCCCCACTGACCATTTTGTAAGGGTGTTCCTGTAAATGAACGATACATTCTATTCACAACATATTCTACAGTAAGCGTTTTGTAGTGCATCTCAGTGATATGTATCAATTTGAATATATTTAAAATAGTGTAACAACATTCAAATACGCCACAAATGATTTTTCCCCATAGACCGTAATGCAACGGAATTCTTTTGACTGTTCCTGTAAACGAACTATAAAAGCGACACACTTCATTTTCAATACCCATCTAGCTCTAGTAAACGTCAATAACATATAAAAATTACAGGGCAATCCGAATATATTTACGGAGTTAGAGTACATTCAGACGGACAGACAAACCGAAGTCATAAACACTTTTCATCTATGTAGGAAAATGTTGAAAATGGATAAAAAAAAAAGAGAATAAGTACAGGATCTATATATATTTTTTAATTATTACTTGTTAAATTTACACAACAACAATAACCCTGTAATATAATTAGGATACCCGAGGATCCAAACACTGTATAATAAAGCTACTTAGCTGTTATTCTCTCATAAAAAAATTACTCTCTCATTTTTAATATTCTTTAGTGCCTCCGTAATGGTTTCCCAACAGCCTAGCAGTAAAGTTTTGTGTAGCAAGCAATTAAGATGAATAATCTAACGAGGAAAAAACGAGGGTGAAGAACCTATCAGTAAATTAAGATCACTTAACGGTTACTTTTAATGAAATATGTATTTCCTACAGTTAGTTCACCGACTTTGTCGAAAACGTATTGAAAAAAAAAAAAAAAAGACGAATCATAATTAACCGAAGTTGCTTCAAATAATTAAAAATGGTTTCAAAGAAAATCAATTTTGAGGAAAAAAACATAAAATGGTGATGCGCATTCAAAATGAAATAGTATATAATTTACTAGAAAATATGAAAATTTGAAAAAAAAAGAAAGGCAAAAGTAAATGTTTCGTTAAAATTACTACTGAATATACAATCTACAATGTGATAGAAAATATTATACGTCTTCTTAATATATCTACACTGCAAAAAAAAAAAAAAAAAAAAAAAAAAAAATGCTGATTTTACAGTGTAATACTGGCATCCCAGCTGCCAGTATTATACCGTAAAATTAACAGTAAAATAAGCAATAGTACGCTGCCGCATCTGCGCGGTATCGTATTATTTATTTACTAGTATATAACCTCCGTCAAAACTGACAGGATATTGACTCAATATTCAATTTTTGAAATAGTTCAATGAAGGGACAAAACATTCAAATTAAATATTTAAAAAAAATAATCCATGTGTGAAATTTTCTGTAAAAAAAGTGTTATCAATGAGTTTCTAAAGAGCCTGACTCACCACATAGCTCATTTTTTGATTATATAAGCAAAATTAAATGGAAATTACTCGGTACTATTTATTCCTTATATTTTAATTACGTTTCATAAGAAAAAAAAAATCAATTTATTTACGATGGAAACAAAATTTTAAAATTTGTTTGTATTATCTACGGGTAGATGGCGCCATCTTCCCTTATACGGTCCAATGTTGCTTGTGCTCTAGACCAACATATGAACCTCTAGCTTGTGCTTGCCAAGCAAGCCACCTCGACTGTCTTTCTCTAATTAATCGCCGTCTACAATCAATCGGCGTTTCATCATTTTCATCATGCATAGCTAAAACGATCCTTAAACTATATAAAACAACAATAAAAACTGATTTGATTGAACAGATTAAAATCCACAACGTGTTCAAAACAGCATTTAGAAAGATCAACAAAGATGTTAAAACAGTAAAACACACGTTGCCAATTGACAATCAGTACAGTACAAATAGTTTTGATGAATAATTCTGAGAACTGAATGACTTATTACTTTTTTTTCTTTTTGTAACAATAATAATAATGATTAGCAAAGTTTAATGTAATTTCCGAAAATTTCACATTAAATTTTGATATGCTAATTATATGTAAATATTAACTTGTACTTTTAACAAAGTTCGATTGTTTATATTAATTGACGAAAGATGGCTGCAAAAATAGTTTTTGAAGGTTTTAAACAAAAATAAAATATTTAAAGACTTTAATATGCTTTTACAAATATTTTAAGAACAGAATCAGATAATTAACTTGTATTTTTTTAATGAAGCGTTCAAAGAGTCATTCATTTGTTTCAAGATTCGGAAATTCTGAATGGCAACAGTGTTTGTTTATATTTAGTAATCTGCTGTTTATAATAGCTTATTTTTAATGTGGAACTTAATACATTATAATTGCATAAGATATACATGTTTTATTTGAAAATATGTAGAACAGACATGATTTAAAGTAAAAGAAATTATCATTTAGTCGTCATATGTCAATATATGTTTTTCATAAGCCTAACATTAAGCCCTTTTCATTAAGCCCGGAATTGTTACAGACACTTTCTTACCTTCGGATTTTATTATAAGTAAATTTATTTATTTATTTAGTATGTAAAATTTAACGGTTGAGATGGAACAATCACGTGCCTCTTTCAGACCCGTTCACCACGTATGACGTCCTGGGACTTTTTTGTGTGGACATACGTTGAAGAATAGTTGTATGCATCCAAGTTGCATCATTACGGTGCTAAAGACAATGCTAACAGATGCTATTGAATGTGTAACGCCTGAAGGTTTTGAGCATCAGCGCTAGTGATGCTCAAACTTTAGACATTGAAGAAGACTCGGAGAAAAGCAACAATATCTATATCAAATACTTCCGTAGTTATGTAGTAATGATTTGTAATGGTAACGAAACTATATAGATATTCTGTACATAAAACCCCGTGTTTCGAAATTACAGCCCAAAACCTACTAGAAATTATTGACATACGCTGTTCATTTATTCATTTTTTATTTTTTTATTATTTTTTAAACAAGGATTTTCATACAAAAAATTTCTAATCGAAAAAAATCTAAATCTTCATCAGCACGAAATAATTAAAAATTAATTAAAATAACATAATGCCTCTCCACAGACAATTCTATTCGATATTTCAGCGGAGTTCTAGGCAGTCAGGAATTTTTAGTAGCTTATCAACTAAATAAAACTGAAACTTCTTTAAGATTAAAGCACAACAAGATGGAAAATAGAAAATTAGCCACAAAAGCAATTCAAAAAATTTTCGCAGTTTAAGATTATTAAATTTTCAGACGCTAGATGTTAAAATGTATGTAATTCATACTGTTGATACTGGAGCATATATCTCTATTTAAGAAGGACTACTTATCATTGCAACATATGATTGTAAAAAAAAGAGCCTAAAATGAAAAATATTAATTTCAAGAATTGTTGATAGGTTGAATACAAAATATCAATGTTTACAAAATATCATTAATAATACAGGGTATTTCATAAAAGACTTCATAAATTTAAATTTCAATAATTCATTAGTAAACATTAATATGAAATAAGTGACATGGTTTTTAGGTATCGCATAGATTTTTCTTACATTAATTTTTTAAAGTTAAATTTTTCCTCGATAGAAGTCGTTGCACTGTCTAAAACTGTCTAAAACTGTCAGAATACTGACATGTTTGTGTAAGAACATCAAATATCTCTCAGTTTTCATTTTATTTAATACCAGAAGTGCAAAAAAGAGTTTGTATTTTGAAGCTTTCAAGTTAATTTTAGCATTATTACAATCTGAGACAGTGCAGTGCCATAAATTGAGAAAAAATCGACTATTTAAAAAAAATTCTATTTACAAAATTTATGAGCTACCTGATAAACATATCCCTTATTTCATCTTTATTATTATTCATGAATTATTGAATTTTAAAGTTTGTGAGTCCTTTATGAAACATCTTGTACATGGGTATCGACACAATAGTTTGAAGAAAATATCTGATGTTTTTATTGATATGTATCACTACCAACACTTGCTGAAATGCGATAAGATTAGCTTTTTCAAAGAAGGTAAAAAGTAACTTTTTTTAGGTGAATTTTTTTCTTACATTTAATATCTCTAATAAAATATAGTTTAGCACGCAATTAGAAATTTTATGTTCGGCTGGCGTAATACTTGAGGAAGTTTAACCAGCTGAATCAATTCGCTATTTTTCTTGTATTGATTTTGCAATATTACTGAAAATTTGATACATTTAATGTAGAACTATACACATACGAAAAGATTACTTTTATACACTATATTTCCAATGATGACTGGTCACTTGCGATTTTAGACGTTTTGTTAAATATCTGGAAAGATACATGAGGAATTATCCTGAAACTTCAGGAGTGTAAACAACATGATAGACGTTATATATTTCCGTGAAGATTTTTTTCCCGAAATCCCATAAGGGGCCGTCAACAAATTGAAGAAAAACGAATATATTTTGGATAACCCTGTAAAAACTAATATTGCAAAAGCATTCAAACTGTAGATTATGATTAAGTGGATTATTGAAATAATTTGGGTTCATTTTTATGAAGATAGCATGTATACTCGAAGAGAAATTCAGGTTTTTATAAAAACAGTCCCAAATTTTACCAAGTTTTTTGCTTATAATTTGAAGAGTTTTTAATATAAAAACAAGTTATTTTCAGAAAATATGACAAACAAAATTATACACAATATCCTGCAATCAGAATTAAAAAATAATAAAAATTGTATGACAAATGAGCAGGTTTACTAAATATTGTTTCACTGCGCATGCGCGAATTCAGTCAAAATATACTGTGCATCATATATTAGGTAAATGTATAGACCAACTTTTATGAAAGTCTCAAAAACATAGCTTGAAAATTCTGATAGTAATCGTCGATAGAATAAGCTCGAATTTCGCTGTTCCCAAAAGGAAGCAAAAAGATGAGGGGTTGTATCCAAATATACTATAGCTTATGAAAGTTGACATAATAAGAATGAAGTGTCTCTCATTCTATATTTGATACGACCCCTCATCTTTTTGCTTCCTTTTGGGAACAGCGAATTTCGAGCTTATTCTATCGACGATTACTATCAGAATTTTCAAGCAATATTTTTGAGACTTTCATAAAAGTTTGTCTATATATTTAGCTAATATATTATGCACAGTATATTTTGATTGAATTTGCGTATGCGCAGTGAAACAATATTTAGTAAACCTGCTCATTTTTCATACAATTATTATTATTTTTTAATTCTGATTGCAGGGTATTGTGTACAATTTTGTTTATCATATTTTCTGAAAATAACTTGTTTTTATATTAAAAACTCTGCAAAATATAAGCAAAAAACTTGGTAAAATTTGGGACTGTTTTTATAAAAACCTGAATTTCTCTTCGAGTATACTTGCTATCTTCATAAAAATGAACCCAAATTATTACAATAAGCCACTTAATCATAATCTACAGTTTGAATGCTTTTGCAATATTAGTTTTTACAGGGTTATCCAAAATATATTCGTTTTTCTTCAATTTGTTGACGGCCCCTTATGGGGTTTCGGGTAAAAATCTTCGCGGAAATATATGACGTCTATCATGTTGTTTACACTCCTGAAGTTTCAGGATAATTCTTCATGTATCTTTCCAGATATTTGACAAAAGTCTAAAATCGCAAGTGACCAGTCATCATTGGAAATATAGTGTATATTGTTGTTTAGCGAAAGAGTAGCTATCATTTTCGCTTGTTTAAAAAGCATTTCTATCAAAAATTATACGGTACTCCAACTATTGAAGGTTCCTTAATTTAAAGTTTTATTAAAGTTTTCAGACTTAGAATTAAGGAGGTTTCCTCGACTGGAACGTTCTTTATGAACCAGACAATAGTTGCTATGATTTTCACTTGTTTAAAAAGCGCGTAACAACCCTTTCAGGGCTGTTAGCTTCAAAGGAGGACATGACAAACAATTTCACAACAAAAACAATAGCTTATTAATTGACTTTAAGACGAGAAAGAGCACTGGACTAAACAAGTTTAATTTAGATGGCTCCAAGCAAGCATAATAAGGACAGCATAAGAGGGGAAATATCCTTTTGAATTTGCTAAAATTCAAGAACTTCACAAAAATCATAATATTTATTAAACAACTCTTATTATTTTAGAAGCACATTTCTTACTTAATGTTACACACCGAAATTGATCCCGTGAGCCTAAATATTACTTTATTTTAATTAGATGAGAGCACAACTTCTTACCAACACTCGCACACTTCCAGTAATTCCGCTTTCCACGGGCCAAGCAATTACTTCAGTACATCAAGCTCAGGAAAAGGAATACTCCACGACACGTTGTTGATTGCAGTTAGAGTACCTTATATGGCGAGATCCGTTGGAAATCAAAGTTTCTTGCTAACACCTCACTGTTTATAGCTACTACACAACCATACACTGCAAAAAATAATTGTTGATTTTACAGTATAAAACTGGCACCCAGCTGCCAGTATTATACCGTAAAATTAACAGTATTAAACAGTAAAATAAGCAGTAATACGCTGCCGTGCAAGCAGTAATACGCTACCGCGCATGCGCGGTAGCGTATTACTGCTTGCACTTCAGCGTATTACTGCTTATTTTACTGTTTAATACTGTTAATTTTACGGTATAATACTGGCAGCTGGGTGCCAGTTTTATACTGTAAAATCAACAATTATTTTTTGCAGTGTAGTAACTTAATTTTTGCAAAATAACTGTAACGACCAATTCCGGAGATCTATTCACATTTTGTGTAACTTAAAGAAAGACATAATACATTTTTCATTCATGCCCAAATATTAGTGATTAAGAACTGACGTATTGACGATATCTTACAAATTCACAAAAACTCACTTCTTCACTAGAGTATCAAATATCTAAGATATGTTATGAAAGAATAGCACGGCATATTGCCGCAAGCGTTGTTGTATGTATTGTAAGTAGCATGCTTTATAAGTAAGATCTATGTATTGTAAGTTGTGCGAGCGTATATATGTATATTGTGTGCATTGTAAGTTGTATGTTATAAGCATATGTAGGTGTGTGCAAGATGCACAAGGTTAGCAAAAAAAAAATAAGTCACCCACTTCAGAAGGCTCTGGAGTGCGTTCTACTGCTCTGAATGAGACGAAATTTAAGCTACAGTTAACTCAAGTGATGCATTAGCCATATGTTAAAAAAAGTTGGTACAAAACTTCAACAATAAATGTATTTGTGCCAGCTATGCAAGAAAGCACTCGTCGCCATGTTTTATTGAATATTTGGCCAGACTCACTGTAATTACCGATAAAAAATATAGTTTTTCAATCACAGCCTATTGTTGATAATGAAAGCGGTATACTGAGCATGGAGATTTGGCATTGGGCGCTTAGAAATGGCATGGAGATGGCATTGTAAGCATATTAAACATTTAGCTGAAATAATATTGAGTATTAAAATGTATAAGCTTATTAAACGCTTATTTTAATTTACATCTTGAGTATAGACTATTGTTGTTTCAGTACGGCAGTTTCCTGTGCTGTCGCGTACCCAGTTCGATTGCCTAGTTTCTTAATAAGAGCATCTGCCAATTTGATATGTTTGCGAACAAAAATTAATTTAAAAATGTGTCAAGTAGCAAGTTTGGGGGGGAGAACCTTAACTAGTATTCATTAAGGCTACGACTGTTACCGTTCCTACACAATCGGGAAATTCCACGTTAACCTATGGGAAAATTTAGTTAGGTGATTACTTATTACCTGATATAATTATCGAAATACGATTTTAACCATTTAAAAGTAAATGTCCGATGCAATTTTAAAAAATTGTCTGCATAAATTTTAAGTACTTTTTTAAAAGATGACAACTTTTCAAAATTTTCCACAAATACAAATGTTAAAGTTTATAATTTTTTTTTCTTCTTAATATTTAAAACTTAAGAAGAAATGTTTTAAAACGCACTACGTCGGCATCAGACGTCTGCTTTTCGATGGCGAAAGCTGCATTTCGATAATTATATTAGGCATTGTGTAATCACCTAACTTTACCATAGGTTAAAATGGGATTTTGGGATCGACAAAGGAAATAAGGTTGTTCCCAAGTCAATTTCATTCAACACATATTCGCGAATTCTTTTTCGGTCGTAAATGCATATATATATATATATATATATATATATATATATACATATGTTATAATACATGAAATCGATGAAGAAAACACACCAGTACAGACAGCGCATGGCCAGTAGTATTTTGTCAGAGGTCATTATGGGAAAAATATTATTGATGTCACGAAATATTTATTTACGTGCTTATATATATATATATATATATATATATATATATATATATATATATATATATATATATATATATATGTTATAATACATGAAATCAATGAAGAAGGTTGGCGATAAGCTTTATGGAATTGCAGCAGCATTATATAAGTGGAACTAGCTGTTCTTTCGAAACATAAATATGGTCGCAGTCGTGTAGAGGATCCAGGCAATGAATTAACACAGTGGGTGTTTCTCCAGGATGTAAAAAAACAAGGCGAATCAGAATTCCATGTTTTTATTTAAATAATCGTCGTGGAAGCAGTCTTCACATGACTTAAATGGGCAGTGCCATCTCTCAAGCAATTAGTTGCCGCAAAATGTTCTTAAAATAGATCGAACATGATCATAACTCTCAACAAATTATTAGGTTTAAATCATTTGGAATACACGATGAGTAAAACACAGAGCCAGGGGACTGTTTAACACTCGCAAAAACCACCAAAATCTGAGTGAAGAACGATTACACTCGCTTTTTGTGAATAAGCGGAAAGATACCAAATCATGACGTGACGTGCACTCTAACCAATGCGGAAATATGGAATAAGTGTACAATCTACGTCATGACCAATGAGGATGATGAATTAAATAGTTCTAACACATTCTAAGTGGATGCATTTTATAGTAAAAAGAAAAAAAAGCGCAAAGACTCAAAAAGAGGAAAAAAAATGGCTTTCGAAAAAACATTCGAATTCACAGAAATGATCAGAATTTATGATATAATTTAGGAGTAACTGAGAGCCTTATATTTAAGTAAATTGGGCAAAATAATAATGAATTTAAGGGGAATTTAATAAAATTAAATAGAATTAATGATAGATATTATTAAGGAATAAGGATTAGTGAAACTGGTGATAATTTATCATAAAACAGAGAAACATCGCGAAGGAAGATTTAATAATGTAACATATATATATATATAATTACGAAATTTAGAATTCCGTCTTATCTTATCGAAATATAGTCCTCTAACGCTTATACACTTTCTCATTCACCAAGACCGTTTGCACATTGCAGTAAAAACAACCATGCGCCGGGCAGTACTTATTGAAGTGCTTGAGCTCCAGAGACAGATTTTTGTTTGTTCTGAGACTGTTAAAATAATCGCGTCACCAGGAATTTGAATTTCTTACCGTTTGTAATAGTTATGTAATATTATCTTTTATATTGAAAAGTGCTGACTGAATGATTAATTGGGTACAATTTCAGCCTGCGTAGCTGATAACAATGCTATGATGTCTTTTTAAAAGGTGTGGAGAATGATCATTGTGGATTTTTTCACTGGAAAAAATAAATAGTTTTCCCTGAAATGAATATTTGACTACATATTACTTCTTGGAAATCCTGATGATTTTCGGTCCTTGACATTTTCTCTCTCTCTCTCTCTCTCTCATTTTTAAAAAAAGAAACACATCTACGACTGTGAATCTCATCGGCGCCATGCTCGTAAAAAATATTACAAGCGCAACATATTAATTTGCGAGTGTTGGCTGGCATATAGAGAAATAGGAAATATGAAACTGGTACTACTGGCTTTTTGACATCGAGTGGTAAGGAAAGTTTTTGATGGATGTTTTTAGTAAAAATGGAGTGTACTTCGCGATCACTAGAAATCTACCCAAACAATGCCTATTATTGATATTATACAGAGAGTGCACCCTTCCTAATAAAATTGGACCGAGAATCGAGTATGCATTCAAGACGAATGTTACACTAAAAAAAAAAAAAAAAAAGTGTTGATTTTACAGTATAATACTGGCAGCTGGGATGCCAGTATTATACTGTAAAATCAACACTTTTTTTTTTTTTTGCAGTGTACAAATGTATATATATATAGCGTTTTTTTTTTTTTCTGTAAATGAAAAGTATCTTTCATAAAAGGATCCTCAAATTAGCTTTTTACAACAATTTTTTGAGACTTACTTAAATAGTAATGTCGGTAAATTTCACGCATTTAGATGCAAAAATGAGTTGACGAAGGCCATAATGTGATATTTACGATTTCAACATTAAATCCTCTTCTTGATTAACAAACTTATAAATTATACGATAACTTTTTTCGTATATTATAATGTCCTCTACTACCGTAACTATGATATAAGTCTTTGTTTCGCTTTCCTGGAGCACCTAAATTTTTAGTTCTGCAATTCTAATTCTATTCTATGGCCTTCTACATTAATAAACCGTTATTAAACAGTACTGTATTTGCTGACGCAAAAGTTAATACGATTTATCTTTTTTTCTGCGTAGACGCATTAACCATAATTTTACCTTCATACATGTTCTGAATATAAATGTTGACACTAGATGCATTTCTAATTTTATATATTTATCGACAAATTAAATCATCCAAATAGCAATATGTACGGTATAAAAATCTATTAGAAGATAAAACTGCTCCCATACATAAATGTATTGTACTGTAATCACACGAAGGGAATATCATATGATTGCTTGTCTTCAAAGGCGATACATCCGTAAGATGTATTATTTGAAAAACAGATCTATTCCGTTTAAGAGTTTTGTAAGAATTAAAAAAAAAGAGAAATCATTTTTTTTTTTACATCTTTGATTTTTTTCGAAAAAGAATCTGATCTCTGATATGAATGCTATTTAAAGGTAAAAGACAGTGTTTAATTTGAAATATGTATAACAGAGAGTAACAAAAATATTGATATGCGCTTTATTTTTTTACCTGTTGGAGTTACGTAGGTAATGTAAATTGCAAAAGTGTTCAGAAGAAAGTAGGAATTAAGATTATCTTGATGAAATAGTTCTCTGCCATTAATTTTCAAAAAGTTACGTTTTTTATAATTTTTATACGGCCCTAAACGGAAAGTTATGTTTAGAAAAAAAATTCTCCATGCTATGACAGGTGCAACAATAAAGATCAAGTAATTTTGAGTTTAATTAATAAAAATAAATTAAACATATTTAAATTCTAACTGTGATAACGGAATACTGCTTTTTATATTACATATTTAGCAAAAATTAAACACAATTTCTAATACGCCTAAATTTGTCTTTATCTATATAATGTATAAAATACATTTGGTGTTTTACGATTTAAATTATCAAAATAGTTTTTCAAAGAATTATATCAATAAAATTATTTTTAATGTTAAAAATATTCAATATTAAATGCGTGATATTTTTTATTACTAACAAAGCGTATGTCCAACAGAAGGGAAAATAATGTCCAGGTCGGGAATGGAATACGAATCCTTGGAATCTCGCTCCAATGCTCCACCTTTGAGCTACGAGGACGATACTCAGCTTGGCATCTCTCACTCACATATGTCGGAAAGGCTGCAACCGCAGTACAAGATGGAAAAGTCTTCACGAGCACATGTGTGGGAAAAGTCTTCATGAGCACATTTTTTCACTCTGTTGGTTATATGCTTTGTTAGCAATATGAAAAGTCACGTATTTAATATTCAATAATTTCGGGTGTAATTTCGCTTCTGAAAATTAATTGAAAAATTAATTATAGTTAAAAATATTAGTCAATGCAAAAGAGAAAAAAAAAAACATACGATGCATTTAGTGATTCCATTACACAGAAAAAAATAAAACCCAATTTGGTTGAAAGATTCTTAAGTATGTGCTCATGCCTGTTTTGGTTACCACTGTGTATCCATTTTGGGCACTGTTAAATACCCATTTTCAAAAAAATAAATACATAAATAAATAAATAAATAAATAAAATTTGAAAATGGGTATTTAACAGTGCCCAAAATGGTTACACAGTGGTAACCAAAACAGGCATGACCCAATTTGGGCACTTACTTAAGAATCTTTCGACCCAAATTGGGTTTTATTTTTTCTGTGTGGTTTCGGAGAATACTATCCAAAATAAATAGAAATTTGAAAACCAAAATGAAATAGCAGCTCATGTTGCTCCGTTCCTTCTTCTGTTAAGTTGATATGTACAGATATAGGTACAGAGTCCTGGAGAAAAAGAGGGGGAAAAAAAAGAACATTGCACCACCTCTTACTAACTCTGCCGCAAATCGTCGTATAAAAATGTGACGGGTACCAATCGATTAGTAATAACATCTAATAATTAATTTCATCATACTGAAATTTTTCTTAGGGGATCGTCTACATATAAAAATTACCCCAAATTTGAAAATATTCAATACTAACACCCAATTTTACATCATATTTGGATTTTTCGGAAATTTTAGTTTCGCATACCGAACGGGAGGTCATTTGGTCAAGTAGTTTAGGAATCATGAAAGTTCAAAGATTCCAGCTCCTAATGTTAAATTCATTTTTAGTCGTTGCAAAACATACTGCAATGGGGGTAGTTTTAGAAGATAACTCAGAAACTATTTGGTGCAATGAGCTGATATTTTAGATTCCTGTGCATGTAGCTTGTAGAAATTAATTTCTGTCTAAAAAAAATCATATGTATTATTCATATTTTTCTCAAAAATTAATTAAAAAAAATATATATATTGAATTTGATTTTCGAAAAAAATTTGAATTATAATTAGTTGAAATTAATTTCGAAAAAACGATTAAGGTTGTTTGCTCCGAACGCTTAATGGAAAATATTTTTCAATGAAAAATTTAACTACCTCTACATTTTTATCTTTATCTTCAAAGAATCTATGTATTATGCTGTCGGTGACTGTAAGAATATACTAATATTAGGTCGAAAGAATACAAATATATGTTTAAATGTAGAACGCTGGTGATAATATAATTTTAGTATGTTGTTATAATCACCGACATAATGTTTTTTTTTCGTTTTTTTTTCCTTGAAGAGGGTGTATATAGCATTTATAGTTATTTTACAGGCCCGCACAAAAGAATACGAATATATGTTGAATGCGGGGTTTGCAGAACGCTGACGGTAATGTAATTTTAGTATGTCGTTAGTCACCAACATCATGCTTTTTCTTGACTAGAGTGCATATAGTATATACAGTTATACGGTATGAATTTTCTTGCAGAAATCATTTGTAGAAGCTTCAAATACGCTTCATTTTCCAAACGTTAAAGTCAATAAATACATTTTTTTTCCTGATCTGCGTTGACTCGTTAACTTACGATTCACTTAAAAGCTACGACCTTCATACATGCTCTGAATATAAATGTTGACGTAAGTTCATTTCTAATTTTACACATTTGATGGCAAATTAAATCACCAAAATAGCACCAGGTACGTTACAAAATCCAATTAGAAGATAAAAATGCACATATAATATATTGTACTGTAGTCACGCGGCGGGAATAAAGACACGTGATTTGTTTGTCTGGAAAGGCGATACATCCATATGATATATGTGAAAATTGTTTTCTTTCTTACCATTTTTTTGCCCATAGAATTTTAGTTTTGTAAGAGTTCTTAAAAAAAGAACAGTCAACTATTTATACACCTGATCTCTGACGTCAGTAGTGGGTTTTGACATTCAGAATGCTAATTTAGGGTGGTTCAAACATTCTTATAACCCGTTCAAGCAGAAAGATGAGAAAGCTTTAACAAAGCGTGGATGATTTTAATTCAGTGGATGATTAAATTTTATTATTCACTACATTTATTACGTCAGGTACGATTAAGGTTGTTTGTTCAGGATGCTTCGCGGAAAAAATCTTTCCAATAAAAAATTTAACTACCTCTGCATTTTCAGCTTTAGGTTGAAAGAGTGCTATCTTACGGGACACGCTGCGTTAAGCATTTTGAAAAAAAAAAATGCTTTCTTAAAATTTATTGTCCGCATTGTGACAGAAAAAGTCGTACTAACAATAAGAAATACTTATTAACTCTCTGACTGCTTATCCCACGATTTCCACGGGCAAGACATTTGTAGAAATATTTATGTAATTTACAATTTTTGAAGCAATTTTGTATTAAAAATTCCTCAGTCAAAGGTTGAAAATGAAAATGATAAATTTATTACATATTTCATATACAGGATGATTTGAAATATGTGATAGTATAGGAGATAAAGGTCGATTACATATTGGTCGAAATGATTTTGAAAAAAAAAATTGAGCAGTCAGAGGGTTAACCAATTCCCATCAAAAGAAGTCATTACGTTTGTGTGTTTGTGTGTTTATATATATATATATATATATCTTTTTTTCATTTCGAATTCCATTTAAATTTTATTTTATATCCAGATTCCAATTTTCTTACATTATATGGCATATTAGGATCATTATTATATATATATTTATTTCTAAATTTTATTAAAAACTTTCAGTATGTTTGGCTTGCATGCCATCACTGAAATGGCGCATTGGTAATCTGATGTTTAATCCTCCGATTTTGATAACTCCTTTTTTACTGTAAAGTATCCGCCTCCCCTTTTTTTGGTGGTCCATTATAAATTTTATCGAGGCCAAAGATTGCTATATTAGTCTGCTTGCTTTTTTACGTTTTTCTTTTTTTCACTTTCTGGGTTTTAACTTTCGTAAAATTAGGCCCGAAATTTCAATACGTTGTTAAGGTACACGGTATTGCTTTATGTTTTTAAAATAGTCGTTGCATTTTTTTCCCCTGGGGCATGTAAAGAATTTAAATAAAGTTATCTATTGAACGTCAAAATGAGCGAAATTTGCAATAATAGGATTGTTGCAATTGTTGTGAGAGTGGATGACTATAAAGGGATGCCACCGAAAATCTCTGTTGTGCCAATCACACTCACTAAAATGTGCCCACTGACGTGAAATAATTAAGTATCAGTACAATAACGTTCGAAACAATCTTTTAAAGTCATTTTTCCCCTTAAAATTACTTGTTTTTAATAAAAGAAAAATAAGGGTAAACTTATACTTCTTCTAATTGCTAAAAGATGTAAAATAAATACTTTTTAAACAATGAAAAAAGCTTTATTAAACTGTTTTACATGTTTTGGCTCCGGCGAAGCCATTATTAAAACAGATAAGAATATTCTACAGTTACACGATCTATGATGTAATGGTTTGAAATGCTATCACTCAATTTTTTCACGTAATCTTTCAGATTACGTGAAAAAATTATTATTGGGATTTTTATTTCCATAATCGTAACCATGGAGAAAGTCAAGCTAGAATTTTGGTAAGTTAAAAAAGGCTGCATCTTTACACATTGAATTTTTACGAGTTACAATTTCTATGGTTTCTCTTATAACGGATGGATAGTATAGACTGGAGGGAAAAATTATTTTACTTTCATTGAAATTTATTTGGATTGTTCTTCTTGACATAATCTTGCCCGGACTGTGGTTTTTACATTACATTTTATATTATATTTTATACGCTCCTTTTTTCTATAACTAAATTGCCAGCTAGTTATGTTAATTTAGTAATTCTTTGATTCGCCTTCTTTATTAAATGGTAGTGCATATACTCCTGAATATATCTCAAAATTAATTGGGTCAATTTTAGTGTAAATGATATCCTTTAACTTCGGAGGCTATTAAGGAGATATTGAAACGTTTAAGGCATCATAGAGATTTTAACAAGTAAAATTCGATATGTAACGATGCACCATCATTTAAGTATATTATCATTAAGTATATTATTACAAGGTGTAATAATTTGTTACATATTTAAGGATAAACTTATATAACCATTTTAAATAATATTTCAGTAAAACATTTCTGTTGCATGACTAGCATAATACGTATAAGAAAAATAATAACATTATGTAAAAGGAATTTTGAAAATTCAATGGATTCAATCCAAGTCTTTTCAGCTTTTCACATGCGGTTTTTTCTGATATGTTTTCATTCTTGTACATGCATTTTTGTGATTGTGTATCAAAGGGCAGATTGTAAATGTTGATGATAAAATGTTTATCGTTTGTGAAATACACAAAACGAGTCTTTTAGGCGGGTGCATGATTTAATTTTCTTTTATTTGGTTTTCTTTTCTCTTACGTAATGGGTTTAAGCTGTTATGTATTGTCAGATTGTATTTCGTTATTTTCTTGTATTAATTTGTTTGATACGAGATAAAAGTAGAGCGAAAAAATATTAAAGAAACTATGAATGAAATATTAAAAATAAATTATCAAAATATTACATCTATATTATAAAACAAAATCATGTACGTTACTAACGCTGACATCATAACAAAGTTGGCAACAAGCTGCGCTGTAGCTAGCTCTTTTATTTAAAATATATTAAGTTCTAAACACCGTGTAATTTCAAATTTTATACCATCAAAAAAAAAAAAAAAATTACATTTTTGTTTAATAACTGTTTTTCTACTTACTGAATTTTTATGATTTTTTGAAGTAATTTTAAAGCATGATTTATTTTAAAAATTATCTCAACAATAAATGTTTGTTTAATGCTAAAATAATTTAAAGTAACACTTTCAGTTATATAAATAAAAATATGAAAAACTAAGGAAATTGTGGCAGTGTTACCACACTTGGCAATTGATTGTCCATGTTTGGCGAGCTTCTTCTGCACTTTATTTAAATAATCAGAAAATATGTATTTTCTTCGATAAAAAAGGAAAATGGCTAAGCTAACTAATCCCTCTGAATCTTTGTATCCATCCGAGATCGGGAGGCATTCTCCTTATTTCATTTTTAACATGTAGGTTTTAAATAAGTTTCCAAACTTTATTATTTGAATACATAATTGATATCTTCCATATGAAAATGATTTTTGGTGTAGTTCAGGGGCAATCTAAACATATATATATATATATATATATATAATATCTTTGAATTTCAAAAAGCATATCAAGTTCTTGTAACATTCTAATTAAATCTCCTAAGAGATAATTAGTAATAAAGTGTAGACAGAATACCACATAGTTAATAAATTAACAAGTGCAATCATAATTTTACCATAGCATTTGCTTCAATGGTAATTGGCCAAAAATACTGAAAATATGTAGAATATTTAAAAAGAGAGAGATAAAAAAATATATAATAAACCATAAAATGTTAATAATTTGAAGTTGATATCAAGTGAATACAAATGGATTTTGAAATGAAATATGAACTAAATATAATGGAAAATTGGATAACAAGAGATTTAAATTAGAATTGGAAATGAAAAAAAAAACATGTAGATATAATCATCAGCCTGGATGTATCCACACGTGTTTTAAAAAATAATACAGTATTACATAAATATACTGGCATTTATGCTAAGATCAGCATATTCATCCAGGTATACTGTATTATTACCAGAAAACAATTGGAATTGGTAAAATTGGAAATAAAAAACTTGTAAAGAATGGTATGATATGAGAATCATATATTAAGTTTTAACAAACCGTATCCTTTATTTAATTTATATGTTCCCCCTTCCTTTGTCAAAATTTAATCGTGTTATCTTTAACTTCAAACAATAAGCCCGCTGTAATTTATACCCTTTCCCTTTTTCATTTTCACTTATGCTCGATCACTAATATCTCACGGCTTCTCGATTAAAATAAAAAAAAAAGAAAAGAATTAAATCAGCACAGATGCCTTTTCGTAATTTCACTTTCCGAAACCAAGCTTATAACACAATATGTGCATAAGGCATGTATCAGTTAAAAATTATGTCTATCTTTCCATACTGTTCAGATACATGTCCTTATTTGGTAATGGTAATAACTCAATCACTCACACCCATGTCTAAAAGTATATTTTGATTGTTAAATGCACACGTTGTTTTGTCTCCAAAAATTCTGTTCGCGTGAGAAAGATATTTGTCGGTTATAAGCGCCGTGGCGATATTAATTTTTGAAACAAAATTCGTCCTTTTGAAAAAATCTAGCAACCCGGCTTGCTAAATACCATTAGTTATGCGGCAGCTTCATCTGAAAGTATTTACGCCTAGACACTCTGTAGCAACCCTATTTTGGCGAGATTATTGTCAGTGCAATTCCAACTTGTATCGTGGAAACAACTCACTTCGCTTTCTGTCTCCGCATAATAATGACTGCTTAAGAGCGGCCTTTCTTGTTTACCCTCTTCTGCCTTCGATCATCTTATGTTTACTGAATAAATCCTGAAGTTATACCGGATACTGGAGTTTTTCTTTTCCCATCAGACAAAAACCTGGATATTTCGTTAATCTCACAACCAATGAAAACATAAACTTTCTTCAACAATTAACATCATTATAGAATTTACTCCACTACAACCTACATACACACCTACGCATCCAGGAGATACAGTCAGTGTTGATTTGGTCGGTCCCTTTACTAATGGACAGTCGGTATTGACAGTAATTGACCATTTTTCTCGACACCTAGAACTCTTCCCTTTGCGTACCATCACTTCTGAAAAGATAATTAAATGTTTATTCAGTTATATAACTATCTTTGGAAGACCTTCTGTAATTTTGTCAGATTTGGGAAAACAATTCACTTCACACATATACGACAAATTTAACGACACATTAGGCATAAAGGTACGTCATTCCAGTGTAGCGAGGCCACAAAGCAATGCCGTGTCAGAGCGAGTCAATAAATCAATTAAATACTCTATTTCTACTTTACTTCAAGAAGGTCATACTTTTGAAAATGCTTTATCAATTCATAAATCTCTTTATAATGGATCTCTACATTCCTCCACAAAATATTCTCCCAACTTGCTTCACTTTGGAAGAGAACTATCCTTAATATTTGATACTTATGACCATAATGTCAATCAAGTTCTAGATAAAGATTTTGAAGCTTACAAATTGTTACAAGATTTAAATTCTATTTACAGGAAAGCATATAATAACATCAAAGACTCTCAAAACAAAAGAAATGATCATTTTCAAAAACGTTCTAAACTAAGAAAAATTATGAATAAAGATATTGTGTATTTAAAATCAGTAGATAAGTTCAAACCAAAATATTCTGGACCTTACATTGTTATACACAAATATTCACCTGTCTCTGTTTCAATCAAACGCTTACATGCACCTGATGACTCTGCTTTTAGAGTACACATTGATAGGTTAATCATCGCTCCACCAAGAAGCGATCACTTACTTACAAGTCATGATGGTTACAATAACATTAACTCTCCAACTTATTCAACACGTTATAATTTAAGACCTAGAAAATAGCGTATACTTTTATAATTGTTTTATTTTGTGCGAATTTTTGGTTTTGTTCACACTTGTGTATATTGATGTACACAATATACTGATGTTATATTTGATGTTTCCTTGTGAAAGTTCTCGGCTGGTCCAAGTTTGTTTCATCAAGGGAATGGCAGATATGGCAATCTTGTTGTGAACATTATCTTTTATGTTTATGGGGTGTTTGCGATATACACTTTATATAAAAAAAAAATCTTAACTTTTGTCGTCATATTTTTTTAAATCTCATAAATAGTTATAAACATAATTATAGTAACATTAATTGCACTAAAAAAAATTTTTTTCTCTTAAGGTCAGTTTTTTTTAAAATTTTAATAATGCTAATTAAGTAAATATGTACCTCATGACTTAACATTTTTACCGAACTTGACAAAACTCTCTCTCATTACTCTAGGATTGACTTTTATTCGACATACACTAGGTGTATATATATATTTTTTATTTTTCTAATTATTCCCTTTCGGAGTGGTGATCTGTTCAAAATTATTGCCCTTAGGATCTTCCACCCCATTGTAATGAGAGACACATTCGAATTGATATTCCAATTCACCTTAAATCCCCTGTCAAAATGAGTATACGAGACTGCTCCTCAGTTTGTTGCATTACTGCTGCGGGAGCAACGGGGTCTATGTTGTGACAACAATGTGGACCTCGCCCTAAATATTCCCTCCACAAATAAGGCAATAGTCCTAAACTTGCGCCATCACACTTGTCCTTAGACAAGATTTAGGGCAGGAAATTTTTTTGGATCGTGCGTCACTTTCCCTATCCTGTCCTGTGCGAATGCACAAATTTTTACTATTTTTAAACACAAATTTTATTCATTTTTATCTTCATCATTTTTGTATTTCATTTTTACACATGTGTAACTGTTAATGTAACTGTAACGGTATCTTGTTTTTATATTTTGTATTTGCATTTATATATTTCATGTTTATTTGATGCAAGATTACATATATCATTATTTTGCATTATGTTCGAACAAAGAAAATTTTATTCTATTGTAGTTGCAACTTAACAGAAGCTTATATGTTCAGAGTTATGAACATTTTAAATTCATTTAGCATGCTTACGACCAGTTATCAGTAAAATAAACATTAGTTGATGATAATACAACTTTTCTGGTCATATTTTGGTCATCACTATATATATGTAGAGTAATTGAACTGCTATATGTTCCGGAACAGCAAAAATAACAACAACATCTACTTCTACAAAACAAAACTCTTATGAAGCCATGGACTCAAGTAATAAACTAGTGTGTACACTATGATGACCAGTAGCAAAAATTTTGGTATACCATTTCCATTTTCATTTCCATTTTCATTTTCATTTTTGATATTTGTATGTGTTTATATTTTTTTCTTATATTGTGCATTGATTATATGTAAACTTTCAGACGGAGCATGCTTGAAATTTAAACCCTAACAAATTATTCTTTTATCTGAGCAAACGGGGGAAATATATGATATGAGAATCATATATTAAGTTTTAACAAACCCTATCCTTTATTTAATTTATATTTTCCCCCTTCCTTTGTCAAAATTTAATCGTGTTATCTTTAACTTCAAACAATAAGCCCGCTGTAATTTATACCCTTTCCCTTTTTCATTTTCACTTATGCTCGATCACTAATATCTGACGGCTTCTCGATTAAAATAAAAAAAAAGAAAAGAATTAAATCAGCACAGATGCCTTTTCGTAATTTCACTTTCCGAAACCAAGCTTATAACACAATATGTGCATAAGGCATTTTTGTGGCAGCTGTATCAGTTAAAAATTATGTCTATCTTTCCATACTGTTCAGATACATGTCCTTATTTGGTAATGGTAATAACTCAATCACTCACACCCATGTCTAAAAGTATATTTTGATTGTTAAATGCACACGTTGTTTTGTCTCCAAAAATTCTGTTCGCGTGAGAAAGATATTTGTCGGTTATAAGCGCCGTGGCGATATTAATTTTTGAAACAAAATTCGTCCTTTTGAAAAAATCTAGCAACCCGGCTTGCTAAATACCATTAGTTATGCGGCAGCTTCATCTGAAAGTATTTACGCCTAGACACTCTGTAGCAACCCTATTTTGGCGAGATTATTGTCAGTGCAATTCCAACTTGTATCGTGGAAACAACTCACTTCGCTTTCTGTCTCCGCATAATAATGACTGCTTAAGAGCGGCCTTTCTTGTTTACCCTCTTCTGCCTTCGATCATCTTATGTTTACTGAATAAATCCTGAAGTTATACCGGATACTGGAGTTTTTCTTTTCCCATCAGACAAAAACCTGGATATTTCGTTAATCTCACAACCAATGAAAACATAAACTTTCTTCAACAATTAACATCATTATAAATGGATAAAATATTTTACTTACAATAATTATCCAAAATTCCGTGAACATCACAAGACATTTTATAGACTTTTTATAACTGATCATTAGTATCACTTAATATAAAGGTGATCGGCTAAACGCAAATTCACCATGACCATATAAAGTGTAAACAATGTTCAACCAGCTTAATAATAGTCCTTATATATGTTTTAATTGTATTATTTGCTATATCATTTGCTATATTTTATCGCACACTAAAACAAAATAAATTATTAGATAACATGTTTATATTTATATAATGTAATAAATGTTATTTAAAAGAGTTGATAATTGAATTTATCAAAAAAAAAAAAAAAAAAATAGGTTAACCATATAGTTTTGCTTGATTTCGTATAAATCTAATATTTTTGTTTTTATATATATCTGAGCATAGATATTTTATACGATGAAGGTAATTGATAATTATATTTTTATAAACTGATTTATGTAAACATGAAGCAAAATTGGTAAAAATATTTACTTTAAATGGAAAGTCAACTCTTTTATCATAAATATCAAATATTAATTTATAATTATCATTAATATTGATTTTTAAGTCAAGAAAATTTATATTATTATTAATTAAATCATTTTCGCTTAATTTAAGCTGAGTAGGATAAAAATTGAGTGGTGATGTGCAATTTTTATCATTGAAATAAAATATGATAATGTCATCTATATAGCGATAAAATACATAATCATTGTTCGGACTAATATTTCTTTCATAATAATATAAGTAAAGGTCAGAGAGAATACTAGATGCGGTTCCGCCCTGCGGAATTCCCTGGCATTGTTTATAAATAATATTGTCATATATGATGTAATTATTATTCAATGTAAAATTTAGTAAAGTTTTAAAAAAATTTACTGAAATATGTTCTTTTAATTTTAATTGAGATTTAAATTCTTTAAATAATATACACATTGTTTTATGTAAGTCTTTTATATCTATGTTATTAAATAAATCATTAAAATCCAATGTTTTTATGAATTTTACCGGATTGATATTATGTATTTTATTAATAAGCTGAAAACTGTTTTTTAGGCAATGTTGGTTATTATGTTTTATCGTTATATCATATATCTGCTTTAAAATATTAAGAAGTAAATTGCTTGCATTATTATTATATGTGTTACATCCGATGGTAACTGTGCGAAATTTAATTGGATTTTTATGAAATTTTGGAATTATAACAAGATAAGGATAATTTAAATTATTACATTTGATTTTTAGTAATTTGTAATAATTTAATAATTTTCTATTATTAATTTCCATATTTAATTTAGTTTTATTAAAAATATTACTTGTGTTAATTGCATTGTGAATTAACACTTTATAGTACTCTTTACAAATAATAGCATAATTATTTGGAGATTTATTTACATAAGTAATTATAAATTTGTTTTGTAGTTCTGATATATTATTTATATTTTTAAAAGATGCATGTGTAATATGTTGATAATTTTTTATAATTTCATTTTTAAATTTATCTATTACATAAAATCTCCATTCACTAAAATACTCGATAGGTTTATTGTAATCAATAGCAATTTTATATATAAATAAATCAATATCTTGAATAAACTGCAATATTATGGATTTGATTTTACACATGTATGGAAGGCGAAATTTTCTGCCATTATGCATTAAGTTTTGTAAAATAGGTTGTTCTACAATATTAAGATCACCAGTAATAATATGACCATGTGTTGTATTTATGTACTTTTGAAATTTTGGGTCATACAATAACAAGGGTAATTATTTGAAGAGACCATTTGTTTTGCAAAAGAATTGTAATTAAAAATTTTACGTCCAAGTGTGCGATTATATTTATATGTCTTGTGAATAGTAAAATTTTTTAATGGAAAATTATTAGTAGTGTTGTTTATGATATTGTGTAAATTGATATTATTAAATACATGATTATATATATATATATATATATATATATAAATCTTTTAGAGTTTTTAATTAAAACGATTTTGATCTATGTTCTATTTCTATACAACGAGCTATAAATTTCTACATAACGTCTGTAACCCGGGTGAACTGTGTTGCGTTCCCTTGTATACATATTTCATAAACGTCTTGGACGAATATATTTTATAAAGAAAAATTTAATTTTACTTTAGAATTGAAATTTTACGTAAATGTGAGCATTGCTAATGAAAATCTTAACGTTTCTTTCCGTATCAATATGGAGAAAGTACATGACCTTCTAATTTTAAGTTATTCATGAAATATTATAGGAGATAGAATTTCCAATCGAATGTCACTTTCCGCGCTCTCTGTGTCAATTCCGAGATTAAATAATATGTTGTTTCGTCTTTTATTTTCCACATATGAGAGTCATCAAAAAGAAGAAATCAAGAATGTTCCAATTTATGCAAGAAGCTTTTAAAACTCCATTTTTAACACTTTCCAACATAGTGAAAATTGTTTATGAATTCTGTTTGTCTGTCTGCCGTCTGTCCGTGCTCTAACTCTCGTAAATATACTTGGATTGCCTTCAAATTGATATATGTTATTGGGGTTTACTATGGTATGTTTGGTATTGAAAATGAAGTGTGTAGCAGATATGGTTCCTTTACAGGGACACTCAAAAGAATTGTGTTACATTATGGTCTATGGGGGAAAATGGTTCTCAGCGTATTTTAATGACATTTTACTATTTTAAACGTATTCAAATTGATACATATTACTGAGGTGCACTTCAAGGGGCTTACTGTAGAATATGGTATGCATAGAATGTATCGTTCATTTACAGAAACATTCAAAAGAATTCCGTTACATTACGGTCTATGGGAAAAAATCATTTGCAGCGTATTTTAATGATGTTGCATTATTTTAAACATAGTCGAATTGATACATATCACTGATGTGAACTACAAGGTGCTTACTGTAGAATATGGTATGCATAGAATGTACAGGGACACCTAATAAAATTTGGTTACATTGCTGTCTATGAAAAATAGTGGCTGGTAGCTTGTTTTCAGTTGTGGTACGCATTTTTAAATGTAACTCCTTTTTTAAATATTAACTGGTGCATGTACATTCTATAGATCATATACATTTCTGAAATATACAATCATGTGTATAATCACGTGTATATTCAAAATATTTCATGTACATTTCCGTTTATTGACGGAAATTGCTGAAGGGGAATTTTCAGTTGCGCATGTATTTTCTAACTAATAAATCTAACTAATAAATCTAACTAAGTAAATTTTTGTATACTGTGTAGTATATACAAATCTCTAGACCATATACAGGTCTTCACAAAGAATTCGGATATTTTGATCGACTATTGGTTGTAATTGCAGAACCTGAGTTTTCAAATATGCGTTTTCTAAATCGTTTACTTAATAAACTGTGAGGTTTTCTTTACAGTATTCTGAATGTTCTGGAAAGTGTTTCATAATCTATGCTTGACGTGTAATTTTTCGTTCTTGTTATTTAAAAAATAAAATAAAATAACCTCTTGAAAAAAAAAAAAAAAAAAAAAAAAAAAGACTGTTTTATGCAATTGTAATTTCAAGGTTTTTCATTTAATAAATAAAGCTGCGTTCCTTTTTGTCTTTGATTTACACACAAAATATTTTTATGAAATTACTATGAGATTAATTTCTTATATTTTGACCAAGTGCATTTAAATATGATTAATATGCAGTGACGTAATAAATAAAGCATCCAGGTCATAATTATCAGCAATGACGTCAATGAATACGCATTTCTCTTTTTTTTGTACAGCTATGCCATTTGCATGCTTAATTTTTGAATTTCAGACTAGACAAAACGACAACTGAATAAAATTAAAAATACAGCACAGTTATTTTCTTCAGCCAACGCACCGTTACTTAAGGTTTCACTTTTCTATTTTTTTAATTATCTCATTAATTTATGAACAGAAAAAAATAAAACCCAATTTGTGTCGAAAGATTCTTAGGTATGTGCCCAAATTGGGCCATGTCTGTTTTGGTTACCACCGTGTATCCATTTTGGGCACTGTTAAATACCCATTTTCATTTTTTTTTTTTTTTTTTTTTTTTTTTTTTATGAGGTAACTCTTGGAAGACGATCTCAAAATTAAAATTCGCTTCGTAAGGATTTTATTTAATATAAATTTTATTTCATTTCATTTTATAATTATTAGTAGTGAGGCCAATGAATGCTCATTTCTTTTCATTTTCTGAAACTGTACCATTTCATCGCTTAATTTTTGAATTTCAAACTAGTGATGAGCAGAATGAATCATTTTGATATTCAAATGAATCATTCGGGCATGCGCAAAAGCATAACTGTCAACCCTCATATATATATATTTTAATCAACTACTAACGAAAATTTTATAAAGGAAAAGAAGTTTCCCATTTTAATTAAAATTAAATTAAGAGCAATGGCACAGTAAGGCTGTTATTGGACTTCCTAGTTGCTGAGCAAACATCCAGGCGATGTGTAAGCGACTTGCAGAGACATAAGGGAGCCATTAAAGATGTTTAAGTTTAACTGTAGTAAAAACTACATGAATGAAAGTATAAATAGAGAATTTAAAAATATATTTAAATTATAAAAAATAAAATAAATGAACAAAATAAAAAATAAAAGGAAAACTATAAAAAGAAAAATATTCCATTAATTCCCAAGCTGGCGAAAAAGCAGCCGAAGACTAGCCCTATTATCTCACAAAAAAGAGAAAAAAAGGACACGTTTCAGTGACCATACATTTAAATTGAAGATAAATAAAAAAGTTACAAAAGCAACAGACTATCTTTTTTTTAAAAAAAATTATTATTAAATAAACAGAAAGAAAGAGAACGTTTAACTAGGAAAAAGAGGGAGATGGAGAAAGATGAAAGAGGGAGAAGCAACTCAGGTTTCATCCTCAACAATCAATGCATATCTAGGGCGTTTTCTGTTGACAGGGTCGGAGACCTCGTAGTCTGGTAACTCAGCAATTATTTTGTTAGGGATATTATTGATGTTTTTATAGATTTTTTAGACATTTGATTCATTTTTTTTCTTGGAAGAAGTGGTTCAGGGATCTCTGCGAATCATATCTATATTGCCATTTCTTATGATACGTAGCTTTTTATTATGAGTTTTGTAAAGATAGTTAAGATTAGTTGTGCCAGTAAAACCTCAGGTCAGACAAGCATAAGTAAGGATGGAACAAATGCAAGCATTATAGACCATAAGTTTAGTTTTGATAGAAAGAGAGTTGCTATTGAAGAGATTTTGAAATGCCGGCGACTTTAGCCCTAACACTAATAATGTGTTTATTCCAGGTGAGTCTTTTGTCTAGAGTGACTGCCTCTCAGATGTTTAGCGTGGAATGGTAAAATAACTGGTGATGGTAAAAACTTTTTTTTAAGGTAATTGATTAAAAAGTACGATGATTGGCAACTATGCTTTTTTTTCTTTCTTTCTTTCGTTTCTTTCTTCTTAACATAATTTTAGGTAATAATTGATTTTAAAAATACGAAGGTTGGGAACTATGCTTTTGTGAATGCACGAATAATTCCTTCAAATGACAAAAACATGCATTATATGCCTATCACTATTTCAAACTAGACAAAATGACAATATAATGAACTAAAATAAAACAAATACCGTTTTCACACGCTATTTCATTTTCTTAATCCAAAATATCAGACTTAATGTTTCTTTTTTCCATTTATTTTTTAAATGTTCTAGTTAAAGTTTTGTTAAAACTTTTGCAACAAAAAAAATTCTTGTTTTAGAGGATCCAAATATGTCACAATGAATTAACATAAAGCTTAGAATTTTTTTTCTTTTGAGATTATCAATACTATATTCATAAGTTGCCAAAAATTGTGAATGACTGTGATTTACTTAAGTTCATTCAATTTAATTAAACTGAATATATTATAAATTCAATATAATGAACCATGCTAGCTTTCTTTAATTTTCACAAGACTCACTTTTTCATGACTATCGAGAGCGAGGTCAGTTAGTTTTAGAGAAATATTCAATTAACTAGAACTAGACATTTAATGATCAAAATGCAAAAAAAAAAAAAAAAAAAAAAAAAAGTGATTTAATCAAGAGTGGCTGGTTTTTGTGGCGTTATGATCATCATTTCCACAAAAGGATTAAAAAGCGTCAGAGTCAGATCGAATGAAGTAGCAGTTTTTGACGTTTATGGCTTGTAAAAAGTTACAACATTACATATAGTATACATTTTTACAATGAATATATAGATATTGTTGTGAGCTCGGGGTTCGAAAGGACTGATGCCAATATATAAGAACAATAAAAAGGCTTTATTCACTATAAACAGTGCAATACTTTCACAAATATCTTCTGAAAATTACAAGATAATCAGTAATCTTCAAATCCGATAAAAGCGCAGCAAAATTTCACACAGAAACAATGCGTTCAATACGACGTATCAACGACAAAATCGATCAGAGTAACACAGTTCTCAATGCAAAGCCTCTCGTATGAATTCAATCGCAGTTGACAGACAACTAACTAACTGAACTGGTGGAGGTCTCTTATATAGACTTCAGAGATCCTTCCAGATTATTCCAGGGCTTTCTAATGCTAGAAATTACCAGAAGGTCCTTCAACTCTCGATAGAGTACTCCAAACGTGAAAGGATCCCAATGTAAATGTATAAGGGGGGGGTTGCACAAAAAGTCGCCAAATCCGTCGCCAACTTGGCGACATTTGGCGATAAATCGCCAAATTTGGCGCCAAAAATAAGTCGCCAAAACCATCGCCAACTTGGCGATAAACCCATTCCTTGGCGATTTTCCAATAGAACTCATTATAAAAACCGATGCTGTAAGGTTGTTTTCCTTGCAAACCACCTGAGGCCTTTAGCATTGAGTTACATGATGCTCAATAGGAAATACATTAATAATAATGCAATTTTCACAATAATAAAATAAAATAAATTTAAACAAATGGAATGTTTACAGATATATACAAAATTCATAACATTGCCCCCCTCTCAAGGACTGCACGTCCCGGGCAGTTCAACCTTTGATCGGAAAGCAAACCCGTTACCAACAAATGCTATACTATTCAAAACACATTCATAATGCTGAATTATACAAAATATACACTTAAATAAAATAAAATTAAAGCATAGACATTATTACATACAAGTATTTAAATAATAATAACAATAATAATGATAATGCTAAGCAAAATAAATAATTACATTAATTTATATACAAGACCATGGTCATACTAATTTACATTATTTACATTACACTATCTACAATCAATGAACTAAGTACTATGGCCATAGTATGGAGCCAGCCTGTCGTAATGAACGACTCTAGGCTTCGAACTTGGTGACTTTCGGATCCGAATTACGACATCGTTCAGTCTGTTTAGGACTGTATAAGGACCGTCCCAGTGCGACTGCAGTTTGGGAGAAAGTCCTTTACGTCGAGTCGGATTATAAAACCAAACCTTGTCACCTTCTTTGAATTGATGTCCCGTGGCTTTCGTGTCGTACCTGGTCTTCATCTTCTCCGTCTGTATATTGATTCGCTCTCGAGCCAAGTTGTGGACGTCTTCAAATCGTGCCTGGAGATTATGCAGGTATCCCTCTGGCGATGAAGGCGCATCTGGAGGGCGACCAAACAGCAGATCACAAGGTAAACGAAGATCACGACCGAAAAGCATCTGAGACGGGGAATAGCCGGTTGTTTCATGGACGGCGCTGCGATAGGCGAGAAGAAACAAGGGAAGTTTTTGGTCCCAGTCTTGCTGGTTTCTTGAGACTAGAAGTGAGAGATTGTTGAGGATGGTACGATTAAATCTCTCAACCATGCCATCCGACTGCGGATGTAAAGGCGTAGTCCTAGTTTTGTCCATTCCGAGAAGTTGACAGAGACCCTCAATCACAGCAGAGATGAAATTTCTCCCCTGGTCAGAATGCATTTGAAGAGGGACTCCATACCTTGATATCCACTGGTGTACCAAGGCATCCGCAACCGTAGAAGCTTCTTGATCAGGGATGGCATAAACTTCAGGCCATTTTGTGAAATAGTCCATGACAACAAGGAGGTATTTGTTGCCATCAGCACTTCTTGGCAGAGGACCTAGGATGTCAAGGGCGATGCGTTCAAAAGGTGCTCCTACATTGTAGAGATGTAGTCTTCCTCGGCTACGTTTCTTTGGTCCTTTCCGAGCTGCACATGCATCACAAGATTTGCACCATTGTTCGACGTCAGCTCTCGCTTTTCCCCAGAAGAAGCGCTCTGGGACTCTGTGTAATGTTTTCATGACTCCAAAATGGCCACCAGTGGGACTGCCATGTAATTCTTTGAGGACCTCTGGTATTCGGGATCGAGGAAGTACCATCTGCCACCGAGATGTCTTCCCATCTTCCGATTCGAATTTTCGGAACAGGACACCATTCCTGACGTGGAGAGAGTTCCAAAGAGCCCAATATTGCTTTGTCGTAGGACTGTAAGTCGAGATGTCTTTCCAACTGGGCTTCGTGCTAGAAGATTCTAATAACTCCAAGATTGGTTTGATCTCAGAGTCTGCCATTTGATCTTCTCGAATCTTCTCATCACTCCAGGGATCTGGTGGCGTCAATAGTGAAGTCTTCGTCTGGCGTATGACATGTTCGGGATTATACTTGTTCTCCGCTCTGGAACAATAGCGACAACTTTCGGGACACGGTCTTCTTGATAAGGCATCAGCATTTCCATGCGATGAGCCTTTACGATGCCTGATGTCAAAGTCGTATTCCTGGAGTCGTTGTATCCATCTGGCTACTTGGCCCTCTGGGTTCTTAAAATTCATCAGCCATGTTAGGGATGCGTGATCAGTACGAAGGAGAAATTTCCTGCCATAGAGATAGTGATGGAAGTGTTCTATGGCTTTTACTATAGCTAATAACTCCTTACGAGTGACGCAATAATTCCGCTCTGTTTTCGATAAACATTTGCTCCAGTATGCTACGACACGTTCTTGGCCATCTATTTCTTGGGAAAGTACAGCGCCGACACTTTCATGACTTGCATCCGTGTCCACAATGAACTGTTTCTCGGGGTGCGGATAGGTAAGGACTGGAGAGGATGTGAGAGCTTCTTTCAGCCGCTGGAAGGAATTCTCGCATTCTTGTGTCCATAGAAACTTCTGCTTGCTTTCAGTGAGCCTATGCACTGGTCTTGCGATGTTGGAGAATCCCTGGACAAACTTTCTGTAATAAGTGCATAGTCCCAGAAAGCTTCGCAACTGATGGACATTTTCCGGACGCTTCCAGTTCTTTACTGCGGACACTTTTTCAGGATCTGTTCGAACACCTTCAGCTGAAATGATGTGTCCTAGATAATTTACTTCCCGTTGGAAGAACTTGCATTTCAAAGGGTTCAGCTTTAAATTCGCCGCTCTTAGTTTCGTTAACACTTTTCGAATATTCTCTAGATGTTCTTCAAACGTGCGGCCACCAATGATGACGTCATCTAGGTAGATGAGACAAGCTTCAAAGGTCAGACCTTTTAACAATTTCTCCATGAGGCGCTCGAACGTTGCTGGAGCATTGCAGAGCCCGAACGGCATAACTTTAAATTGCCAAAGTCCTTGTCCAGTAGTAAATGCGGTCTTCTCTTTATCATCAGGATGGATCTCTACTTGCCAATATCCACTCTTCAAATCCAGTGTGGAAAACCATTTATGTCCTGAAAGAGTATCTAGCGTGTCGTCTATTCTTGGTAGAGGATAGCTGTCCTTCTTCGTGATATCGTTAAGTTTACGATAATCCACACAAAATCTTGTGGAGCCATCTTTCTTTCGGACCAACACGATGGGAGAGGCCCACGGACTTGATGACGGTTCGATGATGTCACTATCCTGCATCTCTCGTAGGAGCTTAGAAACCTCTTCTTGTTTTGCGAACGGCAAGCGTCTTGGATGCTGTTTAATCGGTGGATGGTCGGCAGTATCAATTCTATGACGTGTCAGAGAAGTGCGACCTATATCATTCTCGTTTTGTGAAAACACATCCTTAAATTCCTGGAACAGTCTTTCTGCGGCATGTCTCTGCTCAGGAGATAAATTCTCATTTCGTCCAATTTCAGGTGTTAAACTTGTAGACGGCTACGAAAACTTCAAGCTCGGTCTTTGCAAACACAGGTGACTGGAGCACAGGTTGCAAGCACTTCACCCTTCTGGATAATTCTAGATTTTTCACTTATGTTCGCAATTCTCACAGGTATGACATCTCTCGACAGATCTACCAGCGCTGATGCTATTAGCACTCCCTTTGGGCTATTCTCAGGATATCCAGTCAAGCCATACTGGAAAATTCTTTCGTTTCCAGTTAATCCAGGTATCATCATTTCGGTCCGAGGAGGGATGATAACATCTGCCTTGGCTGTGATCCGTTGAATAGACCCGGACTCATTTCCAAGTTTGAAAATTGTGACATCTTCTTGAGCAGAGCGTAACTCATTATTCTTAAAATCCAGTGTAAATCCATGCTCTTTTAAAAAGTCCAGTCCGAGTATGAAAGGGTCTGAAATATCGGCCACATAGACTGTATGATGGTAAGCGGCGTTCCCAAACTTTATTTTCAATTTCATTCTTCCATGTATGTCGATCTTATCTCCTGTCACAGTTTGAAGGATTACACGTGGCGGGGTCCAGGAGAGTTTTTCTTTCAGCCGCTGAGCTAGATCTTTCCGAATGATGGTCACATTGGCTCCTGTATCGATGATCATATTACAGGGCAAATCATTCACACTTCCGACTAGAAAAACTCCGTTCTCGCCGCAACTTCTTGCAGAAATTTCACATACTTGAAAATGAGGCTTCTTAAGATCTGGAAACCTCCGCCCCGCAAGATGGTCAATAATCAGTTTTCTTGCTCCTCCGTTAGCGGGTGAGCTATTACCTTCGGTGCTGGGTCGTCTTGGGCAGTCGATTTGGATATGGCCTTCTCCACCGCATTTCCAGCACTTGATCTTCCTGTAAGGTTTGTTGGCCATTAAGGAGTTCATCTTTCTCATTATGTCCTTCACCTGCTGCTGTAAATGCTCCACAGCTCTATCCGACGTCTCAGGCATGTTGGCTACTCGCACAAAGTGTCGATCTTTCCTTGTAGCTTGCTGGGCTGCCTCAAATTTCAGGGCATAAACTGAAGCCCCTTTTAAGTCACTGAGATCTGCAATCCGGAGTTGTTTCTGGATCTCAGAGTCACGCACACCATCAATAAAATGCTGCAGAGCCAAGCTTTCTCTAATTTCAGTCGGACAGTCAGGATAAGCAAGATGTGAAAGTCTCTCGACATCCGTAGCAAGCTCTTGCAGGGATTCAGTGGATTTCTGCTGTCGAGATTTGAGCTGGAGTCTGCTATATTCCTTCATGCATTTCTCGCCAAAGCGTAATTCTAAGGCACTGACGAGCGTTTCAAAATCCAGCGGTTCATTTGCAGGCAAAGTCTGTAGGACGTCGGCAGCATCAGCTCGTAGAGAAGCAGCTAACTGGCAAGCCTTTGTCTGGGAATCCCACCCATTGGCGTCCGCTACGATCCCAAATTGTGTCTTAAAAACTGGCCATGAGGATTTTCCGTCATAGGTCGAGAGCTTAATAAAGGCCCGAGGAAGCATATCTGGATACTTGATTTCTTCGGAATAGTTTCCGGCAGTTATCTTCTGTTTCTTGACTTTTTCCAAATCTTTTTTTACATTCTCTATGCTTTCTTCAACGGTCTTGGCGATCTTTTGAACTTTTTCTTCTACTCTTTCTTCTACGGTTTTGGCTGTCATTTGAACATTTTCTTCCATTTCTTGAAATCTTCCTTCAAATTTGTTTTCCACGGAGTCAATTCTGTCATTTAAAGATGTTATTTTATCCTCTATTAAGTCTTTCAACTGACCAAGGTTGGTTGACATATCCTTCTTCATTTCATCTTTTAAATCGCCAAGGTTGGCAGTCATTTTCTCATCCATCACTGACATATCCTTCTTCATTTCAGCCTGGTTCGCTGTCATTTCCTTCTTCATTTCATCTTTCAACTCGCCAAGGTTGGCAGTCATTTTCTCATCCATCGCTGACATATCCTTCTTCATTTCAGCCTGATTCGCAGTCATTTTCTCATCCATCTCTCCTAATTTCTCCAATAATTTAGTCAGTTGCGCCTCCATTGCTCTGGTAATCGGCATTCAACCCCACTTCTGACACCAATTGTTGTGAGCTCGGGGTTCGAAAGGACTGATGCCAATATATAAGAACTATAAAAAGGCTTTATTCACTATAAACAGTGCAATACTTTCACAAATATCTTCTGAAAATTACAAGATAATCAGTAATCTTCAAATCCGATAAAAGCGCAGCAAAATTTCACACAGAAACAATGCGTTCAATACGACGTATCAACGACAAAATCGATCAGAGTAACACAGTTCTCAATGCAAAGCCTCTCGTATGAATTCAATCGCAGTTGACAGACAACTAACTAACTGAACTGGTGGAGGTCTCTTATATAGACTTCAGAGATCCTTCCAGATTATTCCAGGGCTTTCTAATGCTAGAAATTACCAGAAGGTCCTTCAACTCTCGATAGAGTACTCCAAACGTGAAAGGATCCCAATGTAAATGTATAAGGGGGGGGGGGGGGTTGCACAAAAAGTCGCCAAATCCGTCGCCAACTTGGCGACATTTGGCGATAAATCGCCAAATTTGGCGACAAAAATAAGTCGCCAAAACCATCGCCAACTTGGCGATAAACCCATTCCTTGGCGATTTTCCAATAGAACTCATTATAAAAACCGATGCTGTAAGGTTGTTTTCCTTGCAAACCACCTGAGGCCTTTAGCATTGAGTTACATGATGCTCAATAGGAAATACATTAATAATAATGCAATTTTCACAATAATAAAATAAAATAAATTTAAACAAATGGAATATTTACAGATATATACAAAATTCATAACAATATACATTCTATCAAAATTGGTAGCTATGAAAATCCCAGTGGTTAGTAGTTAGTCCCTATGTTGGACACAAAACGAGGTTTGGGCAAAGGTTCGCGTTTTCGAAACAAGCGTGATTTGGGAGGGTTTCCAAGGTTCTCCTTGTGCAGCAACGATAATTCGGGTTACTTTCTCTTCAAAAGCATTTCCTGAAAGCATCCTATAGCAATATGGCTGAAACTAGCCGATGCTTAACAAAAATCCCAATCCCATTATTGTTGCCATTTCTCTAGCATTTCTTGTTTCAGATTTCTTATTAAAAATGAAATTGATAGTCGGTAACAGAATTAAGAAGGTCTAAACATACCAGGACATATATCTTAATATCTAAGCTACTTCGAACATTACAAGGACAAATAAGAACTCGAACATGGCTTCTCTTGATTTGAACCCAGCATCCTAATCACTGAAAAGATACACAAATTTAAGGAAGAAGTTAGAGAGCACAATAAGTTGTTAATTTATTCCTCCTCCTCCCCACAAATATTTATTAATTTTGGAAATCATACGTCAGAATTAAAGAAGCCAAGCTATTTACAGGGTGTCCCTTCTTATCGTTGACCATAGCTAATTCCTAAACCATTAGTTTTAGTGGTACAGATCTCATTTAAAAAATGTTTCAAATCTTATTATTCAACACGTGAAAATGTTGTTCTTCATCACGTGAAAATGTTGTTCTTCATTAAATAAAAATCATCAAAAGAGTTATTTTTTAAAAAGTTACGAAATTTAATTTTTTATAGGGTCTAGAGCCTTATCAGTTGTATTTAGAAAAAGTTTCCCCATGCTCTAACATGTAAAGTAATAAAAATATCATACTTCTACAACCAAAACTTACTGAATTATGACATTTTGAATTTTGTGAAATTTCGGCGTTTTCTGACACTGAAAAAGAACAAGTTGGAAATTGTACGTCAAACGTGACAAACGAGGTGCGTTCGTACTATAGCTATTTATATAAATATTCAGATCTTGATGATTTTTAATTTTGTGAAATGAATTATATCGTCTGCAGATTAATTTTTGTAATAAAATAAGTATCTCGATCGCTTGACGATTAAACCTCGGAAGCTCCTATAACAAGAAAGCACCGATTTTTTTCTTTCTTTTTTTAAAAAAAAATTCAAATTTCTTAATAAATATTTTTATTAATATCGTCTAAAGTTTTGATTCGATTTTCATAAAATTTGAAATGTCTCGACAAAATTCTGCAAAGATAATATATCTTAAATTTCAAACCATTTGGATGGGTAGTTTTTGCGCCGTTATATGCGGACAGACGGACGGATGGACGGATCAAACGGACGGACAGACAGACAGACGGACCAGACGACGACTATAGGCGCTACGTATTTATATAATTATGAACGCACCTAAAAATGCATATTTAGTACCAGAAAACGACGAAATTTCTTAAAATTTAAAGTGTCATAATTTGCTAAATTTTGCCCGTGCAAAAATGTATCTTTTCTTTGCTAGTTAGAACATGGATAAAGTTTTTCTATATACAACTTATGGGACCCAATGATCGTAAATTTTTTAATTTCGTATTTTTTTTTTTATTATTTCTATTTTGACATAAATGTATTTTCGTAAGAAGAACAAAATTTGAAACATTTTTGTTATTGGACCTATACCTCTAGAACTAACGCTTTAGAAATTAGCTATTAGTCAACGATTTCTCCAAGGTCATCGCTAAACTTATATATGCATCATATATACACATATATATACCCCAAATGATCCTACATGCGCCATATATGTCAATATATACGTCATAATCAAATAGTTGGAGTATCATAGTTGAGGTTTATTCAAGTAGACTGAAAAAATGTCCAGACCAGGAATCGAACCTGTATACCTTGTCTTACCGTGCCAACGCTCTTTCTATTGAGCTATCTGGACGATATCCTGGCTGGCATAATTCACTCTTATTTGTTGGACATGGCTGCGAACTACAACACACATTTCGTTCATACGAGCTCTAACTATAGCATTTACGTGATGAAAGTATGATATAACATGGAAACTCCTGTATACCGTGTCATAATGAAAATCCATCAAAACTTTTCCTCTCATTATCAAAAACCGTTCCTCTCTTCATATATACGTGATATTTACGTCTTATATGTCATATATATATCATCTACATCTTATACACATGTCATATATATACGTCATTGTATGCGTCATATATGACTACAACTTGTACATATACACCATACATGACTACAATGCCATATAAGTCTTATAATTTGGCGATACATTTTGGTCGCCTGGCGATTCATTTTCGGATACCGATATATAAAAAAAAGTACCATTTTAATTTGTAGCAAGTAAAAGGGAGGTATAAAACATTTTTTTTAATGTTGCCTTAATTTATTCGCCTTAAATATGTAACGACAATGTTTTTATATATTTTGATTTGATCATCTAAACTTTTTGCAAATGGAGAAAGCTGAAATTAAATACATTTTAAAATGAAGTGACAACATAGTGCGTCATATACAAGTATGTCAATCGGCTAAAATATTTGTTATTCATAAAAAAAAAGTTAAAAGAGATTCCTTTTTCAATAAGTACCCTATCATATGTTGGACATGGGTAAATAGCTTAATCCGGATTAACATCAATGGGAATGAAGGTCAAAGCTACTTGCACTTGTATCTTTTCACGTTCGAAATCTTCAATTTCTTCCTACATTTCTTTCAACCTATTTGTAACAAGAAGCAGCGACAGCAAGAACAGAAATAAAAGAACAGCTATACTTTTTATTAAGGCTAGATGGACTTTGAAAATAGCTTAATCGAAAAAATATTACCCAAAGAAAGAAAGAAAAAAGAACAATTACATTTTTTATTAATGCTAGATGGACTTTGAAAAAAAGCATAATCAACTAAATTTTACCTTAAAATAATAATAATAATAATAATAATAATAATAAACTATCAAAGGTTGGCATTTGGCTTGACTGCAGTTTGGGAGCAGTCAATTTACCTTATTCCCTTGCACATTTGCAATTGCGGTTCACACTACGTTTAACTATAAGTATATAGCATGTAGATATTTAAGTTTAAGAACGGCCAAAAGGAAATAATACTCAAAATTTGCTACAAAATAAACTGTACTTATAATTGGCATTTGATGATTGTGAAAAAAATCATTTTAGAAGCAATTTTAAACATAGCTTTTTTTTTTTAAACCTAAAACGTAGTCAAGTCCCATTATAGAGATATTCATAAGGACAAAAATTCCGTTATAAAAAATACATAGCATTCTGCAGTAATATTCTCATGAATAAAAGGCAATTCCATTTTTCGAAATATCATTATAGTGAAAAAAAACTGTGATCCCGTGGATTTCGATCTGACAGAACTCTACTATACTAAACTCGGCAAAGAAACTAGATATTAAAAAAGTAACTCTTACTATTTTTTTTATTTGAAATGCGAACTGTTGAATACATGTTTGAAACACCCTGTACTCCGTGTTCGCCTTGAAAATTTGTTCAGTTTGATCGTATTTGACGGAGTACCTATACTGTCCGCACTTTTTACACTGCTTTGTGAGTCTTTTTGTGATTTTCGCATCTTGGAAGATTTCAAGTACGTGTCTACAGCGCACAACAAATCCGTAGATAAGGATAAAAGAAAAAGGCATAACCTTTTCCACATCTACAATTTTTCCCCTGCTTTCTTGAAAAATTACAAACTATTAGATAAATCTTTGGAGTACCCTGCCTTGTTCTCCTCAGCGGTTTCTCCTGTTTTCTCGTTTTATAGGGCTTCGTTCGTATGACGAAACCCTATTCGTCTCACTTCTCTGTCTATCACAGAGTTTGTACTCGGAAACTGTTTAAGTTAGAGACTTGAAATTTTGCATACTTATAGTGGAATACCTCCTGTCACACGACAAATCATAAAATTTTAAAAAAATCTGATATTACTTTAATTAAATGAATTAATATAGTGACATCCGACCATTTCTGTGATTTTCTTAGATCTTAAAACACAATTTTAATTTCAGTCTTTCTGGCGTAGGCTGGATGGTTCAGTGGTAGCGCGTTTTCCTCCGAACCCGAAGGTCCTCGACGACGGAAGTTCACATTTTCGATTTTTACATTTCATTGTCCGATGGATTTAATTAAAAGAACTTTCGTATTTTTTAGCCATTTTAAGGTTTTTTTTTTTAGCTAAAAATAAATTATGTAATTTAAATATGGTTTTCAGATACAAACAGATGGTATTACAAGTGTCTGAAAATCAGTTCAAGAATATTTTAAATATGATAAAAAATAGCTTCCTCTTTTAATCATATTAATATTAAATTTAATGGTACTGCCATCTATGTTACTATTGATAACGTGTATTGATAAAAGATAAGAATTTAATAATTATAAATTAACGATTTGGATATATTAATTAAAGGATACACTGTTTTGAAAGGAATATTAACCGAAACCCTTTGAATATTATTTTATAATTTAAATCAAGGTCAAGATCCGTTAGAACGAAACCCAATAGAACGGGCAAGATATCTATTAGAACGAAAATTCCGTTATAACGAAATACTTAGATATATTTCTAACTGTCTTTCCCCTGCAGTAATCTTATGAAGGAAAAGTAATGCCATTATAACGACATTTCATTATAGCAAATAGATTTTTCTTGTCACATGGAGTTCTTTTTAACGGAACTCGACTGTACTAAACTCTGCAGAGAAACTTGTTATAAAAAAGAAATTCTTACCGTTTTTCCTTTGTGAAAGTACGAACTATTGGTTACATCTTTGGAGCACCCTGCACTCCGTGTTCTCCTGAGCAATTTCCTCAGTTTGCTGGTTTTTGACGGGGTACCTTTACTGTCCTCACTTTTTACACTGCTTTGTGAGTCTTTTCGTGATTTTCGCATCTTTGCATATTCCAAGTCCGTGTCTAGAGCGGATAACAAATCCGTAGACATTGACAGAGGCATAACTTTTTTCACATTTTCTGGAGTGGACTTCGGAGTACATGATGTAGTCGTGATTATTGGCGTAGTCTTCTCAAAGGCATCGTCGTTTGACTTGGAATTGAATTCAAACGCCAACCCGCTGCTTCCGTATGAAGGGGTGTTGCCTGTGCTGCTAGATGCCCAAGATGGGCTACTTTCTTCACCTCCACTCTCCAGGGCATCCGTACCGTTTGGTACAGATGTAAGGAGGTGGTGTCCAGGTGAGTGGGCCTGCACCGGAAAAGGCCTCCTCTTGTTGCTGGAATTGGTCCCCGGAGGAGTTTGGGAAACCAGCCCGAGATGAATGCTGGAATCGCCGCCCTGATCGCGCATGTACTTCTCCATGGCGGTCAGCGTCCATTTTGGGTCGTGTTGGTTGTTGTTCTCCGTTTCTTCTGGTAGAACTCCCTGAAATAATAAAGAAATAGATTTAGATAAATTGAAACCTTTCTAACGCGATGAATATAGATAGGGTAGAGAGGACATCGGAAGAGCTCTCACAAAATGAGCACTCGAAATTTAGAATTTAATAAATTATAAACTATAATAAAGATATAAATTAAATAAGGGACTTGTTTACAAGGTAGCTCAAAAATTGTGTGTACAATAATTTAAAAGAATAGTTCACATTTTAGTTAAGAGATGGCGTTATATTGTCTAAATTTATTCAACTAACTGCAAAACTTAATTATTTCATCAGATAAACGGAACGAAAAGCAAAAACTGAGATTGCCTTAATCCAGATTTGCGTGTTAGTTTTAGAAATATTACAAGTTGAGCCTGTGCAGCGCTGTCTATTAGCGAAAATTTAAACTGTTTTTTAAATTATTGTATAAAAAATTTAAGAGCTGCTTTATAAACATGTCACTTATTTCATCCTTATATTAATTATACTTAATGAATTGTTAAACAATAAAGTTTGAACTTTTCTTAGGACATCCTGTATATACGAATAAAGAGATAAAATAAAAAGAACACAAATAGCCAGAAACACTTTGGCATATGTGTTAAAGATTTTATAAAATAGAGACTTCTTCAGAGCAAAATAAAAAGTTAGATTAATACCTTAGCACCAATAGAATACGTGTTCTTTTGAAAAGCACTGCTTACGGTTAAAGGTCCATTTACATTATGGCGTTATCGCCCTAAACATTAAATCGTAAAGACCCAACCAATCCGCGGCACCTAAACAACCAATGAAGCATGCTGATTGGTTGAAAAACCTGTGCTTGGCAGGCCTCGTAGACATGACGGTTACGCCATAATGTAAACGCAGCCTTAACGGCCTGCTATTTTATTTAAAATTGCTCTTAGACATCCTCCAGAAATTAGCCAATTATAAAAATTTGTGTCTTTAACAATTGTGCCAATTTCTACTTTGCACATTAACTTGGCCCATGACGATTTTAAAAATTGTATGTTATTCTCTATGCAAAAGCAATTTTTTTACTTAATGTATGTTGCATTATTTTAAAAGATTATAACCGATATTCATATTTATACTGCAACTGTGCAATATTTTTTAAAGGAAACAATAAGAGGTATTTCTTTTACTATTTGTTTTCTTTTATAAAAGAAACATGATGTATACTAAAAATAGGTTTCATACAGTCATGCAGAATACAAAAATACTTTTCACAGTCGGCGCATAATCTTTAGAAGTTGAAATCATGCGATAGATAATATCCTAATAATATTATAAATCTGATTGTGTGCAAATGTTAGGCTGAAGCCAGCATCAAAATGAAGCATTTAATTATCCTGTATTTTTGCATATAAGTTGATTATAACCCTCAAATGAACATAGAATGGTTTTTGTTTATTTTATTTCAATATTTTTCTTAATAATTCAAAATTTCAATATTTTCATAGAGAATAAATGGACATTTTTTCGTATATTTTAAAATGGTTGGTTGGTTTGGTTGGTTTGGCCCAAAGGGACCGGTTTTGAAGCTTTTTTTAAAATGGTTAAATTTATTTTACCGTTGCTAATACTTTATCGTTGCCAATATAAAATAAAACCCCTGAGTAATAATTTTTAATCAACAATTTATTTTCAAGTGAAAATTTTCCACGTGAAAAATGAAAAGGAAATGGATTATTTAAGAATTAAACAGAATATGAAATGATGTCATATTAGAAACAAAACGTGCGTTTTCAAATATTTGATAATAATACAAAGTGCATAAATACGAGTAAGTATGGAAAGGAAGCGAATATGATGTCATATATAGAAAAATAAAACAGATTTGTTTTGATGTTGAAATGAAATGATCTTGGGTTATCAAATTATTTGTGATTAATTTATCTTTTTTTTTTCTTTTTCTTTTTGACATGGAAGGAATTATTTTAAATGTACGTAATATATGTATTTTAAATGTATCTGTTGTAAATTAAAGTTCTGTGTTTTAAATGAAACGAGTGAAAGATTTATATTTTTAATGAATTCAATACGAATGATGGGATAGGTTGGCGATTTATCGTCTGCACACGGCTAACATAAAGATACCATATTTTTAATTTAAATTTTAAAAAGTAAAATAAAATAAAATAAATAAATAAATAAAAAAATATTGGATGGCAAATGTCAATGATATGCATCGCAAAATTATCCGTATCGAAAATCAGAAAATCTTAATAAAAATAACTATATTTTTTAAAAGAAAGTTGCTTTTCTCATAAAAGCTAAAGATTTAATATGATTGTGTCGAAGTAACAACATTTTTCAGATTGTTATATCTTTGTGAAATATCTATCAATGTATAAAATCCACAAGCAGTTTGTTCACTATTTACACCACTTAGCGTGAAACACTTAATTTAATATATACATAAACAAGATAATGTAGTAAGAAATATATAACATATGTCTATGCAAATAAACAATATAATAATGCCCATTTAGCAATGCACACATATACAAATTGTACACCAAATACCACCTGAAATGCACTGTTGTATAGAAGAATTCTGCCAGTGTTGTTTTTCGTTTTACGAAAAGGAATTCCTCGATTTTCACGATTTTACTGGGTCCTGCTTTTTTCATTAGTTGCAGTTTCATTTTCGCGATTGTATATATTATTTGGCATGCAATTTCACTTTTTTAAGACTGAGTTATGTCAAGGCCCCTACAGCAAAGAAATACCGTATGGTCTCCTATAAAATGTGATGAAGCTTTGGTTAATTATATATGTTGTTAATTATCAAGTGAAACGTTTTGCTAAATTAATGGATTTATTCTTTTTTTAATGTTACGTGAACGAAGTCACGGGTAACAGCTAGTAATATATATATATATATATATGTATAAAATTATGCAACACTGGGCGTTTGGTGATAAACAAGACACATAGCATGAATGCGTATATAAAGTAATTCGTATTAGTTGAATACTAATTTCAGAAATATTTTGAATACATATGTATATATTGTTTTCTAATAATAATTTATATATCCTAAAAAAAGTAACCAATTCTGCCGCCGCACTGCCGTAATTGAATTTATTGTGACCTTTTGACTTTCTCAGCTCATAGCAAAACAAAAAACTGTTGCATATAAAAACATGAAAACTGGTAGTTTTATAGAGAAAAGTATGATAAACTCTTTGAACCAGACAGTTTTTAAATCGAAAAATTGTTTTGTTATAGGAGCTGTTTAATGTTAAAATAGGTCAAAATGGTTCAGTTAAAAAAAATTTACAGGACCAAAAACTAGGGATAGCAATTCAACCATTTTTTCAGGCACATACTTGACTAGATTGGGGTGTGCAGTATACAGTCACTTTTTTATATTATGTGTGTGTTTTTTTTTTTTGTTTTTTGTTGTTGTTTGTTCCCCAATTTTTTATTCAAAATGTCATTATCTGAATAAGAGATTTAATTTATAGTTTGAAAAAGCCAGTTTTTACCTACTGTTGCCAGTTTTTAAAAAGCCCAAATAATAACATTCACAAAAACTTTTCAATTGAAAATTTTATTTATACGTTAATTTTAAAAAAGAAACAAAACTTTAAAGTAATTAAGCTATTACGTGCAAAAAGCATTAAATGGTGAAAATTAAGTTATTTTTAAAACATCATATTGAAAACCATTTTCTCATTGCGTTTTCACAGTATTTTTAATTGAAATATATATTTACACGAAAATCTTGAAAAACAAAGAAAACTGTGAAATAATTGAATTATTACGTTCAAAAGGCATCTAATGGTGAAAATTAAGTCATATTTAAAACGAATTTCTTATAGATTCTAAAGGAAAAGTTTTTCTAAACATTTTAAAAGTCCGGAAGGAAGCCCATTTTTTCTTCACAATTTTATACGAGCCGACTTTCAAATGGGTAATTGGTCTTCCTTTATCAATAACGAAAGCAGCTCTCAGCTGTCGAGATAGCAGTGTATGCGGCCTTGGACACCAAAAAAACCCATAGTCGAAAGGAAGTAAATGACAACCAGATTATAGAAGATAGCTACTGGTCGTGAAAATATAATGTAATCTTTCGTAATCGGGTCATTTTTAAAACAGATCTAATTAGCGTGTTTTTAAAGCTTTCGGTACCTGGACAGGGGTTGGCCAGCGTAGCATGTAGGGGGCAGAGCCACTAGTCCAATAAATGATTATTACATAAAACAATTACATTTGAAAAAACTTTCACAATAAATTTAATATGAAAATAACCCGCAAAAGTTTGGTTTTGGATTGTTAAATGCATGCAATGCTTATTTGTAATATTTTTTCAGAGGTCACAGTTTAAAATTTTAAATTCCCGGGAATCTAAAACCTAATCGGAAATCCTCTTATTCATTGAACTTCAATTTCTTATTCAAAAAATATGTAAAATATAAAAATCTCTCTTAAAAGAAAAAAAAACAAACTAGAATGAAAGAATTTTGAAATAAAATTTAAGGGTCCTCTCCTCTCATGCGAAAACACCCGCTCGCTAATGTTAATCCTATGGAGGCATTATTTTTCTAATATCTCGTTTGCATTTAAAATTTTTTAAACGACTTTTTTTGCATTGAATAGCAGAGATCAATCTTTATTTCTACCGTTGATTACTTTTTCTATTTTCTTTGCGGATTTTTTTTTTTTTTTTTTTTTTTTTTTTTTTTTTTTTTTTACGAAGATACTTTTCACTAGTGAAAGCTTTTTTTACGAAGATACTTCCACTCTTCGTAAAAAAAAAATCGCAAAGAAAATTGCAAAAGTAATCAACGGTGGAAATAGGAAATAGAGATTGATCTCTGCTATTCAATGAAAAAAAAATCGTTTAAAAATATTGAAATGCAAACAAGATATTAGATAAATTATGTCCTATAGCCCATAAGATTAACATTAGTGAGCAGGTGTTTTCGTGTGAGGGGAGAGGACCCTTAATAATACAAGCCTCTCTTTCTTCTTTTATCTAAGAGCGAATGAAACTCAATCATGTTATTTTCGAAGCTGTTAAAGTGTGAACTTAATCCATCACTTTTAAGTAGGTGTTAAGTACACAATCTGAGAATGAAGCATTGTGTTCCACCTCAATGCAGCTGCTGTAAACCATTAATTAATTAAAAGAAGTTTTAACAGATAATCAAGAAGTAGTTACAAAATTTTCCATCACGCAAGACGAGCTTATGGTTAGTTAAATTTCATTTACAGAAGGATATAGATAACTCTTGTTTTTCAATTTATTAGAGCAGAAACATTTTTTTTTTTTTAATCTGTCAATTTTTGCGCCATATATTTGGATAGGCCCCATTTTATTTATTTATTTATTTATTTATTTTTCGTAGTGAGGTTATAGCTAAGACAAGAGTGTAAAATAGAAGGGAAGGAGATGTTTGAAAAGAAAAATTGACCAATTAGTCTGGCATCATATTGGATGAAATTATCTCGCGATATTGTTACCAGTTGAGGAGATACAAATGAAATCTGCGAGCGATTAGAAGTAAAAAGTTTATGTTAGACAAAATATTTCAAGAATTATTAAAAATTAAATTTAGAGATTCAACTGTTTTATAGGGTCTTAGGTTTAGGTTTCTTAAATGTCTTAGCTTAATCTATTTTTGTTTATTTCTATTTAAACTCTAGAAATGGCAGTAATAATTTTAATGAAAAAATTTACATTTATATCTCTGTCACACGACTTAAAAAAATGAATGGTACCCACATCACTGTGGCGCCATTATGTCCATTTTGTGATAAATTGCAAGCGCCGTCGTTTTGTAATTATCTTCTGAAGCATTACTAAAAAATCTATCACGGTGACTTCACAGTGGAGTCACGAAGGGACTTGTCACCTGAGAATAGTGTTGCAGGGCGTTCCGTTTTTTCTCTATTTGATAAACAAATTCTTTTAAAATTTTGCCCGTACCATTTCATGCACTAGTTTGAATTGAGTGGAACTTAATGTAAAATATAATAGCGAAAAATAATTTTTGAATCTTTATGATTGATGATTAGTTAAGGATCCTGTCTCTAAAGCATGTTTAATTAAGAAAAAAAAATACTTGCAACTATCCAGGATTTGCGGTTGTGACGAATATTTGCAAAATATTGTTGAGTTTAACTTATTATATTATTTTAGATCAGTGCAAAGACTAGATGATTTTTAAGTATTATACTTTTCATATAATGAGCAGAACAGGGGATAATGTCTGAACATTGACTTTTTTTTTCTTTCGAAAAGCTTTTACAAGATTGTAAATTTTAAGATGCGTAAGTTTTTTTTTTTTTTCATTTATCAAGACTTAATCGCGAGTGATTTTAATGGGACATTTATGTGATAAATTGTTTAGACTATAAAGATATATTAATGAAATTTGTGGTAATCATAAATAAAATTAGAAAAACTTTTTTTCCTTATAAAATGTATTGAACCTTATATAGTACTAGCTGAAGTATCCGACGTTGTCCGGGATTTTAAGATTGTTTGTGTAGAGAAATCTATTTCAAAATTAAACATGTTGTATAGAGAACTTCAAAATGTTAAAATATTCCAATATTTCCATAATCGAATTTTTATCATGATTCAACATGTTCCTCAAACTGATATGATGTTATAATCACTTGCTGACGTCATATTTACTTGCTTTCGCTATTACTCATATTGATAATCTCTTTGTATGATTCTCAAACATTTGAAAAAGTTCGTTAAACTTTCAATATGACGTCACAGTAATTTTCTTTTTAATTCTCTAATGACGTGATATTAACCTGCTTTCTGTACTTACACATACTCATACTCCTTGTATATATGTTTGAAAATTTCCGTAATATTACCAATATCACGTCATATTAGTCTTTTTTTTCAATTGTTGAAACGATTTATTTCATTTTCATTTTTCACGTGGAAATCTTTAAATAGAAAATTAATTATTCTAGAAAGAATTTTATTGTGAATTTTTAATTATTGGCAACTGCTATAGCGAAAAATGTCTAATCTGATAGGAAAAATCTGTTAGATTTTTGGTATTTTATTAATTAAAAAATAACTTTACATTATTTCGATTCCAGATTACTTTAGTTGCTTCGGCCGTGTTTTAATACACCTGTACGTAACATTTCACAATTCTGGTTTCCAAACTGTTGGTTTGTATAGAAATGCAGACAGACAGACATACAAATTTTCATTTTTATATATTAGATAATATTAATTAATTTAAGGTTTGCCAACGTATATGTTGAAAGCTGAATTTTTGTTACATCATTAAATCGGTACTTTATGTGTAATATTGTTTAAGTTTTATTTATGATCACAGATTTCCTTACAAATGTTTAATTCAAATGTTGTCCAAAAATTGATTAAAATACTACTGTTGTTGAATTAACTACATTCTGTGTCCCTTTTAAATGGAAAATAAATTAATAAATGGAAAATAAATTAATTCTCATAAATGGAATATAATGCCAGAAATCTGTTTATATTTTAAAGTCTTAATTTAGAAGCTCCGTCTTTTAATTTACCGAAACTGTGGCTAGAGTTACTCCATGGTCAAAGATATGAAAATAAACAACCAAGTAAAAAATAATAGATAACGTGCGTAATTTTTAAAAAAAGTACATGAAAATAATAACTTCAAATCCCTTGCAACTTTAGAATATATTCTCATTTTGTTTTTTGAAATGACTCGGAAAGAGTCGAAACATGTAAAACAACTAATAAAAGTTATTTTAATTTATATTATAGTTGTTAATTTTACACCTTTAGCATTTAAAAGTAATATATTATTACAAGGTGTTATAATTTATTATATTGTTATATTTGTATTGTGGATATTTATGACGCAGTATAAATGTTTAATTCATTGTAAAAAATAGTTCAGTTTTAATGATTCAGAAAAAGAAAGCGAAAGCAGTAGGATAATTTTCTAAAAGTATATTTTATAAAAATATTAAGTGAAATAGTTCTTAGATTATATCTACCAGTTTTTCTATTTCTGTAACTTAGGAATGCAACTGTACCTTATTTATATACTATACTTCATTTCAGAATTCGGTTTCCAGTGCATGAAAACGAATATTCAGGTGATTACCTAATTTAAAAGTCTTCAATGCGAAGCATCCCTCTTTTTTTTTTTTTTTTTTTTTTTTTTTTTTAAAGCTAAAAAAACACATACACTTACTATATATATTTATTTTTCTTTTGGATTTTTTGATAAAAGATATATATATATATATTTATATTTATACCTGAAGTTTTCTTTTATTATTTTTATAAAAACTATTTTCCTACATTTCATTAATTTATAATGATTGTAAGGATATATGTTTTCCCTTAATGATAACTCGTTGCATATGTTTTTAATATGCATAATATTTCATGATCACGAGTTCTAACAAATACTTAAGACATTCTTAAGTATTTGTTATATTATAACATTACTTAAGTCAGAATTGAGATATTTCTCAAATTCTTTGCACAACAACGCGAAACTTTCTGAAACATTTTCTGACTCATTTTTAACCGTAAAGGCATAAAATTGATAAGCCTGACTATTGAGACGATATTAAATCGAATAGAATTTTCCATTTTTGATAAATAAATTAGTTATCGAGTAAGCCATTCTTGTCACGTGACGACAAGTTTTCCCCTTTCTCGCGCTGCTGCGTCGGATATTTGGTTCAAAACGCCGACTTTAACAGTATTTTTTGACGTCTTTCGACTACATAGTTTCTGAATAAGAACACTTGTTAATTTCCTTCGTTTCTGAACAAAAACGGATTCAGAAATGCGTCAGAAACTAGCTCTTTTGGATTTGAGAACCGCATTAACAATATAAAAAAAATTCTCAGAGTTGTTCATTTTAATATTTTAATTGTTTCAGTGAAGCATAAATAATTTATAATAATTGGTAATATAGGAATTAATTTACAATAATCTTATTGAGTATTAATTAGTTAAAAAAAATATATATATCTTAACACGTTGACGGACACTTGCGGCTATAGCCGTCAAAGCGAAGTTTACTATGTGGCATGACGGCTAATAGCAGCACAAATGTGCATTTACCGGTGTACAAGTAGAAGCCCGGTGTCAATTTTCGAACTTCACTTGTTCCTACTGTCCGTCAATGTGTTAAATTTTTAATTCTTCGTTGTTATTAATGTTATAATTTTTATTTAATACGCGAGCATTAATATTGGTAAATGAAACCTCCGCAGCTTTTTAAACTTATGGTAATCAAAAAATATTATTTCTTTCTGTTAATTATTTCCAGTAGTCAAACTATAATGCAACTATACGTGGAAATCTGCGAGTCATCTCATCTTTGTGTGATTTATTTGCGATGTGAACTAAATCGTATTTTATTTTCACTGTGATAATACGCAACAATTTATTATTTGTCTATTCAAGCGGTTCTTAAACTTTATTGTTATGCAACCCTCAAAAAGTTTGAAAATTTTTCGCGACCAATGATTGTATAATCAACCATACGAATACCTTTCGTATAATCAACCATACGAAACATGCATCACAATCATAAACATAGCATATTTATGAAAATTGTATTAGATATAAGTTGTAATAAAATAATATATGCTATACTACTAAAAGAAATATGCTTGTGTGTGTGTGTGTCGATCTGTCGGCGATGACCAGGAATATCTACCGCACATAAAGTGCTCAGAATCCTTGATTATTCTTACTAGTAGTTTTTATTTGGAAATTTTGCCTCATTTAATAATAAACATTTTAGCGATTAAATTAGGCAAAAATTTCTATTTTGAAAAACCGGTGATAAATGACAAGAAATTCTGTAAAGGAAGCTTGTAGTGAAGGAGTTAAAACTGATGAGTCCTTTGAACAAAAACCGCGCCACTTAATAAGAACACGAAAACCAAAATGTAAAGCCTATGAGAGATTGCTCGTAGAAAATATTTTTAATTCCTCATTTATTTTTCATCTATTACTTTTTTTCCGGCGATCTAAACAATTTGGAATATTGTTTAGATTTAAAAAGTGAGTCCTTTTAACAAAAACCACGCCACTTAATAAAAACACGAAATCAAAAATATTAACAAGTAAATTCCAATTAATTTTACAATTAATTTTCCAGGAGTGAAATTCGCCCGAAACTATTAATGACTAACAAACAAGTGAATTTCGCTCGGCTTTACGCTCAGTTTAGCAATGAAAAAATCCATTTGTTTGTTACAAAATTATTAAACCTATGAGAATTTGCCGAAAATATTTTTAATTCATCATTTATTTTTAATTTATTAATTAATTTTTCTTTCGGAAATTGGAACAATTTGGAACAATTAGGTTTCAACACGTCCAAATTACTTATAGATTTATTTATGAATTTGTTATTTTAATAAATTAAAATTACCACAAAAGTTAAAAGTAAAATCTATTTCCCCCCTATAACACTTTTAATATACTAATTCTACATTTTAAAGAAATGTTTAAATGCAAATTAATATTTTGACATAGTTATTAGGTTTTATCTTTGAATGTTATAACAATAATAAGTAAATATATTACTTTAAACTACAAATTTTAAAACTTCCAACCAAAATTATAGAAACTTTTAATTTTTTAGACATTTATAAAATTTAAAACTTATTTTGTATAATTTCAATTGGATTTTTTTCGACATTTATTTTATCATATAACCTATTTTTATTCTTGTAATTTATTTTGATTTCTTAAAAAATTGTAAAATTAAAAAACTAAATAAGTTTCTTTTTGTATAATTTTATAAGGATTTTCGTCTACATTTGTTTTGTTATATTCTATAACCTTTTTTTATTCTTGTAATTTATTTAAAATTTTTAAAAATGCGTAAAATTAAAAAAAGAAAATATGTTGTGTACTTTTTTATAAGGATTTTTTCTATTTTTTCTAATATATATATATATATATATTCGTCTTATGACTTTTTTTTATTCTGGTAATTTATTCTTGTAAAATTGCAATATTACGGTAATTTTATTTGTGTGGCTTGCGTATTTAAAGTATCATAAATACTTTTTTATTGGACAAATTTTGAATCTTGTATTTTAAATGAATTACGGAAAAAATATGTGTTTATTTTCTTACTTGTTCTTATTCATGATTATTTCATTCACAAGCATAACTGCTAACCTCTACGGTGTTTTTAAATCAAATAAACATGTTTTGAACCATAAAAATTATTTTATTTAATATATCTTGTTTCCGTGTGGTATTTATCTGATTTTATTTATTAAGTAAAATTTATGATTCAAAATGTGCTTTATTTTACTTGAAAACAAAAAGTGGTAACTTAGGATATATCTTGCATGCTATAGATCGATATAGGTTTAATGTAAAAAAAAATAAAAAAAATCGGTAGGTTGCCCTTATACTCATAAAATATTACTCATAAAAATTTAATCACAAAAGTCAGATAAAAAAAAAAAAGCCAATTTCATTTATACCTTGGCATTCAAATCTTTAAATTGTTAATAAGTATTAGTTTTCTTTTTCGTCTTAACACGTTGATCACCATATTTTTGCAACGAAATGACTATTTTGACAGAGGTTTAAAAATCGGTTTTCAATGTTCACTTTTCCCAATCGAGGGAATGTTTGTTAATTTTATATAAAGTGAGAATTTTATACATTTTTAATTCAAAAATATAAAATTTTAATTACTGTTACACGTTGAACGCCAATCAGAAAGGAGTAAACATGGAGGATGAGCACGGGGTTCTTTTTCTTTTTTAAATACATGCGGTAATAAATTATGGGGCTGTACATATATAAGGTTATCAACTTTTTGGTAATTTTGAAACCCCCCCCCCCCCCTCACGATATCATACGTTAACATCCCTCGACCCACCCCTCCCCCTTTCTAATGACATCGTTATCAGAATCTTTTTTTCACTTTTTTTTTTCTTTCGTTTGCGGTTATATATAGATAGAGTTATATATTTATTTTTTACTCACATAATTTACTGATTCGAATGCAGAGAAGAAGTCAATAAAATATCCCTATTATATATGAAATAACTAGTTACTATTTAAAAGTATTTCAAATAAAAGTATTTAAAATAAAATAGTTACTATTTAAAAGTATTTTAAATAAAAGCTTTTAAAATGAAATAGTTACCATTTAAAAGTATTAAATTATAGGTTTTTGTTACATAATGCATTTAACAGTAATAACGTCTTTTGCACTGCCCCCTACCCTCCTCCCCCTCACGGGGAGGGGGCGAGCAGAACTTCTTTCTTTATCAACAGAATAGATGGACAATATTATTTCACTTTTATTTAGTAATAAACACAACAAGTATAATTTTAAACATACTTTGCACCTGGTTTCTCCAACAGTGGATTATATACGCATACACATACAAGTATTTCAGAAGAATATGGATGACAAACGTTGGGGTAGTCTTATTTTTTAGTGAAAAAAAATGTTACAATCATTTAATAATTTTAATAATAACTTTGTATTTTCATTAAAAAAAAAAAAGCAGAATATTTTGATGTAAAGAAAAAGTTATTAAAAAAGAGAAAATTTTGGTTGGATTAAGAACGATAACGATCAAAGACAACAACCCCCTCTTCTTAGAGATATCTTGCAATATCATGTGCCAGACCCCCCTCCCCCTCCCTAAAGTAAAAACGTTATATATGTACAGCCCCTATGAGTAGTCCCGTCAAATTGTCTTCAATGAAAATATTGATGGCACAGGTATACATGTGGTATGATTCCCCGGGAAATATTTCTGGCACACATATTCCTGTGCCTTGGCAATCGATGTGTTAAATGATTTGTATCATTAACTTACTATAATGAGCATACTGATTCTGAAAACAATAAAAGAAACACACTAAAAATAAACAAAATCTCTTAAACAGAACAAGATCCCACCTCCTTAAAATGAATACAGAAATAACTATACCAGTTTCATGAACGCTGGATTGAACTTGGCAATGAGCGTAAAGTCCGTCATTGTCACGGTTATTATTATGAACACATTAACAAAAACCACGCCACTCGATAAAAACACGCAAACCAAAATATTGAGCAGCAGAGAGCTAGAGGAAAGCAAAGAGTAAAGAAAAAAAAAAAGAAAAGATGAATTTTGACAGAGCTGGGGGAGGCAAGGCGTGATTGGTCGAATTATTTGGCCGTGACGTCAGTCGGATGCTAACTAATGAAAGTTGAACCCGGAGGTAGATAGTTTTTCAAAAGAGCCTGTGTTTAATTTGAGAAAAGGTGTATGGGCATCACCGGATAACGGCTCTATCCGGTGGAGAGGAAATATTTGACAGGGAAAGTAGGGAATGAAATTTGATTTTTACGGTGTTTGTTTGCCAATGGCAGAATTTCTAATTTTTTTTCAGAACTGAAAGCGAACTTTGTGAGTTTAAAATACTTCACTTTAAAAAGAAAGTAAGAATGAAATATTAAGACAAGTTAATTTTACGATAATTACAATATTTAGAAAATTTCAATTTGTAATTTTGAATAGGATGCAAATGAGAGTAAGAATGGAAGTAAGAGTAAAATGAGAGAAAATGAAAGTAAGAAACTTTGGTGTGCTTATTATTTACTTATTTTATTTTATTTTATTTTTTTACTTTAAAAAGAGAGTAAGAATGAAATATTACTACAACAAGCTAATTTTACAATAATCACAAAATTTAGAATGTTTCAATATGTAATTTTGAATAGGATGCAAATGAGAGTAAGAATGGAAGTAAGAGTAAAATGAGAGAAAATGAAAGTAAGAAACTTTGGTGTGCTTATTTTTTATTATTATTATTTTTTTAACTTTAAAAAGAGAGTAAGAATGAAATATTACTACTACAAGCTAATTTTACAATAATCACAAAATTTAGAATATTTCCATATGTAATTTTGAATAGGATGCAAATGAGAGTAAGAATGGAAGTAAGAGTAAAATGAGAGAAAATGAAAGTAAGAAACTTTGGTGTGCTTATTTATTTATTTATTTATTTATTTATTTATTTTTTTACTTTAAAAAGAGAGTAAGAATGAAATATTACTACTACAAACTAATTTTACAATAATCACAAAATTTAGAATATTTCAATACGTAATTTTGAATAGGATGCAAATGAGAGTAAGAGTGGAAGTAAGAGTAAAATGAGAGAAAATGAAAGTAAGAAACTTTCGTGTGCTTATTTATTTATTTATTTATTTTTTTTTTTTACTTTAAAAAGAGTAAGAATCAAATATTACTACTACAAGCTAATTTTACAATAATAACAAAATTCGCAATATTTCAATATGTAATTTTGAATAGGATGCAAATGGGAGTAAGAATGGAAGTAAGAGTAAAATGAGAGATAATGAAAGTAAGAAACTTTGGTGTGCTTATTTTTTATTTATCTATCTAATTATTTTTTTTTTTACTTTAAAAAAGAGTAAGAATGAAATATTACTACTACAAGCTAATTTTACAATAATCGCAAAATTTAGGATATTTCAATATGTAATTTTGAATATGATGCAAATGAGAGTAAGAATGGAAGTAAGAGTAAAATGAGAGAAAATGAAAGCAAGAAACTTTGGTGTGCTTATTATTTATTTATTTATTTATTTATTTTGTACTTTAAAAAGAGAGTAAGAATGAAATATTACTACTACAAGCTAATTTTACAATAATAACAAAATTTGCAATATTTCAATATGTAATTTTGAATAGGATGCAAATGGGAGTAAGAATGGAAGTAAGAGTAAAATGAGAGATAATGAAAGTAAGAAACTTTGGTGTGCTTATTTATTTATTTATTTATCTATTTATTTATTTATCTTACTTTAAAAAAGAGTAAGAATGAAATATTACTACTACAAGCTAATTTTACAATAATCGCAAAATTTAGAATATTTCAATACGTGATTTTGAATATGATGCAAATGAGAGTAAGAATGGTAGTGTACTATAATCCATAGCACTATGAACACGTGTGTTTTATCATGTAATGTAAACAGTTCCTCCCCTCAATAAAAATAAAATTAATCAAATCAAATTAAATCAAATCGATTGTAAACAGCAGCATACAATTTCTAGATTTATACGAAAAAAATATTAACATTTATAAATAAAAACTCAATTTAAAATATAATTGACGAAACATTTCTAATGAGTGAAAAAACAGTTTTAAGCTCAATATTTAAGGCGAATTTTCTGAAAGTGAAGCTCGGATACCCGGAATTACAAGCAAAAGTGCAATTTGGGGAGGACTAAGGAGGACAATTGTCCCCGTTAAATAATTTGATATTTCATCGTGTAGAAGCCATACACGTCACAGTTCATACTAAAAAAAAACAACAACAACAACAAAAAAAAAAAACAACAACAAAAATAGATATTGCACAAAAGCTAAAATAATTGTCACATTTCATTAAAGTAGAAACATTATCGTGAAATAAATACTTTAAGTCCAAAAATTAATAATTATCAGTAATATTTGCTAAAGTCTTGCTATTGCAACATTCATAGTGAGATTCAATTATCATCAATGAATACACAACAAATGAAGCCGAAACACGTAGGCAGTTTGTATATAAAAACTTTTTTACTGTTTTTATGGTTTTTAAAAACACCTTTTAAAAATTAATGTTTTATTACCAAAATTATGGGTGGAGTTACTCCATGGTTACGAGTATGGAAATAATCATCAAAGTAAAAATTAAATAAAATAGCGTGAGTAATTTGAGGAAAAAAAAATCGCAAAAAACGCTAAAAGGTGAATGATGGCGTTTTAAATAATTGCATTATAGAGTATATTGAATTATTGGCTATACTGCAATATTGTATATTTTGAATATAGAGTATATTGCATTATAGATCGTGCAACTGTATAATTTTCTCATTTGTCTTGGAAAACGCTTGTAACAAAACGTAAAAAGTAGTTTTCCTGTGTGCAGACTGTTGTTTTTGTAAAACCTAATTTACAGGCAATGCTAAATAATGGTGCAATAAATTAGGTGATATGGGAGTTCATATATATTGACTCCGTTTGATAACGTTTTAATGACACTATGCATATTGTTACAAAGTGTAATAAGTAGTTTTCCTGTGTGCAGACTGTTGTTGTTGTAAAACCTAATTTACAGGCAATGCTAAATAATGGTACAATAAATTAGGTGATATGGGAGTTCATATATATTGACTCCGTTTGATGACGTTTTAATGATACTACGCATATTGTTACAAAGTGTAAAAAGTAGTTTTCCTGTGTGCAGACTGTTGTTGTTGTAAAACCTAATTTACAGGCAATGCTAAACAATGGTACAATAAATTAGGTGATATGGGAGTTCATATATAATGACTCCGTTTGATTACGTTTTAATTACACTATGTATATTGTTACAAAGTGTAATTACGTAGTTTTCCTGTGTGCAGCGTGTTGTTGTTGTAAAACCTGATTTACAGGCAATGCTAAATAATGGTATAATAAATGGGGTGATGTGGGAGTAAACTTTTTGAATGAATTTCATACCCAACACTTGTTTGAAAATTCGAGATATTTCTTTATAGTCCTTGCCTAGCAGTAGCTGAGAGGTTCTGCTCTCAAAGATGGTAGACAGGAGGGGCTTGGTTTGAACCCATTTCGTGCTCGTCAGCCTAACCGTTCTAAGTTTTCTTCGAACATTGCTTAAACATGGATTACATTCCCCTAGAAAGACCTGTGTTTGTCACTCGCGTAGACAACACTGAACAACAATGAAATTGCTTCTGAAATGAAAGTCCGCAATTCTGTATAAAATTAACTCATTGAATACGGATGAAAAACAACACTACATCATTGGACACTATGAAAAATCTTCATTGGCCCTTGTTTCAGAAATAAAGATGTGCAACGAGTTTTCATTTTTTTACTAATACAGTAATGAAGTAGTAACAATTGTAGTTATAAAACTTTTAACAAATATTTATTAGTAGTAGAAGCTTCAAATATGCAAATCCAAATTTTCAGCATTGCAGTTTATTTTGCAATTATTAAAAATGAATTTATATTTAGAAATCAAAATTTTATATCTTTATAATTCTACTTTTTGGCCAACTGCTTCCCATTAATTCGCAGATTTCCTTTCTGCTGAAAAATAATTTTTTTCAAAATAAAATGGTTAAATTTTAGTGCTGCCATCTATGTTCAAAGTAATAACTTAATAATGCGTTTCGGTCACTTTATATTATTAATCTGAGACTTTTAAAACGTTTGTGTGCAAACAATAATACATAATTGCAACACGTTAAAAATTAAAATAGATCCTAAATATTTTATACAAATATACTATATTAATGAAAGACAGAAATACATTTTAATTAGTCTGTAACGACAGTATTAAATAAACAAAAATAAAGTGAATAAAGATCACAAAATAAAGCAAGATATAAACAGAGTGATGAAATATTCTTTATTCATAAAAACCTTCCTTTTTACTTTAAATGAGCAAATATTGTAATGACAGTTCATCAATTTCTCTCTATTCAATTCATTTCCTGATTACTTACGTGGATCACATGAGTTTGTTTTAGTGCTGCCATCTATCGCTGATATTTGTAACGATATCTACCTTTTCTTAAATTGATAAAATTACGATGACAATCTATATTAATTCTTGAAATTAAACATTTAATTTACAGATCTTACTTTTTTCACCTATTAATTCAAAATACATATAATAAAAAAGTTTACACATTTGTTATAGTAGAGTCCGCAAATAACAGCAACCATTTTGTCAAAATAAATTAATCAATTATATGGAATATTAAATTAACCAAGCCGCATTTTCCAATACCAATTAAAAGCACTTAAATAAAACTACTTTAAAAAGCTGAATGCATAACTTATATTTTAAATTAATAAACTGTGAAATACAGAAAAAAGATCAATCATTAAAAATTTAAATTCGAGCATTTTGATTATTTTTTACATTTAAATTGAAAAAGAAGGAGAAATTTAATTCGTTAAAAAACTTGAACATTAAAATTTAAACTGATATTTTCTGCTTCAGTTTTTGGTAATAAAAAAATTAAATGCTTAAATGATTTTTCGTTAAAAAGAAAATGGATATTTAATTTATTTTTCAATCCAATTGCGCTTTTTTTTTTTTTTTTTTTTTTCAATGTAGGATTTAAGATTTACTTTAGTTTTTAACTAAATGATTAACTTTAATTCTTAAAATGACTAGATAAAATAACTTGTACCCATAGATTTTATTAAATATTACTCGCTCACAGCTTTTGTGATTTCGAAAAATCATAGTGTAAGATAGAAGTTGTCCACCAACCACGTGCTCGCTGCCGCAGACAAGTTTTCAAACTGTACAATAATATTATTAGAACGAAATCCATTGTGAATAAAATATTGAAATACTCAGTCGAACTAAAATAAACAGTATTTTTTAGCATTGTTTCATTATTTGCAAATACGTTAAATACGTTATGTTAACATTTGAATTTCTATTTTTTCGTAAATTGAAAATATATGTGATTCTTAAATTTGCAGATCCATATATCTTCAAAGATCCATATATTTTAGAATTGTTGTTTAAACCATGGTTACTCTATACATGCAAATTGCACATTTAAATAAATGCGTGCTTTGTGAGGAGGAGGAGGAGGTGATGGTGGTGGTGGTGTGTGTGTGTGTGTGTGGAGGGGTGCATTACGACGATGAACAAAAAATTAAAATGTGCCATCAGCAAGGAAAAAAAAAAAAAAAAAAAAAAAATCACGGCTTCGAGTGTCATATTCTGAGAAACGACAAGATGTTTCTATTAACATAACGATATCTAAATTTTTTATGATCTGAAGAGAATGCAGTTTTGGTTGCTTTCAAATATCATACTTTCTCAGAATATAATTTGTAAATTGCTGTTATAGTACTACATTTAGAAATTAATTATTGGGTGATGGATGAACAACTTTGAAAACACACATAAAAATAAAAAAATAAAATAAATAAATCGAATATCAAAAATCGATACAAAGTTTACTGTCACAGGGTTTAGATTTTTCTCTTAAATAATGTAAAATATAATATAAAATAAGTATTTCATTAAAATGAGTTTTTGTTTGATTGGCACAGAGGTTATCTGTTGTCCTCTGCTGTTTGGCAGACTGTGACTTCAGGCCAGGCAGAGTCTTGCGTGGACCAAGTTGTAACCGTTTAGAACTCGAAAATTGTGTTTAAAGCCAATTGGAAACCCGACACGAACCCAACAAAAAAAAAATCGTCACAACGAAATCCGACCCGAATCCTAAATGGAACGAAATTAATCCATAGTTTAACACAATTATGGAAAACGAATCTACAGCTCTAATATCAATTTTATCTTCCATATTGAAAAATGAACATATATACTCACTAATGTAAAAAGAAAATAGTATTTTCACCTGAAAAAACTAGTCGTTGGGGGCCACCGTAATACTTACCCATCATGGATATGCATGATATAAAATATGAAAATAAAACATGTGTAAACTATTTATACAATGCATTGGAATTCGAATAAAATCGTGGCTTGATGACGTCATAAACTTTAAATGCTCTAGTACTAAATTGCGTAAAAGAGACATCTGCATAACTCCAAAAATGTTAATCCTATTAACTGACAATTTACTGCGTCGGATTAAGCGTCTCATTTCCAATTAAAATACATCTTTGAATTGCAATTTGAATGAAATACAGGGTCACGAAAAATCGAAGAGTGTGGAAATTGGAATCCAAAAAATCTATGCAATTAATTTTATTTATTTATTTATTTTTTTTTTTTTATTGTCTTTTATATTCACGTCTTAAAATAAACAATTTCGAAAATTTTTATATACCTTTTATCAGAACGAATATTTCAAGAATCCGAAAAAAAGTTCCGGATAATCGAGGTTACTGAAATTCAATAAGCTTCTTCCCATTATTACATACTAAGTACATACCAAATTTTAAGTCCCTATCTCAATTTATGAGATAGAGCGTTTACAGACACACAGACAGACGGACGGCAATTTGTTTTTTTTTTTCTAAAAATATGTTTTTCGGAATCTCCAGTGTTTGAAACGTGTAAATCCATCACTTTTTTTTTTCGATTTTAAAAACGATTGCAAGATTTACCCTATATTACTACGTATGATGGGTAAGTAATAATCTAGACTTTCTTGAAAAATCGGGTCATCCCGAAACTGACCCTCAAAAGTCAAATCCCAACCCGAACTGCAAAGAATTAAAGTCAACTCGAATCCTACCCGAACCGAACCAGACCCGCAACGAAGAAAATTCGCGTAACTCGACCCGTCCTCGAGCAAAAACAGGTTACCCTATACAATGTGGGATACAAAGATCAGATTCTGAAAGCGTTCGGCAAGGATGTAGGGTACAACTTTTACTTAACTGGGTAGGATTCGAAGACTGACTTCAGGTTTCAAAGTTTCCCTAAATTTTTATCATTAATGGGAGATTAACTTGAATGGGAGAATTTCCCGGATCGATAGCTGTTTGTCACCTACGAACCTCTTGTGTCGAAGATTCTTCATACCATTGATATTACTTATAAGTAAATGACATCCAAGCTGCTATATCATGCTAACAGCAGCTCAGGCCGGTCTCATAATTTCAATCTCCACCGCCGATCGCCGATTGGGATTGTTACGCTTTCTGATTGGTTGTAAAAGTCCGGTATTTGAGAGGATTATGACGATATAAGAAGATATTATATAAGAAATTAATAGATAATATAGAAATATCAGATTATATAGAAATTAGATTATATAGAAATTAATTAGATTATATATTATATTATATTATTTTATATATATATATGGTGCATCCAGGCTGATGAGTACATGTGCATGTGTTTATTCATATCCAATTCATATTTAATTCTCATGTGATCCAATTTTCCATTGTATATGGTTCATATTTGATTTATTAATCCATTTGTGTTCACTTAATTGCAACTCCAATTTATAATTTTTTTTTCCCTTTCTCTCTATTTCTTTTTTCTTTTTTCAATATTCTTTTGGTATGAGTAAAATTTGGCCAATTACCATTGAAGCACAAACTATGGTAATATTATGTTTGCATATGTTAATTATTAGCTATGTGGTATTCTGTATACACAATATCATTAATTATCTCTTTGGAGATTTAAGTAGAATGATAATAGAACTTGATATGTTTTTTGAAATTCATAGATATTATAATTATATATATATATATATATATATAATCTATATGTATATTTCTCTTACGTGGCGCGTAAATCAGGCTGAATTTCTAGCTTACAGTTTGGCAACAACTGTAGTTTCCAGAGCTCAGACCAATGAACAGATTAGATTGGGTAAGATCAGCTGTGCCTCCAATATGACTGCCAGTGTGAGAGCAGTCAAACTCAAACTAGTCATTATTAAAAATAAAGTAACATATACGTAATCCAAAGCGTTTGAGATTATTCCTCATTTTAATTATGAGTAATATCGTCAATTTCTAATGAATTCTCAACTCTTATTTAGACTTTATTTACGAATTTCACTCGCACGAAAATCGGAGAGAATAAAAATGTCAACTGTCTAGATTGCACCTGCTGCCATCTGTTGCTGTCTTGATGAAGTAAAAAAATAATTTCTTTTGTAAAAATCTATAACCAATTAGATCAGTAAAATGTCAAACGGAATTTAAACAATGATTGATGATATATATAAACTATCTACCTATCATGCAGTGTTTTTTTAAATGAATTTAAGCCGTGCTGTACACTATTATAGGTGCAATGAGTTTTAAACTAATTGTGTTTTTAAGATAATTTTTTATAGTATTTAAATGATTTATGCCCATTGGTATGCCCACCAAATAAATGTATTTTTAATTATGTTTTCAACGAAGTTTTCAATTACCTTTTTTACATTAAAAAAATTGTCAATTTTATATGTTAAAATGATTTATGGTAGTACTTATTCCGGCTAGAGTTACTGCAAAAAGAAAAAGGGACGAGCGAGCGAAGTGAACTGGGACCGCGTAGCGGTCTTAATGAGAATGGCTTCTAATTCACGGGGGTTGGCGAGCGTTAGCGAGTAGGAGGCTGAGCCCCCTAGTATTATTATATTAATTATATATACATTAAATATATATATTAACTAGCTGTTACCCGTGACTTCGTTCACGCAACATTAAAAGAAGAATAAATACATTAATTAAGCAAAATATTTCACTCCCGATAATTAAAAACGTTAATAATTAACTAACTATTTATCACATTTCATAGGAGACAATACGGTATTTTTTGTTATAGGGACCTTGACATAACTCAAGTCTTAAAAAAAGTGAAATTTTGTGCCAAATAATCACGAAAATGAAATTGCAACCATTGCAAAAAGGAGGCCAAATAAAATCGTTGAAATAGAGGAATTGGGTAAAAACAAATGTTAATTTTACCTGATAAACAATTTTACTTTTAACGTCTTTGTGAAACGTTTTAACAGCCATACTTAAAAAAAAAAAAAAAAAAAAAAAAAAAAAAAAAAAAAAAAAAACATTAATTGGAAATAGTATATGCTTTTTCTTTAAATTCAATTCTGCCTCTTGGTTTAATGTATAGCTGAAACAAATCTTGTTTTCTAAATTACAGTATGTTGACAGGCAATTTTTGTTTTCCAGAATAAATTGATTCATGAAGTTTGAATATGTGAAAATATGTTTTTATTTTTCGGATAATTTACTGAAATCAAGATTTTGTTTTCACCATCTATTCAGAGTGAAAATAAATTCTGTTTTTCAGTTTTAATGAGAAAATGGTGTAAAAAATATACTGATCTGTTTTATTTATCCTTTTTTATACACAAATATGTAGTAATTTACTTTCCGTTTTTAGAGAAACTTCGTTAAAATTTACAGAAATAAATAAATAAATAAATAAATAAAAATAAATAAATAAATAAAATAAATAAATAAATAAATAAAATCGTGACATCTAATTTAATTTTTTAAATTCTGAGAGTTTGTGTGACATCCTCGGATCAATGATAACCGGTATTAAGTAAATCGCGTTGCATTCGATAGTCTAGGAGTAGTTGCGATATACAAACACACGGTCAGATTTTAATATATTAGATTCGTGTTCATATTCCTTTTCTTAAAATTATGATGTGATTTTTAGCAGAAAACTCTCATCTGTATATAACTCATGCTTAATAATCAGTACAGATAAAAAACCATTTAAATTTTTCGTTATAAATATGGCGTGAAACTCATCTACTCTCTATACTAACTGATCCTTGTATTATTCATGTAAGGAATTGATTCACACTCATTTTAAAACATATTGGAAAATTCCCGTTTTATTTCAAATATGTTTATTTTCCCCAGAGAAATCCCTTTTAAATGACATAATTTTTGTTAATTTTCTTTTCCAGGCAATTAATTTCAATACTGGCATAGGGGAAATTATGTTACTTTAACAAAATAGTATTAAATCTTTAGGTTTTATCATCAAAAATGGAACTATTAACATTCGTCACTTTTTTTAGGTAATCGAGTTATTTCTTTTAGTTTTAAAAATTTAAAAATGAAAAAAAAATATTTCTCGCTATCCATGACATCATTTTCGACATGGATAATTTTGCGGAGCATATTATTGACATTTGCTAACCATTTTCTTTTCAAACTTCTTTTTACATTTTTAAAATATAAATAAAAAATACGGTATAGTCATATTAGCCGTGCGCAGACGGTAAAACGCCAAATATTGTTACCATACAAAAGAAAAAAAATGAAAAAAAAGTAAAGAAAAAACCCAAGATCATTTTATTTCACCATCATAGCATATCCGCTTTATTTTCGATGTATGACATTATATTCCCCTGTTTCCTATGGTTACGCATATTGAAACCTTGTATTATTATCAAAAACTAAAAAAAGTACGTTTTATTTCTAATAATATTATTTAATCTTCTTTTTAATTCTTTAATTTTTTTTTATTTCATTTTCATTTTTCACGTGAATATTTTTCAATTGAAACCAAATTGTTGAGTAAAAATTATTATTCCGGATTTTGATTTAGTTTTGGCAACGATAAAGTATTAGTAACGGTAAAGTAAATTTGACCATTTTAAAATATTATACGAAAAAATGTCCATTTATTCTCTATGAAAATAACGAAATTTTGAATTATTAAGAAAAATATTTGAATAAAATAAACAAAAAACCAGCCTATGTTCATTTGAGGGTTATAATCAACCTATATGCAAAGATACAGGATCATTAAATGCTCCATTTTGACGCTGGCTTCAGCCTAACATTTGCACACAATCGGATTTCTAATATTATTAGGATATTATATATTAATATTATATATTATTATATATTATACATTATATATTATTTTATATATTATATTGTATTATATTATTTATTATATATATTATATTATTTATTATATTATATTATATTATTTATTATATTATGTTTAGAAATTAATTAGATTATATAGAAATGAATAGATATTATATAAGAAACCAAGTTCAACCGGAAATGACTTAAGAAGCGGTCGGTTTAACAACAAATCAGAAAGCGTGATAATCGCAATCGTCTGACAGAAAAATTATGCTAGGCGGTCACCATACCAACTGCTGGCCACGTAGCTTTACTTCAGTGTTCGGGTGGAAACCAAAGATGTACGGTGGCGATTTGTTTTATTTTATTTTATTTTATTGCATTGGAGCTTTATACACTCATTGCAGCGAACTATTTTCAACTCTTACAAATGACGTTTATTATAGCATTATTTGCTACAAGCAGCTTACTCCCAAACAATTACAAGGATTCCAAAAAAAAAAAACTGAGAAATGAGTTGGAAAAGTTGTTATGGTATTAATAAAATCATACCAACATAATCCAAGGGTCTGGTCACTCTACCAGTTTTATTTCTTAATAATTACGAACGCAGCAATAGGATTTCTTGTAACAACTGCAGTTACTAATATAATATATATGTTTTACTTTAAATATACGTGAAAAATTTATAATCTCTCATTTAAAATAACCGCTTTAAAAAATTCCATGTCTTGTCTGCATTATCTGCTTTTCTATAAAAAGAAAGTATTCACAAGACATTTATTTAGGACAAGAAGAAACACTTGTAACAATTACCAGAAATTTTAAAACATTTAAAATTTTTAAAACTAAATATCAGTAGGAAGAAATGCTAGAAAATAGCCAACCATTTCTAAATATTTGAATAATATTGCTTTTATTTGAACCCTTTTTCAGACGGTGGCATGAAGTAACATAATTATTTCTATTTCTGTTATCAGTTATTGATTTATCAGTTATCTCTATTTATAACCCCCAATTATATTTTCACCGATGATAGACATATTTAATGATCGTTCTCCCATTTTTAACATCTTCCAACAAAGTTGAAAAGTGTTTATGAATTCGGTTTGTTTGTCTGTCTGTCTGTGCGTGCTCTAACTCACGTAAATAGATTCGGATTGTCATGCAATTGATATGTGTTATTGAGGTTTACTATGGTATGTTCGGTATTGAAAATGAAGTGTGTAGCACTTATACTTTTTTTACAGGGACACTCAAAAGAATTCCGTTACATTACGGCCTACGGGGAAAAAATCATTTGCGGTTTTCTTTAACGACGTTACACAATTTCACACATATTGAAATTGATATATATAACTGAGGTGCACCACAAGAGGCTTACTATAGAATAGGGTGTAAATAGCACTTATAGTTCCTGTACAGGGACACTCAAAATAATTCCGTTACATTACGGTATCTGAAAAAAAATCGTTTGGGGTTGATTTGAATAATTTTTCACTATTTCAAACTTATTGAAATTGACATATATCACTAAAGGTGCATTACAAGAGGCTAACAGTACAATATTGTGTATATAGCATTCATCGTTCATTTACAGGGACACACAAAAGAATTCGGTACTGTCTGTTAACAATAATTGCTGCAACTGCGTTTTCAGTTGCTGAACGCGTTTTTAAATTTAACTCCATTTTTTCCTATTACTTCGTGTGTATAAATTTTATAGATCATGTACAAGGCAGTTCAAAAGTTCTCGGAGCACATTTCGCTTTATTGACGGAAATTCCAGAAGGGGAATTTTAAACTGTGCTACGCGTTTCCTAAGTAAACTAAAATTTAGCAGTCTATGTAGTATATACAAATCTATGGATCCTATACAGGGTTGCACAAACGAATTCGGGTATTTTTTCGAATATGTTTAATAATTCCTGAAATGTGTTATGTTTTTCCAAATTGTTTACTGAGACATCCCCTTTCACCTTATTAAACGGTAAAGATTTGTAAAAGTATTTTGGAAGTGTTGGAAAGTGTTACATAATCTATGCTTGATGCATGATTTTTCGTTCTTATTGTTTCCTGTTTTCTAATCTAGAACCATTCGAAAATAATCACATTTTACGTTGTTCGAAATTTTTTTCGATTATTCTGAAGCAACAAATCAAATTCACAGGATTACGGGGGGAAAAAAAAAGAAAGAAAGAGAAAAAACAACAATGAAAATAAAATAAAAACAAATTCCAATTTAAATTTAAATTTGCTATTTCGTTAACTGAAATAACAAGTAAATTTTTGTTAAAAATTTTCAAGCAGACGACGCAAAAAAAAAATTCAATGAAAGAATTTAATCTGATTATCTTATAAATGAAGAAAAAAAAGGTTATTATAAATATATTTTGAAAGAGAGTTCAGCATAGCATGATAGCTATGAATAGATAATTTCTATAACAGAAGAAAAAAATATTTGTACTAAAAAAGTGATTAGATTTTATTTGCACACATGCATATGAAACTCTTCTTCATGAATTCATTTATTTCTTATATCTTTATATTATCTTTATATATGTGCATAAGTAAAAAGCGGATTCCGGAAAGTTTTAGTCTTTGGATTTTGTGATGCTTTACATTTTTTTGGATGTATACTAAAGCCGATTGGACCATTTTTGAATGGTGTCTTCTATCTGTCTTTTTATAGGTCTTTTCCGTGTTATCCTAATGTGGTGGTAATTAATTAGACCGCATCGTACATTTAGCTACTGTGAACTGAAAATTATACGGTGTCGCAACCTTTCGTTCTTTTCGATCAAAAATTAGAAATGTGCAGAAAAGTACTTTCTTACCAAAGCCTTGGAATAGTGTGAATCGAACTCGTAATAGACACTTTCAGTCGTGACGTTTTGTTTGGAAACCAACTCCAAACAAATGGTTACTGTGCTGTATTTTCTATTTTGATTGTATATTATAGTTATATCTCATAGATAAGTATTTTAATGTTTTATATGCAGTGGTAACATTTTCTATGATTTATATTTAATAACAAATTAATAGCAACGGCTTGTTTGAAGTCATTTTTTAATCAAAACGTCATGACTGACGTCACACTGAAAGCATCTATGAAGACAATCTTTGAATATAAAGTTATTTTTCATTAATACACGTGATGGTGAGAAGGCTTTCATTTTGACCAACAAAGTAGAATAATTAATTAAATAATGCTGGAGAGTAACTAATAAAAGATTTATAACGATAAAATCCGTTTTAAAAAATGGCAATTTCCTTCCGTTACGACATTATCCCACCAGTCAAAATATCAAATTATCTAACTCTCACAGATACGATCAAAATCCAAATTTTAACAAAACGGTGTCACCAAAAATAAATACAGGGAAATTTAAAAATTACACATTGAAAATCAAAACTAACAGTCGTCAAAGAGAGAAATCTGATATACAAAGAGTGCGATGTCACAAAAGAGGTAGAGAAGAGTAAGAATGCGCGCGACCGCTGATGACGCAATCGGCGCTGGAAAAACAGAATGTCCCTATGGCGAATGAAAACAAAAGCGCTGACAGCAAAACTCCACGATGTGAGAGAATCCTCACACCTAATTTTGTGGATGTTGTAACTCAAGAGCTAATGCTTTGAATTTCGAGAAACTTCATGTTTAGCTTTGAGATAAAACGCCTTGACATAAAAGGATGCTGATTAGATTTTAGTGTATATGCATTTAGCGCTGCTATGATGTGCTTTTCACAATGGGCCTGCTATCTAGGCATTTATGGATTAGAATTGCACTAAATATAATATGTAGAATGCTTATTATAAAAACTACATTGATGCTGTTTTGATTTCGATCATGCAACAGCAAGTACCAATTTGCTATGCTTTTAGCAATGAAACATACATCTTTATCCCAGTTCCTGTTGGGTAGAGATGCACAAAATTTATTCGTTAGATCAGCGGTATCCAAAGCATGGGTGACGACCTACTACACTGTAAAAAATGACGAATGTTTCTGAATCTTCAAAAATATAATATAAAGACGAATAAATTTATAATATAAACTCATTCTTGTTAACCATGATTTTGAACAGTGTTTCTTTATCTTTAGAAACCTCAGACATCAATGGTATTTCGAGATTTAAAGAATCATTTAGAAAAACAAAATTTTTCTAGCTGCCCGTAATTTTCGGAACGTTTACGAGCAGCTTTTAAAGTGTATTAATCAGTTTTCTAAGCCCAGAATATAATTTTTTCCGATGCTATCCATTCTCAAGTAAACATTTTCATGTTCAACAAATATGTATAACAGACAAACATGCAAAATTAACAGCGTTAACTTTACCATTAAAATTAAGATTATTTCTTTACTCTTTCATGTATAAAGTTACTTATGCAGCTGAAAACGTTTACTTGAGAATGGATGACATTCGATAAATAGGTATTCCAGGATGAGGAAACTGTTTAATACACTATAAAAACTATTCGGAAACGTTTCTGAAAAATTCGGGCAGCTAGAGAAATTTTGTTTTTATAAATAATTCTTTAAATTTTGTAAATGTAGTGCTTTCTGGGGATTCAAAAGACAATGGAACACGCTTTTCGGGATTTCGGATAACTCGGAAGATTATATTATATTTTCGTTCGTGGTTATAGTATATTTTCATAAAATAAGAAACATTGATCATTTTTTACAGTGTAGTGGATCGCGGGCAATGTTTTCAAAGGTCGCGAAAAGACAAGCGATCAGACCTTCAAAAATCTAGAATCAATTTTATCCGTTCCAATATTATAACAAAAGCAATATGTTACAAAGTGTTAATCAATTTGTTGTCTTTCCCCTACCATCAGAAATCTCTAGGAGAACAAATAATAATAAAAAAATCACAAACAACTAGATTTTTAAAATTAACAGAAACATCTTCTCCGAAATTTATGGGTTAGCAAAAGGAGTATTTCCGTAAGCCTTGGAAACGTATTATTTTCTGATGGTTTTGATAAGTCATTTTCCAAATGGTTTAGGTAAAGAAAAAGTTTCTGGAATTCTATATAATTACTAAGTTCGCCGAATTTAGGTAAAGAATTCTGCTATAGCAGAATTTTTTTTTGCATTTTACGGTGTAACTTCTTATGTTTACATTGTAAAAAAAGACAATTTTTTCTAATCAACGAAAATATGTATAACCACGAAGAAAAAAAATCAGTAATCTCTTTCGAGTTACCCATGGTTCGGAAAAGCATTCCTTATCTTTAGAAACTTCAGAAATAAATATATTTCTAAGATTTTAAAGAAACATTTATAAAAACAAAGTTTCTTTTGCTGTCATTGATTTTTGGAAACGTTTCCAAGTAGTTTTTATAATGCATTAATCAGGTTTTTTCAAACCGGAATAACGATAGTTTGGATGCTATCAATTTTCAAACTAAACATTTTCAGTTGCGTAATTGAATTTATGCCTGCAAGGTTAACAAATAATATTAATTCTAATGTTAATGTTAATGCTGTTAATTTATCCCGTTTACGTGTAAAACATGTTTGTTGAAAAAGAGAATGTTTTTATTTGACAATTGATAGCGTCCGAAAAACCTATATTTCGAGTTGAGAAAACTGATTAATATACAGGGTGATTACAAATGAATAGCCCAACTTTGAAGGGCTTTATTAATAAAAAGTATAGAAGACACACGCATTTGTGAAAAAGACATAAAAAAGAAGATCGTGAAATTACTAATATCAAAAATTTATAAATGTTCAATGTGACCACCAGCAGAAACACGAACGACATCCATTCTGTATTAGAATTCGTCCCACACGGTTTCCAGCATGTCGGGTGTTACAGTTGCAATAACTGCAGTTATCTTCGTTTTCAGTTCAGCAGCGGAAAAAACACTTTATATTTTATGTATACACAAAGAAAAAAAACGCACGGGCTAAGTGGGGTCCACTTATGAAGAGCAGCGTCGAAATCTGTTTTGCGACCAATTTACCGTTGCGGCAGTTGCTCGTTCAAAAACTCTCGTACAGAAAGGTGCCAATGAGGTGGTACGGCAACTGACTGAATGAACTCGCAACGGAACATGACGGTTCGCTTTTAACCCGCCGCTCGTTGCGCCATCTCTCGCCAAAAAAAAAACGAACCTTTACATTTATGAAACTTTATAACTTCTCACTCATTTCGATGTGTGAAATGGAACACTGCCTTTTATTGTTCAGAAGATATAACTTTTTAAAGTTGGGATATTCATTTGTAATCACCCTGTACTATATAAACTACTTGGAAACGTCTCCGAAAATCAGTGGCAGCAAAAGAAACTTTGTTTTCATAAATGCTTCTTTAAATTTGAAAAATCTATCGGTTTCTGAGGTTTCTAAAGATGACGAACGCCTTTCGGAATCGTGGGTAACTCGGAAGATGTTAATATATATATATATATATATTTCCGTCTATGGTTATAGTATATTTTCCTAGATTAAGAAACATCTGTCCATCTTTACAGTGTAAGCGAGCATTCATCATAAAATCAGTGAATACAGGAACACGAAAGTGTGCGTGATCCCACTTTTATTTAATTGCTAATATTTTCACAATATATACACAGAAAAAAATAAAACCCAATTTGGGTCGAAAGATTGTTAGGTATGTGCCCAAATTGGCTCATGCCTGTTTTGGTTACCACTGTATATCCATTTTGGGCACTGTTAAATACCCATTTTCAAAAAGAAAAAATTTTTTTGGCCCAAAATGGTGCCAAAATGGATACACAGTGGTAACGAAAACAGGTATGGCCCAATTTGGACCTAAGAATCTTTCGACCCAAATTAGGTTTTATTTTTTCTGTGTATAATTAATAGTTATGGTATTTTAAAGAAAAATTAAAATACGATGATCTAATGTTGCTTTATAGACTATATAATCAAATGCATTCTAATGCATATGCTCGTTTGTTGAACGCATAAAATTATTAAATTTATATAAATTTGCTCGAATTAGATAAACAAATAAGACAAAACACAATAATAATAATAAAAAATTACCGCACCACTGAAATAAGTAAATTTTTCATTTTTTTAAAAACTTAATGTATTCTGTATGACAAATTTAGTTCACTTGAATCAAAATATCTATACATGAAAAAAGAATTATTTTTAGTTACTTTGAGCTATTTTAGCCTCGAACTAATCGAACCGATATATTCTTTTTTTTTTCTTTTTGCATAAATGGTCTTTTAAAAAAAGCAAAACTTCTTTGAATAAAGACTCCTTTTGTGATATTCGCTGCATATAAAAATATATTTTAAAAACTGCCTTTAGAAATCTCTCTGACGATCTTTTTGTCAGAGTTTGGAATTGGGTTTGAAGTACTTTTTACGTCTTATCTGGATTCTCTCATGCAAGAGAATATGAAATTTTTATGATTGCCGATAACAATGGAGAAATATTCAAAAAAGTTTAAAGTAGGGCTGAAAACGAATCAGATTGCGTAATATTTTGATGGTTAAATATTCCGACAGCTCTATTGTGAGGTGAATTGTTAGAGGGCAAAAAAACTTATGGTGCTGGAGGGTCCCCCCCCCCCCTTTGAAGTCTGCATTTAGCTGTCTCAAATATATTTTCGATAGGATATTGAGTGAAAATTCATACAGTTGGAGCCAAGGTAAATTTGTCCTGTTTGTATCAAGTTTTAATAATGTTGTCTCGCTAAATATGATTTACAATAATGACGCATATGGTATGATACGCATGAAGTACGATATGTTTTACACTGTCAAAATTTTTGGTCAAAAATTACGGTACATATACTGGCAACTTTGTGACCAGTATATATATACCGTAATTTAACTGGACGGTATATGTACCGTAAAATATTTAAAGCATATGTACCGGCTGCCCCCCCTCTCCTCAGGCCTACACGCATTACGTAACAAGAGCAAGAGCACGACTTCAGGGTTTGCCGTACACTGAGGCGGGGGTTACCAGCTTTTTCCTTACTGAAAAATAATTATTCTAAAGTATAAATGGCGATTATTTACTGAAAAACAATCATTTTACGGTATAAATACCGTTTATAATTGAAATGGCACATATACTGTTTTTTTTACGCTTAATATACCTTAGAAGTACGATACTCCTACCGTAAAGAGTGAAAACGGTACAAGTACCGTTAATTTATGGTACATCTACGAAAATTTTTTACAGTGTAGTTTTTTACAGTGTCGTCATAGATGACATTTTAGGACCCTGGTCATAGATAGGGATAATTCAGATAAGGATCCTATACGAGTCGGATATAATCTGAAGTTTAAAATCAAACCAACACACAACCCGTACCTGACAAAATTAATTTCGTTGACAAATAAAGCAATCCGAACTTGCACTTTGTATATTTGAATATCATCTCAAAGATTAAACCGTAGCACCACATTCACATGAATATCGATTATATTGGAGACCAATATTGCATTCATCAGAAATACTTTGAATGAAATACCAGTATTGGTTAATTATCGGTTTTACATTAGAAATATTTGCAATCAAACTCCACTATTACAGAAATATTGGCTTTACATTGGAAATATTTGTGATTAGATGCGAAATATTTTTTGTCAATATTGCTGCAATATTGGTAAAATGTAAACATCTCTTTGTGGGAGTAATATTGCATGTAAATATAAGCAGTATTAGTCCAAAATTGTTTTGCTTAGAGTGCATTCTACGTTTATATCAAGTTACCGCATTGTTATCGCTAATTATGAATCTTTATCTTTATGTATGTTATGTTGGAATTAAGTTTAAAACTGCGAAACGTTGTTCTTCAATAGAATTGTATTATTTTAATATAATCCTTTTTTACGTAAAATCACGACATATGTATTTTAGGGTGAATTTAGAGTAACTTTTACTATTAGATTTTTTTCTGGAAGTCTGTATTTATAATTGTCAAATTTGTTTTATGTATTATTGACAAAATTTGATCTGGCTACACTGTTAAAACTAGAGGTGACATTTCGGTGCCTTTTGGGAACCCGGGGTGAAATTCTGGTGCCGTTTGAAACGCTAGGGTGCCGTACAGGCTTGAAAATGTGATTAGGGTGCCATTTGGTCACTCACTGGGTGATTGAAGCTAATTAGGGTGCCGTATAATGCATATTGCTCGAACTTTTTCACCCCGCCATTCGACTGGTATCTTGCGCATGCGCTGATTCGTTTCCTCTTCATGAGGTGTTGACTTGTTTCCTCTCATTTTTCGCAAGTCATAGGGGAGTTCGAACAAGATGGCTGACTTTGAATTTCAGTGCATCGCTGCTGCATAATCGTTGCCGCATAATTATTAATATAATAACTAAATAACGACATTTATTTAGAATAAATAAACCAGGGGAGTCAATAAAAAGAATCACTCTTTATATACAGGTATGTGAAATGTTTCAGTGTTGTTTGTATATTATGTTTTATTATTATAAAAAGATTTTATATTATGTTGTATTACAAGTGGCTCCACACATTATTTTCAAGCAGACATTTTAAGTTATAATCTTGATGTGGAAAGTTCAAATTTGTATCTCGTGAAATTAGAATGATGTAGCCTCACCTATTTACTTGTTTTTTAAATTATTATTTATGCAGAGCTTATAATAATTTCATTTTATTCATATTTTTATCTAATGAATTTTCTCGCACAGTTTTTGTTGTTTACGATCTAGAAATAAATTTAATGATGCATTATAGTAATAAAAAATATAGAGAGAGAAGCATAAGTTGTTATATTTAAAAAAATAGTTTAATTTCTTATTTTTCTGATATATAAACAAACTATTTGTAAACAATTAAAGAATTTACAAGTTTTAAAGGGAATTTTTACTAACTTGAAACGTATTAATTTGAATATTTAACAATTTTAAATTAGTTGATAATATGAAATAGTAAACTTTGTAACATAAGAAATAATAAATTTTGTAACATAAGAAATAGTAAACTTTGTAACATAAGAAATAGTAAACTTTGTAACATAATAAATAGTAAACTTGATAAAATATAAATTTCTGCAGATGTTTTTACTAATCAAATACTTTTTACTATCGAAATTTTTAGAGCTTGTGTTTGATGATGAAATGAACTAAAAATATACCTCATTACATATTATGAATTATTAACAAAATAAATAAATCGTAATTCTTGAATTGATATTTGACATTTATACATGTGTCTTCTTGAAAAATGTTTTGTGAGTCTCTTGTACTATAACATATTAATAATAATAAAACACTGGAACATTTCACAGTAGTGTGGCTGGATGTAAGAATGGCTTAGATGATTGAGTGATTTATGTAAATATATTTAACTCGCATAGCTAGAAGATTTTTTTTCCCTCTTAAAATAATAATGATAAATAAATATCTCTGTACTACTACATCTAACTTAAAATGGTAATAAATACTAATATATATGGTAATAAATACTAACCGGTTTTGAAGGTAACAAAAATGACCTGATGATGTACATAATACATTTCTCATAGATATTAACCTGCACATGATGCAAGGTTTTTTTTTTTTGTGTGTGTGGGGGGGCATTTTGTGAAATTTATTATATTTTTCACAAAATGCCTCCCCCCCCCTTGTCTAGCAATTGTATTGAAAAGAATTTGAAAATTCTTATACTTAAAAAAGAAAAAAAAAAGGCTATACATATATAATTATAACGCAATGTTTAACTTTTCAGCAATAAAATGATCAATACTTCATTTTCTCTGCTGAAATTTATACAAAGTTAAAAGTTGATCATCTCATGTCAAGGGTCGATCCAGGCAAAATTTTGGGCCTTTTCAGAGCTCCTTCACAAAGATCTATTTAATAAAACAGGCTCCTTCACAAAAATCAATTTAATAAATTGGGCCCCTTCAGTAACATATATTTCATAAACTGGTCCCTTCACAAAATTGCTTTTAATAAAACAGGTATCTTGAGAAAATTCCTTTTAATAAAATAGGCCCTTTCACAAAATTCTATTCCATATAAACTTACTATTTTTATTAATTATTCATTATTTTGATATGTTTTAAAATGTGTAATTTGTAAACAATCTTTCGAACCAAACATTTATTAACATAACACAAACTTTTTAAAGTCCTATTTGTTTTCCTTTCTACTTGATTGTTTACAAATTGCACATTTTAAAACATAACAAAATAATAAATAATTAATAAAAATAGTATGTTTTTATGGAATAGAATTTTGTGAAAAGACCTATTTTATTAAAAGGAATTTTGTGAAGGGATTTGTTTTATTAAAAGAAATTTTGTGAAGGTGTCATTTTATCAAATTGATTTTTCTGAAGGGACCCATTTTATAAAATTGATTTTTGTGAAGGAGCCTGTTTTATTAAATAGATTTTTGTGAAGGAGCTCTGAATAGGCCCCAAATTTTGCCGGGATCGACTGATCAACTTTTAACTTTGTATAAATTTCAACAGAGAAAATGAAGTATTGATCAGTTTATTGCAGCTAAAGTTAAACATTGCATTATAATTATATATGTTTAGCTTTTTCTTTTCTTTTTTAAGTATGAGAATTTACAAACTCTTTTCAATATAATTGCAAGACAAGGGTGGGGAGGGGGAGATGCTTTCATTTGTGGAGTGTCGCTGGGCACCTTAGAGTAGAGGTGCCATTATTCACCCCTGGGTGCCATCCTTTCACCCCTTGGGGCACCCTGTATTAGGGGTGCCATCCTTTCACCCTAGTTAAGGGTGCCATTTTGGCTCCCCTAGGGGTGTCACCAGTGAGACAAGCCTTTCACCCCTTTTGGGTGCCTTGTGTCACCTGCAGTTTTAACAGTGTAGTTAAAGATTGAGTCTACTATGTTTATATGAAGTTTAGGGCCATAGAAAAATGTTCTTCTCTTTTCGATTATTACTATTACTTTCTTCTATCTATAATAGTAGAAAGTATTGTAATCAAAAATTTTTTCGACTTCCGGTTTTCGACGGATTTACACGTTTTAGGGGTCAGAGTTGTCATTAATGTTTTTGGCTATGGCAAGCAGGTCTCACTTGAATTTGGAGGTATTCCGACGAGAGGGCGCGCTGCGATAGCAATTTTTGTTCCATTTTCACTATTCCATCATCTAAAAGTGTATGAAGTTATGCCGATAATTGAACAAACTTTTTTGTATATGTTTATGACTATTGACTGCATATCCCAGTTGAATTTGGGGATGTTGCGCCTGGAGGGGGTGTGTGATAGCCATTTAAAGATTTCAATTTCAAAAAAATGTAACAAAAAAAAATTAGAAACCTAAAGTTTTTTTCGTTAAATATTTCGCCTTGATCCAAGGATTCCAGAGCATTTTTTGTTTTGCCTCTATCTTAAAAAATGGCTGAAGATATAGCAGTTTGAAATTTTAGGGTGAAATTTTAGGGTGATTTTGAAACAATACAGCACGATTCCTCCATAAACGGGTTTTATTTATGAGTTTTAGTGAACATGGTTTCGGAAAATTTTCTTTCATGTTGTTGTAATCATCGTTTCACCTCTTACATGCTTAACACTATGTATTTATATTCGCCAACGTCAAATTCTCGCCAAGCTTGGCGACAATTGGAAAAATATCGCTAAATTTGGCGATAAAAATACGTTGCCATATATGAAGCCAACTTGGCTATGTCTGTCTAATTTGGCGATATTCTCATTCAAATTCAATATTGACGAGTACTGGGAATGATTCTTTTGAAATCGGTTTCCATGCATTTTAGCTTCGTGTTCTTTCCAGTAAAATTAGTTAAAATCTTAAAACCAAGCACTAGGGAGACTGTTTTTTCCTGCCGGTACAGGCCAGAAGGACGTTTTGTAGTTTAGTATAGTACATCGGCTGATCGCATCCAGGTAACCCGACTATTCGCAAGCAGATGACGTACAACAGAATGACGAAAAATATTGATTTTTTTTGGCGGTGTGTTAGCGAATTTTGAAGTATTAATATATATGAGAGAGAAGAAAGTTTTGGGATTGATATTAACCCGACTCGTTTTTTTTAAATTTTTAATTAATTTATTTTTTTATTATGATACCCCCTCTCTGAAATTTAGTTAATTAGCAAACTTCAATTGGCTCACAGGTCAGTAGTGGGCTACTACGGACGGAGGCTCTGGCTCCCCCTTCCCCGGTATGAGGAACGGTCACTACGGCCTTGCAGGAGAACTTTTATTGTCTGAGCAATGTTATTGGTGATTATGAATATTATGTTATACTGAAGTTAAGATTCTTAAACCGAAAAAAGTATTCATTTTCCTTAAAAGTTTAGTATTTTAATAGTCTTATTATTATTATTTTTTTAATATTATTGATATAAATTAAAGAAAATCAATTTTTGAGTGAATTGTTAGAAGGCAAAGTAACTTTTGTGCGGGATTTCTTTTTTTTTTTTTTCTGAAAGTCTGTGACTATAGTTATTTCACATTTGCATGACGTATAACCTTGTGCGAAAATTCAGACAGTCTGATTCAATATTAAATCTGCTCTGTTTAAATTACTTTAAAGAAATGTTGTAACTAATTATGATTGATGTATGATTACGGAATCAAGGTGCTTACTGAAAAACATCCACCTTCATTAGAATTGAGTCTCCAGAGAAGACTTTTAACAGGAAAGTGCCTAAACTTCCGTTTTCTCACAAAATAAGTGTTTATATATTTGATGAATGCTTTCACCACAAGATTGCTTAAATCCTTTTTTAATTGTACCAGAAAGTACAATTTCAGTTTCTCTATTTATTTAACCCTACTACGAAAAAGAATGCATTGCACACATGTGTTACGAAATGCTGTGAAAATTTTCCTTGAATAGTCAATAATGTTTCTTTGTAAGAATACAATCGTATCTCAAGAATGAATAAACCAGAATCACATAAAAATTTTCATTACTAAAACATGCAAAAATCATAAAAGTCTTTTTTTTTAACCAAATATTAAAAATATTTTTAAAATTTTAGAAAGGCTTAAAATTATCCATCGCTTATACTTAAACGATGAAATTCTTAATACAGAATAATTCATAATAATAACTTTCGAAACCGGTTATTCAAACAAAATACGGAACACTTCAGAAAGCGACGACTTATTCGTTTGTGATTAGTTTGCATAAGGTTTTCTATTCAAAACGAATATGATTTTTATCAAAAGGTTCTATTTACTAAGAAAGGAAATCTGCTCATTTACTGTCTCTTTTATGTTCTTAATTTGAAAGCAAAAAATATTATTTTTAAATTAGTACGAAAGTCTCTAGTCATTTTTATTCAGAGCACTTAATACTAACAACGGGTTTTTCTTTTCTTCAGATCTTTTTCTTTGGTGTTTAAGAATACCTACACTTACATTATTTACTAAGGCTCTTTTTAAAAATATTTTTATAATAAGAAATTTCATAGCTGAATCTTTTTTCTATTTTATCATATTTTTCTTACGATCAGGTATCAATGTTCGTGATGTTCTCCTTTTAAAATTAAACATTATGAAACAGTACCGAGAATGTTTGCTTCACATGGTAAGACTGGAATAAGTACACAGGAATTCTTTAAAAAGCAATATGTACATTTTTATTACGATAGAATTTCATACTGTTTGCACTGTAATGAAATTCCTTATATAAATCAGTTTAATCAAAGCATTCATTTTTTAAACCTGCTTATTTCTTTTGTAAGACATAAATTGATATTTTTACAGAATTTGCAAAGTATGTGTTTTTCCTCTGCTATTTATATACACTGGCGAGAAAAATCAAAGGAACAGCTATAAAAACTCATCGAACTTGAATAACGTTTCAGATAAGAACATGAAATTTGCACAAGACCTTTATTTTCTCATGCCTGAGGTATATTCAAAATGCAGAACTGCCTACTTCTGCAAAAGATAACTTTATATAAAAACATAGGAATGTGTGATATAAGGGATAATGAAATTGAACTGTTACAACATTTTAGAGACACACAGGAAAAATCAATAAGGTATGTGGTCACCTCTGACTGAAATGCAAATTTTAAAGGCATTTTTCATAGTGTGAATTAGATTATCCAGAAGTGCTTGTGATAACATAGTGTATTCAAGAAGAATAACGCTTCGAAGCTTCTGGAGAGTGCTAGTTGAGTGTTGCCGAGATGCAAGTCGGCGTCCGAGTGCATCCCACAGATGTTCTATCAGATTTAAATCCGGAAAATGTGCAGGCCACTCTATTCGCTGGATTCCTTCATCCTCAAGATAATCAGTCATTCGTGCAGCATGATGAAGACACGCATTATAATTCATTAAGTGAAAGTTATTACCGATTGTATCTTTGAACAACTTGACATGAGGATCAAGATCCTCATCTCTGTTTATTTCAGCATTCACAATTGCACTGGTAAAAATGTGTAGATCATTGCGACCATTTAAACTGATGCCCGCCCATACCACGATTCCAGGACTTTTGTATCGATGACTTTCACCTTTGTTTTCAGCCTTATTATGCGTGTTTTTATCCCTCCATATGGTAATACGTCTGGAATCACTCTCCAAACAATATCGGGATTCATCGGTAAAGAGAACACGACTCCAGTCCGTGGTACACCAATGACGATGATCTCTGCACCATTTTAACAGGGTGCATTTCACCGATGGAATTAGTGAAAAACAAATCAGGGGTTTCCTTGCATACAGCCCTTTTTTATCGTGCCTGTCACTCACAGTAAATCTGGATAGTCGAATTCCTGTTGCTGCAACGAACTCCAGTGAAATCTCAACTGACGTCAGTTGCCTGCTTCTTTTAGCAATCGTTGCCAAATAACGGTCCTGAGAGTCTGTTCTGGTACGTTTTTGACTTTGGCCTGGTTGTCTCTCCACATTATCATTGTCTTTAAACCGTTTAGAGATTTTTGACATGGCGCTTTTAGCTATTTTTAAGTCTTGACAGACCCCTGTCAGTGTCTGTCCTGCTTCCATTTACCCAAACAAATGCCATTTCTCACCATCAGTATAATGTCTTCTAGACGACATGTTCCACCTACTACAAGCGAAACTTTTATGCAACTACACGTACACTTCTTAAAATTAGATTTCAAATCACCACGTGCACTCCTTTTCAAACATGCCGAAAGAAAACGGGCACAAAAAATTGCATATTTTTTTTATAGCAAAAGTTAATCTCATTGGACTACGTGATAACGTTGACATTGAGTTACCAACCAATCACCTTTCATTGTAGTTCCCGTAATAGAATTAACATAAAGCACCTTTTTACGGTTCTTCCTTTAAATTTTCTCGCCAGTGTATTTTCCAATGTAAAAGAAAAGAAAAAAAACCTAGTTATGGAAAAAAAATTATGAATATATTTGGAAAGCAATGTAGTAAATGATGGTTATGTAAATTTAGTAAATACGAAATAGATGCAATAAATACGAAATATATCAGTAATTGCCATTAAATGGGAAATTCCGTTTATATACTTTTTAAGAAGAAAATTGATAAAAAAGTAGATTTAGTATGTATTTTCGCGAATGATAATGACGAAGTCCACAAAACGCACAAAATGATGTTGTTAACAGCAGCACGGTTGAGTTCTAATAAATTGATTTTACGAATGATGAGACCAGTTGATGATACACGTTGTCTATTAGCTGTATAATGATGGTGGCAACAACTATATCCTATGAAAAATATGTCAAATTCATTTGTCCACTTCTGTTTACTAGCATACACTCCTAGGTTAGCTTTTAAGACAAACTAATTTAAAAGGTTTTTTATAATGCCATATTTTAAAATACGAATGGTCTTTTGTTGGATTCAATAACTATCACAAGAAAAAAATATTTACAGTGACACACATTCACGTGATGATAACAGATCTGCAGCTTTCAAATTAATCTTTTGCACTTTTCAAAATAAATAAATAAAACAAGTTGAAAATTGTACATCAATCGTGACAAATGAAGTGCTTTCGTACTGTTATTATTTCAGTGAAATGAATTATATCGTCTGTTATTATGATGTGATTAGTTTCCGTAATAAAATAAGTACATTTTAAGTTGGCAACCTTTTATCTTTTCTAGACATTTCCTGAAAACTCCAATAGGAAACTTAAGCCTAACTTTGAAAATTTCAGAACTTGAAATCCATATTTAGACTCTTTTTCCATTTAATATCTATTTCTCCGGAACCATCTATCCCAAAAACTGTCTGTAGATTATAGGATTGCTTATAATTAAACAATTTTATTATACAAATTCGGTTTTTAAATTCAGAAATACGGAAATAATAGGACTCCATCTTAAATAGGACGTAATCACCATGGCAATCTAGAATCATCACTTATCATTGATTAATTACATCATAGGATTTAATAGAATGAAGGATGTGACTATAACTTGGTTATAGAGGTTATAAAATGTCATATACGACATATACGACTATAACAAGGCTGCTATAACAAGAAGGACCAATTTTAAAAAAATCAGATTATTTAATAAATATTTTATGAATATCTTTTTAAGTTTTGATTCGATTTTCATAAAATTTGAAATGACGCGACAAAATTCTGCAACGATTATACATATTATATTTCAAACCATTCGGTTGGGTAGTTTTTGCGCTGTTATATGTGGACAGACGGTCAGACAGACGGTCAGACAGACGGACGGACAGACAGACAGACGGACAGACAGACGGACAGACGGACCATACGACGAATATAGGTGCTACGTATTTGTATAATTATGAACGCGCCTAAAAAACCAAACATATGAATATCAAAAACTGTCCGCTGTGTTTAGAAGAGACCGTTGCATGCAGAGTTACAATATTTGGCATATCTATGTATTTATGCACCTCGAAGCCCAACTTTGGATTTTTTGATTAGAGTTTATTTAATTTAAAGTTTTAAGGAATTTATAGCGTTCTTTCACGTTTTGAGGTGATTTTTCTACATTAGTAACAATAAACCGGTTTCAATCTTTTAGCCTGATATAATAAATTTTGTCCTCTTTTCAATAAAGATAATTAGGAATTCATACAGTGGATTTTTGAATTTTTCGCGATTTTTAGATTTATTTCGAATTTTTTGACAATTGTTTGATATTAGCAAAAGGAATTCGGTTTCAAACTTTAGTATAATATAGTAAATTTTGTCCTCTACAATTTTTGAGTTTTAGCGATTTTAATGCGATTTTCAATGTGTTTTTTAGCGTTTCGGGGAGTTTTTTCTACATTCATGAAAGATTTCCGGTTACAATGTTTAGCTCACTGTAGTAAATTTTGTCATTTGCAATTTTTGCATTTTTAGCAATTTTTAATAGGAGTTTTAGTGTTTTTTTTTGTTCCGGTGTGATTAACTGAAATTCGTAAAAGAAATTCTGTTTTAAATTTCTAGTCTAATGTAGTAAATTTTATCCTCCGAAACTTTTGAATTTTAGCAATTTAAATGAAGTTTTCAATGTGATTTTTAGTTAGATTTAGCGTTTTTTCGACATTTGATAAAGGAATTTGGTTTCAAACTTTTAGTTTTTTATTTTACGTTTTGTCTTTCCGTGTTTTCGAATTTTTAGCGATTTTTAGTGCGATTTTCGATGTATTTTTAGAGTTTTTTCACGTTCTGCGGCAGTTTGTTAAAATTTGTAAAAGGAATTCTGTTTTAAACTTTTAACCTAACATACACTGTTAAAAATCTGCAGCAAACTGTCCAGTCATTTGACCGTTTTAATAGACAATGGTTAAATAACCGTAATTTAACTGTATTCTGACCATATTATTGGCCATACTAGAGTCAGAATAGAGTTAAATTACAATCATGTAACCGTTTTCTATAAAAATGGTCGAATGACTGAACAGTTTATTGCAAATTTTTAACAGTGTAGTAATTTTTGTCCTGCGCGATTTTTAATCTTTTATTGCGTTCCGAGGCGATTTTTGACATTCCTAAAAAAAAAGGTTTTCTTTCAAGTTTTTAGCCTAACATTGTCAATTTTGTCCTGAATGATTTTTGAATTTTTAGCGATTTTTAATGCGATTTATAGTGTTTATTCGCGTTCTGCGCCGATTTTTTTACATTCGTAATAGGAATTGGGTTTCAAACTTTTAACACGGTATAGTACATTTTGTTCGCTGCGACTTTTAGACTTTTTAGAGAGTTCTGCGTTTTTTTCCCGTTCAGCGGCGACTTTTTGACATTCGGAAAAGAGTTTGGTTTTAAACTTTTAGCTTTATATAGTAAATTTTGTTCTCCGAGAATTTTAATGCGATTTTGTGTGTTTTTTCCGTTTCGCAGCGATTTTTTTAAATCGTAAGAGGAATTCTGTTTCAAACTTTTAGAGTAATACAATAAATTTTGTCCTGAGCGATTTCTAGTACTTTTTCGCGTTTTGCGGTGATTTTATGAATTTGAAAAGGGAATTTGGTTTCAATCTTTTAGCCTTATGTAGTAAATTTGACCTTTGCTTTTAAAAAAAATTTTTTAGTTATTTTTAATGCTATTTTGAATGTGATTTTAGTATTTTTTCATGTTCCGTGGTGATTTTTGCCATTCGTGAAAGGAATTCGATTTCAAACTTTTAGCCTGATATGGTAAATTTTGTCCTCTGCAATGTTTGATATTTTGGCAATTTTTAGAATTCTTTCGTGTTTTACTGCGATTTTTTGACATTCGGTGAAACAATTCGGTTTCAAATTTTTAGGCTAATACAATAAATTTTCTCCTCCATGATTTTTGAAGTTTTTGCGATTTTCAATGCGATTTGTATAATTTTTTAACGCTCCACGGCAATTTTTTGACATCCGTAAAAGGAATTCTGTTTCAAACATTTAGCCTAATATAGTTGTCTTTCAAGATTTTCTATGAGAGCTTATCGTTCTTTTGCGTTTCGCGCCGATTCTTTTACATTTCGTGAGCGAATTCCGGTTACAATAGTTTAGACCACAGGACTAAATTTTGCTCAGTGTGATTTGGAATTCTTAGTGAATTTTTATGAGATTTCTTTCGTGGTTTTCTTTGTGATTCGCAATGATTTTAGGATGATAAAAGGAATCCGGTTTTAAACTTTTATCCCAATATAGTAAATTCTGTCTGTTCATTCTGAATTCTTTCGCGAATTTTTTTATGCGATTTTTAGATTTTTTTGTGTTTCGTCGAGATTTTTTGACATTTGTAAATCAAATCCTGTTTTCATCTTTTAGTTCAATATAGTAAATTTTGTTCCCTACGAATTTTGAAATTTTAGCGTTCTTTCGCGATTTGCTGCAATTTTTCTACATTAATAAGATTAATCTGGTTTCAATCTTCTAGCCCAATATAATAAATTTTGTAATCTCTTTGATAAACGTTATTCGGAATTCGTGCAGCAATTTTTAGATTTTTCGCAATTTTTTATTTTGTTTTAAAAAGTTTTTTCGCGTTTCGTGAAATTTTTTGGGGAGCGTGTTTTTTAGGCAACGTATACTAGCGCAACGCCAGGCGTATCAGCTAGTATAGCATAAAGAGATAAAGCTACATGCTCATAAAACGCATATGGCAATGTTATGCATGGAAAACAAACGCAAAATACAACGCATAATGGAAGAAAACTTTTTTTCTTGATCACTTGAACTTTCATTATTATTTCTATCTCTTAATGAAAACCATTGTGGTTACATAGAGGAAAAGGTATAAATACCGGCCACGACTTCCATTTTCGATCTAGATATTACAATTATGAAATTTAGCGGAGGAAAAAGTCATGGTAGGATACCTTGATATGTTTCACATAAATACACTCAGAGAAAAAAATCAGTTTAAAAAAATGTTTTCTGTTTATAAAAAGAAAATTTCCGAAAGTCTGCAAATTTTGAGTTTTTTCCAAAAGAACCACACAAATAGGGCTGAATTCGATAATTAAGAGAGAAGAAAATTGTTTTAATAAATTTTATTGATTATTAAAATTTAATTTGCACAGAAAGAACATGAAAGTTTTAGTAAGCAAGCATTTTTCTTCTAGTTTATAAAAATCTTAACGACTATTTCTGACAAACTTCTTTCCATTCTGTTACTAGTTTTGTTTTTTATTGTGTTAAACAAACAAAAATATATTTTTTCTCGAAATCTATATTACTTTATCTACAAAAATCACAACCATTTTAATCACTTTCTTCGTCGGTGCAGTCGCTATGGGCCCACATATCGCATTCTAAACATCGAACCCAGACTTCCCCCTTCTTGACCGCAGAGAAAGCACCCTCCCAGAAGTCACATGTTGCATCATATTCCTCTGAAGAATATCTTCCATTTTTGCCTTTTTAAAATCAAATGTCTGATTCTTTCGCCTGTATTTTCTTAGTTTTTTCTCCGTTTTTTTTCTTTTTTCTTTTCCCATTTATTGCGGATAACTTTGGCCAACATTGTAACCATAAGCCATACATTGTAACAGCCAAATGACGCTACAAAGGAATACAGCGCCTGTGATACCATAAATTATTTTTCTCCCTTTCACATGGAGCAAACTCAGAGAGGTCTAAATACCGACTAACTGGTATTTGGACGACTCTAGGTGGCTGGTATTTGGACCAGTGCTATGTTTAAGTTAAAAGTGGTATTACGTATTCATATAGAAAAATACCAATAACGTGCTTGTGGCATTTGGGAGCTAAATATGTGTAGAAAACAACTTAAACGCCAATATACGATCCGTATTTTCTTTAAAGATTGGAAACATGTACCTGAAAAACTTTTGATATTTCAGATTTCGTCATGTCGGCACTTTTGCTTTTCGCTCTTTGTAAATTAGACAGACTTCAGCGACCGTTCTGCTTGTATCTTTCTTCTTTGAATTAAAGGTGGAAACTCTCCCTATCGCCACTAGGCTGCGCTGCGCTCAGTTCTGAGAACACCTACTAGCCGGTAATTGGACCTTCTCCTGTAGTCAATTAGAATTCCAGTTTTAAAAAACTATTAACATTAATCTGATTTTTTTACAGTTTGAAAATATTTGTGATAAAAATATTTTTTAAATAATACAGATGATAATGGGATGCAATTTATTTTCATATAACTCCTTTTTTAAATTATTTGTTATGATATTAATAACTTTCAACGGAAATATATATTCCATCATGAAAAATATATTAAGATTCCTTGTAATGGAATTTTTTTATGAAATTTAAAATTTCGCAATTTTACGAAAGATTATTCATCAACAGAAACATTATTTTTCTTCATGTTAGAAAGTGCAAAAGGGGTATTAAAATTTAAATGAGTCTCTAGCAGTATAATACCATTAAAATGTGCTGAATTCTATTCTGTTGAAGTTGAATACATAATCGCCTGCTGAAAAGTTTTACTTAAGACTATTTAGATGAGAAGCTTTTAACACAAGTTTTGTTTGGCGAATCTCATTTACACTTAAGGAAAATTTATATGTTGAACTTACTCTCAAATAGAGGTCATTGAACGGAATATGTTGAGTTTCTCACAGATTCAGCATTCGCTAATGGATGCAGTAATTTTTCATCCAATCTGTTTACTTTTCGAATTTTTTAAATGTACCAATTAATTTTTAACGGCATGATTAAAGGAATAATTACATTTTTTTTGTGTAGTTCTGTATATGATCTGTAAAATTTATACACACCCTTTAATGTACAAAAATATAAAAACGCATATCACAACTTCAAATGCACTTCCAGCAGTTTTCGCTATTAGTATTCTAACCGAATTCTTTTGTGTGTCCTTGTTAATGAAAGATAAATTCTATGCACATGATACTTTATAGTATGGTTTTTGGTCATGTATAGTACTTCAGTAATGTATATCAATTTCATTATGTTTGAAATGATGTAACAACCAGAGCTTTACAAATTTTATAAAAACCTGGTAGCCAGTAAAAAATTCTAGTCGCCAGTAGAAAATATTTAATAATTGCCCCTCCACCCTGTCATTGATTATTTTTAAAAGCACAAGCAAGCGTTTTATGATACAAGCAAGCGTTTTATGAAATTATTGAGCTAAAACAATAACAAGCATGATTTAGAGCTATTAGTTATATAGTTTGTACATAATACAGAAAGGTAACATAAACTAAGTTTGCTAATGAAACGTATCAAAATTATGTATCTCTGAAAAAAAAAGAAAGAAAGAAATACTGTAAAGGCTGAGTTAACCGGCATGTTCAGTAAATGCTGAGTGCTAAATGCTTCGAATGTCCGGATAGTTGATTGCTACAAAATATATATCTGGTGACAGGGTCATCGATGAAAAAAACACAAAAGTGCAGCACAAAAACCATTTTTGCCTATTTTCCAATGGAAGTCATTCTGATTTTATTTTATTTTTTTATTTCCTTATTTTTGCCAAAAAGAACTTATTTTTGCCAAATTAAAAATAAAAAATAAAAATATTTTTTGTGTGAATATAACTTCTAAATTTATTTCTGAACGTTTCGTAACTTTACAACATTTATAACGAGACATCTTATGAGAATTTCACTTCAAATGAATAACGTTAATCACTTGTATGTTAATATTATTTAAAATGAATGTGACAGAAAAATCGGTTTTAATATTGAACACAAAAATCTGATTTGAAACTTACAAAATAACTGCAACATAACTTCCAGATTAAATAACTTGGTTGCCAGTGGTGAACTGGAGACCGCATTTGTCAAAACATTAAAATGCACAGCAAACGATTTTCCCCCGTAGACCACTAGGTAACTTTAGTGTGACCCTGTAAGTGAATGATAAATGATTTTCTTTCCATATCCTACAGAAATTATGTTTTAGTGCACCGAATAAATTCATCTTAATTTCATTATGTTAGAAATAGTGTAACATCATTAAAATGCACTGCAAAATATTTTCCCTATCGATCGTAAATTAAAGGTATTCTTTTGAGTGGTCCTGTAAACAAACTATATAAATTCTACGCACTTCATTTTAAACAGCGCTCATGCTAAAGTAAACATCAGTTACAGGGCAAGAGCAAGGACAGACACACTGTTAAAAATTGGCGTCAGACTGCCCAGTCATTTGACCATTTTTATAAAAAACGGTTACATACCCGCACACTGAGTAAAATGACGCTTTCAAATCTGAGTAAACCGATGTTTTAATTTTGGTTTGAAACTTTTTGTTTCAAATAGGACGACCCAATGCTTTCAATTCTCAAATACCAGAAATACTTAGAATACTGAAACATGGACATACTCAAAACTGTTCACATAGAGTTCAGTTCATACTCATTTTTAAAACACGGACAAACTAAAAAATGATTAGAATAAGTTCAAACTCATTGTTGAAACATCGCAATACTAAAATATGAACACATAGAAGTCAGTTCACACTCATTTGAATGAAACGCAATATTTCCATTTTTCAAGAGAAAAATAATTCTAGCGTTATTGGGTTAAAATGTGTCAAAAAGAAAATTTAGTCAGTTAAATTTCAATATCCAGGGAGCGCTTTTTCATTTAAGAACTATACTGATGGCAATCGAATTGAAAATTTGTATAATTCGCATCTCCCCTTCCCCACATAAATAATAAAGTTGTACTATCTTAACCACCATCTCAAATTGACCAAATCTATCCGAAATCCCGTTAAAAATTTCCAATTTTCTCAGCAACAAATTAATTAATCCTATAAAAATATCAGCATGCGTCCGAATCATTCGATGACTTGCATTTAAAATAAACCACTCATGTGATCTGGATGGCGAAGTGGATAAGGCAATGGACTTGTAACTAGTAGGACTGGGGTTCGATGTTGGATCTGGCTAAAAGGGTAAATTTAGTTTCTTTTCCCATAATCGTAAATAGAATCAGAGATGGCCGCACTAGCGCTTTTTTTCTAGCTGTTGTTTACTGTTATTTGAGACATGAACATACTAAAATATGAGCACGTGATGTTTTATTCTTGAGTGTGAGCATGTTTTCAGAAATGAGTATATACATGTTTCAAACTTGAGTAATTTTGATTCGGAGCCATTTTGACTATGCGACATACTCAGATTTGACTATTTTTTGCTCAATTTTGAAAATGTCATTTTTAGAGTGTAATTTAACTGTATTCTGACCATAATATGGGCAACAATATGATGAGAAAACACTTAAATTACGATTGTGTAACCGTTTTCTTGAAAAACGGTCGAATGACAAGACAGTTTACTGCAAATTTTTAATCGTGCAGCTGAAAAACAAACCGAAGTTATAAACACTTTTCAACTATGTTGGAAGGTGTTAAAATGTATCAAAACGTAATAAACGCTTATTCCCATTTTTTTCTCCCTCTGTATTTTTAACGAAATATATATTTCCATTTTCATTTATTAATTGCTACTTTTACACCAAACACAAGCACATGCATGGGAGGAAAGCTTTAATCAGTTTGGAGTGCACCTGCTTCGTAATGTATTCCTTCTAATTGGGCAATTATTAATACTAACATTTCAATATTTTTGCCATGTTTCTCACACTTTTTATTAAAACAGATGTATTATGAGTTTTTTCATTTACCATGGGAATTAATTAATTTCAATTTTTATATAAACAAGAACGAAAAATCATGCATCAGGCATAGATTATGACACACTTTCCAACACTAACAGAATATTATTAAGACATTTCTTTTTTTTTCCATACTATGAAATTAGATTTCTAAATAAGCACCTTAAAAAATATATGTAACGAATTAAAAGTCCAATTTCAGAAATGACTTTTCCTTTTCGATAATGTGTACGAATTCGTTTGTGGAGCCCTGTATATGTATGTCTATAGAATGTATACACACAACGTAATACTCAAAAAAATTACAGAAGCTTAAACATGCATATCACAGCTGAAAACGCGCTAGCAGCAATTATCGATTATAATCAGTACTGTAGCTGAATTCTTTTGTGCTTCTCTGTAAATGAACGATATATGCTGCGCATTCCATAAACTATAGAAAACATATTGTAGCGCATAGCAGTGATCCTTTCTAATTTCATTATGTTTGAATTATCACAGCAACAATGAACTGCACCGCAGAAGATTTTTTCCTATAGATCATAATTTGATGGAAAACTTTTGTACATCCCTGTAAAAGAACTATAAATGCCAGTTATTCTATACTCTTTAGAAAGCATGTTGTTGTCTAACTCAATGATGCATATCAATCTCATTATGTTTCAAATATCGTTAATCATATCAACAAAATGCACCATAAACAATTTTACCCCATAGACCATAATGTAACAGAATTCTTTTCTATGTCTCTGAAAAAGAACTATAAATACTACACGCTTCATTTTCAATACCGAACAGTATCGTGTACTATACTAAACCTCAATAACATGTACAAATTACATGACAGTCCTAGTATATTTATGTGTGTTAAAGTACGAACAGGCTGCCAGATGGTCAGGCAGACGGATAGACAGGCAGATAATTCATAAACACGTTTCAACTTTCTAGGAAAATGTTAAAAAGATAACTCTAGTCCCTATTAAAAAACAAACAAATAAAAAATACAACAAACCACGAAGTGGAGCATTTTAGTTTATCCTCAGCCCCTGTACAACCGCCTGTATATTTATCTTGAAGCACTCTCTATATTAATAAATTCTAATATTTACATAAACAACGACAACAAGTAAAAAAATCTACGCCTAAAAAAAAATATATAAAAATATAACAATCCGCAAAATGGAGCATTCTTATTCAAATTCTTATTATTTCTAAGTACGAAAACAAAATATATTATTTATAAAAAATATCAAAGTTTATTCATGTGATTTTCTCCCTCTGTTTCTTTAACAAAATGTTTCTGTTTTTCATTTATTCCTTTCTACAACACGCAAAACACAAACACATGCACGGCGGGAAAGTTTTAATTAGTTTAGAGCGCACCTGCTACATAATGTATTCCTTCTTCTAATTACTCAATTATTGTCTAACTATAACATTTTATTAATTTGCAATATTTATCACGTTTTTTAATAAAACAAATGTATTGCGATTTTTTTAATCACCATCTGAATTAATTCTAATTTTTACATAAAAAAGACCTCTATTCGCTAATAAAAAACAAACAAATAAAAAATACAACAATCCACGAAGCAAAACATTCCAATTTACGCTGAACCCCTGTACAATCGCCTGTATATTTATCTTGAAGCAATTCTAATATTTACATTAAAAAAAAATCTACCGGCTATTTAATAACAAATAAATAAAAATACAATAATCCACAAAATGGAGCATTTGCCGTTCAAAATCTTATTCTTTCCAAATAGAAAAATAGAAAATATTATCCACAAAAAAGTATCAAAGTTTATTCATATGATTTTCTCCCTCTGTTTCTTTAACAAAATGTTTTCTTTTTTCATTTATTCCTTGCTACTACACACAAAATACAAACACATGCACGGCGGGAAAGCTTTAATCAGTTTATATAGCACCTGCCTCGTAATATATTCCTTAGAAAATTGATGGATTTTTGTTCAGAAAGAGGCTGATTAGTTTCGGGGAGGAAGAGAGGCGCAAGATACGATGGATCTGAAATACGGGGGCGGATGGCGGAGAGAGGTTTCTATTTTTAGTAACGTGTTCTCGCATCTGGCAGCGTACGCGGGAGGGATCAATGGAAAAAGCAGCCATTTTTAGAAACAAGGTTTGAAAGACAGAAAAGAAGGTCAAGGGTCAACGTGTTAATTTTGAAATCAAACATAATCGTTTTGGAGGCGTTTAGTGATATGTTCATTATTTTTTATTTTTATAATTAGTGTTGGCGATATAGTTGTCATTGTATATTAAGCTGTTTCAAAACTGCAGAAAAATGTAATAATATATTAAAATGATGTAAATGAAGTGCTATATATAAAATTCTAAATATTTCCAACTTTCGTAATGCAACATTTCAAAAATTAATGCATTAATAATCATTCATGCAATATGTCTAATCTAATTATTTTTTAAAACGAAATATAATTGATGATACGTTTATTGTGTGTGCTTTTAAGAGTTCGAAGTATTTACGTATTTAATTGTCGTTTTATTTTACATGATTTAAAAAATATGTAGAAGAAAACTGCAACGTTATAGTATTAAAATGAAATATTGCATATTAACCCTTTATCTACTAACGGTACTTTTAAGTACCATCAGAGAAAACTTTGCATAAATTTCTTTAATCTGTCTAATAATGATAATAAGGTTTTGTTTTTATACAAAATACTTTTCTGGATCACATTTAGAAAGCACAGCAAAACAGTGAAAGCTAAATATTTCATAAAGTGGTATTTTTCTCAACCTTTTACATAAGTGTAGATCTTCTCTTTTTAAAAATTGTTACATGAAAATTTTGCAACCATATAAACCTTTCTATTTAATGATAGGATCACAATACATTTATTTACATTGTTCCGATAAAGAATTGTGATATTTCCTTAACAGCATTTTCTGTTAATTAATTTAATTATTCTTGTAAATATTTCACAAAAACAGCTATTACTACCGCATTATTAAATCAGTTTTAATGAAAAACCTTATCTAAATTTCATATTATTATAATATAAATTGTCTAATACACCTTCAGATATCAAGGAAAATAATTATTGAGATTGAACAATTTGTTAATTCATAATTCGGTAGATAAAGGGTTAAATATTATATATAAATTACATGCATATATTAAAATTTCAAGTATTTTTAATTACAGTAATGCAACATTTCAAATAATAAGTAATACAGTATGTGTCAATTCTAATTAAATGTATGTGCCAATTCTTTTAAAAGTGAATAAAAATTCATATTTACCGTGACGTCAATATTGTCTATTGGATTTAAACTAACAAAATGTCAATGATTTGTGCAACAGACAAACCATTTCAGAAATCCTGTTTAATTTTGGTAATGTAAACAATGAGGTGTGTGTAGTGAGTCATTCATTTTTGAGATTAATTGATAAAATAATAATAAAAAAAACTTTCGCGCATTGAGTATTAATATTTAAGTTTTGTGTATTTTAATAATTCATATCAAAATCATCGTGTTTAACTTTGTTAATGTAAAGAAATGTAAACAAATAATGAGCTGTGTGGTTAGTGATTTATGTTTAACTTTTGCGTATTGAATAATTTAACTTTAGCAGTATTAATATTTAATTTTTATGAATTTTAATAGCGCATACCAAATCATCCTGTTTAAATTTAATGTGAACAAACAATGAGTTTTAAGACATTTATTTTTCAGATTCATTGAAAGTTTGTTTGAAGTGATCTGGCAACGGCAGCAATGATAGATTAGTTTGTTTTGAAATATTTTTCGATGCTTTATATTCTTTCAAACATAATTGTTTTGGAGTACGTTTTATAGCGTACAGAGAAATTTTACTTTTTGCATATATTCCTTTTTATTAATACATGGCAGGTTTTGAGACACCTCTTGAAAGGAGACGCCGTTTATATAGAGGCAGCATGCGACGTCACAAAATCGTAGCTTGCAAAGTAATCGTGTAAAATGCAGTGAGAATCGTTTCCATTTGAAAGTCTGGAAACGGTCGAATAACTCGAGAAATATACATCGAATTGAAAAATGGAGAAATGCGTGTTCAATATTTTTGAAAAATCTATTTAGGGATATCAAAGTTGCCCTCCCCCCAACTCTGCCAACTCTGTTCCGTTAGGGGAAAAGGAGGGGGTAACTTTGAAATCCTAAATGATAACCCCCCCTATGATATGAGAATCATATATTAAGTTTTAACAAACCCTATCCTTTATTTAATTTATATTTTCCCCCTTCCTTTATCAAAATTTAATCGTGTTATCTTTAACTTCAAACAATAAGCTCGCTGTAATTTATACCCTTTCCCTTTTTCATTTTCACTTATGCGCGATCACTAATATCTCACGGCTTCTCGATTAAAAAAAAAAAAAAAAAAAAAAAAAGAAAAGAATTAAATCAGCACAGATACCTTTTCGTAATTTTACTTTCCGTAACCAAGCTTATAACACAATATGTTCATAACGCATTTTTGTGGTCACAAAAGTTATGCGAATCTTCCATTTGGCCCAAATGCATGCCCTTATATGGTAGTGGTAAGAACGCAATCACTCACACCCATGTCTAAAAATATATTCTCATTGTTAAAGGCATATACTATTTTGTCTGTCGAAAATCCGTTCTCATGAGAATGGTATTTGTCGGTTAGTGTTGCCGTGGTGATATTAATTTTTGAATCAAAATTCATCCTGTCGCCAAAATCTGGTGACCCTGCTGGGTAAATACCATTGGTTATGCCTATCTCTGTCTGAAAGTATTTACGCCTAGACACTCTGTAGCAACCCTATTTTGGCGAGATTATTGTCAGTGCAATTCCAACTTGTATCGTGGAAACAACTCACTTTGCTTTCTGTCTCCGCATAATAATGACTACTTAAGAACGGCCTTTCTTGTTTACCCTCTTCTGCCTTCGATCATCTTATGTTTACTGAATAAATCCTGAAGTTATACCGGATACTGGAGTTTTTCTTTTCCCATCAGACAAAAACCTGGATATTTCGTTAATCTCACAACCAATGAAAACATAAACTTTCTTCAACAAATAACATCATTATAGAATTTATGGTATCCGTGACCTGCTCTTTTCTCCAGTTTAAAAAAAAAAAAAAAAGAGGTATATAGTTGGCAGAAGAGGGGACGCTTTTTCTTCACCTGCACCCGCCTGTCTCTTTGGATTATCAGCATGCATCTAAGAAAATTACCGCCTGCATATTTCCATCCCACCGGACCGAATGGACGGTTTTAAAAAAAAACTTTTGCTTCACCTTACCCCAAAGTTATTCTCGGGACTTTGCTGCACATATCTCCACTAAATTTATTCTCCAGAGCCTCTCCTACATGTGTTATTCGCCGGACCTAATGGATAATGGATATTCTCTACCTACGATTTCCTGATTTTTTATAGACTCGATTTGACTCAAAAGACTTGGAATTCCCGGCCTGATTATCACCATCTCTCTGGATTACAGTCCCCGCCCGCCATCCCCCATGCTACCATGTGTCTGTGTCCCAGTGCTGCGAACTGTGGTCCCGGTTTCCCGGTTTTGCTGAGGTGTGCCTATTACAAAAACCTTGCTACTAAATTGTGCTAAATAGAAGTTCATCACTTTTAGAAACTGCAGTCATCCCTGATAATCTTCCCTGTGCCAACCTCCATGCCTTCTAATGTGTTTCATGCTCAATATGCTCCATGTGAATGACTCCCAGTGATACGATCCAGTCTACAATCCGTGTCATCTACTGTGCTTCACGCCCTATGAGCCCCCATGGGTTCTGCCCTGTGTCTACACCGCTCAGTCAATATGCGTCCACAATTCCGTGAAAATTTAGTCGTTTATATTTATACTTCAAACTTTTGGGCCTCTCTGTAGATTTATGCTTCGCCAAAAATCCTGCAGAATTCACGGACTTCCAAGCATTCAAGTTCAACAGTGAAGTTAATGTTTCGGTGCTTTTATTTTTCTTTATCCAACTGACAATAAGCTAAATAGAAGTTCCGTATCCCGCATTTAAGAACTCTTTTTCTCTTCATTAAACACTAGAATATTAGCAACAAAAAAAAGACTATGACGTCAAAAGTACTCTTAGTAACATCTGCGTAACCCAAACGATTCAAAACTTTCGAATTATGCGTTCGTAATTCTGCATATTTTTCTAGCTTTGTGGTTGTACAAAGAATAATAACACTTTCCAGTTTCCATATTCACTAGCCAGTGGACTTCGATCTACATTCAGATCAGTGATAGTTCTGTGGTTTTTTTTTCTTTCTCTGCAACTGAGACTCATCTAAAGTGAATAATGTCAGCTGTTTAAGTTTCCAGCTGATAAGGAGAACAAATTAACATAGAATGAACTGTTTGCATCCATACAGAAATAAACCACCATAAAACTTAATTATATTAAAATTTTCTCTTACAGCTGATTCATTAGATAGATATTTTTAAACAACAGGGTATGTTAGAACAAATCTTTTATAAAAAAAATTCTCGTACAACAAGGTAAGTTATCCTTTAAACAAAAATTTTTGTTATGTCAATAATGTGCAGTATCTAATTGAATTATAAAAAAAAAAGAGAATAATAATGATAAGATCACTTCAGTAATTTTATATTTTTAAACCAATGTAACAAACAGAACTTATTAAATTTAAACAATTTCTGATTATTTTCTATTTTTAATGTTATATTTTTTTGCCATATTATAGGTAAGTTGGTAAATAATGTTCTGTATGTAAAAAAAAAAAAAAAAAAAAAAAATAATATTCACAGGATAAATCCTAAATAAAGAAAATAAGTGAAGAAGAGAATTTTTGCATATTATTGATTAATTCTAAATTTTTTTTTCCTTTTTCCTATTATGCAATGACAATTTTTTTCAAATATTGAACGTATTATTATTTTGAAAGGAGAAATGGTAATTCTATATGCAGTTCTTTTAATATTTTTATAAAGGCTTATATATTTAGAAGAAACAATATTTATAATGAAAGGTATAATATAATTGTTATTATCTCTCGAAGGTCTGCTTAGACATCACATTTTTTATGACTGAAATTTTATTTAATATATTGCATAAAAATTTTGATTTTATAATAAGGCAGACATACTTTTTCTATATAAAGTTCATATTACTTTTTATTTATCTGCCACAATGAGTATTGCAGTCTGCAGAATGAGCGATTAATTTATTTATGTATTTACATGGATTTTTTTTTTTTTTCCAAATTGTTGGTTCTTTTGTAAAGTAAGATATCTTTTGGTTAAAAAAAAATATAGATGGATAATAATAAAAAGGAAAGATAATATATTTTTGGTGTGAATAATTGTTCATTCTGGAGATATAGGTATTTTGTTCTTGTGTTTTTTTTCTTTTTCATAAAAAAAAAGAGAGATTGCATTCATTTTATTTATTCATTTATTATATTTTGCTCATAAATAATTTTTGCAGTAAATATTTTCTGGTAAGTTACTGTGAATATTTTAGGTAAACAAAATTTTCCCCACCTGAATTTTTAATATTTTAAGGTAAAGATTTATTTATCTGATAAATTATTGAAAAAAAAATAATAAATTTATATTTGCTCACTCATTAGCCAAACATGGCCAGTAAGCTAACATTTAAAGTCACTAATTTTGATGGTGAACCCACGTTACTAGACTTTTTTTTTAACCAGTTACGAACATTAGCCCGTATACAAAAATGGAAACAAGATGAAACTATTCAGTTTCTGGGTGGAAAATTGACAGGCCCAGCCTTAACCTTTTTTACGCAAAACCCTGAGATCTATAAATCTAACGACTTAGATTTCGTCGAGAAAGAGTTCAGAGCATTTTTCGCTCCCCCGAGTAAAACAGCTGCGCTTATTGAGTTTAATAATCTATTATTACTACCAGAGGAATCGATTCGAAATTTAGCTCATCGCATAAACACCCTCACTGCCCGCGTCCATGACACTATAGCAGATAGAACGGCTCTTGATAATATTAAATTTACAAAATTTATTTCAGCAATTCCCTCGAATTTAAGGGTAAAAATACAAGAAGAGGGAATATCAACCTATAAACAAGCGGTAGATAGAGCACAAACTCTCCAGGAAATTATGCAGAACGAGAAAATATTGCAGCCCTGCGCGTCATCTAGCACCGCAGACTCGATCGCAATGCAGTTGAAATCACTAAATGAAAAAATTAACGCTTTGTCGTTAACAGGTAGCGAGGACAAAAATAACACCCATAATCAACCATCTCGCCCACAAAACTCGCATGATCAGTATAAAAAGGACTTTAAAACAAGACACACTGGTCATAGATATGTCCGCACAAATAAACATAACAAATCGAATTCTCCACCCACTTGTCAGTTGTGTTTGAAACGTGGCCACACTGCAAAATTTTGTTTTAAATGGAGAAGATCAAATGCGAATAGAGGTGGTTATCAAAACTACAAATTCAATCCAAATTTTCGAAAAAAAAGTAATCAGAAAAGGGAATCTTTAAACTATTAAGGAGATGTAATTTAGCTGATGGCTTTGCATCTCAGGAAAACATTTTAACATCAGCAACTTGCCCTACATTCCCATGGTCGTTTGATGAAACTCTTCCAAAAATTTCTAAGGAAAGATTAGTCAATTCGGTCGCTTCACAGACCACAACAAACATAAAAATGACCAGGAATGGGTCGTCACAAACAGTGCACAGATCAACTGAAAGTTCATCACAAACTGTATCGCCAGGTGACGAAAAGAAAGTTGAGGTTATTTCAAATGTGAATAATAGTTCCCCAACACTTCCCCTCATAAAGGCCTCTATAGCAAGAACAGACACAATTTTACTTTTGGACACAGGTTCAACAATATCCCTTTTATCACAGTCCCTTTTCGATTCTATTAAGGACAATCTTAAATATAAAAGGTTAGGCACAACAGTTACTCTTAAAACAGTAAATTCCGATGTTGATTTCACCGCATGTATAAAAGCATCAATCAGAATTCACCACAAATCTTTTAGCCACAACTTTTATATTGTTGACATTCCCGATACCTCTAGTTTTCAAGGAATATTAGGATTTGATTTTATTCATAAACACAGGATCATAATTGATGTTCACAAAAATAGAATGTCAACAAATAAATTTCACGTGCCATTACTTAGCGCGTCAGCTGATGGCAAAGACATAAATCTTCTAAGTGAACATGTAAACTCTCCGTCAAATTCAGTCAAAACGATTCGCCTTGCACATAAATTAAAACTTGAACCACATGAGAAAACATGGATTTCCATCGACACTGATTCTTTAAACCCTTCAATGCAGTACTGTTTTGAAAGTTCTATTTCTAATAAACAAATTATTTGTTATGACAGTCTGCTAGGTAACAATAATGATGTTGAATCGGTCGATCAGGAAAATCATAACAAACACCTACAAAAATCACATGTATACATATTCTTACAAAATTCTTCTAACAAACCCGTACACATAAACAAAAATGCACGAATAGGAATTTTATATGAAGTTTCAGAAATTATGGAACCATTTAAAAACGACAATTTTTCACAGACCATGAAGTCATGCGACAACATCAACAGCTTCAATATTCAACCTCATGATAATTTACAACAGTTTATTTGCAATTATATTCAAGCTTCAGATGAGGTCTTAAAAAAAAGAAAGGAAGATTTAACAATACAAGACTTCAAATTGGAACATCTAGACACTCAACAAGCAAAAACCTTAGGCTCATTATTGCTAAAATACTACAGTTCTTTTTCTAAAACAATGAAAACATTAGGTCACACAGACAAGGTTGTTCCAAATCTCAAATTCATTAATGACTACCCAATCAAAACACTACCTTTTCCTGTACCACAATCATTACACCAAGAAATGAAAGAGCAAATAAATCAACTTCTTGAAGCAAACATTATTGAACGTAACTGTTCAGAATGGGCATGTCCTATTTTGCTGGTTAGAAAGAAGTCTGATGGGTCTGCAAAACAAAAATACAGACTAGCTCTTGATTTAAGAATGCTAAATTCCGTCTTACAAGGATCTTCATATCCACTTCCCAAAATACAGACCATTATTTCAAATTTATCAGCATATAAATATTTCACTTCATTAGATTTTCAACAAGCCTATCATCAGATAAATTTACCTGAAAAATATCAAGATCCACTTACATTCACATGCATATACGGTACTTTTCGTTTTAAAAGGTTGGTTTTCGGATTAAAGAATAGCAGTAGTTTCTTTCAAAATTTAATGGACACTATTATTGATGAATTAGAAATGGAAGGTATTTTTGCATATCAAGACGATTTGATCTTTGGTTCTAATTCTTTTGAGGAAACATGTGCAAAATTACAGAAAGTACTTGAAATTTTATCGAAATATAATTTAACGCTCTCGCCCAATAAATGTTCATTTCACAAAACCGCTGTTGACTACTTAGGTTTCCACATTGAAAATCATTCCATTTCTCCCGTCCAATCAAATATTGTCAAAATAAATTCTTTTCCTACCCCGACAACAAAAAGACAATTAAAAAGGTTTATTTGTCTTGTCACATTTTATAAATCTCTAGTTCCTTCATTTTCAAAACTCATCCAACCACTTATCGATCTCACTACACCAAAAACAACATTTAAATGGACTCAAAAACATAAAAAATTATTTGATCAAATGCAACAGGTGTTCTTTAAGTCTCCCATGGTTCGTTTACCCGATTGGTCTAAAACTTTTTATGTAAACACAGATGCGTCAATTATAGCCATAGGAGGTGCTCTGTTACAGGAACATGAAGGACAATTACTTCCCATTGCATTTTTTTCTAAATCTCTTAAACAGTCTGAAAAACGTTATCCAGCACTAAAACGTGAATTAATGGCCATCTACAAATCTGTAATCGCTTTTAAATACTACCTATATAACAGAAAGTTTGTAATTTTATCCGATACTGCTCCTTTAAAAAAATACAAGAAAACAACTAATCCCGCTGATATAACAACTAGATGGTTAACAGAATTATCAGAATATACATACACTTTCGATCACATTCCCGGCTCTTCTAATGTACTTGCAGATTATTTGTCCAGATGTTCTTTCGAGAAAAACACAAGTGATTTAAATTCCAACCCAGATCTCATCAATGAACCATATGCATTGCCAATTGTAGATAATGATCTACCAGACACTAATAATGATCATTTATCATACAGTACACATTCTGTAAATTACTTAGTTATTGGTAACAAGAATCAAAAAGACCCTTTATTGGAAATTTCAAATGAAACATTTGTAAACGAACAAAAGAAAGACACAAAATTATCCGAAATTTACAACGAAATTATGCAAAACGGCTCATCGAAACAGTTCCCTATGTACTTCATTCATCCCGATTCAAAGGTTTTAATGTTAAAAAAAGAAAATATTTGTAATGACACCTTTTCTTACCACATTATTGTCCCAAATTCATTAAAAGCAAAAGTTCTAACAATATGTCATTTTTCGCATTTCGGATTAACAAAAACCTACGCATTTGTCACAAAAAAATATTTTTGGAAAGGAATGTATGCTGACACTTTAAATTTTGTAGCGTCTTGCACAAAATGTTTACAGGCAAAACATCATAAAACTCCACTTGCTCCACTACAACCTACATACACACCTACGCACCCAGGAGACACAGTCAGTGTCGATTTGGTCGGTCCCTTTAGTAATGGACAGTCGGTATTGACAGTAATTGACCATTTTTCTCGACACCTAGAACTCTTCCCTTTGCGTACCATCACTTCTGAAAAGATAATTAAATGTTTATTCAGTTATATAACTATCTTTGGAAGACCTTCTGTAATTTTGTCAGATTTGGGAAAACAATTCACTTCACACATATACGACAAATTTAACGACACATTAGGCAAAAGGTACGTCATTCCAGTGTAGCGAGGCCACAAAGCAATGCCGTGTCAGAGAGAATTAATAAATCAATTAAATACTCTGTTTCTACTTTACTTCAAGAAGGTCACACTTTTGAAAATGCTTTATCAATTCATAAATCTCTTTATAATGGATCTCTACATTCCTCCACAAAATATTCTCCCAACTTGCTTCACTTTGGAAGAGAACTATCCTTAATATTTGATACTTATGACCATAATGTCAATCAGGTTCTAGACAAAGATTTTGAAGCTTACAAATTGTTACAGGATTTAAATTCTATTTACAGGAAAGCATACAATAACATCAAAGACTCTCAAAACAAAAGAAATGATCATTTTCAAAAACGTGCTAAACTAAGAAAAATTATGAACAAAGATATTGTATATTTAAAATCAGTAGATAAGTTTAAACCAAAATATTCTGGACCTTACATTGTTATACACAAATATTCACCTGTCTCTGTTTCAATCAAACGCTTACATGCACCTGATGACTCTGCTTTTAGAGTACACATTGATAGGTTAATCATCGCTCCACCAAGAAGCGATCACTTACTTACAAGTCATGATGGTTACAATAATATTAACTTTCCAACTTATTCAACACGTTATAATTTAAGACCTAGAAAATAGCTTATAATTTTATAATTGTTGTATTTTGTGCAATTTTTTTGGTTTTGTTCACACTTGTGTATATTGCTGCGCACAATGTACTGATGTTATATCTGATGTTTCCTTGTGAAAGTTCTCGGCTGGTCCAAGTTTGTTTCATCAAGGGAATGGCAGATATGGCAATCTTGTTGTGAACATTATCTTTCATATTTATGGGGTGTTTGCACATATACACTTATAAAAAAAAAAAAAAAAAAAAAAAAAAATTCTCCGTCTCAACTTTTTGTCATGTCATAAATTTTTTTAAATCTCATAAATAGTTATAAACATAATTGTAGTAACACTAATTGCACCAAAATAATTTTGCCTCTTAAGGTCAGTTTTTTAAAAATTTTAATAATGCTAATTAAGTGAATATTTTTTTACCTCATGACTTAACATTTTACCAAACTTGACAAAACTCTCTCTCATTACTCTAGGATTGACTTTTATGCAACATACACTAGGTGTATATTTTTTTAATTTTTCTAATTATTCCCTTTCGGAGTGGTGATCTGTTCAAAATTATTGCCCTGAGGATCTTCCACCCCATTGTAATGAGAGACACATTCGAATTGGTATTCCAATTCACCTTAAATCCCCTGTCAAAATGAGTATACGAGACTGCTCCTCAGTTTGTTGCATTACTGCTGCGGGAGCAACGGGGTCTATGTTGTGACAACAATGTGGACCTCGCCCTAAATATTCCCTCCACAAATAAGGCAATAGTCCTAAACTTGCGCCATCACACTTGTCCTTAGACAAGATTTAGGGCAGGAATTTTTTTTGGATCGTGCGTCACTTTCCCTATCCTGTCCTGTGCGAATGCACAAATTTTTACTATTTTAAAACCCAAATTTTATTTCATTTTTATCTTCATCATTTTTGTATTTCATTTTTACACATGTGTAACTGTTAATGTAACTGTAACGGTATCTTGTTTTTATATTTTATATTTGCATTTATATATGTCATGTTTATTTTATGCAAGATTACATATATCAGTATTTTGAATTATGTTCGAAGAAAGAAAATGTTATTGTATTGTAGTTGCAACTTAACATAAGCTTATATGTTCAGAGTTATGAACATTTTAAATTTATTTAGCATGCTTACGACCAGTTATCAGTAAAATAAACATTAGTTGATGATAATGCAACTTTTCTGGTCATATTTTGGTCATCACTATATATATGTAGAGTAATTAAACTGCTATATGTTCCGGAACAGCAAAAATAACAACAACATCTACTTCTACAAAACAAAACTCTTATGAAGCCATGGACTCAAGTAATAAACTAGTGTGTACACTATGATGACCAGTAGCAAAATTTTGGTATACCATTTCCATTTCCATTTCCATTTTCATTTTCATTTTTGATATTTGTATGTGTTTATATTTTTTTCTTATATTGTGCATTGATTATATGTAAACTTTCAGACGGAGCATGCCTGAAATTTAAACCCTAACAAATTATTCTTTTATCTGAGCAAACGGGGGAAATATATGATATGAGAATCATATATTAAGTTTTAACAAACCCTATCCTTTATTTAATTTATATTTTCCCCCTTCCTTTATCAAAATTTACTCGTGTTATCTTTAACTTCAAACAATAAGCTCGCTGTAATTTATACCCTTTCCCTTTTTCATTTTCACTTATGCGCGATCACTAATATCTCACGGCTTCTCAATTAAAAAAAAAAAAAAAAAAGAAAAGAATTAAATCAGCACAGATGCCTTTTCGTAATTTTACTTTCCGTAACCAAGCTTATAACACAATATGTTCATAACGCATTTTCGTGGTCACAAAAGTTATGCGAATCTTCCATTTGGCCCAAATGCATGCCCTTATATGGTAGTGGTAAGAACGCAATCACTCACACCCATGTCTAAAAATATATTCTCATTGTTAAAGGCATATACTATTTTGTCTGTCGAAAATCCGTTCTCATGAGAATGGTATTTGTCGGTTAGTGTTGCCGTGGTGATATTAATTTTTGAATCAAAATTCATCCTGTCGCCAAAATCTGGTGACCCTGCTGGGTAAATACCATTGGTTATGCCTATCTCTGTCTGAAAGTATTTACGCCTAGACACTCTGTAGCAACCCTATTTTGGCGAGATTATTGTCAGTGCAATTCCAACTTGTATCGTGGAAACAACTCACTTTGCTTTCTGTCTCCGCATAATAATGACTGCTTAAGAGCGGCCTTTCTTGTTTACCCTCTTCTGCCTTCGATCATCTTATGTTTACTGAATAAATCCTGAAGTTATACCGGATACTGGAGTTTTTCTTTTCCCATCAGACAAAAACCTGGATATTTCGTTAATCTCACAACCAATGAAAACATAAACTTTCTTCAACAAATAACATCATTATACCCCTCCCCTTTTCATTGCAGATTCGGAATCTACTGTCGAAACGGTCGAATAACTCGAGACATGTACTTTTCAATGGAAACTATTCTCACTGCATTTTACTCGATTACAGCGCCATCTACTATTTTCCGAAAAAAAAGTTAAACACAATAGTTACGTATTTTTTCCCTTAGAATCCGAAACTACAAAAAAAAAAAAAAAAAAGGAGTTATCATTTAAGATTTTAAAGTTGTCCCCCTTCCCGACAGGGGCAGTGTTGGGGGGGGGGGGGGAACTTTGATATCTTTAAATAGATTTTTCAAAAATTTCGAACACATATTTTCCGTTTTTCAATCCGATGTATATACCTTGAGTTATTCGACCGTTTCCAGACTTTTCGAACATCCTGTATATTATACAATTTTATTCTTAATTTTCTATTAACGTTCAAATATTCTCTATTAAACTCAAGTTTGCTTAGCTATTGCACCTTTTAAGAAGAACGAAAAATCATGCACCAGGTATTAGATTATGGAACACTTTCCAGCAGTATCCGAATATTTTAAAGAAGTAATACTGAACTAACTAAATAGAAAACTGCGATGATATATCATCTCAATACAGAAACCGTTTACTATACAATATATTCAACACCCACTGTTTAAATAATCGCCCCAGAGATCTAATGCGTGCTCTGATCTGACACGATATGGGATTCTATGCAATTTGATAACATCACACAATTAATATCATGTCGGTGTGAGGTAACTGCCTCTCATGAAGTGAAACTATTTGGTAAGTCTGCAATTAGTGCCTCCACGCATAAATCATTTGATGATGTAATCCTAAATGTTGATCGAAGGACGTGTATGATACGCCAGAAGTATGTGACGGCCAATTGCTAGTTATACTCATTTTACCATCATAATGATATCTTAACTATCCATGGTAATCACAGAAACTTATATTAGAGGTATTAAATACAATCCATCAAAATTATTCAACCAATCAAAACATTGCTGTATATTGATGTTGTTTTTCAATATAATTTATTTTCGATACTTTATTTTAATTGATTCTAATTAGCCACTTTGTTTTTACTTAAATTATATATTTTGTTTTTAATTAATTTTAAAAGATGGTGAAAATTAAAATCGGTTCTATCATTTTCATGTTTGTTAGGTATGAATTATAAATGGATGCGGTGATTTTGAATTCGTTACTTTTAAAGGGTTTCGTAGACAATTTCGAGTTAATTTTATTACGATCGAAAAATTACTAATTTGGGTACTTGCTAAATGTAAGAGCAGTTTTAGTTAGAACTGTTCCGAATTGAGCTGAGCTGTACATCTACGTCAAAACTCAAGAAAATAAAAACATCAATGCACATGTATATTCTTACTTACCGACGTTATTGCCTCCCGTAGGATTTTCTCTTGAAGCCTTATATGTCCGCAACGCAGATATTTAACAGCTGAGATTATATTATGTTGATGTCTATTTTTCGTAAGACTAAATACACTGTAAAATATGACAAATGCTTCTTAATCTAGGAAAATATAGTATAACCACGAACGAAAATATACAATAACTTCTTCCGATTTACCCACAACTCCGAAACGCGTTTTTGTGTTTAGGAATCTCAGAAACTAACATAATTGCAAGATTTAAAGAAGCATTTATATAACAAAAAGTTTCCTTTGCTGCCACTGATTTTTCGGAAATATTTCTGAGTAGTTTTTATAGTGTATAAACAAATCAGTTTTCTCAAGTCGGGATATAGGTTTTTCGGACTCTATCCATGCTCAAGTAAACATTTTCATGATCAATAAACGTGTTTTACAGACAAACTTGATGAATTAACAACATTAATATTAATTTTAAAATCGATATTATTTTGTTAGTCTTGCATTTATAAATTCATTTATGCATGCGAGACTAAATGTGTTAGATGTCGGAAATGCTTTATTGAGAATTTATAGCATCCTAAAGACCGATATTTTGGTTTGAGAAAACTGATTAATACACCATAAAAACTATTCGGAACCGTTTCCGAAAGTAAATGGCAGCAAAAGAAACCTTATTTTTTATAAATGCTTGTTTAAATCTCGAAAATATGTTGGTTTCTGAGGTTTCTAAAGATAAAGTACGCTTTTCGGAATCGTGCGTAACTCGGAAGAAATTATTGTATATTTTCGTTCACGGTTAAATTATATTTCCCTAGATTAAGAAATATTTGTTTTTTTTACAGTGTATGGAGAATTTCTCGAATTACAAAATTATTAAAGGCTAATTTTTCATAAAATCACATAAATATTTATTAGAAAATTCGAATGTTACTCAAATATAAATACTTAAATAAAATACAAGAAAATAATCGGAATGTAATAGAATAACTCAAGATACTGTAAATAAAATCCTTTCTTAAAAAAGGAAAGGAAAAAGAAATGTGACTGTAGTTTCTGGGATAAATAATTAACGGCTGACTCCATCCAGTTGAATAGAACGTGCATACAACAACACGGATAAAAACGAAGCAGATTGGATAACAGGAGACTTGCTTTTGTTTTTGTTAGTTCCTGCATCTCTGCTCTACTTGACGTTGACTAATTGAATTATTAGATTAATTTAAGTGGGATATTGTAGTTTAATAAAATGTATTATGGAAAAGAAGATGCTGTAATGCATCTTCCAAAGACTTACACATTGGTCATCTCAACTGGAGACGTTTTAATATAAAGTTGGTATTTCTAGAGAATAACTTGAAAAATAGAAACAAAATCAGAAAGAAATAAAAAAAATAATTTATACATAAATAAAATAGTACTTTAAGCCACACATGCAGCGTATTGGTTATCCGCATTGATATTAAATTAGTCTATAAAAAGAAAGCGTTTTCGTAGAAATTATAATTATTTAAGCTAGTGAATGCTAGTGTGTGGTATGAAGGTAACAAGCATTTAAAAATTTCTAGTAAAAATAAAAAGAATTACTAAAGTTGAAAAAACAAGTGTAAATAAACGATTGAAAATATCTATGATACCATGCTGGTCCATTAAATGTTTTATTTCCTCATAATTTCACAGGATAAGCAAAAGTTGTACACATCACAGTAAGCAAGTAAAGTTTACTGGATTAATTCACAAACAGATAGGCTCTTGAAAACCTTAATGCAACTTTTGCATCCAGATTTGATCCGGGGAATGCACTGAGACTGCATCCAGAGGTTTGCACTTGAACCAGATACTTTTGGATAACCGTGCTAGTGCTCTACCTCTGGGCTATCCCGGACAAGATAGCCAGAAGTTTTTCAACTTCACCCAATTTAGCTAACGGACAAACTGGTCTACCTCCAGGATACACTCCTTTCTGCGACCGAACCTTATTTTCGGAAAATGCGATCAATCTTGTTATCGTCAAATTTTCAGCTACAAATTTATGAGGAACTCCTCTCTAACATAACACTTACATACGAAGTGATAGGCAAAATGCTGTTTGATCCTCAATGAAACTTTGTTGCTTTTTGCGTAAACGACATGTTTGCCTAGAAACACATACATACACATATCATCGCTAGGTGACAAATGGCTAGTGTGTTCGATGTTAGTTAGTGATCTTACAAAAGCAAGGTTTCTGTAGCGAAAAAATAATGTGACTTATTCCGAGTTACCAACGATTCCAAAATGCGTCTCTTTATCTTCTGAAACCTCAGAAACCATTAGATTTCAAAGATTTGATGAAGCATTTCTGAAACAAAAATTTCTTTGCTGCACGTATTTTTCGGAAACGTTTCCTAGCAGTTTTTACTGTGTATTAATCAGTTTTCTCAAACCGAAATATCTGTTTTTCGGATATTATTTATTCTCAAATAAACGTTTTCATATTCAAAAAACATGATAAATTAACAGCATTAACATCAACATTAAAATTAATAGCATTAACAGTAGTAATATTAAAGTTAACATTATTCTGTTCCTCTTGCATGCATAAATTCTGTTACGCATCTGAAAATGTTTACTTTTAGAATTGATAGCATTCGAAAAGCCAATATTCCTGGTAGAGAAAATTAATTAATACACTGTGAAAACTACCCAGAAACGTTTCTGAAAAGTACGCGCAGCAAAAGAAACTTTTTTTCTATAAATCTCCGAAATCTATTGATTTCATAGGCTTATGATAAAGGAGCGTTTTCTGGAATCGTGTGCTAACATGGGTTATATTATATTTTCGTAACCCTTAAGAGAGATAAAAATTAATTTAAGAAACATTTGTCTTTTTTTTTTTTTTTTTTTACAGTGCATTTATACAAAATATTAAAAAATTTCATTTGCTCAAATATATATAAAAATCTCTTTCTATTATCAAAAATAAACTTTAGCATGCTAAAAAGTGTAAATAAATGTCGTTAAAGAATTACTGACATTTTTCAATACCAATGATACCGGTTGGTATTGAATCATGTCAGCAATTCTTAAACGACTATTATTTATATTTTTTAGCACATGAAAGTTTATTTGTAACTTCATTCGTATTAGAGAAGAATGCAATCAGTTCAGATTTAACTTATACAACACACTGATTTATACAGGGTCTCCCAAAAAACATTGACCTCGGCTTTTATTCCTTAAATATTGATCATAGACCTATATTATAACTTACAAAGTTAGGTAAAAAAAGGTATAAAATTTTATGAAATCGATTAAAATTTTCAGGGGATTAAATTGGAAAAAATACATATTAAAATTTTTATACGGCCACGCACAAAACTTTTTCCAATAAGTAAAATGTGGCCCATAAGGTCATGTACAAAATTTCAGTATTTTATCATAAAAAGTCACAGAGATATGAAAATACATAAATGCTGACTTAAACCTCTTTTCGATGCCAAAATATGAGTTCGCAAAGAGGAAAAATCATGTGGGAGGATCGCGTTTCAGGGGTGGTACACAAATTACGAAAGAAAACAATGATTGCATAAATAAATAATAATTGTTCTACTTATTGCTACAAAAGTATCTAAACTGTGTAGAAATAATAACTTTACGCAAAGATTACAAAGCTTGTTGAAACAGTTTACATCGTGTTTACATTTCTGTCAAACATTTCTAAGTTGTTTCAGTGTTCACTAACTGTGCCATTTCCAAGTTTTAGTCTGTAATTCATCATGTAAAATTTTAAGGTATTTTTCAGAAAGCATAGTTTTGTAAATTTGTAAATAAAACTAAAGATAAGAGTCATAAACATATCTCTGCGACATTTTATGATAAAATGCTGAACTTTTGTACACTACCTCATTAGTGTATGGGGCACAAATTTAATCATTAAGAATTTTTTTTTGTACGGGGGCCGTATGAAAATTTAAAATTTGTATTTCTTTAAATTTAATCCCCTGAAAATTTTAATCGATTTCATAAAATTCTTTACCCTTTTTTACGTAACTTTGTAATTTACAATATATGTCTATGATCAATATTTAAGGAATAAAAGCCGAGGCCAATATTTTTGGGAGAGCCAGTATAGTTACATGATAATTTTTTACTGTTATCCATCAATAATTTTTCCAGGTTTTTTACAATTGCATTGAGATTTTAACACGCGAGTAGACTTGCAGAAACTCATATTTGCTCAATATTATTCAATGTTGCAGTATACAATGCTTCAAAGTTTTTTCTGATCAAAACTTAAAATACTAATTTTATTACTACCTTTTTTGCTTATTTATATTTCTTATGCGCACGCAATTATGGAAATTTATTATTTTAACATGGATTAACTAGGTTAAACATATTGATGAATTTAACGATGTTTTGTAATCCTTCTTAATAATTTGTCCTATTTTTTAAATTCATTACACCCTTTTATTTAATTTAACTTTGTTTTAGTATGTAAAGATAGAATTTTGTAATCGATTTTTCACTCGCTCCTTGATAGGCTAGAATTATAAAAATTATGTACACAGATGTTTCCGTTGACAATACAACATTTTAATATTTTTAGAACTTAATTATAAATTAATAAGAATTAATTGTAAATTTTAAGGCATTTTTCCTTTAGCCGGTCACGGGTGACACATCGCCAAAAAATCTTTATGGTTACAACTGTATACGAGTTATAATAGCAGTGGAGTTAATTATGTGCGAACTGGCTGTGAAACTGCAATAACGAAATATTTTAGATACTCTAAAAAACAGAAAATCTGAAAAATAAAAATAAAAATAAAGAGTATAATATTTTTTAATATGCTTTAATCAATTAATGTTTGTCCCTCATGTGACCTTATGCCATTAAACATCATACAACCAACCACCCAACCAATTAATAGTAACAATAATTAATTTATGATTGTATGTAGAGAAAAAAATAGGAATTCTGAATAGATAGTTTAAAAATATTTTTCTTTTTTTGTAATTTCCTGTTGCCATATCTTAAAAATAAACAGAGCAAAAAAGTATGATTTAAAAAAATATATTCACTAGTTCATGCATTCTACCAAGTATAAATCTATGCTGTGAATTTTCCATAATTGATAACCATGCCAAATTAACGTATTGCGACGTATTTGTTTTTCGAAAAACATGAATTGCAGTCATGAAATTACGCGTGATATTTAAGATAAATAATTAAATGCTTATAAAAGAATGTTTATTTTTATATTTTTACTTTTATAATTATTTACAGTTTTCTCATTCTTATTCACCAAATAAGATTTCCAAGTACACTGTTAAAAATTTGCAGCAAACTGTCCAGTCATTCGATCGTTTTTATAAAAAATGGTAACATAACCGTAATTTAACACTGTTAAACTTTTACAGCGAACTGTCCAGTCATTTGACTATTTTTATAGAAAACGGTTACATAATCGTAAACTAATTGAACGAATGACTGCATAGTTTGCTGCAGATGTTTAACAGTGTACCTTACCACTACATTTAAATTAAAAAAACTACAAAACTCTTCCCCTGAACGAAGAATAACCCCTTTGTACAGAATTTAACCTCTAAAAAGAAAGAAAAGTAACACACATATATAGATATTAATCGTAGCCCTGCTCTCTCTCTCTCTCTTTAAGAAGGAATTTAACAGCGGTTTTACTTTATTCTTATCCGAGATTATTAAAACTCTCGTCTGTAAAAGAACGAAGGTATTTTAGTTGTTATGCCTTCAAAGATAATAAAGAAGGCATTGCTCCTGCAAATAGTCTGAGGTTTCAGACATTTATGGGTAGATATTGTTTCCTGACTTGAGAAATTTCGCGCCGCTCAAACACTTGTGACAGATATTAAAACAGATACGACCTCTCACCTTATTTATCTTATTTATATTTTGCGTTTTTAATATAAATTTGACGTCATGCGCTGCTCTTGTGGTCAAATATTACTCTGAGTGACCGGGTTTATTATTCGTTATGTAATATATAGGCATAGTTTTAGAACTTACAGCAAACAGAATTGTAATTGTTTGGATTTTGTATAAAACTATGAAACAAACCAACAAAAAAAATCTTAAAAGCTGAAATAAATTGAATTAATATACTTTAAAAACATAGCTAAATTGGTAGAACTGCACGTACGAATGAACGCGCATTTCTACCAATTTAGCTATATTTTTAAAATGTATCTATTTATTTCAGCTTTTAGGGTATTTCAGCTTTTAAGGAATTTATTTTTCAGTTTTAACACAGTTTTAAACAAAATACAAACTGTACATGGTTATGATAAATTCAAAGTGCAATTAAAAATTCTTGCACTTCGCATAATCAACAGATAAAATAAACCTATATTGAACAACAAATTGTATTTAATAAAATTTAACTTATTCCTTTGTGGTACGTATATGAGTAAACGTTCTGGTTTAAAACAGGTATATTTTGGCCCACAGATTATAGTAAATTCATTACGAAAACTTTGGAAGCACACGAATCAGTTGTGATTCAAAAGTTTTCGGAATGAATTTAATATAATCTGCGGTCCAAATAAATATGTTTTAAATCAGAAAGTTTACTCAAAGTAAGTAAATAAGTAAAATTTTATTAAATTTCACTTTGTATTCATCATAAGAATTTCTTAAAGAGCTCTTGGAGTTGTGTTATATGCATGCAGATTAAAGATGTCGTATCGAAAAGTAACATTTTGTTTTTAAATTATATAAGGAGTCGCAATAAACAAGGACAAAGATGCAGCAGCTGTTTCAAAGCTTCAAATAATGTTTAACGCAGAGACCCAATAGTTGTTTGGTCTCTATAATAATGTAATGTGTTGTTGCTTCTGCCTATTCATCCTTTCTCCCGCTTTCTTTCTTTTTTTTCTGTTAAAATTTTCCTTTTAATACTTTCTAACATTAGTGTTTATGAATTCGGATTGTCCGGCAGTCTATCCGTATCGCCATGTAAAAAATTACATGGCAATTCGAGTTCCGTATAGAAATGAAGTGTGTAACATTTATAGTTCTTTTATACTTTACAGGGACAAGCAAAAGTAGTTTTGCCATGTTAAAACCTAAAGAGAATAATGTATGATGAAACAAAAATTATCGAAATACAAATGATATATTATGTCACTCCGGCTCAATATTTCGGGTTGATTGTTTTCATCGAGTGATTTTGATTTTCGTTAATGCGTTCATAAGAATGGCCGTGACAATGACGGACGTTACACACATTGCCAAGTTCAATCCAGATTTCATTAAACTGGCATAGTTATGCTTGTATTAATTAAAGGTGTATTATTAACACAATCCAATAGTTTATGAATTCGATTTGCTTGTCTGCCGTCTGTCTGTCTGACCCTGCTCTAACTCGCATAAATATATTCGGATAACCATGAAATTTTGTATGTTATTTAGGTTTACTGCAGAACGTTTCGTGTTGAAAACGAAGTATGTAGCGTTTGTAGTTTCTTTACAGAGACACACAAAATAATTTCATTATATTATGGTCTTTGTAGAAAAATTATTTGCTGTGCATTTTAATCATGTTACGATAATTAAAATGTAATGACAATGATACACTGCAAAAAAAAGTGTTGATTTTACAGCATAATTCTGCCATCCCAGCTGCCAGTTTTATACTGTAAAATCAACACTTTCTTTTCAGTAGCATTTATAGTTCGTATACAGGGACGCACATGAAAATCCTTTACATTATGATCTGTATGGAAAATACATTTTCTGAACATTTAAATGAGGTTACGTGCTTCAAACATGATAAAATTGGTATGGATCCCTGAGATGTAACACAACACGTTTTCAGCAGATTATGGAGTGAACAGCATTTGTCGTTCGTTTATAGAAACACTTTAAAAATTTGGTTACAGGAGTGACTATTATGATTGATAATTGCTGGAAGTGCGTTTTCAGCGTTTTGCACCGTGTATGTATTTTTAAATTTAACTAATTTTTAGCATATTAATCGTTCTGCAAAAATTCGTTGGATCAAATGTGAGGGGCTTAGAATGACACTGGAGTAATTCAATATTTAGTAATTTGAGAAATAAAGGGCTTTGTGAAACTTGTCGTATTGCCATTGCATTAACAGATCCAACTTGTTTTGCCCTCTAGCGACTCCCTCAGTGAACTATGACTTATTTGACTGTCACACTGAACAGAAACTAATATATGTTCGGTGAAAATAGGGTTATCTAGATTTTATCAAATTTTTGATTTCCTCCACTGTCATTCTAACCCCCTTATATAGGACTACACGAAAGAATACGAACACGTTACCTGATATGAATAGTAATTGTATAAAATGAAATGTTACTGCATTATGTGTTATTTAAATTGTTTATTAAGATACCTCCTTCCATTGTATGCAAAAATGAAATTTCTTAAGAATATTCTGTTAGTATTGGTGTATGTTCCATAAGCTACGCTGAATGTTTGATTTTTCATTCTTGTTTTAAATTTTACTTAATTGTATGTTATTTTAACTCTCATTACTTCGGATTTTGGCGATAATGTCGTTATTATGACAGTGCGAGCCTTTGAGCGCATTTTTAGGGTTCCGTACTTAAAAAGTAAACACGGTACCATTATAAGATCACTCCAGTGTCTGTCTGTTCGTCGGTCAGTCCGTCTGTCAGAGCCCTTTTTCTCGTAAACTATGGAACGTGGAAAGTTATAAAGCCTTTTTTACCCACATATTTTCAGATTATTAGCCATTCAAAAATATGTTTCGAAAAAATTTAGGGGGCTAATTAAGTTACTTGAAAAAAAATCTATTTTTGTATATCGGATGAAAGATCTCGTAATACCAAACTCAAAAAAAAAAATATTTGTTTTAATTTTAGTTATTATATTTTCAGAGGCATCGTTGAAAATCCACTGCAAAAATATATCCGCCCCACCCCTCTCTATTTCCGAATCTACTGAAACTAAAAATTTGGAAAAAATAGGGGTAGTAGAAGTTTATTTAAACTTTGCAGAAAAATTATAGAGATTTTCCTAGGTATTATAGTTTTTGAGAAAAACGCATTTTTCTGTTACACACAAACTTTACTTTTCGGGTGGTCAGCGGGGGAGTTGACGAGCGCTCGAAGTATCTATCGACGCAGAATCATCCAAGGATATTTGATAAGGATTTTCGAAAAACATTTTCATTAATTAGCCGAGATATTAGTTAAGTTACTTGAAACAAAATTTTTCTTATGTATATATATATATATATATATATATATCATGTAGAGTATCGTTCGAAAGATCTCATAACATCGAACTGCAAAAATATATTTGTTTTAATTTTAGGTATTATATTTTCAGAGATATCGTCGAAAGTACTGGAAAAATATGCCTCTCCCTCCTTTTAATAATTTGTAATTAATAAATTCAATGTGCGGAATCTTTTGAGTGCGAGTTATACTCGCAATTGATCGATTTACTTATTTGACGAAAAACTTTCGAATATTATAATCGAAAAGTATAAAAATTTTGAAGTAACTTGTAAAAAACATTAAAAGGATACTTGCTTAAATTTTTAATGTTTTCCAATATTGCTAATTTTTTTTTATGATTTCCATTTTAAGTGGAAAGTTAATTAATGTAAAGAAATTAAAACTGCCATAAAATTTACAAAAAAAAGATTGTGTGGTTTAAAAAAACATTTATACTTATAATATAATTTTTTTTACATTTAGAAATTTCCCTTAAAAAATTGTTTTTAAATAAAATAATTTCAAATACATGTATTAACTCCACCTTTTTATTTTACTTTAAAAAATGATTTTAATAAAATGGTAAACTAATTCCTTTTAATACTAAACTGCTAAAATGTAAACAGATTTTAAAATAATGAATAGAAAACATTAGTTTTTTGTCTGTTGATGCATTTTTCAAATCAAAAAACTTCAATAAAGAATAAAGAATAAAATTCTATAAAAAAAAAAAATATGTATTTGTAGTTTTTGTATTAGGAAATATTATAAAAGTACAAAGAGTCTTTTGAATATATGGTAATTATTTTATTGAAGTCCTTGTAAAAGTGATTTTGACAAAAAATTTTGTAGAAATTTCTGTAGAAATTTCTGTTTTTATAAAATGTTCTTAATGAAAGGAATTTTTTTAATATTACGAGAAAATCTGCATTTAAAACAAATATGCAGTCTTCTAAAGTTTATTTAATGCGGTTCCTTTTGATGCTTTGTTAGCATTTGATTTATATTATCTAATATTTAAATTCTCCTGGATTATTTTTGAATAAAATAAATTTTTTTGTTAAATGTTATGTAATATGGGGTATGCATTAATATTTAAAATAATAGCTGCATTGCAGAAAATTTTAATCATGAATTGCCATTAATGCATTTCCTAAAGATTTTTTGTTACTTATTGCATGCTGCACAGTATTTTAAAAGTTGATAATGAGTGTATACTACTTTTTTTTTTTTTAACATATGTCCTATTCTACGATTAATATATTTTTTCGTCACATAATTTCTCATAGTTATGTTTACAATGGCGTTTCATGTGAAAGTGTGACAATTAACTTTCCATTAACATAAACATATAATATTATAAATAATGGAGGAATTTTTACGTTAAAGTACAACTTGGATTAATTTTTTCTGGCGTATCATTTTTTAAATATTTAATTTTCAATTTGGATCATCCTGTCTGAACCTCTTGTACACACACAATTCTGAGTTGAAAAAGTTATAGTAATGCATGAAATTATTAAAGCGAAACTAGTATCTAATGGATTCCATTATATTTGTTCTCCTCAAAAATGCCTGACATATACAGAGTGTTCCAAAATTTAACCGACAAATTAAGAGGAGTGATAGAAGGCATCATGAGAAGGAAAACTTACCATAGAACATGGGGTCGCAAACCACGTTTAGTGGGAGAAAATCTCAAAAATATTTATGAAGGATGGGACGTCGAGTGGAACAAAAAAGACCGATAATCAGTAGAAAAAACATTTATTTGACGGAAAGCATGATTACAATGCTTCTACAGTTCAACGTTAGAAACGAGACGACGAAACATTTTTATAGGAATATATGTTTTAACAATCCTTCGTCCGTCAGTGTCGGCTGTGCAATGAACTTCGTGGCCGCCACTTCAAACAATTTCTATAAAAATGTGTCGTCGTCTCCTTTCTGACGTTGAACTGTCGATGTCACACCCTTCATAACTATTTTTGCGATTTTCTCCTACTAACCCCATGTTCTATATAGTAAGTTTTCATCCTCATGATGACCTCTATCATCCCTCTTAATTTGGCGGTAGAATTTTGGAAAATCCTGTAACAAAATTATTTTGGACAGACAAAATAATATTTTGGAAATGTACGTAGATTTTTACAGCGATACTCAAAAAAAAAAAAAAAAAAAAAAAAAAAAAAAAAAAAAAAAAAAATCCTTTCAACAACACGAAATTTTCTGACCCATGGTTTGACTCATTTTTTAAACATAAAAGCATGATACTTGCAGGCATGATTATTAAAGTGATTTGTAATCGAACAGTTTTTTTTTCATGTTTCGATAAATGAATTACAGCTTGAGTTATAAGCGATTGTTGTCTCAAGACGGCAGTTTTTTTCCATTCCAAATGCTGTCGCGTTCGGAAATTCGGTTCCAAACGTCAACTTTGGCCGCATTTTCTAAAAAAATATTCTGCTTTTACCGAAAAACGAAAAGAAAACTGTTCGATAGGATAGTACCTTAATAAGAACGCTTGTCAGTTTGATACGTTTGCGAACAAAAAGGAATTAAAAAATGTGTCAGAAAGTAGACAGTTTGGATTTGAGAACAGCCTTAACACGTTATAATAGTTTTAAATGGGGATCTTGTACACAAAATTTCAAAATATTATAAATTTATTTTTTCAGTAAACAAAACAAAACAAAAAAAAAAAAACAAAACAAAACAAAAAAAAAAAAAAAACCCTAGAGATTTTTAGAATAATATGAAGCAAACCGCATGCAGATATGATAATTAGATTAAAAGTTAATAAAGATTTTTATATTATATCCATCTGTGCTAGCCGCTCTTTCGAATAAAATTTAAATACATGTATCTTAATGCATTTTTTCAAGATTCGTCATACTCAAATTGATATATTTCAATTTCTATGAAAAACTTCGCCTATCTAGCCTACTACTATCTACTAGCTATGTACTCTAAGCTTATCAGGAAGTGAATGGAAAATAGCTTACAAAATTTCATCTTTACATAAAAAAAAGTTAAGTAAAAAGCGTAAAAATACATATTTTTTTATATGTTAAAAAATCATTTTTTTTAAATAAATTTTTATGTAGTCCTGGTGATAAATATATATATATATATATATTGCACTCAAAAATTAAAAAAAATTACAAAAAACAATTGTTCTTTCAGAAGATATATAAAATTTTAAACATCGCTAAACCTAATAACTTTTACTTAAAAAAAAAAAAAAAAAAAAAAAAAAAAAAAGAGGAATTCATATACATTTACAGACTAACAAAAACGAGTAAAAATATTTATAAAAAAGAATGTATAATTTTGCGTCATTTAATAAGAAACAAGCGTCTTGATCATAGAGATACCTGAATTTAATTACCGTAATCGGATGCAAAGCCAATGGACTCTAATATTATTAATTATAACTGTCATATACAGTTAAAACATTATTGTTGCTAGCACCACTCTTGTTTGCCTGTGGATCCGATTACGAAATATGAGCTATTTTCTTTGGCCAAAGAGCGGGTGTAACATAATAAATTGTGTCCATCCAAACCACATACATTTTGCAATATTTTTATATTTAATTTCAATTTTTGGCAATTCTTGTACACCTTTAATGTTTTCTGTAATGTTTTCCCACTTGTGCGAAGTGCGAGTATTGCATGAAAAGATTTTTCCCTCAGATGTCAGCATGAGAGATCGATTTTTAGATAAAAAAATCTCTAATCCATCATTTTCAACAAAACCATTAGAGCCGTTTTTGAGAAAACCATTAAAAAAAAAAAAAAAACTTTACATACAAGATTTGCTCGTTTAATAGTTTATGACTTCCTTTTTCCGCAGTTCATGTACACTTAATTTACTTTCTATAATTCTTTGCTATATGAAAGTTTCGCAATCGGGTTCAAAATCAATTGGCATTGGTTTGCCGAAAAATTTCATTTTTCTAGCCATTGTTGTAAAACTCTCATACAATTAAAACTGTGTATTTTTGCCAGCATCATTCATGTTTGAATCCAATTTTTGCTATGTATCCGACAACGGAAAATTACATTAAGATAATTAACACACGGGTGCGATATAATAAAGTAAACAAACTTCTTAATAACACTATAAATTTAAGAAATGTGCTCTAGGCTTTTCGAAATAATTTTCTTAACTTTATGGTGTTATTAAAAAGTTTGTTTGCTTTAACGGAAATTTAGTCATTTATCCTCTGCGAAGAGGTGTTATTGTATAATAAACTGTTTCATTTCACTTGCCACATATAATATTTGCGACATTTTTATGCTTCATTTAACTTTTTAACAGCACTTGTACACTTTTTATACTTTCTGAAATGTTTTCCACATGCGAAGAGCGACTATTGAAAGAAAGAGATTTTTTTCGGATTTTAGATCCTTACACATCCATTTCCACCCCCCCCCCCTCCCCCCACACAAAAAAACCCCTCTAATGTGCAATTTTTCTGAAAATCATTCGCGCCATTTTCGAGAACCTCAAAAAATATAAATAAATAAATATACAACAATTGCTCGTTTACTAGTATAAAATGTAACACCTAACATTATAAGAGTGCCTATTTGAAAAGACGTAGCATTTAATATCTAAAATGTGTCGTGTGATGCGTGCATATCACATTTTCATTCTTGTCACGTATATTACATATATTTTTGTTCACCTATGTTGAATGACAATCTTGAAAGCGAAATATAACTTTCAGTATTTAGATAATTTGTCTGACATCAACACTTTTCGAAGTAGAATGTAAAGTTTAGACATGATATATTTTCAGACAACTGAATAAATTCTTATATGAAAACGTCCCTAATATAATTTTAATGTTGTGTTTCAGCAATTCCGGAGTTCGCGCGATTCCTTCTAAATAAAGCAAAAACAAAAAACAAAAAACAAAACCGCTAAACTATGAAATTAGAAGACATTTTAAGAATGACATGTTACAGTGCCATCTGTTAGCAAATTTTTATAACTAAATATCTATGAATACCGTATCGATTATTTTTACTTTCTTCTATCTATAATAGAAGAAACTATTGTAATCGATTTTTTTTTTGTATTTTCGGTTTTCGACGGATTTGTATGAATTAGGGGTCAGAGATCCCGAAAAACCCGTGTTTACAAAATGCCTGTCTGTCCACTTGTAGGTGCGCGTCTCTTTGTTTCATGAAAAATTGTAAAAAGTTATCCATAAAATTATGCATCGCGAGATGGAATATGTAACGCGTCTATTTCACATTTTCATTCTGGCTACATACATTACACATATTTTTGGGGAATAACAATTCTGAAAGCGAAATATAACTTTCAGTGTGTAAATAGTTTAATGACATTAAATATTTTCGTGCAGTATATGTAAAGTTTAAAGATTGTTTATTTTCAGATAGCTGAATACATTCTTATATAAAAACGTCCGGGAGTATAAATTTAATGCTGCGTTTCTTCACATCTGGAATTTCCACGGATTCATGCTAAAGAAATCTTAAACAACGAAATTAATAGCAATTTGAAACAAGACACGCTACAGCGCCATTAATCGGCAAAATTCTTAACTCAATAGCTTTATTTAATAATTATGAATTTTCACATTAATATATATAATTTGAATTAACATTTTCTGGCTTACTTATATATTTAATTTTAGATTTGGATCGTCCTTTCTAAGCATCCTGTATTCTCTCTCTGTCTCACACACACACGCATATATATATATATATATATATATATATATAGATGAGTTTTAACTTAATAAGAGATAAACGCTTTAGATATAGATAGATATATAAGAGAGAGATGCGCTCTAACTTAATAAGATATAAACTGCTTAGACTTAGATAGATCAACAGAGAGGGAGAGGGATGCGTGCTAACTTAATATGACATAAACGACTTGGTCATAGAAAGGTATGAATTTATTACAGTGAAAATAGTGTCTCACAGATTCCATCACATTTGTAATCTTCAAAAGTGCTTGACAGATATTAAAATATGCAACACCCAAGAGAGTCCGCTTGTGGAGACGAAGCATATATATATATATATAAAGTGGTTATTTCTCTTTTGCCGATGGCAACGCGTGGTTTGTTTTTCCTAATTTACGAATATTAAGCAAAATATTTGCGGTATCGATTTAACTCACCAAACATATGTAGAAACATTTTCTGCATCCGAAAATCTAATTTTTGTAAAAATCGGCCGGTATCTTTTCTTAAATTTTGCAAAAAACTAGCTACTTTCTGAAAAGGAAGGAAAATAAAGTGCGAAGTCAAATTAAAAAACTCGCCATTTGGTTTCTGTTTCAAAAGTTACCAATATTTGTTAATGTTAAAGCTCCATTGTTATAATTTATGCATTTTAACCTCACTGTTGTCCACATCGTTATGACGTCAACGTTATTGGCGCACACATTTGTGATTTACAATATATATATATATATATATATATATATATATATATATATATAGATGAGTTCTAACTTAATAAGAGATAAACGCTTTAGATATAGATAGATATATAAGAGAGAGAAGCGCTCTAACTTAATAAGATATAAACTGCTTAGACTGTAATAATTGGTAACTTTTGAAACAGAAACCAAATGGCGAGTTTTTTAATTTGACTTCGCACTTTATTTTCCTGCCTTTTCATAAAGTAGCTAGTTTTTTGCAAAATTTAAGAAAAGATACCGGCCGATTTTTACAAAAATTGGATTTTCGGATGCAGAAAATGTTTCTACATATGTTTGGTGAGTTAAATCGATACCTCAAATTTTTTGCTTAATATTCGTGCATTTGAATGATAATGTTCATTAAGCATTTCATGTAGCATTTGAAACTTTAAAAGCAATATAAGAAAATTTTCCTGAAGATGACCATAGATAGTGGTCGAAACGTCGATATTTTTAATATTAATGTATGTATAAAATTTTAAATTTGTATACACCATTCAGTAAAAATATGTGATGTTTTATATTCACTTCTTTAATGTTGTAATATTTCATGGTGTAATCGTCGAGCATTTATATTTATATTATATATTTATATTTATACAATATAGCTTTAGTTCTTACGTAGCTTTAACAACCACTTTTTTTTTCCTTTTTGAAAGTGCGAACTGATAAGTAGTCAAATTACACATTATTTGTTAAAGCTCATTGGTTAAATTTCAAGGGAGAGAGGAGGGGGGGGGGGGTTGGTCATAATTTAATTATCGCGTTAATGTTAAAGGTATACAGATCTGGCGCCCTCTGGCGGTGGAAGGTGAAACTAATTTATTTTTAGAGCACGGGAGCAGCACTCCTACTATACGGTGACGTAGACAGCGGGGACCCTTTCCGGAGGTTCGTTCGGAAAGAGGTTTGTTTAAAACAGAATGAACCCCCTGGCGGTGAAAAGTGGAACTAAAAGTTGTTTTAGTCATTTAAGTTTCGTTTGAAAAAATCGACCAGCGAAGCGGAAGTAGCCTGCTAGTTTAATATGTAAAACATATATCAACAGATGGAATATGTAGCGCGTCTATATCACATTTTCACTCTGGTCGCGTATGTTACACATATTTTTGTTGACCTATGTTGAATAACGATTCTGAAAGCTAAATATAACTTTCAGTATTTAAATAATTTATCTGCTATCAAAATTTTTTGAAGTAGTATGTAAAGTTTAGAGATGATGTATTTTCAGATAGCTGAATACATTTTTACATGGAAACGTTCAAAATATAATTTAAACAACAAAACCGGAATTCGAGAGAATGCGTTCTAACGAAATGTTATACCTATGAAATTAGTAGCAATTTGACGCATGGCATGTTACAGTGCCATTTATCGGATAAAATTTATAACTAAATATTTATAAATACTATATCGATTATTTTTCAATTTTTCAATTAATATTCAATTCGAATTAGTGTTTCTGGATTACTTACATATTTTATTTTAAATTTGGTTATCCTTTCTAAGTATCCTATAAACACACACACACACACACACACACGTAGAGAGAGAGAGAGAGATGAGTTCAAGTTTAATCTACTATACACTGAAAACAAAAAAATGTTGATTTTACGGTATGCGTGGTAGCGTATTACTGCTTATTTTACAATTTATTACTGTTAATTTTACTATATAATACTGCCAGCTGGGATGCCAGTATTATACCGTAAAATCAACATTTTTTTTACATACGTTACAATACATTATATACATTAATACATACAATATACATTAATACATACAATATACATTAATACATACAATATACATTAATACATACAATATACATTAATACATACACAATATATTATTGTGTACATATAAAATGCAAATGAGAATTTCATTCCGGCTGCTTATAGCTAATTGAGTTCTGCTGAATGGATTTCGATGGAACTTGCACTGTTACATAGATATTTTTTCAGGGAAGGTTTCAGTATATTGCATATCACTATAAGTGGCTTAGTTATGGGGGAAATTCTATAATCTGGGGAATCCGATTATGAAAGATTAGCCTATTTAAACAGCTCTATTGGACGGATTTTGATTATACTTGCACTGTTAGGTAGGTAAATTTTCAGGGATGGTTTTAGTATATTGCATATTGTACTCTGTTTCTTAGTCATAGAGTTATGAGAGAAAGTTCTAAAAACAGGTGAACCCGATTATGAAAGATTAGCATTTTTTTAAAAAGTTCTACTGGATAAATTTTGTTTGTAAGTTTATTTGAATTGCTAGTTAGATAATTTTTCAAGGATGTTTTTAGTATATTGCGTTTCGTTCTATCGTTCTTTACAAAATCCTACTAGAAATGATCAATTAAAAGAGTTGGTACTTAACAGCTCAAATTTTGTCTGTCGCATTGGAAAATATAATAGTGCAATGGTCTTCGTATAGTTTCAGCAATGAGGAAGGACATTCCAAGTGAATAGTCATATTGCTTTAAAATACAAGATCAAATTCACCGATGTATTTAGTTTGATTCAAGGTTCTTTTGGAGAAACTGACCAGCGTAGCGGACGAAGCCTGCTTGTAACATATAAACGTATACGTAAACATAGAGATGCACGAATTTATTAAAGCGAAAATAGTATTTCACGAATTTCATTACGCATTTGTGCTCTTGAAAAGTATTTGGCAGATATTAAAACATGTAACACCTAACATAGTCCGCTTAGGAATACTTAATATCTAAATATTTAAATATTGAGAATTTGAAATGTGTCGCGATGTAGAATATGTGGTGTGTCTATATATCACATTTTCATTTTAGTCACGTATGTTACAGAATTTTTGTTGACCTATGTTGAATAACGATTCTGACAGCTTTTGGTATTTAAATAGTTCGTCTGACATCAAAGTAGTTTGGAGCTGTATGTAAAGTTTAAAAGTTATATATTTTGAGATAGCTGATTAAATTCTTATACGAAAACATTTTATATGAAAAAGTATAAATTTAATGTTGTGTCTGTGTGTGTTAGAGATGTTTACATTCAGATAATTTTAGGCTGTTGTAAAGAACACACACGCATTTTGTAAGTGTACGTAGATTTTTAACTCATTTTAATAGTTTTTGTTAGGCGGTAAGAGACACAAAAATAAACAAAAATCTAGATTAAAACTTAATCTAGAGATTTTAGAATAAAATAAAGATAATTAGATCAAAAGATAAGAACACTATTCGTTCTACTTTTTGAAGTTACCGCGCTTTCTTCCAGGACTAAAATGCATTTATATCAGAATAGATTATTTCAATACTTGTCATGATTAATTTGATATTTCTAAATTTTCATTAAAGATACCGGGTGTCCCAAAAGTGACCGGTCTATTTAAAAAATGATTTTTTTTTTAATTGCAAGCGATAAAAATGCATCGTTTGCTGCAATTTACTTGGGAAAATCGAAAAAAAAAATTAAGTAACATGAATTTAATATAATGATAGAAATAAAACAATATACATTTTGAAATAAACCCTTTTAAGAATCACGGAATGGCTGCGTCACTTTGTACAATAGTTTTAACTCGGTATAACAGTTTTTCTAAGTTGGTAGAGACACAAAAATATCGAAAAAAATTACTTTACATTTTTTTAACTTAAAACTTACCCTAGGAATTTTAGAATAAAATAAAGATAATTGGATTAAAAGATAAGAACGCTTTTTGTGTTCTACTGCCTGAGGTTACCGTGCTTACTTCTCGGATTTAAATGTATTTATATCAGAATATATTATTTCAATGTTTGCCATAATTAATTTGATATATCTAAATTTCTATTAAAGATACCTTAGTGTCCCAAAAATGACAGGTCCATTTAACAAATGTTTTTTAAAAAAATTGCAAGCGATAAAAATGCATCGTTTGCTGCAATTTACTTGGGAAAACCGAAAATTTTGAAAAAATAAATTAAGTAATATGAATTTAATATAATGATAGAAATAAAATAATATACATTTTGAAATAAACCCGTCATTTTTAAGACACATGGTATAATTGCGTCACTTTGTACAATAGTTTTAACTCGTTATAACATTTTTTCTAAAGTGGTAAGAGACACAAAAATCTCGAAAAAAAAAATCACGTTACATTTTTAACTTAAAACTTACTCTAGCGATTTTAGAATAAAATAAAGATAATTGGATTTAAAGATACTGTCTGAGGTTGTGTTCAACTGTCTGAGGTTGCCGCGCTTACTTCTCGGATTTAAATGTATTTATATCAGAATATATTATTTCAGTATTTGTTATAATTAATTTGATATATCTAAATTTCCATTAAAGATATAATTACGTCACTTTGTACAATATTTTTTCGTTATAAAGTCTTTAAATTGTTTTCGGGATCTTTAGTTTTAAGCGAAAAATTTGAAAATATTAATCTCATAGTAAAAAGAACTGATAAAAAAAGGGCAAATTTTCTTTCAAAAATTATTAAATTTTCTCGAATAAATATTTTTTGTAAATCACGGAGACAAAATCATATTTATCCTTTTCTACATTCAAGAACGAAAAAAAAAAATACATGCAAAAAAGAGATATTGTTTTAGAAGATATATCAAATTTTAAACATGGAGAAAATTTCAAACTTAATTTTTAAAAATTTAAAAATAAAGTATTTACATTTGAAAAGAAAAATTTAAATAAAACATTTTGTATAAATATATATTTAAAGAAAAAAAACAAGCAAAAAATACTCATTAATAATAATAATAAAAAAATGTCCCGGATCATTTTAATAACAGTTAAACGCCTTAATCATGCAGATGTATGAATTTATAAAAGCGAAAATAGTATCTCGTCGGTTCCGTTATATTTTTGCTCTTGAAAAGTTCTTGACATATATTAAAATGCTTGTATAAACGGAGCATTTATTACCTAAAATGTGTTATGTTATAGGATATGCGGTGTGCCTATATCACATTTTCATTCTGGTCACGTATGTTACACATATATTTGTTGACCTATGTTGAATAACAATTTTGAGAGTTTTCGGTATGACATCAAAATATTTTGGAGCGGTATATGTGGAGTTTAAAGATTGTGTATTTTCAGATAGCTGATTAAAAAATTATATGAAATCGTCCGGGATATAATGTTAATGCTGTGTCCGTGCGCATTTGAGGTGTTTACATTCTGGGAAATTGTTTGGTCACTTCATTTACAGCCTTGATTGTCTGTTAAATAAATGGATATTGTATTATCATAACCCGCGTACCGACTGTGACTTTGTCAACATGCCTTTAGCAATTCAGATCGTAACAAAACAAAATGCCGGATTTTTCGGAACTCAAAAATGACTAATTTGACATTATAATTGCAATATTAAATCCCTGATTGTACGAATATTGAATATTTGATGAAATATGGGTATTTGTATGAAATAAATTTTAACTGCGCATGCGCGAACTACTGCAAAGATTTTTTTGTCAGGATTTGGTAGTCAATAATATAGAGCAACTCGTATAAAAAGACCAGACCAATATCGTGAAAACTGAAAAAAATACAGGTAATACAGTGAGCTAATTGATAAATTGGGGAGTAAATACCATATTATCCTATGGGATTTCCTCCCAAATTTATCAATTAGCTCACTGCATTGCCTGTATCTTTTTGAATGGACTTTTTACATAAGTTGCTCTATAGAACTGACTACCAAATCATGTAAAAAAAGTCTTTGGTATAGTTCGCGCATGCGCAGTTAAAATGTATTTCATACAAATATCCATATGTCATCAAATATTCAATACATTCATCTTCTAATTTCATTATACAATTTCGACTGTTGTTTGTCCAGTTTTTGGAAAGCGGTGTTAAATTCGGTTGAAAATTCTGCATGCTATTAAAAAAATGTAATTTGTCACAGAAACGTTAACATCTTCAAGAATATGCGTGCTATGCTTACACAAATGCACACAAACGTTGAACAAGACCTACATAGTCATTTGCTACAGTATCATTTCGGGCATTTTCTGTTTCTTGGGGAAACGCAAATATCATTTTATTATTAAATTTATTATCGTTTCCACAAATTGTCCTCGCGACAAAATCTTCACTGAAAATTATGAAGTCAAACATGTTCTTTACATTCTTGATGTTTAAGGACAATTCGTAAAGAATTTCAGTAGATATTCGACAAAACGTCTAAAACCGAAAGTGTCCGGTCACTGCCCCTTAATTTCTGGACATAAGTGTATATATATATATGTGTGTGTGTGCGTCCAGATAACAGCTACAAAAAGCATCCGATTAAGTTGCCATTTGCAGGATATGTTTGTAAGATACACCGAATTATCTGCATAGTACTTGGTATAATTTCGATTGCTTGTTAAAGGGAAATTGAAAATATTTGGGATATATTATGCTCTATGAAGGTTAATTGTTTGAAGTACATTTAAGTAATGTTACACTAAATCAAACATAAAGAAATTTGTATGCGTTGTTGATATGGCTGTACAACATGCTTCACATAGAAAATGTGTATGACATTTATTGTTCATTTACAGGGATAAATAAAAGTATTCGATATCATTACTAGCTACAGGTGTCATTGTTTATAGTAAGCTTGGACGCTGCTGTATTATCTCTAACATAATGAAATTAATACATGTTATTGAAGTGCACGATAATATATTTTGTTTAGAAAATTGTGCATGTAACATTTACAAGGCCGCACAAAATAATTCAGATACATTATCGTCTATGATGATAACGACAAGAAATGTGTTTTCAATCGTTTTATGCGTTTTTAGGTTTAACAACATTTTAGTATACACTGAGAAGAGTATTCCATAGATCATGATATCCAAATTCTATAGATCGTATGCAGAGCTGCTTAAAATAATTCGAAATATATTACCGTCTATTGGCAACAATTGCTGAAAATGCGTTTTTAATTTTGTTATGTGTTTCCCAAACATTTCACGTTGTTGTCAACTTTTAGGTAGCTTTCAATACAAAAAAGTATAAAGCTACCTATTGCAGTCGTTCGGAGGAAAGCAGTTCCGGAAAATTTTGATATATTTTCACCGATCATGACCCCCAGACCCCAAAACCACCCTCCGTTCAAATGTTGTATATCTCCATATATATATATATATATATATATATATATATCTGACCTATGTCATACGATAACGCTCGTATTTATAAATCAATTTTGATGAAACTAATTGTGTGTATTAAGCTCACCAATGTCTCGACCGAGTTCGTTGGCCAGCTTGGTCCGCCATTTTGTTTCAAGATGGCGGCCATTTAAAAATTTAAAACTAAAATAAATATACAAAAAAGTTAAAAATTCAAATTTATTTTTTAATTCAGTGTTAGGCCTTGAAACGAGGATTCCAGAGCATTTTTTGTTTTACCTCTATCTTAAAAAACGGCTGAGATAGAGCAGTTGGAAATTCTAGGGTGGCTGACATTTTGAAACAAGACAGCACATTACAAAAATTTTCATTGTTGTAATAATTTTCCCAATCAAACGCATAAAACTATATATTCATATCTGTTAGCGCCAAATTCTCGCCAAACTTGGCGACATTTGGCGAAATATTGCCAAATTTGGCGACCAAAATAAGTTTTCATAAATGAAGTCAATTTGGCTATTGCTCAATAATTTGGCGAATTTCTTATTCAAATTCAGTATTAACGAATCTTTTGTAAACGTTTTATTTGCATTTTAAGTTGCTGTTTTCGTGTAACATTAGCTAAAATTTTAAAACTAAGATATAGGAAAGCTAACTTTTCCTCCCGGTACAGGCCGGAAGGACTTTTTTTTTATGTTTGTTGTGAAGCACGTCGACATGGACACTGACTGGTGGAAGAAAGCTCATTTTCCTTTTTTATAAAACACGGATTTTCTTGTTACGTACAAAATTTTAATTTATCTCCTTCTCTCTCCTTTTTTAAACTTAATTTTTTTTCTTTTTAAATAAATTCTTCAATGAATGCTTGCAGGGTCTGAATCTGAGATCTATAGCCACCGAAAAAAGTACGTCATATTTAAATGAAAACGAGCATTTATAAAACTAAAACGTGCTATTACACTGAAAAAAAAATAAAAAAATTGTTGATTTTACGGTATACTACTGGCACCCCAGATGCTAGTATTATACTGTAAAATTAACAGTAATAAACAGTAAAATAAGCAGTAATACACTGCCACGCATGCGCGGTAGCGTATTACTGTTTATTTTACTGCTTATTACTGTTAATTTTACGGTATAATACTAGCAGCTGGGATGTCAGTATTATACCGTAAAATCTACATTTTTTTGCAGTGTACTTTTGCGTCAGTAACACATCTTTATCACTGACTTTTCATTTTTTACTGTGCTGAGACGATGTGGCTTTGAGAAGCACAGAGATGAGCATTTAGAAGAATGACATCGTAACACCGAATGTCTACAAGTTTATAACAGAACCGAATGTGAAAGTGTAATGGTGTAGCTAACAAAGATACAACGTATCAAAGCTTGGTATCTTTTAAAGTTGAATGCATTAAATGCAAAACAATCCATTTTCATTAAAAATGCATGTATAATTAAATTAACTGCACCTCATTTGATGACTGCTGATTCCATTGACGAATTGAGCGTTATCCCCCTAATTTACAATTGAATTGATGTCACTCTTTTTCAAATGTCATTTATTTGCTGAAGAATTCCACAAAAAATCGAAATTTAACTTCTGGTTTTGCTTTTGCTTTATTTAAGGTACACGATGATCAAATGATTATCAGCCACGCTATTTGCAGCTTTATCGCCAACAAAGAAGTTTACAACAAGATGAATAGGTCATTTCATACGACACAAAACAACGAAGAGGAATACAAATGACCGCAGAGTGGCTAGATGTATTTTTAACACTTTCCAACATAGTTGAAAAGTGTTTATGAATTCGGTTTGTCTGTCTGTCTACCGTCTGTCAGCCTGTGTCTGTATTGATGAACGCATTTTTAAATTTAACTCATTTTTTGTCTATTACTTGGTGTGTTTATGCACACCATATTTCTATAGATCATATACAGGACAGCACAAAAGTTCTCGAGTAATTTCCGTTTATTGACGGAAATTCCAGAAGGAGTTTTAAACTATGCTATGCCTTTCCTATCTGAACTAAAATGTAGCATTCTACGTAGTATATAAACAAATATATATGCATCATATACAGGACTGCACAAAAGAATTCGGATATATTTCCGAATAAAGTAGGTAATTCCTGAATTTGTTTTTTTTTAAAAATATGTTATGCCTTTTCCAAATTGTTTACTTAGATATCTCCTTTCACCTTTTTAGACGGTAAATACTTTAAAATTATTTTGGAAGTGTTGAAAAGTGTTATAAAATCTAAGCTTGACGAATGATTTTTCGTTCTTGTTTATGTTCTCAAAATGCTATTAACGAAAGACTTGAACATCTGCGAATCTGCAAATTACGCGTGATTCAAGCAAAAAACCAACCATTCGACTGGATATTGTCTTCTTTTAATTTTTGTTTAAAAAAAATAAGGTTAGGGGATCGTGTTCGTACTGCAACTATACCAAACTCTGAAATTTTTCTTACGAACACCTAAATTTCATATCATATTTAGCGTTTTCGGTAAATTATTTCGAAAAATATATTTTTTAAAATTAATTAAAAAAACATGAATTATAACCTATACATATTTTAACAAAAGTAGTTATCTAGATGTCTGAAATATACGAATCCGAAATTACATCTCATTTCGCCGACTACTTCTTGAGTTATGCTTAAGAAATTACCAACATTATAATCTGTTTTTCAACGATTACAAATGAATTTAACATTAGGAATTCCAAACTTTTAACCTCCATAATTACTAAACTACTTGAACGAACGACTTCCCGTTTGGTATCTATCATAAGATAAACTTTACCGAAAAGGTCAAACATGATGTAAAAATTAGGCAGTCGTATTGAAAATTTCAGAGTTTGGTATAATTTCAGTAGGAAGACACACCCTAAGCTTTTCTTTTGAATATAAATTAAAACAAGACATAATTTCCAGTTGAATGGCTGTTTTCTTTTTTTTTTCCTTGGACTTTTCTTTTGGTGATTAAAATTTATATGGGATGCTCAATTTAATTTAATTTATTTATTGGTCGCCTGTATTTCTACTTACAGAATATCCTCGTCAATCCCGGAAGGTTGTATATGGACAGAAGTGTTAATGCCCTGACAATTAACAATTTCGCAGTAAACGACTAAAAACAAAAATACACACACATATATATAACTGATATCTCGACAACATGGAGAAATTGGAAAATTGGATACAGAATAATATAGGTAGAAAAATTCTTTGAAAACGAATCGTGAGCATTTGTTATTACATTTTGAAGCTAGAAATCACACTTTTATGTAGAAATTGTGTTTTCACTTAAATACAATATGAACATAAGAATAAATTACCGAGCGAGGCTCGGTTTCCCACGTTTTTTTATTGTTATATTTATATATTATTCGAATTACAAATAAATTATTGTCGTTCAGTCTAAACAAAAACTTTATTCGTATCCTTATAACACTATTAAATTCCACAATATTGATTCGCTAGAAATATTTTTTGTTTAGTAGGCGCTCACATTTTCGAACAACAAGATCGTAAAACTGGGGGAGATTATCGTAAATTTTATTGATATTGCGCTCTGTCTAACTCACATTTGAAGCTTAGAAATTTAATCCCGGTAGCTTATTCTTCCGCGACAAATAAGAACATAAATATCTTCAAATTGCTTCTTCTGTGTAAAAAATGAAAGACTGAAGCAGCTTTTATAAAATACTGTATTCTGTCTATCTCTAGGTTTTTGTTTACTTAATGCTTCTTTAATGCGACAGGGGAAAATATGATTCGATTACTACGATACAATAACTATTCTGATATTGAAGCCTTTCAAAAAATTATGATAGGGAGTTCAAAGACCATATAATATAAATAACAGCATTTAAAATATCTTTCATAAGTTAAAATAGAAGGAGGTTCTAAGAGATTTTAATAAGTTATTGAAAACCGAGATAATTTATGGGATATAAATAATTCAAGAAAATTAGCAATAATTAAATAGCTGCAAATAGCATGGCTGATAATCGCTTGATCATCGTGTACCTTAAATAAAGCAAAAGCAAAACCAGAAGTTAAATTTCGATTTTTTGTGGAATTCGTCAGTAAAATGACATTTGAAAAAGAGTGAAACCAATTCAATTGTAAATTAGGAGGATAAAGTTCAATTCGTCAATGGAATCAACAGCCAGCAATTGAGTTGCAGTTAATTTGATGAGACATGCATTTTTAATGAAAATGGATTGCTTTGCATTGAATGCATTCAACTTTAAAATATACCAAGCTTTGATACGTTGTATCTTTGTTAGCTACACCATTACATTTTCACAATTGGTTCTGTTATAAACTTGTAGATATTTGGTGTTACGATGTTATTCTTCTAAATGTTTATCTCTTTGCTTTTCAAAGCCCCATCGTCTCAGCACAGTAAAAAAGAAAAAGTCAGTGATAAAGATGTGTTACTAACGCAATAGTACACTGCAAAAAAAAAAAAAAAAAAAAAAAAAAAAAAAAATATATATATATATTTCCAGGTATAATACTGACATCTCAGCTACTAGTATTATCATTAAATTTAAGTTCTACTATTTTCTTAGGATAATGAATAAATTAGCTTAGAAATGAATTATTAGAGGAACTGCAATTGTTGATTAATATTTAAACAAAATGTGTTTATACATTTAACTTGTTGATAATCCGCTTTTCCCTAATTGTTCATTTTTCTTTAATTTTCAAAAATGTATTTTCAGAAAATAATTTAAAATAATTAAAAATATGTCTAATAATCAAATATGAGGATACAAAATTAAAATTTTGTTACATTTAAAGATTATGAATGATTAAATTAAATAATATTTTTTAACACTTTTGAAAGAAATTGTACATGTTTAACAATATCAAAATCGCGATGAGTAAATATTATAAAATGTATAATGGAAAACAAACTCGATTATGTTTGCAAAATTTATGACATTCCAACGGTAGTTCCCCCAACTTTGTTTTCAAATTGAATAAGATATTTGAATGAGATATTTTATCAACTTTGAATAAAATAAAAAATATACTAACACTCGAACCACTTAAGTTTAGGGATAGAAATTTCAAGAGTGAAATAATACGAACTGATGCAATATTAAATTAAATATATATGCAAAATGGAAAAAACCCGAAACGTTACCTATGGGAAAATGTGAATAATCTTCTGTAATTGGAAGTACAGCCAAGATGGTGTTGAATGCGGAATGAATGGGTATAGGTCAGTTGCCCTGGAGGGATTCAGAGAAAAATGGCAGTTGCCCTGGAAGTTCGTAGACGAAAATTGCCCAGTAGCCCTGTTGGATTTCTCACTGCCTAGCATGAATGGTATCTCGGAGTGTGCCGTGAAAACGAGCTTTTGCCATTAGTCATAATTAAAATTAGTGATAATTAAAATTAGCGCTAATTAATGGTATAGTGATTGCATCAATATTAGTAAATTTTTTTTTTGTTTGTTTTCATGTGCAAACTTGGGTTCATATTTAACGTGTTTTCTCTATATCCGCCTCTCCCCCACTTTATTCATAACCTTTTTTTAACAGGGCAATTGACCTATTAAAAGTCAGGGCAACTGGGATATTTTTCACAAATGGAGAATTAATCCCAGGGCAACTGACCCTTGTTCGAAAGAATGCGGCTTCAAATATATAGCAGTTACAACAAAGCTTAGAACAATGAAATTAAATTTGCGCTACACCATTCTCGTTAAATTAAGCCAATTGGCTGTGAGCTTTATTACGTTAGAATTTCAAAAAATAATATAAATAATTAGTTGAAGTGCCCTTTGAACGCTATTTATGATTTTTCACTGTGAAAAGCACTGTGAAAACTGAAAAAAAAAAGTGGGTGTCTGGTATTTGACAATTTATAAATTTTACAACTGTAACTGTAACTATGAAAACAACAATCAGGACTTAATCGAATCTTACTCTTCAACTTATTCCTGAACCCATACCTTAAAATATCTGCATGCGAAATGACATCCAACTTCTGCGAACGATACGGTACTGTGGACTCATATATCAGCAAAGTTTTTTTTTATCATCACCATGTATACTGTTACATATGCATGTTATTATCTGAATGTTATTTCACACACAAATGACATAGTTATTAAATTAAAACTAATGTCATTTAAATTGTGTTACTAATTTGTAATTTTTACAAACATTTTAGTAAAACTAACGACAGTTATTTTTTAAAATATACTCCAACAGTTGACGCTCGTTGATTCGCACTCCCAGGTACTAAGTAAAAGTTATCCGAAATTCGAATCATCCGATTTTAAAAAGTCATCATTAAATAAAAAATGCTCATGTAATTAAATGATACCGTTTCTATAATTCGAATTGTTTTGAATATATTAAATTAAAAGCAAGTATTACATTTTAAAATTAAAATAATCGAAACTTGTTAATCCTTAAATGCCAAACATATATTACATTTATCGTAAATAGATACTTATAATTATAGAAGTAAAGTATAAGAAACTACAACATATAATAAACTAAAACTTTTAATGAAAAACACAAAACTTTTTTTTTTTTTTTGAAAAAAAAAAAATTGATCAAGTAATGTTGGCTATGATTTGTTAATTCGCATGCTTTTCGGGCAGTTTTTCTAATTTGAATAAAAGTTTCAGTATCTGAATAAATGTTTACAAAATATTAATTCATGTCATTACTGTTTTTATTAGGTCAATTAAAGATGTTAGGAATTTTTTCATCCTGATTCAGATTCATCATCCGAATGAGTTTCTTTTCTTTTCTTGCCCTAAAACTTGTAACAGTTTTAATAATTTCTTCATGACTTAATTTCTCAAAAATTTCAAAATCATTACTTACTGATATTTATTTAGTTAATGTTAAAACTTAGATAGTTAAATTTCCCTTTAAAAATGGAAAAATCTGGCATGATGAGGTTGTTATCCGGTACGCACTGATATAATGTCAACGATATTATATTTCTATAATCGGATCAAGAATGTTAACACGTTTCAATACTTCCCATTATTATTTACGTATCAAAAAGTTGGAAATTTCGTTTTCCCAAGGGTAGCAAAGAAATCGATTTTTAGCTGAACGTTATTAATATTCCACTTTACATTTGCCTAATTATATCATTAGAGGACTATGACGTCAATTAATATGGATTAGAGAGAATTCCGGTAAATAAGAGCTTCCACTGCTCTCAAAAGTTTTTGAGTATTTTTGTAATGGTGTAATTCACATGAAATAATTGAGTTTCCAAATATTCTTTTAAAGTGTATGCCAATTTTTCATAAATGTCCCCCCCTCTTTTTTTGTTGTTGTTAAACAAATGAAGCGAATCCGACCAAATTGTTTGTCCAGTTTCTGCTTTGTGTTTTAATGCATACAAACATCTTATATGAGATAATTGAGTACGTATTAATTGCAAATAATTGTATTTTTAAATTAATTCCAACGAAGGAGATTATACAAGTCGTTTGCATGTTTTTTTTTAAATGTATGTAAAAGCAGAAATTTTGAACAGATGCTCCGATTTTCATAAATATTATTTTTCGTCCATAAACGGTGTAAGGAAAATATTGTAATCATGATAGAAACCCGATTACAGAAATATTGGTATGTTTTTACCTTTTGCGGTTTCCTGGATCCGTTTTCGATGTTTTTATGTATGTATGTGTGGATGTATGCGTGCATATTAGAATTTCCCTACGTTTTCAGGTCCCCATAGTTTATTTATAGTGGCTTTTCGATGATGACGGCCTGTATGTGTATGTGAGAGTGAACATGAGTCCTAACTACCGAATTAAAACAATTCTATCTATATTATAAAGCAAAAATATGTCCGTAAATAACGCTGGCAAATCATGATCAATAAATTTCGCTTTTACTGCAATCTGTCTAACTTCTAAACATTGCACAATTTTAATTTTTACAGCGTCGAATAAGAAAAAGTTTTTTTAAATAATTTTTTTTTTTTTAAACTGTGTTTTAATTTACTGATTTTTTACGGTTTTTAAAATAATTTTCAAGCCCGATTTTTTGTTAAAATTTTTCTCTTAGCGTGCAGCTCGAAAACAACAAATTAACACGTTTGTGCTTAAGATAGTATAAATAGTTCATAATTTGTTTCCGGCTAATATTCCATAACGAAAATAAAACTTCATCCATAAATAAATAAATAAATAAAATAATATGAATGAAACACAAATTTAACCGACACATAATGGAACTGTGCGCTTAAACCACTTAAATTATTGGAATAAAAAAGGCTGCTGAAGTATCGAAATCGCAGTCGACCTCTGGCATGCGGCTAATACGAAATTATTGTTTTTAATAAATTTCAAAACTTTAATACATAATTGGTATTCTAAGAATCTAAAGCTGGTATTCTAAGAATCTAAGCAATCTAAAAAAATATATATTAAATGTAAAAATTCTATTAGAGTTTCCAATAAAAAAAAAAAAGTTTTATTTCGTTCTGTAACACTAGAAGTCCGGGTTGGATAGCATATTTAAAAAAAAATTAAATACATTGAACTTTTATAAACAAATTTATGTTTCTAATCTTGTATAACACATTACAAAAAATTTTAAGCAAACAAACAAACAAACAAAAAATCGTACAGACGCTGAATATTTATAATTAATTATATATAAAGCAATCAAAACAACTTATTAAAAAAATGGGACCTTGTGCAGGGGCGCGGGGGAACGTTCAATGCTTATCTACCCATTTCCTTTCTACTTTAATTTTGTCAGTCCACAAGCAAAATTTTATACTATGCCCATGGAAATGATCGAATTTTTCTGTATTATTTTGAAAGAAAGAAATATTAAGCGAAAAAATATTAAACAGAACTAAATCTGATGCTTTTTTTTTTTTTTTTTTTAACTACAAAGCAGTTCCTTTGATTTTTTTTAAAAACCAGTTGCAAAAAATAATTTTTTTAGGAAATCTTATATTCTCGGAAAAAGAAACACAAACGAGGCTTTGTTTATGATTAGTCTGCAGACAGATCTTGAAAAGAAAATGTTTTTACGACAAAACAGATGATGCAATACGCCACTTACAACATCTCTTCCTTGAAGGTGCAAAGAGAAAACAAATTCAGTGAAAGTCAATTTCAGATTTGCCTTTTCCCTATCCGCAGAGCTAAACTATGATCTAACTTTGAAGATGATTCTAAAATGAAACTCAGAAAGTTACGTTCTGTTGAATCAATATAAAATAGGAATATTTTGCGGTACTTTTGAGGGACAGATTTTTAATTCAAATAATTAGACTGTTGAATAAAATCTGTTGAGTAAATAACTGCTAGCAAAAATTCTAGCGAAAAATAAGTTGATTTTACTGAAAATACCTGTTTTTAACACTTTACAACATAGTTGAAAAGTGTTTATGAATTCACTTTGTCTGTCTGTCTGGCTGCCAGTCTGCCTGTCTGTCCATGCTCTAACTCGCGCACATATATTTGGATTGTCATACAATTGATATATGTTATTGAAGCTTACAATGGCATGTTCGGTATTGAAAATGAAGTGTGTAGCACTTATAGTTTTTTTACAGGGGCACTCAAAAGAATTCCGTTACATTACGGTCTTTGGGAAAAATTATTTGCGATTTATTTTAATGCTGTTACACAATTTAAAAATTTTTGAAATTGATAAAAACACTGAGGTGCACCACAAGAGGCTTACTATAGAATATGGTGTGCATAGCACTTATAGTTCCTTTACAGGGACACTCAAAAGAATTCTGTTACATTACGGTCTATGGAGAAAAATCGTTTGGAGTTTATTTTAATAATATTTCACTATTTCAAACATATTGAAATTGATATAATATATCACTAAGGTGCATTACAAGAGGCTTATTACAGAATATTTTGTGTATAGCATTCATCGTTCATTTACAGGGACACACAAAATAATTCGGTACTGTATGTTAACAACAATTGCTGGAAGTGCACTTTCAGTTGTTGAACGCGTTTTTAAATTTAACTCATTTTTCGTCTATTACTTGGTGTGTATAAATTCTATAGATACAGGGCAACACAAAAGTCCTCGAGCACATTTCCGCTTTGACGGAAATTTCATAAGGGGAATTTTAGACTGTTCTACAATTTTCATAACTGAAGTAAAATTTAGCATTCTATGAAGTGTATATACAAATCTAGAGGTCATATACAGGGCTGCACAAAACAATTCGGATATTTTTCAAAATATTGTTAGTTATTCCTGAAATTGGGTTTTTAAATATGTTACGCCTTTTCCACAATGTTTACTAAATATAATCATTTATCCTATGAAACGGTAAGTATTTGTAAAAGTATTTTGGAAGTGTTGGAAAATCTATGCTTGACGCATGATTTTTAATTCTTGTTAATAGTAAAATAAAAAATTGTATTTTAAAAACAACAAAAAATTCTTTAAAAAATAACAGAGTTTTTTTCCCGATAAATATACAAATTTTCATTTTCTATTAGAATGCATTCCCCCTACTCCTCCCCATGTAAAATCAATAACATATATATTTATTTATTTTATAACGTATGAAATAATTAAAAGCTAGTATAAAAATATACTAAAATTTTATACTAGAACACGAGTACTCTAACTAGCTAGCATACCATTAATGTTTATCCTGCTCCTTTATTATTATAAAAGGAAAACAAAAATATTAAAGGAACGAATGCTAGTAGATGTCGCAAAATATTGTCTGAAAATATCAAGTAAAGTTAAGTCTACTGTTTGTTTATAGTAAAACAGTTGTTTCAATTTTCAAACTTATTGTGAAACTTTGTAGCATCATAACTTTAAATAGCGGAACAAACGTAGGTGAGATTGTCTTTACGTAGATTAATCTTCAAAAGGAAATGCTTTTAATTCGCACGACCTATATATCATAAACCGCTTACAATATGTGTTCATTAAAGGTACAAATGAGCAATATTGCCAGTTCAACGGATCTTTTAATTCATATTGCTTGATTGCTACTTGAAATAGTAGAAATAGTAATTTTTTTTATCTAAAAAAAAGTAATAGCAATCAAGCAGTCTGAATAGTAATTATATTAATATTAAAAACACCCTGCCCAGTTGGCAACACTGAAAGGGATAAAAGTTCAGAGAAAGAGAATTTTAAATTTGTCTTTTCCCTAACCGCAGAACTAAACTTTAGTCTATCTTTAAAAGAGGTTTTTAACTGAAATCCAGAAGACCAGATTCGATCAAAACTATATAAAGCAAATATTTTACAATTTTTAAATTTACAAATTTTTAATTAATTAATTATACTGATAGGAAAGAAAAATCTGTTTACAGTAAAAAAAAAATCTATTAGCTAGAATGCAAGAAAAAGTTTATTTATCAGAAAACACGTATTTTTAATAGTCTTACAATATTTTACTTTTAGAACAGCAGAAAATTGGTAATATATAATCTGGTTCAGGTTGGTTGATTTATAACGGCCGATTATCTACTCGAGGAATATAGGGGGGGTACCCTCCATAGGGGTCTTTCTCTGGGATCCTAACCCGTATTTACTGCAAGGTTCGAAGAAAAGCACGGAAAACTCCGAACGGTTAGGTCGACGAGCGGGACAGGGGTTCGAACCCAGCACCTCCCGTCTACCAGCTTTGAGAGCAGAACCTCTCAGCCACTGATGGGGCATAATCTCGTTCAGATATTCTATGTACTCTAATTACCTTTCTTTTCTTTTTAAACATAAATAAAAACAGCTGTAAAAAAGGATAAGAATAATTTTGATGAATGATTGAATAACATAAGACTATATTCATACTAGAAGAAGTAACAAAATCTTATATGGAAATGTTAAACAGAACTGGAAAGATGTTGTTTGATTTTTTTAAACCTGTGGTGAATCCATTATTGTTGAGTTAACTTTTGTATTCTCGGAATGCGAAGAAGCTAAACAAACACAAACGAGACTATGTATATTAATGTTGAAGAAAATGTATTTACATAACACGACTGATGATGTCATAAGCATCTAACACCTGTTCGTTTACTCTTTAAAGAGAAAAATTCAGGGAAAGAGAATTTCAGATTTGTCTTTTGCTGGTTGTCTGCGTGGCTAAAAATTAATCTTTCTTTAAAGTAGATTTTGAAAAAAGAAATACAGAATACTACGTTTGATTAAAACAATATGAAACAGAAAAATTTTGCAGTTTTTTTAGAGACACATTTTTCATTCTAATGATTACAGTGTAATGAGTTAAAAAAAAAAAAAAAGTTAGCTTTAAAGAAAAAAATCTGCTAGCTAAAACGCCAAAGAAAATAAATTTATTTAACAATAAAATAATTGTTTTCTAAAAGTAAAATAAAATACTTTGCTTTTAAAACTACATAGATTATAAACAAATTATTAGATATAACAAATACACCGTTTCTTTTTTCTTGTAAAATAAATGACTGTTAGTTTGGACTTTCATGAAAACCCATTTATTTTACGGATTTTTTTTTTTTTTTTTTAAATATAAAATACAGTATTTTATTTTAAAATCAACAAAAATTTCGTAATAAACAAAACAAAACAAAAACAAACAAACAACAACAAAAAAAAGGTCATTACTGTCAGCCAAGGTAAAACTTTTTATTTATTTATTTCATACAGCTTATGAAGGAGTTAAATTACTGTGTATCGGAGGAGTACTTTTTGTATGTTCCTCGTGCAGGAGATTTTAAATATACATTCTTGAGTTTAGGTCCAAATTTATTTCCGTGCATTCTAATGATAAAATGCGCTTCATTTATTCGATATAATTAAATTCTTAGTTTTATTTAGACACAACTGTGAAAAAATTTGAGGGAAAAAAATTAAAAAAAGGGTAAACAATTTCAATCTCGCTTAGATTTTTTATGTCCATTAATTACTTTTCTTTTCCATAAATAAATGAATTAATTAATAAATAAAAACAGAAAAAAATCTAATGGAAAAAGATAAGAACATTTTCTGCAAATGTGTTTTGAATAACATAGTACTAATACTAGCAGAAGTCACAGATTATCCTGTGGAAATATTACGTGGAAATAAATCTGCTATTTATTTACTGTAAAGCAGTTTCTCGAAACTTAAAATCTTTTTGCGAAACTATTATTTTCCTAAGGAATTTTGAATAAAATTTCGTATTCTCGGAATTCGGAGAAGATAAAGAAACACAAACGAGACTGTCTTTAGGTAGATTAATCTTGAAAAAGAAAATGTTTTTACGGCACATGACCGATGATGTAATAAACCGCTTACAACATCTGTTCGTTGAAGGTACAAAGAGAGAAAAATTCTGTGGAAAAGAATTTTTATATTTGTCTTTTCCACAGAGACAAACTCTAATCTTAATTTAAAGTAGATTTTAAAATTAAATCTATGAAGCCACGTTTGATTGAAATAATCTGAAATAGAAATATTTTGCAATTCTTTCAGGAACAAATTTTAAATTAAATTATGACACCGTAAAGAAAAAATAATATATCCTTTGATTTTAAAGGAATAAATTGCTAGCTAGATTTGAAGAAAAAGAACAAAAATGTTTTATTTAACAATAATGTAACAATAGTGTAACAATAATTAACAGTAATGTAACAATAATGAAAGAATTAAATTTTATAACGGTAATCAGTGGAGTACTTTTTTTGTTCCTCCTGTATACATTTTTAGCCAATTCATCCCCATGCATTCTAATGATAAAATGTTTCGTTTATACGATATAATTAAGTTCTTATTTTTTTTTTTCCAGTAACAGTTTGAATGCTTTAATTGCCTTTCTTTTTTTTCAAAACAAAGAAATGAAAACAGATAGAAATGCATAAATGCAATATATATGTATAGTGAAAGATTGAATACTATAAGCACTATTAAGGGGTCAGGTAACCTTTGAACTCACAAAATACATGAAAAAGGGACTTCTATAAGAATTACAGTAACTCCATAACTAATTGAATTTGAATTATAAAATTTAAAATACAGATTCATAAAGGTTTATTTTATAAATTAAAATTCTCCAGAAATATATACACTCATATAAAGCTTTTAAATTTATTTAAAAATATAATACACTTTTTACGAAACAATTATTCTTGCATGCATTGCGCGCATGATTTTTCGCATTTGAATTAGTAAAACCAGCCAAAATTTTTAATGAGTACATATATAATGTGTTCTCAAAATGACCTACGATGACAAAAATAAAATGTGTAGATCTTGAGAATTTTTTTTTTGAGAAATTCGAAATATCAAGTTTTTTTTAATGCAAAAATAGTCATGAATTCTAAACTTGTTACTTGAGAAACATAATAATAGGTCATTTTGTGCATCTGTATGGTTAAGACATTCAATAAAAATATGGTGACATTCTAACCAACCATTTTTCAGATATCGTGCGTGCAATGACCAAAATCGCCGTTTTGAGAAAATTGACTTCAAAGATCCAACGACCCCTTGATCATATAAAAAAAAGCTCAAACTGTTTTAGACATAACTCCTCTTCTAAAGTGAGTTATTGCATGGGGTTTATTTTAAAATGTTCCTGAAGAATCGTATTTAATTGAAAGCTAATTTTTTTTTTAAATGTTTGACACTTTAAAGGTTACTTGACCCCTTAATATAAAATAATTCGTATAATATTGTATGGAAATATTGAGTAAAAAAGAACCTACTCTTTGTTGAATATGTTGCGAAACTTTTTTTTTCTAGCGAATTTTGAATTACTTTTTTTATTCTCGGACTGAGGAGAACCTAAACAAACGCAACCAAGTCTGTCTTTATGTAGATTCATCATCCAAAAAAGTGCTCTTACATTACACAACCTATGATGTAATACTTCGCTTACAACATCTGCTCATTGAAGATAGAAAGAGGGAAAAATTCAGTAAGAGAAAATTTTAGATTTGTCGTTCTTGCCACTAGAGTTATCAATCATTAAATTAAACGACATCCAGAAGATTGCATTTACTGGAATTAATGTAAAATATAATTCCCACTTAAATTAGACGAAATATACTATATTTTGCAATTGTTGGCGTATAACAGCGTTATTTAAATTGATATATTAGAATAATATAAAAAAAGGTTTTTTGATGGCATTATTCCCCCTCCCCTTTTTTTAAATGTATCGACAGCTTATAAACTCTCCTTTATCTGTATTTGAAAATAAGGTAATTTGCGATTTATCTACAAAAGCTATGACTTACTAAATGCTTCCAACAATTTTTTTATTTTATCTACATTGAGATATAAACATAGCGTTCGTAACTCAAAATCAAGCGCGTGCACAGTTAATATGGATATGAAATAGGCCGCCTAAAGATTGCGTTTATGGTCCCTTGCATGCCCAGTATATGCGTGGACCGATCTTCATCACGAGGCTCTTTTAGGTAGATTTTGTAAGAAATACTACCTATTACATTCTCTAAGTTGGAATTTAAGTTGGAATAAGTAATTCCAAGTTGAGTAAGGAATAAGTAATTCCAATAATAACTCCTAAGTTGGAATTTTTGAAAAAATTTTGCAGATCTACGCCGACCATGACTCCCAGAACCAAAAACCACCCCCAGTTCAAAACCTTATCTATCTATCTATCTATCTATCTATCTATCTGTCTGTCTATCTATCTATGTCACTTTATTATAGACACTATAACTTCAATAATTCTGCACAAATCTCTTCCAAACTGATACATAAAATCAAGGGGCATAAAATCTCGGTCAAGTTCGTAATTGGGCAAAATCGAACCAGGGGGGGAGGGGAGGCTTTTTGTGAGAACAGAAAAAAACCCGTAATTTCTTAATTATAATATGTATCGAATCCATTTAAAGTTATTATTACTTCTAGGAAAAGGGCCAAAAATTTATGTATGGCAGATTTTTGATATCATTAAAAATGGCCCCAGGGGGAGAGGGGGGGAGGGTTTAAAAAAAAATTCATAACTTCGTCAATTCACAAGATATCAAATCCGCTTCAATTTGTTATAAATCCTCTTAATATTATCTACAACTTTTATATTGACAAATTTTTTATAGGACCAACCCTTATAGAAAAAAAAAAAAAAAAAAAAAAAAAATCGGCCGGTGGTTCCGCCTGCAAACAAGTTAGGTTTTGAAGTGGGCGATTCCAACTGCCGCTTCATGGCAAAAAAGTCATTTTTTCCGCAATTCCCAACAAACAGGTGCCCCACGGTCTGCGTCTTCGAAATCTACCTGTGCTTGTAGGCCGAGCCGTCAAGAATTTTTAATTTAGAACCAGGTACAAGTATATTCCTTGTTACCTCTTTTCTACACCCTAGTGTTCAACCTAACCTCACAACTCTAAGTATTGATTTTTTTTCCTGTCCAGTATATGCGTATACTCAATAGAAAATTGGCTTATCACGAGGTTCTCTTTAACTTAGGACCAGGTGCAAGTATATTCTTTGTTCCCTATCTTCTACACGCTAGTGCTCAACCCAAACTCACAACTCTAAGTATAGACTTTTTTTCATGGCCAGTATATGGGTACACTCATAGAAAATCGGCTCACCACGAGGCTCTTTTTAACTTAGGACCAGGTACAAGTATATTCCTTGTTCCCTCTCTTCTACACGCCAATGCTCAACTCAAACTCACAACTCCAAGTATTGACTTTTTTTCATGCACAGTTTAGCGTATACTTAACAGAAAATCGGCTCTTTAATTTAGGACCCAGTACAAGTATATTCATTGTTTCCTCTCTTCTGCACGCCAATGCTTAACTGAACCTCACAACTTCAAGTATTGCGTTTGATTTTCATGCCCAGTATATGCGTAATATTTAGTAGAAAATCGGCTCATCACGAGTCTCTTTTTAACTTAGGACCCAGTACAAATATATTCTTGTACTTTCTCTTCTACACGCCAATGCTCAACCCAACCTCACAATTCCAAGTATTGACTCTCTTTTTCATGTCCAGTATATGCGTATACTCAATAGAAAATTGGTTTATCACTTGGCTCTTTTTAACTTAGGACCCGGAACAAGTATCTTTTCTGTTCCTTCTCTTCTACGCAACAATGCTCAATCCGACCTCAAAATTCCAAGTTTTGACTTTTTTTTCATACTCAGTATATGCTTATACTCAATAGAAAATTGACTCATTACGAGACTATTTTTAACTTAGGAACCGGTACAAATATATTCCTTGTTCCCTCTCTCTACACGCTAGTGCTCAACACAACCTGACAACTCCAATTATTGACTTTTTTCCATGTCCAGTATGTGTATACTCAATAGAAAATCAGCTCATCACGAGGCTCTTTTTAACTTGGGACCAGGTACAAGTATATTCCTTCTTCCCTCTTTTCTACATGCCAATGCTCAACTCAAACTCACAACTACAAGTATTGACTTTTTTTCATGTACAGTTTAGAGTATACTTAACAAAAAATCGGCTCTTTTTAATTTAGGACCCAGTAAAAGTATATTCCTTGTTTCCTCTCTTCTACACGCCAATGCTCAATCGAACCTCACAATTCCAAGTATTGCGTTTGATTTTCATGCCCAGTATATGCGTATACTCAGTAGAAAATCGGCTCATCACGAGGCTCTTTTTAATTTAGGGCCCAATACAAGTATACTCCATGTACCTACTGTTCTACACGCCAATGCTCAACACAACCTCACAACTCCAAGTATTGACTCTCTTTTTCATGCCCAGGATATATGTATACTCAATAGGAAATTGGTTCATCGTAAAGTGCAAATACATAGCGTTTGATCCAATGTTTATTTTCCAGCAAACATTTTAAAGCAAAGAATATTTCCAATGATGCAGACGATAATTAAACCCTATTCTGAATTGATGCCATATAGGATTTTTTTTCATCTATATATTTAAAACGCTAAGCGATTTTTTTCGACAATCCGTGAGAACAAACTATTGCATCAACTTACATCATTCTTTTTTTAAATGAAAGATATTTGGACACAGATTTGTTATAGTGCATTCGTTTGTTCGAAAATTTAATTAATTAACCGTAATTTTCAATTAAACTTTTACTTCTGCTAATGACGTCATAATCGGATAACGCCTACTGTTGCGAAGCACAGAGTTTATTCTCTAAACTCTGTGGTTGAATAAAAGAGAAATAATAAATATTAAAAGCACGTGGTTTTAAGACCGAATTTGTTAATTTGCAAGTTAAATTTCTGTAATCTATATATTTAAAACGCTAAGCGATTTCTTTCGACAATCCGTGAGAACAAACTACTGCATCAAATTACACCATTCTTTTTTTAAAGGAAAGATATTTGGACACAGATTTGTTATCGTGCATTCGTTTGTTCGAAAATTTAATTAATTAACCATAATTTTCAATTAAACTTTTACTTCTGCTAATGACGTCATAATCGGATAACGCGTATGTTGCGAAACACAGAGTTTATTCTCTAAACTCTGTGGTTGAATAAAAGAGAAATAATAAATATTAAAAGCACGCGGTTAAGGCCGAATTTGTTAATTTGCAAGTTAAATTTCGGTAAAAATACTTATCCGCGTGTTTTATAAGCGAATAAAAATTCATATTTATTGTGACGTCACGGAAATATTGTCCATTGGGTTTATTTTATCGTTATGCATTATAACTTTGTACATGCCATTTTTTCATTACAATTAAATACAAAATATATTTATATTTATGTGCATGGTGTTTAAGCATTAATGTAAGGTATATGAAGTATGTGTGAAAAGTTTGCGCCGGTGAAAATGACGTTATGCTTAGCTTGAAGTGCATTTTAACATTGATAAAACTAAAGAGAAAAATGTATATGATTGTGTTAACATGACATAATTTTACTAATTTTTGCATTCATAATTATAAAGATTAGAATTGGAGCCGTCATTGATTTCTTCATCTTGATTGCATACCTTCATTACATGTTACCAATTGCTTTTTTTTTAAATTATAGGATAGAAGATTTCCTTTTTTAGTAAAAAAAATCACAAAAGTAAAGGATTTCAGGAAATTTAAAGTTATTAAAAATAGTGTTATGGTAGAAAAAAAATCTTGAAATAATGATTGTATTTTTAGCTAGAATAAACAATGTAAGACTAATATTTCATAGGAATTATTTTGGTAGATTTATTATAAGTTCATTTAACAGTTCCTTATTAGCGCAAAGTCCTATTTCTTTCACTGTGAATTTCTCTTCCGATGTCAAAAAATGTTTTTCTACTTTTGGACGCCAGCCAAAATACAGTGGCAATTTTTAGAAATGTACAACAATTGTGACAACAAAGGCGCTATCGCTTTAGCTTTAATCGCGCTTACATCAATTCGAAATACTACAAATTTCTATTTTTTACTACATTTTACAATTTCAATTCTTACATCATCAATTAGAAAAAAAATTAGCTTTCGATTGAAATTTATTTGAAAACTGCCGGGTAATTTAACGACCTTTTAAATAATTTTCAAGCATGAAAAGTTTTTCAATTCTATCTTATCAATGACCACCAGTTTGCTTGAATAATGTAAAATAGCCCCTGGGAAAGTTGACACAATTGAAAATAGATTTCCCTAACCATCATAAAAAGTGAATAATAATTTAAAAAAAAAAGTGATAAATCATAAGATCAGATTATCCATAAGATAGAACATTTTGGCGCTAAACAAAAATCTGTCAGAAAAAAAAAAAAAAAAAAAAAAGACTAATTTTAGTTTATGTTGAACATAAAATTGATTGATATGTTGAATTCGTTGATGAATATGTTCCATAAGATATCAGGATATGCTAGGAATTGCATTTTTTTATTTTTTTACATTTGCCAACTGTATAAGAGGAAAAATATCCCCGACTGTGATGGAAAAGGGATAATCATCCTGATTATGTCAAGGAACCGAAGAAACCATACAAATAAATTACACTTGAAAACATTAAAAATCTCCCTCATCTGCAGATAGATTTATTACTGTAAAAAAACTTCTTAATCTTTGCATAAAAATTGATTAGCTTAAAACAATGGATGCGTTTTAGAAGATATGGATTTGAAACGAACAATGATTAAAGAGGACATTTTAAAACTTTTAATTTAATCATTTTAAAACTTTTTTAACGTCGAATTTTGACGGTGCTTTCTGGCAGATGCAATGCACATGCACATAGGGGCTCATTCGGTTGCATTATCACAGGGGGGGGGGGAGATGTGTGCTTTATTTACTATGTTCTGTTATTTACTGAATATGATATGAACGTAGGAATATACTGTATGTATATACTTCATAGGTCCATGAATTTTTTTTCTTGCCGTCGGGAATATGGTGGTAATGTCAAACTGATTTGCATTACACATTTATTTACGGATTGTTTTATACGCACTTATAAGACTGTTTTATACGCACCCCTTCATAAATAATAAAGAAGATTATTTTACTGATATTGTTATAGTATTTTTTTTTTTTGCGTCAAGTTTTGACGGATTCTTTCTAGTTTAAATTTAAATCATAAACAAAGTCAAAATCGTTACAAAAATGTGTGAACACCCTCTGTGTATTTAATGGTTTAAAAATAAATGCAGACATACAGCAATCGCGTTTCGAGAAGTAGTTTCTTATCGACTCATTTCTATACATAGACTATTTATCATAAAAATTTGAATATTAAGCATATTTTGCATTAACTACAGAAGCGTATAAGTTATAAAATTATAGTACCCATGAGAGGATTTATGAACAGAAAGATAAAAAAAGAATTTTCAATATGATATTTTCCGTTATGAAAGCGTTTTATTATGCTAAATAAATTACCCTAAAAATAATCTGTTTCTTAGACGAAAGAAACCGCGTGTAGCAAAATCGTAGTAAAAATATTGCAGTTTTTGAATAAAACTGAAATTTTTTGTTATGCAATATATTTTCTTACACGGTTTTATTTAACTCAACTTGTTTTTTGTATTTAAAAATGGAATTTTGTAATTGAATTTTCACTCAGTTCTTGATATGTTAGAATTATAAAAATAAATAAATAAATAAAAATAAGTTCACAGGTGTGTTCCCGATGATAAAACAACACTTAAATATTTTTAGAACTTAATTTTAATTTATAAATTAATTTTAAGACATTTTTCTGTCAGCTTGCCACAGGTGCTCAGTCGTTAAATATTATTTGTGGTTATAATTGTATACGAGTTAAAACAACAATGTATTTAATTATACGCCAAAGCACTCTCGCTAAAATAAGACAACTGGTTGTGAAACTGCAACAAAGGGTATTTTAAACAATAAAAAGTAAGAATTAAAATATAAATAAAAATGAATAGTAATAATTCTTTTTAAATACACTTTTTTTCAATTCATAGTTTAAAATTAATTTAATTATGATTATACGTTGAAAAACATTTTTAAAATCCTAAATAGATAGTGTAAAATAACCTATTTTTCTTTTCTGTTGCCATAATTTTAAAAAGAAACAGAGCAAAAAGTATATTTTTTACGTAAATTCACTATCTTGCACTTTCTACTCTGCGTAAAATATAACAGCGAAATTTCCATAATCAAGTCCAGTGCTCATGCGAAATGCATGTATTGCGCAATAGCTAATTCCTAAAACGTTAATTTTAGAAATGTGGTGACATTTGCAAAAATGGTTGAAATGATGCTCTTCATTGTTTTTATTTCGGAAAACATGTTTAATCGTTTTTTGTGCAAGAAAACGTTCAAAATTCATAAAATTCAATGTATCATATAAAAAAAAAATCTCTAAAAAACACTCTAAAAAAATTCGTGAATTAGATGAATTTTTTAGTTGATTTTATTTCGTTAAAACATGAAAATATCCTCTTGTTTTTGCACATTTTCCTCTAAATACTGAAAATTCCCCAATGTAACGTAAAAATTACTTGAAACCCTCCAAACTAACGCCGCATTTTCATCAAATCACAGAGATATTCCGGCAATCATGCTGCCTCGCACATTTTCGTATTTGAAATGGAATTTTTACGTATGTCCTTTCTTCCTTAAAATACGAAAAATTCGCAAACCTAAGCTCAAAAGTTCCTGAAAATCTCCAGTCAAAAGACGAAAATTAATTCAAATAGCACTAAAATCTCTTCCCGTCATATAGTGGTGTTCCGGCAACTTTCTTCCTGTACATAAACCGTTAATTTTAGAAGTATGGTGCCATTTGCATAAATGGTTGAAATGTTGCTCTTCATTGTTTTTCTTTGGAAAAACATGCTTCACTTTTTTTTCTGTGCAAGAAAACGTTCAAAATTCATAAAATTCAATGTATTATATAAAAAAAAAAAATCTCAAAAAACACTAAAAAAATTCGTGAATTAGATGAATATTTTAGTTGATTTTATTTCGTTAAAACATGAAAATTTCCACTTGGTTTTGCGCATTTTCCTCTTAAATACTGAAAAATCCCGAATGTAACGTAAAAATTACTTGAAAACCCCTCCAAACTAACGCTGCATTTTCATCAAATCACAGGGATAAGTTGGTTAATTGCGCTTCTTAGTACATTTTCGATTAGAAACGGAATTTTTACGTATGTCCTTTTTTCCTGAAAACACGAAAAATTCGCAAACCTAAGCTGAATTTTTTCTGAAATTCTCCAGCTAGAAAACAGAAATTACTTCAAATAGCACAAAAATCTCTTCCCATCATACAGTGGCGTTCCGGCAACTTTCTCCCTGTACCTTTTACGTTTTTTGACATATTTTCTTTTGAGAGTGTAACTCGATAAGAGTTGTTTTGGTCGTAAAAAAAAGGATTTTTTTTCTTTTACTTGTTAGAGGATGACGAATGATTTTCTAAATATGACATATAGGTACCAGGGACCGTATAAAAATTTAAATATCATAATTTCAAAAAAATATTATTTTGACGTAAAGGATTTCTGAAATGATGACGAAAAACATTTTAAACATTTTTACAATTGGAACTACAACTTCCTTTATAAAGCTGACGGTTTCGGAGGATTGAAAATAAGAGGGATAAGAGGGAACACCCTGTATACATGACAGTACTTAAAATAGAGTTAAAAGATTGTTGAGGAAGAAAGGACAGAATTTGTTTTAACACCACTATTTCCAAAGAATAATATTCATGGTAGATTTCTATTGCAAATGGTGTAGAAATCTATCATGAAAATATTCGTTTGGATATAGTAGTGTTAAAATTTATAGTATCATTATTTTTGCAACAAACAAGTGTTCAATACTACTTATAATTTTATTTGACTGCTTTTTTACAATGGATCAAAAAGTATAATCATGTTCTAACCAAATATTTAAAAAGTTAAAAATAGGTAAAACAAAAAAACTGATTATTTACTAAATATTATATGCTTAAAAGCCTTTCATTCTATTTTTACATGAAAAATATTTTCAATCATTTATTTAAAAAATAGCACAAATTTTGTTTGTACCTTTTTCAATACACTAACTTAATTTCGAATAATATACCAAAAAATATTTTTATTAAAATTATTCCAAACGGATGTCGTTTATTAAATTGACATCCAAAATATCTTTACAAAAGAAATTCCCTCTACTCAACGGAAATTCAAAATGAAGTATGCTTTTTTAATTTCATTCAGTACTTGCAGTTTATTTAATCAATGTATAGCTATCATATTATATTTTACGAATGTTACGAATATTTTACGAACAGCGTAAAATATTCATACGGTAAGCTTTATTTATTTATTATTTTTTTACAGTAACAATTTATGATGTTATTTGCTGTTTCAGGTATTGTTCGACAATATTTATAACTATTACAAAAAAGTTTATCTGTACTTAAACTTTCATAAAACTGTCTGTATTGCTAAAAAAAATCTTTACTATTCAAATATTAACTAAACATTGTCAATTAAATTTCAAAATACAAGTAATGCTTTATTAAAGGGACGGGGAGCGTTAAAATTGAATTTTTTTTTTCATCATAGATATGTGAAATTTTGTGCATATATACATTTCACCATATACGTATATAGAATACCGTAAAAAGATTTCTAATCTTAATACCATTTTAAGATATTTAAAAAAAATTAAATTTATAAACCAAATTTTAAAATGCTCTTTGCGTCTTAATTTTTAAGACATTTCCTCGATTCGGCATTTGAATCACTTAAAACTATATTACAAACAAATCTGTGTATCAGTTATTTAATCCCTTGAATAGTTAATTTTTTAGGGATTTTTTTCTGAATTCCATTCCAATTTTCATCAAAATTTAACATTTTAATAAGTTATAAATCAAATTTGATTATCTTAACGAAGTCTGATTGTAAAATAAATTCACAGTTTCTTTATAAACAGTTTTAGGATTCTTCCTTATCAATTTCATGAATCCTGACCAAAAATTAAGACGCATGGACCATTTCACATATTAAAAAAAAATCCTTGACGGCTCGGCCTACAGCCACAGGTAGATTTCGAAGACGCAGACCGTGGGTAGCCTGTTTACTGGGAATTGCATAAGAAAGACCTATTTGCCATGATGCGGCAGTTGGGATTTTGAAATATACCTCTGCCTGTAGGCAGAGCCAGCAGAGATTTGTTTGTTTTAATTTTTTTTTTTTTTTTTGCTGTGCGAGTGGGTCCTATAAAAACTTGTCAATATGAAAGTTGTAGATAATATTAAAAATATTTATAATATTGATTTGATATCTTGTGAATTGACGAAGTTATGAATTTTTTTCTTCTGAAATTTCTCCCCCCCCCCCCTTGGGGGCATTTTTAATGAAATCAAAAATCTGTCATACATAAAGTTTGGGCCATTTTCCTAGAAGTAATAATAACTTTAACTGGATTCGATATGTATCAAAATTAAGAAGTTATGAGTTTTTTGTCAGTTTTCACAAAAAGCCCCTCCATTCCCCCCCCCCGCCCCTTGTTCGATTTTGCCCATTAACGAACTTGACCGAGATTTTATGCCGCTTGATTTTATGTATCAGTTTGGAAGAGATTTGTACAGAATTATGGAAGTTATCGTGCCCATAATAAAGTTATATAGATAGATAGATAGATTTATATATATATATATATATATATATATATATATATGTATATATATAAAGTTTTGAACTGGGGGTGGTTTTGGGTTTTAGGAGCCATGATTGGTGTAGATCTGCAAAAATTTTTCAGGAATTTCAACTTAGGGGAAAATGTAATAGGTAGTATTTATTACGAAATCTACCTAAAAACCTGCAAAATCTGTATTAAGAAAAACAGGTATAAAGTTTACTAAAGCACCGAAAAATTGATTGTGGACATAATTCAAACGCTTGTAAATTTGCAAAAAATCATCGCAGCTGCATGCAGAGTTTCTCAAATGGTTCAATACAAACTGAAGAATAATAATACACACAAAAATAAATTTCGATTTTGGGCTCGATTTTTAATCAAATAAAGGTCCACGGTCCCCTTAAGTAAACTAGCAAGCTTCGTCCGCTACGCTGGTTGGTTTCTCCAAACGAGCCTTGAATCAAACGAAACATATCTCTCATTTTAAAGTAATATGGACCCTTACCTGGAATGACCTTCGGCATTGCTATAAACGATACGAACGCCATTGCGCTATTACATTTTCACATGTGCAGACAAAATGTGAGCTGTAACACTTTTAGTTGATCATTTACTGTAGAATTTTCTAAAGAACAATAAACGATAAGCAATATACTAAAACCATCCTTGAAAAAATATCTAAATAAGCTAACTAAAAAACCCCTTTCATTAGAACTCTTTAAAAAGGCTAATTTTTCATAATCTGGTTCCCCTGATTATAGAGCTGTTCCCCATATTTATATAACTAAGCGACGTAGATAGATATACAATATAAAACAATCCCTAAAAATTACCTAACAAAACGTAGAAAGATACACAATATAAAACAATCCATAAAAATTATTTAACAAAGCGTAGAAAGATATACAATATAAAACAATCCCTAAAATTTATCTAACAATGCAAGTCTAATCAAAATCCATTCTGCAGAATTCATATTATAAGCGAACGAAATTCCTATTTGCATTATATATATATATATATAGTAGATAATTATAAATATTGACTTTAAATATTAAGCTGTTTACCTGAATAAAGAGTAGGTAACTGTGACAAGTATTTGATTATACTAAATAAATCAAAATAAAATTTTATTTATCTTAATTGAAGAGAAAGCACTGAAAATGAAACAAATCCAAAATAATGAAACGAAAACTCTCTAATGAGGTTGTTGTGAAAGTGTTACAAATTTTGAATAAAAATATCACTGTTTTGTACATTGCTCTCAAATATTGCTGCAATAAATTGTAAAAATAAAAAGAGCAATCCTGTTTACATTCTAGCTATATTCATCACTTCGAAAAAGAAATATAATGAATATATTCCCATTGGTTCGAAAGACATAACTGATTTCACATCAAATTGAAGTTAGGAAATGAATAAAGTTAGTAGCTGATCATTCTATAACAATATACTACAAAACATTTAGTTTCATTTTTACATGAAAATTTCCCTTTTCATTTATTTTAATAATAATAAAACTTTTTTTTATACGGTTTAGAATACTCAAATTTAATTTAGAATAATATATCAAATAACATTTTGATTAAAATGGTTCATTCCCAACAGATATCGTTTATTAAAAATTCCATCGAAAATCTCTTAAAAAAATAATTCATTTTACTCAACGGAAATTTAAAATAAAGTAGTCTGCATTTTTAATTTTAATCTATTCTTACAGTTTATTTAACCAAGATATTTCTGTCGTATAAAATTACATATTGCGAGAGTATTTATTTGATATGTTGTAAAGCAGTGTAAAATATTCTTAAGATAATATTTAATTTTGTTATAAAGCGATTCATCGTATTATTTGGATTTTAAATATCGGTTGACAATTGAAAAAAATTTAATAAAACAGTTTATCAGTACTATAACTTTCATACAGCTGCATGAATTGTCAAAACAGAAAAAAAAATCTACACTGTTCAAATATTAATTAACTATAGACTAGAAAATTTGAAAATATGCATAATATTTTATTGAGAAAATACAAATTTGTATTGGTTTTAAATGTTATGTGTATTATCTGATTAAAGCTCAGTCTGGAAAATAGCACATGGTTAACATTAATAACATGAAGTGTTCTCAGCTCATTTGCGGGAAATCAATAGGGTGAAATGTAAAAAAACAATATGGTGTATGTTCACAGTGAAACATTAGTATATCATTAACAAAGAAAAAAAAATAGTACCAAAAGCCGCCTATAGGGAAATTTTATCACTGGTTTCAAATAAATATGAGCATATTTGCATAATTGCATTATGAAGAGAGCAATTCTGAAAATGAAATGAAAGGCTCTTTCCTTCAGAAACGAACTGCCTTTCGATATCGCTTACTCCATACGTGACCATGGTTTTCTACTGAGGCTGTATTATCAGCGAAGCGAAAATGATAGATCGGTTGGTAGTCCCACTTGGCCAAAACTGTTTCACCTTTGGTTATGGATATAATTTAGAAGCGTTGTATAATAACCCTTTGATTACAAGCTAGGACTGGCGACTATTTTTATCGTGCCACAACTTCAAAAAAAAAAAAAAAAAAAAATTGTGATAAATTTTTCTTGAAACTATCCAAATATAAGTGTCTAACAGATTATTTTTCAAAAAGTGGTAAAAATAAAATGAAAAAACAGTCTACTGAGACATATATGTCCCGAACAGTAGTTAAACGGTTAAGAGAATGTGCCTGATATTGCAACTTTAAAAGATCAAATAGCAATACATGTCAAGTAAATCAATACTAATATATTAAGAGCTGTCGCGGAAAATGTCGCATATAGCATGCATCTATTGATTCACCAGAATTTATAATTAATAATAAATGTTTTCTTTTATTGTTATGCTTTCTGTTTCATTTGGTAATTATGTATTCTTTTATCACGCATATTCTTTCTCACGCATATCTCTTGCAATGCTACGGCGATTTTTTGGTACTGTTTTTTAGCTATCAAAACCGCATCCTTTACTGTGAAAGTATACAAAGTATTTTTTATATTTTGCCCAACAACACACGTTATTTTATGACCCCTTTCCTTGTACGTGTATTGGTGAACCAGACCTGGGCATTAGTTGAAATGATTTGATAAATAATTTTGACAAATGAGTTGCTGTTCATATGTGTTGACGCTGGTGTTTGTCACAGACAATATGATGTAACTAAAAATATAATATAAGGAATGCCAGACGCCAAAATGTCGGATAATAAAAGCTTTTTCTTCGAAGAGCGATGTCAAACAAACAGTCTTATCGAGCGTTACAAATGTATGTAACTTATATGCTTTTATTCATACAGACTTAGACTTAATTAAAAATGAGATGTTTGAGGGCTTGTAATTGGAAAATGATTGGACCTATAAAACGAATTTTGGTTGGAATGAGTTTCCTATCAAGGAAATTCAATTGAGTATTAGAAACATTACGCTTAGATGTCGCCATCAGTTACTGTATAGGAAATAAATCATTTTATGAAACAGTTTAAGTGCCGCAGGAGGCACGCTGAAAGAACAGTACAGCGAGTCATTCGTAGAAATAGCATTGAAAATCAAATAATTAGAAAGTCCTTTATTCCCTTTCCGGTGACTAGCCCACTCATCAGAGCTGTCGCCTTGATATCTTTAATCAGGTGTATTTTAAAAGCTTGGTTTATCAAAGATATGTCGTTTATTTATCAACTTTTCAGCAGTATATACATTCTAGAAAAATCCGTGAATTGACATACATTTCTTCATTGATTAAATTCCGTTAATTCATGAAAATTTGCGTGTTGATTTGCTGTGTTGAAAACACGGAAAGTTTAGCAATCTAATGTAAAATTATATGGAATCCTCCAATTTCAATTCCATTTTCTACAAATCACAGGGATATTCCGGCACCTCTGCTGAAATCCCTTTTTGGTTTTGGAAACAAAATTTTTACACATGCCCGTTTTCTTCATATCCCAGAAACTTCATAAACCTAAGCTCAAAATGTCTCGAAATTATCCAGTCACAAGACTGACATTTCGTCAAATAACAAAAAAAAATCTTCAATTAACAGGGGTGTCCGGAGTTTATCTGTCAATAATTCTTACGTTTTATGACGAATTTTTTTTAGAGCATAGTTATCTACGTCTTACATTACTATATAGATATGCTGCATTCTGCAGTCATAAATACAGTTCTTATAATTCAGCTTTAGAAGATGTGTGAAAGGGCAGCATTTGAACATTGTTTATAAATTATTAATAAAAGTATTTTTTTGGAAACGGTAACTGATAACTTTTTTTACTTCATCTCTAACACAACCTCATATAGCGACTTGTGGGGTCTTCAGATGGTGCTTTTTGTAATTATTTTTATTTCACAATTGATTTTCTCTGAGCTAAAACATATGTCAGCAAAATTTCGTTACATTAGAAGCTGCTGTTTCCAAATTCGCTTCCAGAGATCTCATCTTTAAGTATATCCACTCTGTACATCAAAACAAGGCAGACAGAAAATAAAATCCAATCGTACAATTCTAAAATTATGAGTTCATGAAATTGTCAGTTTGGAATAACTATCAATGAAATAGTATTTAATTAGTACAAAGGTGACTCGGTGTGGCGATTCGCTTTTTTGTTAAACTTACTATCTATGAATTGTACTGCGTATTTATTTGCTGTTAGCTAGGTTAATTTTTTTGTTAAGTAATCAATCTTATTTCAAGTACTGTTATATTTCTGCAGTTATTTTTATTAGCTTGAAAAACAAGAGCAAAAACAAATAAATAATCAGTTTACCTCTACTCAAGAAATACACTTCATAAAATCGTAACATTTATTACATGAAAGATTGTTACTTCGAGATTATTGTAAAGTTTTAAAAGTTAAAGTATTCTTGGGCTTCAAATACATTTTGTGAATACTTATTAAATTCGTCATGTTCTTAATTCATAAGTACCAAATATTATAGTAATTTAATAGAATAGTATTAAATTTATAGGTATTATATCGTTATTCTAGACATTTTCTGAAACGATAAACAATTCATTTGATAAGACCTGTCACATCCTTCTAAGCACGTTTCCTAGATATATTTTGATTAAATTCATAGTTAACTGTGAAGCAATCTTTGTTTACTATCTTTCTCCCTTAATGGGTGGTATATTATTTCACGGTCACAAAATGGCATGCAATAATTTTCAAGGACAGAATGAAATTTCAGAATTTCTAATTTAAATCCATGTAAGTGTTATTAAGGATTGGGTTCATAATCAGTGTTATACGATATTTTCTGTTCTGACAGATAAAGTTAGCGGACTTAAACTAAAATATCTTAACAACTAATTACACACGGTTTTCAAAGTTATTTGTAAGATAATATTATAATAACGTCATACACCTTAATTAAATTATTTTGTTAGATTTGCAGTTTAATTAGGTGGGAAAATAAGTTTATGTGTGAGTGATTATTACATTTTGGTAAAGTAAGTTTCTAATTAATGAGAGTTTTGACTCAGCGTTAAGAAAAATAATGTATTTGATAGTAAAACTTTTACGCAGTAACAAAAACTGTCATTTTGGGGCAGAAAACAACAACAACAAGTAAAACTGCCAACGGGGAAGACACCAAACAATCTTTTATTTTACGGAGAAAGATCTGTTTCTTACGAAATTTTTACTTTTAAACCGTGAAACTATTTTTGCGATTTAATTAAAAAACAAATATAAATCATCAGGAAATATACATCTAATAAAGATTAATAAAGGAAATATACATCGAATACCCTTTTAAATAATAAAGAGTGTTTTATCTGCATTCTGGATTACATGATTTTTTGCCTTTTTTGTTTTAGTCTGTAGCTTCCATTCAAAACTGCTATAAATTTATTAAAATTCCCCAAAACTCCTCCCCCCTTCTATCTCTAAATTTACGAAAAAAATACTCATGCTGACAATTTTATAGACTTTTCTATATTTATCAATATGCACTGATAAATGTAGATTGTGGATTAGCTTCATGAAGAAGTAAAATTATTTGGTCTGTGGGATATGTTGTGTCCAGTCCCCAGAATATCAGTAAATCGTGTCCTTAGTAAGTATGGCAACTGGCAACCAAATTGATTATCACACTAACTTGTTGCTTTAGACGGGCACCTATTACTTAATCCAACATATCTTATGCAAATGATGACAATATATCCTTTTTTTTTTGGTTATTTAAAATCTCATGAATATGGAGATGCTTAGAAAGAAAGTTAGTAAGTTGATACATTCCAATCTTTTTCAAAATTTGATAGTTTGAAGGTCCTGCTTAGGTACAAAAAAGCCCCGTATGAAATTTGGGCTGATATGCATAAACATAAATGTTTTAGCTGATTGAATTTTTCAATCACGTAATAAATCGACATAGAATTGATTGTGCATAGACATAGAATTGCTAGTGATTTTCGGATTTTTTCCATTACATGTGCTATAAGACGTTCCTTCGTGCTAAATTTCAAGATTCTAGCTGAACGGGAAGTACCCTATAAATTTTGAGAGTGAGTTTCTATGCGTTTGTTAAAGAGGGATTTTTTTTTTTTCAGGAATGGCTGAAGGAATCAAGTCGAAATTAATATATAATAATAAGGTCCACGGCCCTATTGTTTTGTAAAAATTTTGAGCATCTAACTGATGCAATAAATAGTTACGGTCTTTACACAACTTTTTTCACACAAATTCACGAGTTTTTCACGTAATAAATCGACATAGAATTATAAATTAATGATTTTCGTTTTTTTTAAACTGCATAAAATTATAACAAAATAATTTTTTTTACCTCAAACAAAGCATATTATTTTCCTCAGTTTTATATTTACAAATACTAATTTGCCCATTTTAAATTTTATTTTGATATAAAATTTATAAGTATATAGAGATTGGGGCAAAAATTATCAAGAAAAAGCACTGATGAGTTCATCATGACCCACCCTGTATTACCAATAAGCGTGGCTTTACTCAAAATCCTCCAGACAAATCAAATGTTATTTGTCGTATGTACCTACTCTCTCATAAAGGTACTTTGCTTTGTAACGGAATTAGTTTTAATCCTTTCTTTCTCAGTCTTTTATTCATATTTATTAATATTTTTTGTATAGAAAATTTTTCAGTAATGCATGCTGATCGCATTACAATGCATCTCAAACATAGTTTTGTAAATAATGCGTATTTGTCTATTTATTTATCAATTTAAACAACATACAAATAACCAATATGAATTTTGAAAAGTGTGTATCAACATATAGAGCGCCTTTCATAAGATAACCTTTTTTTTTTTCAAGTGGAAGATGAAAAAAAAAAGTAAACTAGTAAATAACAATACGCATTCTTACGGCATAAACCATAGTAATCTTTTCAGTTTATATCAATCTGTTAAAATGTATATAGCATAAATAATAATATAAAAATAATAATAATATTTTTTCAGAAACTAGTTATTCTATTAGTATTTCAATATCTGTTTTATTTCATTCTTATTCCAATAAAATATAGCTCATTGCAACGAATTGAGAGTAAAAGTGGAAATCTCCAGTTAAACAAAAGCATAAACGATTATTTTCCTCATTACGTATGATGTTCCTTATGTAAGTGCTTATTACAAAATACAGGCTGTTTATTTTACAAAAGAATTTATTTATATTCTTCATTGTTCTCGCAAGAGCTATTACATCACTAAATATTCAATACTTTGACTTTGAGTAAATTATTCATGAAGAACTTATAGACTTTTCTAACATGCATGGGACATACTTTCATGTTAAAGATAATAAATATAAAGGTAGTCGATAATAAACTCCGCATTATCAATCGATTCGTACGGTTAAGAAAGTGATTTAGCTAAAAAATAACAGCTATGAAGGGCATAATAGTTTTATTACGTAAAGCGTTAATGTGCTTTTATTATGTAAAACGGTAGTGTTATGGTATGTAACGTTAATGGAGTGGGTGAGAGAAATGCGTAATCCTAGTTTTGAGAAAACTGATTTTAAAAGTATATCTTAGTAATTAAAGTGCTAATAACTATCTCGTTAGCTCTAAAAGTTTCCTAAATATTTGGTGAATATTACTTTTTCTAATATACTTTCGAAAAGTGCTAAGATGAAATATTTGTAATGTGCAAAATTATGGATGCGTGAGTACAGCGATTATTTGCGTTAATATTAAATTTCGGGATAAAAATGTTTCTTTTTACAATTTTTTATTTAACCTAACTTGGTTTTTGTATGTAAAGAGGGAATTTTGTGATCGATTTTTAACTCACTTCCTGATAAGCTAGAATTATAAAATTATGTGTGTTCTGTAACCCGGTTAGCCCGGGTTGGATCTTCCAGTATAAAATAAATCTAAAATGTGACAGTGATAGTTATATGTTTGTTATTTTGTGGTGCTACAATCATAGATGTTCTGGCATGCCTTCCTCGCATATTATACGTGGCACTGGGATACAGTTACTCAAGATGGCAGCACCCTTTGTTTAGTGTTTAGGCAAATGGACTGTATGAATTTAACGATTTATGAAAAATTCGACTAATTAAATGTAACTATAACCATTTTTGTTAACTAACAATTTTTACGGAGTTCCCCATGGAGACTAACGCACGATACGAACGACAAACAACTTTTGGTTTTACGTTTTTAGCCAAGCGATCTTAGAAGCCAAGAGTGGCACCAACACCCATATAGGACAATTGGAAGTTGGAAAACAGAAATATTGTTATTTTTCACATTATGTTTTTGTCTGTAAGGTATTTTATATTTTTGTACTCGATTTTTTTAGTGTGAAGGTGTGAAATCAATAGAAAATCATTGCCGCATGAGAGTAGAAGACGTTGAAGCTTGTTCAATGTTTGAAATATTCGAACTATCGTTATGTAACAACTTTATAAAGAACTAGCTGTTACCCGTGACTTCGTTCACGTATCATTAAAAGAAGAATAAATGCATTAATTATGCAAAATATTTCATTCCCGATAATAAGAAACGTAAATAATTAACTAACTCTTTATCACATTCCATACGAGACAATACAGTATTTCTATGTTATAAAGACCTTGACATAACTAAGTTTAAAAAAAGTGAAATTTTGTGACAAATAATCACGCAACCAATCGGAAACTTCAACCAATGAAAAAAGGCGGGCCAAATAAAATCGTGGAAATTGGCGAATTGTGTAAAAACATATGTCAAGTTTACCTGGTAAACCATTTACTTTTAACGCCTTGCGAAACGTTTTAATAGCCATCCTTCAAAGATAATGGAAATAGTATATTCTTTTTCATTAAATTCAATTCTTGTGAATAGGGACCAATTATTCTAGACCTAAATCCAAAAAGCTTAAATTTGCCTCCTTGAATTAATCTATAATTGAAAAAAAAATATCTTTATTTCTAAATGAAAATATGTTGACAGACGATTTTTGTTCTTTAGAATAAATTGATTCATAAAGTTTGAATGTTGGAAAATACGTTTTTATTTTTCAAAAATTTTACTGTAATCACGATTTTTTTTTTCTTTCACCATCTATTCAAATTGAAAATAATTCTTTTTTTTCAGTTTTAATGAGAAAAAATATATTAATCCGTTTTATTTCTTCTTTTTTATTCACAAAGGACACGTTCACAGACCGAACCTCGAGTTACATAGGGTAACACATGGGTAACCCGAAGCGTTCAGAGAGCGATATCACGTGACTTTTTGCGAGTTACCCGTAGCGTTCAGAGCTGGAAATTACTCAGACTTCTGGTAATCCACATTACTTGGAGAATTTTGTTGGGTAAAATGATCACGCGGTTGGGAAATCTGATTTGTTTGTTTGCTTTATAGCTAACTGCAACTGTTAACTGTTGTTCTTTATGACCCCTACACTCTGAAAAAGAAACTGATTAAAACTACAAAACATATTTTTGGAGTATATTTTGTTGTTTTAGCAAAATTGGAGTAAAATTGGAGCATTTTACTTCAATTAACATAACATTTTTGCTGACGATACAAATTTTTTTTTTTTGGAATTGCAAAAATTGTTGATTCAAACAAAATTTTTATTGACCCATATTTAAACAAAAATTTTGTTTAAATATAGGTCAATGGAAATTTTGTTTGAATCAACAAAATTTTTTGGTTGTTGAAAACCACTTTTTTTTGCAATTCCAAAAAAAAAAAAAAAAAAATTGTATCGTCAGCAAAAATGTTTTGTTAATTGAAGTAAAATGCTCCAATTTTACTCCAATTTTCCTAAAACAACCAAAATGTACTCAACAAAAATGTTTTGTAGTTTTAATCAATTCCTTTTTCTGAATGTACTGTACACTTGAGTCCTGAACATTTGATTGGTCTACCTTTAACAGGACAATGATATAATTGCCCAACATCGGCTCGGATGTTTCCTGAAATGTTTGTACAATTAAAATGTAATGGTAGATTGGTTAACGGAAGTGTTTGATTGTAAATATATTTCCATAACTTTACCCAAAAGCGTTCACAGCCGTTTTAACCATACTTTACCCTGAGAAAATCAAATGACGTCATTCCCCAACTATACGAGTAACCCGCGTTTCGGTGTCTGAACGCGCTCAAAATTGGAATAATTTAGTTGCCATTTTTAGAGAAACTTCGTTAAAATTTACAAAAAAAAAAAAAAAAAAAAAAAAAAAAAATCTCAGAATTTAAATCATTTTTTTTTTAAATTCTGAGAGTTTATGACATACTCGGATCAATGATAACCGGTGTTAAGTAAATCGCACTGCGTTCGGCAATCTGAAAGGAGTAGTTGCGAAATAAAAAGAGGCGGTCAGATTTTAACATAATAGATTCGTATTTATTTACATATTTCTAATAATCATGGTGTGGTTTTTGTCAAAAAACTCTCATCTGTATGTAACTGATATTCATGCTTAATAATCGGTATAGATAAAAAAATTAAGTTTGCGTTTTAATTATGGCGTGAAACTCATCTACTTTCTAAACTTACCGATCCTTGTATTATTAATGTAAGGAATTGATTCCCGTTCCTTGTAAACACATTTGAAAATTCCCGTTTTATTTCAAATATGACGTCACTGTTTCCTCAGAGAAATCTCTTTTTAATGGCATAATTCTTGCTAATTTTTTTTTTCTGGCAATCAGGACGTAAATTTTAGCAGAAAACTCACATTTGTATGTAACTGGTATTCAAGCTAATTATTAATCAGTATCGATAAAAAATATTTTAGTTTTTTATCTTAAATATTACGTTCATTATCTATCTACTTTCATTATACATTTATATTTATGCTCCTTGTATTATTACGAATATTTGAAAATACATGTTTTATTTATGACGTCATATTTGTCCAATCCGAGGACGATCCTTTTCATAGTTCCATGGTCCAAGCGAAATCTATTTTTAATAATATAATTATTGTTCATTTTCCTTCTAATTATAAAGCAGTTTTTGACAGAAAAAATCTTTTTAATGTAACCGATATTCATACTTCATGTATAATAACAAATACTCCATATTTTTGTTTCAAATATCACGGAAATTCATCTTCTTTTGAATTCTTTTTAATTTTCAGTTTTCACGTGAAAATCGTTCAATTGAAAATTAATTGTTGAGGAAAACGTATTTTTCAGTATTTTTATTTATTGGCAACGATCAAATCCCTAGCAACGATAAATTTAAATTGTTAAATTGTATGGAAAAATGTCCATTTATTCTCTATTAAAATAATGAAATTTTTAATTATTAAAGAAAATATTTGAATAAAATAAACAAAAACCAGTCTATGTTCATATGAGGGTTATAATCAACATATATGCAAAGATACAGGATCATTAAATGCTCCATTTTGACGCTGGCTTCAGCCTAACATTTGCACACAATCAGGTTTATAATATTACTAGCTGTTACCCGTGACTTCGTTCACGCAACATTAAAAGAAGAATAAATACATTAATTAAGCAAAATATTTTACTCCCAATAATTAAAAACGTTAATAATTAACTAACTATTTATCACATTTCATAGGAGACAATACGGTATTTATTATTATAGGGACATTGACGTAACTTAGTCTTAAAAAAGTGAAATTTTGTGCCGAATAATCGCGAAAATGAAATTGCAACCAATGCAAAAAGGAGGGCCAAATAAAATCGTGGAAATAGACGAATTGGGTAAAAACAAATGTCAATTTTACCTGATAAACAATTTTACTTTTAACGCTATTGTGAAACGTTTTAACAGCCATCCTTAAAAAAAAAACATTAATTAGAAATATTATATGCTTTTTCTTTAAATTCAATTCTGCCTCCTTCGTTTAATATATAGTTGAAACAAATCTTGTTTTCTAAATGACAGTATATTGGCAGGCAATTTTTGTTCTCCAGAAAAAATTGATTCATGATGTTTGAATATGTGAAAATATGTTTGTATTTTTCGGATAATTTACTGAAATCAAGATTTTGTTTTTACCATCTATTCAAAGTGAAAATAAATTCTGTTTTTCAGTTTTAATGAGAAAATGGTGTAAAAAATATACTGATCTGTTTTATTTCTCCTTTTTTTATACACAAATATGGAGTAAGTTACTTTCCGTTTTTAGAGAAACTTCGTTAAAAAAAATGGCATTAAATTTAATTTTTTTAATTCTGAAAGTTTGTGTGACATCCTCGGATTAATTATAACCGGTATTAGCTAAACCGGTAGTAAATCGCGTTGCGTTCGATAGTCTAGGAGTAGTTGCGAAATACAAACACATGGTCAGATTTTAATAGATTCGTGTTCATTTTCCTTTTCTTAAAATTATGATGTGATTTTTAGCAGAAAACTCGGATACTCGTGCAGAACGAAATAACGGATACTCATGCTTAATAATCAGTATAGATAACAAAACATTTAAATTTTTCGTTATAAGTATGGCGTGAAACTCATCTACTTTCTATACTTATTGATCCTTGTATTATTAATGTAAGGAATTGGTTCACACTCATTTTAAAACATATTGGAAAATTCCCGTTTTATTTCAAATATGACGTCTCCTTTTTCCCCAGAAAAATCCCTTTTTAATGACATAATTCTTGTTAATTTTCTTTTCCAGGCAATTAATTTCAATACTGGCATAGGGAAAATTATGTTACTTTAACGAAATAATATTAAATCTTTAGGTTTTTTCAATAAAAATTGAACTATTAACATTCGTCATTTTTTTTAGGTAATCGAGTTAGTTCTTTTAGTTTTAAGAATGAAAAATCACTATTTCTCGCTATCCATGACATCATTTACGACATAGATAATTTTGCGGAGCATATTATTGACATTTGCAAACCATTTTCTTTTTAAACTTCTTTTTATTTTTTTAAAATTTAAATAAAAAATACGGTATAGTTATATTAGCCGTGCGCAGACGGTAAAACGGCAAGTATTGTTACCATACAAAAGAAAAAAAAGTGAAGGAAAAAAACCCAAGATCATTTTATTTCACCAATCAAAGCATATCCGCTTTATTTTCGATAAATGACGTCATATTTGCCTGTTTCCTATGGTTACGCATATTGAAACATTGTATTATTATCAAAAACTAAAAAAAAGTACGTTTTATTTCTAATAATATTATGTAATCTTCTTCTTAATTCTTTAATTTTTTTAATTTCATTTTCATTTTTCACGTGAATATTTTTCAATTGAAACTAAATTGTTGAGTAAAATTTTTTTTTCGGGTTTTGAATTAGTTTTGGCAACGATAAAGTATTAGCAACGGTAAAGTAAATTTAACCATTTTAAAATGCTATACGAAAAAATGTCCATTTAATCTCAATGAAAATAACGAAATTTTGAATTATTAAAAAAAAATATTTGAATAAAATAAACAAAAACCAGCCTATGTTCATATGAGGGTTATAATCAGCCTATATGCAAAGATACAGGATCATTAAATGCTCCATTTTGACGCTGGCTTCAGCCTAACATTTGCACACAATCAGATTTATAATATTATTAGGATTTCCAGTTTCGAGGTGCAACCCGGTAGGCAAAACCGGCAATGTTTCTATAGGTTGAACGTCTTCTTCCTTTTCTCTCCTTTCAGTAAAGAATAAATTATACGAATTTTTCTTAAATCACTGTTCTGTAATTAATCTGAGGTTTTTCATTTGTTAACGTGAGTGCGTAGATATGTTTTCTTGATTTTGTTTTTAATTTTTGAATTGACGTGCTGTTCAAACTTTTAAGTAATGGGAGCCAAGTTTTCAAAGGAATAAAAATGTTAACTGTGAAAAACATTCTGAAGAAAGAGTTAATATGCCAAATTAATTGTTTATAAAAATTTTAGGAGTTAAACAGTTCTTGCAAGTCGCAAAATTAATAAGCATTTTTTTAGCTATGTCATTGCCTTAATTAGTATATGACTATGCATCTAGATCCATGTAATTTAATTTTTTAACCTAAAAATATTAAATACGGTAAAATGTTCATTAATTAAAATTTTAATATAGGAAATGTAAGCTGAAAAATTACAGAGTATATGCCACTCATATCCTTGGAATAGCTTTATCCGAGAAAAATATTTTAGGGAATTCCGTTTCCAAAATTTATCGATTTTCTATCTTATTTACCTTTTTATTTCTTTCATTCCATTTATGCTTTTTTAACGATCAACTATTGATAAAAAATTTTCGTTGCTTTGTATATTTGCAATGAGTTTATTTACTTAAAAACGTTTGATTAAATTTATTTTACGATTAAACTAACATTTCAAAGTAGAAAAGCTACAAAATAAAAAACTATCAAAAGAGTAGCTACTCTTTTAAATTTCATTCATTTACCATTTGTAGAGCAAATGGCTATCCCGATATATTTACTTTTGTAAATTAATTCAGACTAACTTCATTTCAGCTTTCCCTTTTTACTAGTTTGTTCAAATAATTCCCTCCCCCCCCCCCTTGCCCCCAAATTAACCTTTAATGAAATTTATTCGATTTCTGTTTCTTTCTTGATTTGAAAGTATTCCTTTTTATTTTTGCTCCGTTTAAGAAAAAAGCTTTTATTTAACTTATACCTAAGTATATCAATGTGATATTTAAAAAACAAAAACAAATAAAGTTTAAACGAATAAGGCTCTTTTTTTCTACATTTATATATTACATTTTGTAATTCTTATTCTTTTTAATTTATATTTATCCAGTGAAACTTGCATTACAAATGTGTTTTTAGTGAGATCCGTGACGAATTACACAAGGTAATGTGAAAAAAAAAATAAGAAGATAAAAACTTTAGGTAGATTTAAATTAGCTAAACAAGTTTTTATTAATTGTAAAAGTAATTAATTTATTTATGTAATCAAGAAAAATATTGATTATATAATGTTACTGCAAACATATATTTTGATAAAATTCAGTTTATTGGAAAAATATTGATGTATGTTAATAATTTGTTGGACTATTTATAAATATATCGCATGTTTTAAAATTTTTCGTGTTAATATTTACTATTGATATGTAAATATCGAAATAAAACAGTAATGTAAGATTACTTTGTTACGTTAAATAAATCTAATCAACTATTTGTTTAATACTGTTGCCATATTACATAACTCAGTAACTCAGTTAGGCCAACGTTATGTTAACCTGTTATGTAAATATAATACAAATCGCAACGTCATTTTTTTGTGCTAAGTATAGAAAATTGGAGTACCTGGGAATCAACAAGGGGATAATGGGTTGAATTTTGTTGGGATTAAACCTTTTTATACATAATCAAATAAGATCTGAAAGACGATTTGCGAGTAAAACAGGATTCTATCTTTTCTTTTCTTATTTTTAAGAAAATGATACTCAACAAACACATAACTGCATTGCTCAGTGTTGAATTTAGATATTTTTCTCCGGGTGGGATTTTTACAGATTTGCACTTTTAAACCATTTATAAATAGAAAAAAACTTCCGAGAGGGGACGGCAATCTGATGCACCGGGCCACACCGTAACCCTCGAGAGGTGTCTCGAGGGTTACGGTCACCCGCATTAGCATACACACTTATAATGCTGACGTTACGCCATTGCACTAAGACGGCATGATGTTATAAAAATATTAAACAAACGTAACATTCCATTGGGGCTTACACTTATGTATAGAAAGGCTTGCTTATATATATATAAACCCATACATCACGCACGCAAACACACACACACACGCACGAAAATCTGGCATATTGTTGCCAAGCTTGTAAATATTTAGCAAAATATTGTAAAATTTGGCGACAAGCATAAGTCTATAAAACTAAAGCCAATTTCGCGGAGAAATTTTCATTAAAGTACTTTATTAAGATAACTCTCTTTTTTTATCGGCAGCTGAAATTTTATCATACTTGACAAGTTTTCACACGGTTTTGAGTAAATAACAGATGCCAAGACGCTTCACTGTATAGGACGTCTCAGTGTGGATTAGCCTCAGTTTAACACAATCTATGTCGCATAGTTTTTAAGCTATAGCGTTATAAGCAAAAGTTTTTGCATAATGAATTTTGAAAAAAATATATTTTGTTTTAATTTTGTATTAAGCGTGTCAGGAAAGAATTGTTCGACCATTTACTCAGGTTCGATTCTGTATGGTTGAAATGGGATCATTATACAAGCTTTCCAGAGCTTTTCATTCCTTGAATCAAATTCTGGCCAATTTTCCTTTCAAAAGTGTTCCAGAATTAATTTTTTCTTGAGGATATGTGAGAAAAAATTGGCTGATCCCTTAAACGATGTTTTTTTCCTTTATATTTAAAAAATTACAGTATGTGAATTCTCTATTTTAAATGTTAAAATTTAGATACAAACTATAATTTTAAATCATGCTATTTAAATATATCTTTTGGCTTGGATATTACGATTAAATGAAACTGACAGTTGATACAGAAAGGCTAAATTGAAATTTCATTGCACAAATGCAATATAATATTTTAACTTGAGCAAAATAGATCTTTTAGATGTATTTGTTTAGTTCTTTTCATAAACATTTACATTCGGCTCCAATACATTGAATAAGCTCACATTACTAAAGCAGATTGCATTTCACGTGGTTATTTTTCCGAGATTGAAAATGCAAAGCAGTTCCGGGAGAAAGCACACGTGCAGCAAAAGTGGTTAAAAAGCCATAAAAATGCAAACTATATCTTTTCTCTACTATTTGTGCTTAGTCAAAATCTCATTTCGTCCTCGGTACTATACTATCATTTTATATTTCCTTTAGAGTTTTAGGTTTTAAAGCTAAAAAAAAAAAAAATTACGATTTCAGACACCACAAATTGAAGATTATATATATATAATGATTGATTACTTTGGTTCCCAGTTTGATGATTTTCTGATTCATATAAAATGATTTGTTAAACATGAAAGCATGGCTTTTTCAATGGGACATGTATTTAAGTTATAAGAATATGGAACTATATAAAGGGGATTACATTACCAGATAAGAAATATAAAGTAACTAGCGGATCCTGCAGTCTAATAATTTTTAGCAATATCTAATATTTTTTAGATGCAGATTTAAACTTCTAAAGAACAATTAAGAATTAAAAATATCTGAAAACAATATGAGTCAATTCAGAATATAGTCCCATTTATTCCATCAAAGTTACAGTAAAAACCGATTGAATATAGCGAAAGGCACGCGAGAAAAAAAATTAATCGTATTTTAACTGCATTAGAAGATGACATCATCCGCTTCTTGAAAAACACGAAACAAAACAAAATAAATTGAATGCATTTAAAATAAATTTTAATATAATATAATAAAGCATACATTTTATTCTACACTTAAAATACCACTGCTTCAATCGATCGATAGAGTCTTTTTCTTCTAAACATTTCAATTTCGCTTTTTAACCATAAATATAAAATAAACCCGTGCGGAAAAATTATACTTTATCTCTTTTGCACTATTTATATTTTTATAATCATTGTTGAACATCATATAATGCGGTATTTTATTTTTGTGGCAACACTATTTTGAGGAAAATCTTTCATTTCATGTATGAAAACAATGCTGATTTAATTTTTAATTGGGAAATATGTTTTAAAGAAATGTGAGTATACTTATGTCAGAAGCCACTTTAAAAACCTTTAGAATGATACCTCGTTCGTTGTTGTGCGTTTCGTAAATTTATAGAGGGATGTTGACAACAGAAATAATACAAATGATAGCTGGCATGAACTATAAGCAGAATCATATGAGTAGTAATATTTCCAATTGAATGAAAATGTGTCTAGGCCGGGACTCGAACACAGAACTTTTGGATTTAACTACCAATGCTTTGCCAATTGATATATCTGGACGACATTCCAGCAGTCAACACAATTCACCCAGACAATCATTTGGTAATGACATCTGCTCTGTTATTTGAAACAGCTTGACAGAATAAACAGCAGGCAAAGGAAATCCAATAAACTAAGGATACACAATTGATGGTTCAGCATCCTAGCACAATATTGTTTTGGTTGGAATGTCGTCTAGATAGCTCAATTGGAAGAGTATTGGCAATAATAGTAACCCCATCCTTTCAAAGGTTTAGAGATTTGAACTGCTAAAATAAACAGCCAAAGGTTCTGGGTTCGAGTCCGAATTGAACACATTTTCATTCAGCTGAAAAAAAATCTTCTGCTACGTTTTATTGTAAGTGCATTATTTCCCCAGGTTCATTAGCAAAAATTGTTTAACTTTAGTGTACTATCAATCTTCTTAAATTCATAAAGATACAACTAAATGTAAATATATTGCTTGAAGGTGCGTAAAAACATACATAAAACATTTAAAAGCACATTAAAGTCCTTTTAAAAAATTCCAAAACGTTTTCAACCGAACTACTCGGTCATCATCAGTGAAAAACTAATTGTTGAGTTGAGTTGTTGTCTCTTCGCGTTTTCTTGCTTGCCCGGAATAAACTATTTTACTTCAAGGGTTTGGAATATAAGGTGGGATGGGAAAGGTAATGAATGATGTATTAATTCATTCCAGACTGCGTGGATATCATATTATAATACATCGTTACCGACTATTTCTTTTTTAGATATTATTTCTATAGACTCTCTTATGATAGCTTCCAGGTGATTATTTGTGCGGAATATAATTTTGGATCCATTGAAATCTACTTTTATACGTTCAGTTTGTGCTAATCTTGCTAACGCAGTGTAGGGTCTATTTAATATCAGATCTGCTTCATGTTCTTTTATTCTGTCCTGAAATTTCTTCAGTGTCATACCTACGTACATAAAATCTTTATCTTTCTTGAATGGTATAATATATACCCCTGATCTATTGATAGCCTGGATTGGGTCAATTTTTCTGTTTAACAAAACCCGCAACTTTGGGGGAGGGACTGCGATTAATGTAATGCCAAATTTAAAGAGGGAATGTCTCATACTTTCAAAAAACCTTGGGATGTTGTTAACTTTACAAAACTTCAAACTTTTAATTGTACCTGCATTTCGTTTTTCTTCATCTTTCACTTTAAATTTGTTTATGATTTTTTTCAATGAAACGGGATGGAATTGAATTCTCGGCAGCTATTTTTCTAATTACAACTAATTCTTCATTAAGGAAAAGGCATGAACAAACTTCAAACGCTCTTTTTACATAAAAATTGAAAGGTGCTAACTTGTAACTAATGGGTGAACTGCAATTAAACGGGATGGCGGAGTTAGATCTGTTAATTTTCCTAAACACCGTGCAATCAAGATTCTGATTATCCATATTTCTGATTAGTTGTACATCCAAAAAAGCAAGCTTTTGATTTTGTTCTATTTCTAGTGTGAATTTTATTTTATTGTCTAGGCTATTGATTTTATCTAGAAAGGAGTATAATTCATCTTTTCCGTGATTCCATATAATTAATATATCATCCACATATCTTAACCAGCAATCCGGACCTGGTTTTATGGTCTCTATGATTATATTTTCAAGAGGACATAGTTTAAACTCTGCAAGCAAACCTAAAATGGGGGAACCCATTGGGGCCCCATTGACTTGTTTGTAAATTGATTGTTGAAGACAAAAACGTTGTTGTTGATAATTAAATTTAAACCCGACTTGACTGTAATTGTCTGAGTGCAACGAAGACTCATACACAGCGCAGTATTACTTTGCCCCATATATAGCTACGATGGATATTAAAACCTTTCGTCAAGCATAACTCAAAAAATATTTAACGGATTTCGTTCAAATTTTTACAGCAGGTACCTATAAAGGTGACAACGACGTTTATTTATTACCAAGAATAAATGTCAAACCGTTTGGAAGTTATATTAAAAAAATAGATAGAAAAGCACAATTAAAGTACATACGTCACTAAATTTTGTCCGTACGTCATTTTCACCAGCGGGAGACTTTCGTAGACAATCGGAATTGAAAAGTTCATGGAGTACATGGAGCAAAAATATATGCACGCACTAATATTCAGCACAATAAAATATATTTCAATTTAATAAAAATGGAAAGTTAATCTGGAATTTTTTCTGTTTGAAAAGTATTAGAGATTAGTAAGAGTAGTATTAGTATTAGAGATTTGGCGTAAATCACACCATTAGCAGCTTTTTTATTTCGCGTGTGTATGTTAGGAACAATTCTTTGATGTTTAAATAAAAGGTTTCGATTTGTGGCATTATTTCTTATTTTCTTTTCCTTTTTAGTATTTTAAATGGAATTAGTGAAAGGCGTGTATTTTAAATTAAATGAGTGAAAGACGTGTATTTTTAATGTATGTATTTCAAATGAAATCAGTGAAAGATTTATATTTAAATGAAATGAATGCAATATGAAGATGTTATGAGAAAAATATTTGGCGATTTATCAACTGCGCCAAGTTAACATAAAAGTACCAATACATATGTGGGTACTTCTCTATTATCCCGTCGACCACTTTTCATAACAAAAAACTATCGCCAAATAAACGGGAGAACGTTGTCATTGAAATATCAAAATACATAAATAAATAAAATATAAGAATTTAAGGACACAATTGTTATTTTAATGAATGAAATAACTAATAAATCAGTAAAACATAATGAAAAATACACGCAAATGTCGCGTTAAAAATCACTTGATGACGTAACAAACACGTATATTGCTTCTGATATCAAGTAAATGGGACTGCATTTTTGGCGTTTAATCTAACAGTTTGGCGATAGTTTTTTGTTATGAAAAGTGGTGGACGGGATAATAGAGCAATACCTCTATGTGAAATAAAACAAGGCACAGATGTCATACACGCACCACGTTGGCGCGATTTTTCTCTCCACCAGCTTGGGGAAAACTATATTTTTGAATATTAGTTACAAATAGTGTGACAAATAGTACACGTGATTTTTTATTTCAATATAAAAATAAAATAACATAATAAATGAAACAGCTTCTATTATTTTAAAAAAGGAAATAAAAATAAATAAATAATAGTTTGATATAAATAAAGGCGCGGATGTCATATACGCACCACATTGGCGCGATTGCAACAAAATGGCAATTTTATGCCTCACATGGTAACCCGGTTATTTTGTTTCAATTGTCGTTTATTAACTTTTATTTTTTATTTAAATTCTATAAATTGTTTTTATTATATATATCAATATTTATTTATATCAAACTATCATTTATTTATTTTTATTTCCCATTTTTGAATAATAGAGCTATTTCATTTATTACGTTATTTTATTTTTATATTGAAATAAAAAATTACATGCTATTATTGTATGGTATTTGTAACTAATATTCAAAAACAAAGTTTTCGCCAAATTGGGGGAAAAATCGTGCCAATCTGGTGCGTATATGACATCTGTGCCTAAATTAATATTGATATACATATAAAAATAATCTATAGAATTAAAATAAAAAATAAAAGTAAACAAACACAACAAACAGTTTTCGCCAAAGGGGCGTGGGAAAAATCGCGCCAACGTGGTGAGTATATGGCATCTGTGCCGGGATTTTTACCCTTTTATCTGTGCTTTCGGAAATATAAAAAAATTAAAAAATTCTTATATCAGGTGTATAATGTTTTGCATTTTTATACGGACCACTTCTCCATTTTAAGATTTTAAATGCTATTTATATCAGATATTTCTTTCTTGAGATTCCCACAACTGTTTTCCGGTAATTTTTTTAGTTCGCTTATTAATTGTTTACAATTTGCCCCCCTGACAATAACAATTATTTATCACAAAAAATGGGTACTTCTCTATTATCCCGTCGACCACTTTTCATAACAAAAAACTATCGCCAAACTGTAACGCTAAATAAACGGGAGAACGTTGCCATTGAAATATCAAAACAAATAAAATATAAGAATTTAAGGACACAATTGTTACTTTAATGAATGAAATAACTAATAAATCAGTAAAACATAATGAAAAATACACGCAAATGTCGAATTAAAAACCACTTGATGGCATAACAAATACGTATAATGCTTCTGGCATCAAGTAAATGGGACTGTATTTTTGGCGTTTAATCTTAGTTTGGCGATAGTTTTTTGTTATGAAAAGTGGTCGACGGGATAATAGAGAAGTACCCAAAAATGGCTTAGTTTTGTTAAATTTGTTTGTTATGTATTTTCATTTCTTATTAAAATATCGAAAATGGCAATAAAATTTTATTTTAGCACCGTACTTAATTTTTTAAAATGGCTCAAAAACATGGTTTAATAAACGTATATTTGTAAATATTTTAAAAAACATGTTTTTCCGCTCTCTAGAAAAAATTGTAAGATTCTACAACTGCCTTTGGCACCAACCAGTACATGATACGGAACTTTTCCCTATTCAGATACACAGAAGAGGTTGGTCACAAACAAGAGTAATGCTAGCAACAATATTGTTTTAACTCTATAAGAGTTAGAAACAATAATGATATTAAATTCCCCGATTAGCTTAGGTCCCGATTACGGAACTTTCTCCTAGAAAAAAAAACTGTAGAAGTCTTTTACATTTGTTTCGAATGAAGCTCGATCAACAAAGTATTAATTGATAATACAAACAAAACTAATATTAACATGGGGGGCAAAAGTTTGAATTTAAGTGTATATATTTGGAACCCTCCCCCCCCCAACCACCCACTAAAAAAAGAAAAAGAACGTTACAGAAATGAATTTAAAATGGCGTGAAGCCACCCTTTCTGACATAAGAAATTGGCTGCGAACCCGATTACGAAACTTTCACTTAACTTAATAACATGTATCTAATAGCCCTGAGGACAATTCCCCTTCCCAGTTATACGGACCTTGGGGCTTTTTTAAAAAGCTTGACGCAGTTCGGGTTGAAGAAGTTGAGATTTACTGTCAAATGACATAAACTACTATGAAAATAAAACTGGTGAATTATTATGCTGGTTTATGTATGTATTTAAGAAAATTGCATCTGATTACACTCTTTAGATAAATTACTCCTGTTTGCATTTAATAACAGATAAACGGCTTCCGTTTACTAAATTGTTTAAATATTGGGAAGAGTTGGCGAGAGATAGATAGACGTGTAAACAAACGGGTAGACAGACGGGTAGAGAGACGGATAGCGACAGAGATAAGCTAACGGGTAGTGAAACGAATAGACAGACGGGTAGCGAGGCAGGTGCAAAAAAGGGTTGACAAAGGGGTAGTGAGATGGGTAGGGAGACGGGTAGCGTGGTGGATAGAGAGACGAGTACAGAGACGACTTGACAGACGGTTAGAGAGAGGGGTATATAGACAGACAGACGTGTTGATAGACGAGTAGTGTAACGGGAAGCGAGACAGGTAGAGACACGATTAAAGAGTCGGGAAGAAAGACAGACGGATACTGAGACGAGTATACAGAAGAGTAGAGAGACAGTAGACAGATGAGTTCGGAGAGAGACACAGCTAAGACATACGAGTAGTTAGACTGGTAGACACGTTTGTAGCAAAGCATGTTATCAATGTGGTTTGAAGTATACGAGTTTCTATAAATAGTTATACAAATAAACAAAGGAATTTTTTTTTATTCAAATATTAAATATTTGATTTAATATTTCAATATTTAATATTTTATTTTTTAATATTTTATTTAGATATTTGTCACAAAGAAAATGTTGCAAAAATTAAATTAAATTTGCGTTAAACTACGCATATTTGATTTAATATTTCAATATTTAATATTTCATTTTTTAATATTTTATTTAGATATTTGTCACAAAGAAAATGTTGCAAAAATTAAATTAAATTTGCGTTAAACTACGCTTGCTAAAATACGCTATTGGCTGCAAATCTGATTATGTGACTTTAAAAATATCGTTTTAAAAGATCCGGCGTTTTTTTTTTTTTTTTTTTTTTTGTTTTGAGCAATTTCCGCTTAAGAAAATGAGATTATTTGCCAAATGTTATAAAAAAATGCATATGAAAACATAACAATATATGAATTTATATATGATATTTTGTAATTATATCATTTAATTTGCTATTTTTCATATGTTGTATCTTTATCTATCTCTTGTCTATCATATGTTGTATATTCACTTAGATTCTTGTTGATATCTTCTTTATATCGTAATTGTTAACTTTATGTTCTCAGCAATATCACTCAGACTAATCCCTTTGAGGGAAGTCCTAGTTTTAATATTTTCTGTAAACGTAGGATCAGAATCATATGGTATCCACGCAGTCTGGAATGAATTAATACATCGTTGATTATCTTTCCCCTCCCACCTTATATTCCAAACCCTTGAAGTAGAATAGTTTATTCCGGGCAAGCAAGAAAACGCGAAGAGACAACAACTCAACTCAACAATTAGTTTTTCACTGATGATGACCGAGTAGTTCGGTTGAAAACGTTTTGGAATTATTTAAAAGGACTTTAATGTGCTTTTAAATGTTTTATGTATGTTTTTACGCACCTTCAAGCAATATATTTACATTTAGTTGTATCTTTATGAATTTTAGTTATTAAACAAGGTGAATTTGCACTGAAATTTTAACTTTTTATTGATAAATCTTCTTATTTTGTCGGTAGACTTCAGGACAACTCTTCATTAAGTGAACCGACATAAACTTCCGTTATGCAGAGTATTTTCATTACTTAAAATTTCCTGATGATTTCCATGAGAATTAAGACTTTGAATTAAGACTTACGAATTTATTCTATTTCAACCACGTTGAGTAGAGAAAAATTGGAGCGAAAAGTCGAAAAAACCTTTTTATTTTTCTAACTGAGTGAAAAGGTTTTTTGTTTTTTCATTTAATTGCGAATAAATTTTCTTTCGATTTTTTGCTCTAATTTCTCTTAGTCAATGTGGTTGAAATGTAATGAATTCGTAATGACAATATAGCAATCGATGAGTAATCGAGTTCCATGTCTTGAGGATTTTTCTGTATAACTGCAGATCGTAAAATAGATAATACCAATAGATGGTATGAGTTAATTGTGACTGTCAGAGTCGTTCTGCATTGGTCAGATACTAGACGTTAATCCAAAGAATTGGTACGTTAAGCCAAAGGTCAGGAATTTGACACCTGGCCTAGACATTTTTTCATTCAATTAAAAATAAAACTTCTTTTTAAGAACTTTTCGCTCTAGTTTCACTCGCGAAATATCTCCCATCTTGAGTGGAGGGCTTTTAATGAAGTTTAGCCAGAACTCGTATTGGTGTATCCTTAGCAAAAGTGTATCGTTAAGTAATGCTGACGATAAAAGAAAATAATTCGAATAGTTAAAAAAAGCAACTTTTATTAATTACTGTAAATTTTGAAAAAAAAAAAAAAAGATATTCTTTTTTAAGAGTTGGTTTACTTATTATGTAAAGTGTCAGACATCGTTTTAGAAATGTTACAGCATATTTCGCTTCCGATGTATTTCGTTGTCATTACATAATAAGTAGGTAAAATAAAATCTAACTATAACATTTGAAACATTAACAATTCCAGGTAATACTGTCTTTATACAAAAAGACCCTGAAAAACCATACAAAAGTAAATAAAAATTAGCTTACTAGCGAGACATTATTTGTGCACTAGCGTAATTTTCAACAAGAACGAAAAATCATGCGTCAAGCATAGATTATGTAGCACTTTCCAACGCTTCTAAAATAATTTTACAAATCATTACCGTTTAATAAGCTGAAAGATGACATCTAAGTAAACAATTTGGAAAACGCATAACATATTTAAAAACGTAATTTCAGGAATTTTCAATATATACAATATTCGGAAAAATATTCGAATACTTTTATGTAACCCTGTATATGATCTATAGATTTGTATATATACATAGGATGCTAAATTTTCGTTTAGTTAGGAAACGCGTAGAACAGTTTAAATTCTCCTTCTGGAGTTTCTGTCAATAAACGGAAATGTGTTCGCGAACTTTTGTGCTGCCCTGTATAGGATCTACAGAATTTATACACACCACGTAATAGAGAAAAAGCTAGTTAAGATTAAAATCGCGTTCAGTAACTTAAAACGCACTTCCAGGAATTATTGTTAACAGACAGTAGAGAATTATTTTGTGTGTCCCTGTCAATGAACGATGACTGCTATACACACACTATTCTGTAGTAAGGCTCTTGTAATGCACCTTAGTAATATATATAAACTTCAATGCGTTTAAAATAGTGGTACATTATTTAAATAAGCCGCAGACGATTTTTCTCCATAGACGTAATGTAACGGAATTATTTTGACTGTCCCTGTAAAGTAACTCTAAGTGCTATACACCTACTATTCCATATTAAGCTTCTTCTAATGCATCTTAGTGATCTATATAAATTACAATGCGTTTACAATAGTGAAACATTTTTAAAATAAACCGCAAATGATTTTTCCCCATAGACCGCAATGTAACGGAATTCTTTTGAGTGTCCCTGTAAGAAAACTATAAGTGCTACACACTTCAGTTGAAATAGGGAACGTGCCATAGATAACGACAATAACATATAAAAATTGCAGAGCAATCCGAGCATATTTACGGGAGTTAGAGCACGGACAGACGGACAGACGGCCATCCGGCCAGACAAATCGAAGTCATAAGCACTTTTCAACTAGGTTGGAAAGTGCTAAAAATTGCTCGCCAAAATTAGTTTTCGGAACCTCAATTTAAGTAATCGAGAGAGTTTAATACTTATCTCCACTGAATGGCATGAGACTTTAATAAAAAATAAATCCGATAAATTGAACAAAATCAAATATCTCAATTCTTAACTACTGCTTACGCTAAAACAAACAAACAAACAAAAAAACGTTAATAGACACGTATTTTTTCCGTTAATTTTCGAAAAGTTTCTGTTTTTATTTGCCAATTTTCCCTCAAAACACTTAACCGTCACAAATGTAAGCTAAGTTTACTAGAAATCCTCCAATCTAAGCTGCGTTTCCATCAAAGTACGGAGGTGTTCGGCAGTTCTGCGGCCAGCAATTTGCCGCTTCTTCAATGAAAATTTGGTGTATGTCCTTCTCTCCTTCCCCACTCCCCCTCAAATTACGGAAACTTTACCATTCTCGCAATTAACAGAAATCCTCCAATTAAAACTTGGAAATTTAATAATATTGCTGGAGAAAGGCAACTGTACTGCCAAGGCTTTATACTTTTTTTGACAAAAAAATTACTTAAAATAATTTTTTTAATTGATTCAGACATTTTATCTCTTAAGTCCTTTACTTGTTACAATTTATGTCGAAATGAAATCTATATGCGTTAGAAATCTTACTTTGAAACTGTTACATTTTTAAGATAATCAGTGAATAATTTATTTAAAAATCAAGGTTAAAAATTCCAATTAATATTTTACATTTATGAAAAGAAAAAAGTGGAACAAATTCGAGAAACTTCCTTCCATGACTTCCTTAAAACATATATTTTTTTTTTATAATTATCTTTGAATGACTTTTTTTCAAAAGTGGCGCAATCTGAAATTTTAATTTTTTCGAATGAAGACGTACTTAATATTTTAAATGAAAATCTTTAATTTCAATGTACAGTGATAAAGGAAAAGCAAAAGTGTATCATTAAGTAATGCTGATGAATTAAAAAAAATTCGAATAGTTAAAAAAGCAACTTTTTTAATTACTGGAAATTTTGAAAAGAAAAAAAAAGATTTAAGATATTCTTTTTTAAGGGTTGGTTTATTTATTATACTGAAAAGGTTATCACCATTCTAGCATATAAAAAATTATTTTACCGAAAAGTTTCATACAAATAACATCATTTGCATAAAGTTTTATGCATATAAAACTTTATGCGTTTTTGTTTCGGAGTTATGTGTACAAATGTAAATAAATTTCAAAATCCAAAATAAAATGTGAAAAGGACTATTCGCACACTAAATATGGCATTAAATATCAAAACTAGAATTTCCGTCAATAATTCGAAATGTACTCGAGAACTTTTGTGCTGCCCTGTGTAGGATCTATAGAATTTATACACACCAAGTAATAGACAAAAAATGAGTTAAATTTAAAAACGCGTTCAGCAACTGAAAAAGCACTTCCAACAATTATTGTTAACAGACAGTACCGAATTCTTTTGCATCTCCCTGTAAATGAACGATGAACATACAATATTCTATAATAAGCCTCTTGTAATGCACCTTAGTGATATATATCAATTTCAATATGTTTGAAATAGTGAAACATTATTAAAATGAACGGTGAACGATTTTTTTCATTAGACCGTAATGTAACGGAATTCTTTTGAGTGTCTCTGCAAAGGAACTGTAAGTGCAGTACACTCCATTTTCAATACCAAACATGCCCTCAATAACATAGAACATTTGCATGGCAATCTGAATACATTTACGCTGACAGACAGACAGACAGACAAACCGAATTCATAAACACTTCATTCAACTATGTTGGAAAGTGTAAAAATAATTTTCATGTTTAAGAAATATAAACGTTATTATGAACTATTTGGAAACAGCAAGAAATTAAAAACCTATACGAATAAAAGTAGATAACTAAATATTTCGATGAAGTCCTTGAAAAGTAATTTATCTGCATTACAGATTGTGGAAAAGAAGGTCACGATCATTTAGTAACTCTCGATTGGGCGCAGCGTACCTGACAGGAGCGCTGACAAGGCTTAGTGAAGGCTGCCTCGGAAATTGCTTAGTGTTTTACTTGTTTTGAGGTTAATAAATGAAATTTTTTGAATCAGATTTTGAATATCCTCTCTCTGTACTTCATAATGAAGGTCACTAATCACTTTAAGAGATTTATAATTTAATTAATTACGTTCTAATAACGATTTTAAAACACGCGCATGTCAGGCGTGTTGCGTCTGAACACTGGAATTCAGAGGCGCGCCTGACGAAGTTAAGAAATTCTTTCTCATTATATCAAGCCATAATCAGGACTCGCAGCGTTCCTAAATTTTACTGCATTTCCTACCACTATTTCAAATCAAATATTTCGTGGTAGATTCCTTCAAATTCTGCAATAGAAGTCTATAATAAAGACATTTTAAAATAGTGGTAGCAAAGTGGGAAAATTATAAGAACGCTGCAAGACCTACATATTACATATCCTTGAATTTTCAAATATATAATTAACCTGCTTGCAATCTTTTCTTTCTTTTTCTTTTAAACAGTTTTCTGTTAGATTTGTAGTTGATATCACAAACTGATTTTACGCAAATTAATTAAATATAGTAAAATGTTTATACTTATTATTCTAAGTTAATTTCTGTGTATAAATGTAAATAAATTAAAAAAATAGAGTAATAAAATTGTAAATGGCTATTCGCGTACTTAATATCAGCTTTAATATAAAGAAGCATTCGTAAATATTATGTTGCAAAACTTTCATTGTGCAACATTTAATTTTCGTATAGATTATATTAAAAAACTATTTATCATACAGTTTTTAAAAAAAATTATTTGAATATGGCGTAAATTTAAAATCAAAATGAATAAAAAATCATCAATTACGCTATTGAATGAAGCCCCTGAAAACTAATTTGCTTGTATTATGCTTTGAAAAAAGGAAAATTACTCGAGATATGTTATTACATGTAATTGAATGAACCTTCTGAAAACTAATTTAGTTGTATTATTCTTTGGAAAAAGAGAAAAGAACTCAAGATATTTTATTAACAAATACTTTTCTCACCATATTAGAAAATATTCGTGAATTTTCTGCCAAACGTAAAATAAAGTGCTGATTAAATTATTGATATGCGAGTGGTTATTATCGAGTGTGGTAATCAATTTTTGTTTTCTTAAAATTAAATTTTTACCACAAAAAATGAAATTGTAATTATAATCCTATAAGCTTTTAATATTTATTATAAAATATATTTATTATTGTCAAGTGTGTTTTAATTAGTATTGGTATGTTTTTTTTTCTGAAAATATTAGTAATCATACTGCAATCGAATTCGGTTATAACGACGAAAAAGGAATCATAATATTTGATCATTATAACAGTTATCGCAATAACCAAATTTAAGGTATTATGATTTTTTAATTTAATTTAATTTAATTTTTTAATTTAAGGCATAATGAAACGCAAGAAATTGTGAAAATTAAATAAAGAAGTATTACCAAATCACTTTTACAAGGGCAATTTTATACTCCGAAATTCGCACAACTAATTACTAACTGTGACATAACATTTGTGCAAACATATCAAATTTTTACAGTCTGAAATTATATAAAGAAATAAATTATACTAAAGTAATTAAAAAATGACCAGAGGGCCCGTGCGAAGAGTTCGCACTGAAATCTAATATTTTTTAGGTACTTCTCTATTATCCCGTCGACCACTTTTCATAACAAAAAACTACCGCCAAACTGTAAGATTAAACGCCAAAAATGCAGTCCCATTTACTTGATGTCAGAATCATTATGCGTGTTTGTTACGTCATCTAGTGGTTTTACATTCGACATTTGCGTGTATTTTTCATTATGTTTTACTGATTTAGTAGTTATTTTATTAATTAAAATAACAATTGTGTCCTTAAATTCTTATATTTTATTTATTTATTTATTTATTGATATTCCAATGGCAACGTTCTCCCGTTTATTTGGCGATAGTTTTTTGTTATGAAAAGTGGTCGACGGGATAATAGAGAAGTATCATTTTTTATCAATATGTAATATTTATTAGATGCAGGTTTAAACTTCTAAAGAAAAAGAAAGGATAAAAAATATCTGCAAACAACATTTAGTTGTTAGTCAAGCCAGAATATCATCTAATTTATTCCATCAAAGTTAGACTAAAAACTGATCCAAGATTGCTAAAGACACGCGCGAGAAAAAAAAAATTAACAATCGTATTTTGAGGATGACGTCATCCGCCTTGGGAAAAACATGGGACTTAGAAATATAAATCTAAACATTTCAATTTCAAATTCGCTTTTTAATCATAAGTATAAAATTAACCCGTGCGGTGTTTTTTATAATAATTGCTGGGCATCATATAATGTGGTATTTTATTTTTTTGGAAACAATAATTTCAGGAAAACCTTTTATTTCTTTTATGAAAACAATGCCGATTTAATTTTTAATTTTCAGCAAATTTTAATCAAAAACATGTTTTAACGAATTGTTAAGTGGGCTATGTCAGAAGCCGGTTCTAAAACCTTTCATATGGTATCTCATTCGTTGTTCTGCGTTTCATATTTTTAGAAAAAGGGATGTTGACAGGAGAAATAATATATATGATCCTGTTATTAATTTGCTCATAATTTAAAAAGTTGTTTTTCTTTAAACTTTCTTTACTGTCCTTTTTACAATGTATAAAGTTCTTATTTAAAGTGATTCACTTTTTGAAAGGCTTTTTTTTTCCTTTTTTTTTTTTCAGAGCTTAATTTATTTAAAATGAATGATTGTAGAAAAAATAAGTTTTTTGTGATGTTTTACCTAATTAAGGAAAGTACAGGGAATACATAAAATGAAAGATTTTTCACACAAAACACGAATTTGCAGAATTTTTGGCTCCCTGTTTCCAATTTTCTCCCTTTAAAACTGAGTTTTCTTCAATGCAATTTTGTATTAGATCAATTTTTTCCTTCATTTTTGTTCTTTAAAAATATTTCTCTTTGTTGTATTCGAGTTCGATATGATCTAGTTTGATTGTAATTTTCCCCTTATTCAACAGAGCTTATAAAAGAGAAATTAAAATTATTCTCAATTTTAAAGTAACATCCTAACTAAAGGAGGATCCGGGATCATGTATATTTATGTATTTGAGTTTAATGATGTTACGCACGTCTATGACGATTTCTCTTTAGTCTCAAGATTCATTTATTACTTACCCATCATACGTAGTATAGGGTAAATCTTGTAATCGCTTTGAAAATCGAAAAAAATTTTTTGACGGATTTACACGTTTCAGACACTGGAGATTCCGAAAAACATATTTTTAGAAAAAAAATTTTGCCGTCCGTCTGTGTGTCTGTAAACGCTCTATCTCCCGAACAAATTGAGATAGAGACTTGCAATTTGGTATGTACTTAGTATGTAATAATGGAAAGAAGCCTATTTCATTTCAATAACCTCGATTAACCGGAACATTTTTTTTCGGACTCTCGAAATATTCGTTCTGATGAAAGGTATATAAAAATTTTCGAAATTGTTTATTTTAAAGAGTAAATATAAAAGACAATAAAAAAACAAATTTTGCATAAAACATGAAGTCGATCGGATGATTAGTTGCCGAGATATTTGTAATCCTATTTTCCACACTCTTCGATTTTTCACGACCCTGTATTTCATCCAAATTTCACTTCAAATATATATTTTAATTGAAAATTTGGCGCTTAATCAGATGCAATAAACCGCTAGTTAATAGGAGTATTATTTTTGGAGTTATAAGGAAAAACCTCTTTCAAGCAATTCAGTAATCGAGCCTTTTTATGACGTCATCAAGCCACGATTTTATTTGAATATCAATGCATTTTATAAGTAGTTTACACATTTTTATTTTAATATTTTACATTATACATATACATGATGGGTAAGTATTACGGTGGCCCCGCCCCCAACGACTAGTTTTTAAGGAAATTGAAATTTAACAGATTTCATAACTAAAATTAGACATTTTTAAACAGACGGCATACGGTAAATTTTATGAAAAGATAGACAGTAAAAGAGCCTAGTAATGACAATAACAAGAAGGAAAAATTATGCATTAAGTGTAGATTATGTAATACTTTCCAACACATCCAGAAAACTGTAACGAAACTTCACCGTTGAATAAAGTGGAAGGAGATATGTAAGTAAACAGTTTAGAAAACATTTAACATGTCTAAAAATCCAGTTTTAGCAATTACCTTCAACAGTAAAAAAAGTCGTCAAATTATTATTTTCGCCAGTAGATGGACATGCACACGAATTCTTTTGCACAGCATTGTATATTATCTAAAGACTTTTGTAAACACCACGTATTAAGCTCGAATTTAATTCAGTCGAAATACGCATAATACAAATTAAAACGCATTTCCAGCAATTACGAACCATTAAAGGGAATGTGCCTTGTTCTTTTCGTACCGTTGTATATTAATTTATTTATATTCCACAAACTTCTTTAAGTAGACTAAATATAGTTCAGTGAGAAAATGCCTTACACAAGCAAAAACTGCCCTTAAGCTTCCATAGTCAATTTTACTTACGAATTTCTTTGTGTACACTGTAAAAAAAAAATCTAAGGTTACTAAGAATTTTCTAGGAAACTGGGATGCCTAGAACTTTTCATGTAACTGTAACAAAAAAAATTCATGTAAAATTACTAAAGTTGTTTTAGTAACTGTTACTAAATAATGTTCAGTAAACTTACTAACGATTTTTTAGGAAGTTTACTAAAGAATTTTTTGTAAACTTACTAACGATTTTTTAGGGAGTTTCCTAAAGAATTTTTAGTAAATTTACTAAGGATTATTTAGTAAACTTACTAACGATTTTTTAGGGAGTTTCCTAAAGAGTTTTTAGTAAATTTACTAAGGATTATTTAGTAAACGTACTAACGTTTTTTCAGGAAGTTTCCTAAAGAATTTTTAGTAAATTTACTAAGGATTATTTAGTAAACGTACTAACGTTTTTTCAGGAAGTTTCCTAAAGAATTTTTAGTAAATTTACTAAGGATTATTTAGTACACTTACAAAAGATTTTTTTGTACATTTACTAAGAATTGTTTTGTAAATTTGTGAGGAACTCTACAGTACATTTACTACGACTTATTTAGTATTGTACTTAAGCGTGGAGTTCAGGTTGAGCAGCCGGAAAATGTCATTAATTTGATCATTACTAAAAGCTCTGTAGTTTCAAAACCAATTAATGAAATAGAATTTTTTTTTATACTTTCGTAAAATACTAACGGTTTTCAAAAACATTCAAATATCTATAAATTTAGCAATATTAATTAGTTAAATTTTAATGACAAAATTAACATTTTTAAAATATGAATTTTCAAATATGCATTTTGCGCACAAGATTTTAAAAATTCTACTGCAGATATATATTTAATATTGCATTTATATTTACTTATACTACTATATTTTACACTGAACCTAAATTTAAAAGTACATTCAAATTCATTTGCATAATTAATGACTTTAAAAATCATTGTTATTAATTTTAGTAAAAAAAAAAAAATGTGCTTATTTATTCAATAAAAAATTTTCTATGACAAAACTCAGGCTAAATTGAGGTTCAGTGTAAAATATAGTAGTATAAGTAAATATAAATACAATATTAAATATGTATCTGCAGTAGAATTTTTAAAATCTTGCGCGCAAAGTGCATATCTGAAAATATATTTTTAAAACATTAATTTAGTCATTAAAATTTAACTAATTAATGTTGCTAAATATATATATTTGAATGTTTTTTTAAAAACCATTAGTATTTTATGAAAGTATAGAAAAAAATTGTTGTATTTCATTAATTGGTTTTGAAACTACAAAACTTTTAGTAATGGTCAAATTATTGTCATTTTCGGGCAGCTCAACCTGAACTTCCCCCTTAAGTACAATACTAAATAAATCGTAGTAAATGTACTATAAAGTCCCTCACAAATTTACAAAACAAATCTTAGTAAATGTACAAAATAATCTTTTGTAAGTGTATCTGCCCCCCCCCTTAAAACATTTAATGTACTTTAGCAAAACAGTTTTTGGTAATTTTATTAAAGTAATGTCAGAAAAATTACCAGTGATTTTGTAGTATTGTATCTGAAACAGCTTTTGTATTCTCGCCAGAAAGTTCATTGCCACTTTAGAAGAATTATTATTGTAAATTTGCTAATATTTTTTTAGTATTGTATCGAAAATATTTTATTTACACTCACCAAAAAGTATTTGTAACTGTACAAAATTTTTGCAGTAGTTTACTAATGTCTTTTCAATATTATACAGAAAAAATTGTACGTAAATATTTTTGTATATTGGAGTTTTTGTAATGGTATTCTTTTAATATGAAATCGAATTTTTCAGTTTTAAATATCTAGAATGGAGTTTTCCTCACATATATCAAAATACTTAGATTCAAAATAAGCAATAAGTCCTAACGTGTTTCAATATTACCACAGCAATCGCCATAAGTCTTTGTATGTTATGGATAAAAAAATTGACTTACGTTTTACTATAGATATTTAAATATGTAGAAATTCAATTCGATATTAAATGAGCATTATAACAACAGCACTAAATGAGCAGAAGCTGATTTTACGATTTTTAGGTAAACTAAAATAAAGATTTTAATACAGCAATATAAATAAAATATCCTTACTGAGTTTATAAATAAAACAACTGGTGATATGTGCCCTGTGAAAAAATGGATATGACCTATAAAATTAGCTTAATATGTTAAAAAGTATAATTCCCCGTAAAATTAGAAATCTGTTTAATATGTTAAAAAAGTACGATTGCCCGTAAATTTTAAACTGGTGTCTTCAGGCAATATTACTTTTATGGGTTCATTCTGGGAGGAAGAAAAAGGGGATAATTGCAGTGTTATCATATGGGAAGGGAAGGATTTTTTTTTCTGATTGCTACCACTATTTTCAAATAGCAATATTTGACGCATTTGATCTGTCATTATTATATATTATTTCTACTATCATTTATCTGGCAAATATTGCTGTTTGGAAACGCAGTAGCATTTTAAATAAAAAAACTGCCTAACTGGCAATCCTAATATTAAATGTGCTTATCCTTACAAAATGATTTAATATTTTATTGACCAGCAATCTCAAATAAAATATATTTTTTTTAATAATGCTTTTATGTAACCATTATATTTTAAAAATAATCTTCACTTTATTTAGTTGCAGATTTCTGCAAATAAATATGGTGATTTTTTTTTCAACGTGTTTTGTAGCTATATGAAAACATAGGTATACTCACAACTAAATGTAACAACAATCCTTTTGACTATGAATGATGCTCTGTAAAACTTGCCCTTTTTTACATTAATAAAGTATGTTTATGTAACATTTAACATTTTGGTCAAAATGTTCACTAGTCCTTATTCAGTTTTCACCTAAATTTGTAAACTCAGAAAATATAGGTTTCTGATGCTGCAAAAATCTAGGATAGTGTGATTTCATAAAATCTGTTCAAACATAAAATAAACAGTCAAATATCAGTGATAATAGAATTTGCAGGAAAAAATTCTTGAATGTTATTTCTATAATAAACTAGGTACAGCAACAATGAGAAAATAATTTTTTTTTTTTAGAAATTCTTCATCAGAAATAAGTTTTTTTTAAGGGCTGTACCCCTGCATTTGTTATTACTGCGATATCATTAAAAAAAAAAAAAAAAAAAAGAATATTAGAATCTTAATATACATTTATTAAACATATTTTTACAAACAATATTTATTTTTATATACATATTTAGTAAAATTATTTAAGATATATAAACATGTACAATAAAAATTTGCATTAGTATCAATCAGGCTCTGAATCTTTAGTTTGCACATCTGCTTCTTGTGGGGAGGGGCTTTGATCTTTTGTATTACATATAACCAAGTATTCCCTATTAAAAGATAAAACACATATTACATAAATATTTTAAATATTATAAAAAAATAAACACACAAACTGAGTGAAAAAAAAAATATTTTGATATATTTGTAATTTTCATCGAGTAACCCCTTTTAACTGATAAAATTAATTTTGACTCTCCTCCTGCATGCCTGTCAACGTCTATTACCAAAAAAAGCAAGAGATTTACAAAATAATTAGAAGATTTTATGGGACACTATTTTATGATATAAAAACTAAAATTACTAAGTAAATTGAAAAAAAAAATTGTTATCTAAATCATTACCTATATAAAATGAAAACAGAGCAAGAACTATTTAAATCCGAATATATATATATATATATATATATATATATATATATATTTCTTCACAACCAGGTTTCTTTTTTGGGGGGAGGGGGGGAGGGAGGACAATACCAGCCAACTTTATGAAACAGCAGATTTCCAAAATAAATTCATAAAATTTTCTGAGGCATTGTTTTATAACATAAAAATAAAAGTACTAACAAGGATGGTGCATAGCAATTTTGCACAGATGATTTTAAAGTATGTTGTAGGTGTCATACACCTAACTACTTTTTTGAAAGGATTTTTTAAAACTGGTCTTAGTTTTGGAGAATTCGGGAGTTAAAACTCAGCATACGTTTAAAATACTCTTTGTTTAAATTTCTGGAAGTGCCGCACTCGTCGACCTAACCAGGTAACAATTGGCGGGGCGAAGTGGGGGGGGGGGACACCGGAGATACATAATATGATTAAGCTGTCACAGACCTTCTCAACGATATATGACATGAGAAGTGTCAATAAATTTAGAAAAGTGCTTCTTGGAAAAGGGGGGGGGGGAAATTAACAAAATTTGTCAAACGGGCACATAAGAATCAAGAAAATAGTTCATCATACATGTAAAAATCATTAATTTCATCTATCGGTTGCATAAGAATCCTTAATTTCATCGGTTGGGTGCAGAAAAAAATGTCGTCAATCAAACATGTAAAAATCATGTGTTTTTCAATTTTCCCTTAAAAAAATTCATGTTTATTTCTCATTAATGTAAGAAAAGTATAACTTTTTTGCATTAAACTTCACCTGATTTACTACACGCAGTTAAAATATGATCTATAATTTCACAAAAGATGTAAACAAACTGTATTTACATAACACAAACTAAGTACATATATGCATGCGAGTGATCGACACCATTGAAAATGGAAATTGCATAAAATGAAGGACTTTTTCTAAGATTATTTTTCAAATGTAAAAATTTAAGAAACATAGTATGTTCAGATTGCTTGCAACACTTAAAATAAGATATAATTTATGCAAGAGACACTGCTTTATATAAAATTTAGGTATTTTGAGAAATATTTTCAATTTTTACTGTTCGACATTTTTTAATATGAAAACAAAATTGAATTATTATAAAACATATTTAAATTTGTTTCGGATGACAAATACAATTGTGGATAAACAATGATATTTTACACTCATGCTGTGAGTAACAAACTGAAAATCAAGGAGCTTTTCAGAAGTTGCAAGTCAAAACTCCATCAAATCAGAATTTTTCCTTAAAAAAATTCATGTTTATTTCTCATTAATGTAAGAAAAATATAACTTTTTTGCATTAAACTTCACCTGATTTACTACACGCAGTTAAAATATGATCTATAATTTCACAAAACATGTAAACAAACTGTATTTACATAACATGTAGAACGATAGAAAATGTAGAACGATTGGTGTTCTTGCAGTCGAACAAATAGGTTTTAAATAGATTTAAAATTAACACTGGAAATCGTATTTATCTATTGGCTTAAATCGATTTAAAGCAAACATCGTAAAACAGATTTAACTAAATCGATTTCAAGCTATCATCGAAAATTCCGATTTAACTAAATAGATTTCAAGCCATCATCGAAAATTCTGATTTAACTAAATCAGTTTAAGGCAAAGGTGGACTTAAAAAAAAAAAAAAAAAAAAAAAAAAAAAAAATTAACCGATTTGCTTGAAAATTAAATGTGATTGCAAATGTAGTTATGTAAAAATAACTAAAATTTTAAGGAAAAATATTAATTATTTTGGTAATTATTAATTATTGAAATAATTAATTGAAAATGCTCTATGCGCAGTTCTTTTACATATAATACACTGATTTTTATTTATGAGATACCTTTCATATCTAAGATTAAAACTTAATTGGAATCGTAAAAATGAATAGAAAATATAATTAATAAAATAATAATAAGTGTAAAAACCAATTTTTAGCGTGCAAAAATACTGTTAATTATTCTTCCAATAAAGAATTTAGAGCCTATGAGTTCTAAAGTACTATTTATTTATCTAATATCCATTTTATGTACCATAAGGTAAATACATAACAAATTTTGAAGAACTCGGAAAATTAGGAAGGCACATGGAACATTTTGAAAATTGACGTTATATTCGAAAATTTTCATTTTGAGAAAATCAACTTTTAAGTCAGAAACATTAGTATTTCAATATTAATGAACATTAAATACCATAAAATAAATGAATATTACTTATAATATATATGTATATATGCATACAATAAAATTTTAACAATAAATATGTAAAAAACCTACATTTTTACTAAAATAATATCCACCGTTTTACGAGATACTTTCGCAGTAACGCTATACGCTTTGGTTGATCAAAAAGCAAAAATGCTCCATGCGTATTTTTTTCACATATAATATGGTAATTTTTATTCATGAGATACCTTTCAGACCTAATTGTAAAGAACCTTAGTTGAACTCGCAAACATGAATAGAAAATAAAAATTAATAAAAATATGCATAAAAACCAATTTTTATCATGCAAAAACACTGTTAGTTATTCTTTCAATAAAGAATTTACAGTCTATGAGTTCTAAAGTACCATTTATTTATCTAATATCCATCCCAATTTTAAAATTTACAACATAAAAAAAAAAAAATTATCTATATATATATACTTTCATATGCAATTTCTTTGTCGATGATTTACTGAATAGTTCTTCACTAACATAGTTCTAGTATTATTAATTTAGGCGTTAAAACCAAAACCAGTATTATTTCTGTCCACACCAATTTACTTTATTTATACTATATTATGAGTTCAAGCGCATCCTTGTGTTAAATTTTCTGTACTATATTAGCAGATACTCAAACTGAAGCAAACATTGCAGCAACAAAATGCATTAAAGCAAAAATCAGAGATAATGTCATAAAATGTACATGTGCAGGCATTAGGAGCACAAAATGCAGGTAACTTTTAAATATATATATAAATGTCTAAAAAAAATACAACATACATTTTAACTTTCAGTTCACAGCATATCTATATCTATCTATATATATATATATATGTAAAAAAAAAATTCATAAAAATATCTGTAAAACTTTTGAAGCACTGAAATTTACCGCAAACCAAATTCAGAGATCTTAAGAAAATTCGTTTACGTTTTTAAGACCAATTCTTTCTCTAACAATTCCGCAAATGATAATCATACAATTAGAAATTAAGCATTCTGATGCAACACATCTTTTACCCAATTTAGCTTTATATAATTTGTATGTTCAACATATGAAAATCTGTCTTTCTGTTGATATATTTCAATTCAATTTTTGATTCAATGTCACAAAATGTGTAAACACCCTCTCTCTTTCACATCCCTCGCCTCCTCCTCTGGAAATGTGATATACTTAATGATATATAACCTTTCAATACTGATAAAAACAGACGTTTGAATACCTATTGCCAGGGATCTGTTTAGGAAAAAATTGGGTCCTTTAAAGGACTCTTCACAAAATTTTTCATTTCAAAACAGGACCCTTCACAAAATTCTTTGTCGTAAAAATAGGCTTTTCACAAAATTTTTCCATCTTTAAACCAAACATTTCCCAAATTAATCATTCAAAAGTAAAATCTGACATGTCACTTTTACATATATAAAGAAAATACATGTATTTTACATACATATATCTCTGTAAAAATGTATAAACAAGAACCTGAATATAACGATCATTTCAAATTCACAAAATTAGGATTAGATTTTTCACGAATATAAAAAGTTGTTTCCAATTTCACTAAAACAGGACCCAGGGGAAAAAGTCTGGACAGACCCCTGATTGCTATAAAAACTTCAACTCATATAAATTAATTTAACTATTTATAAATAGACAGAATTAGCAGGTAAGTGCACCCTGTCATAATACATTTTATTAATTAAGTGCCTAAGATTGTTGTATTATATTATTTAAACTAAAGCTATTAATACTGAACAAAAAGTAATTTTAGAGATCTTGAATGATAAATGAAATGAGAATGTTACATTAAAAACAAATTTCCTTTTTCTGCTTTTTTGTCGTTTGGAAATATTTTGAATAATTTAAAAAAACAAGTACTCACAAAAGAAAGTAAACAGCTTACAGACCAGGGTTGTATTGGTTTCAACTATGTAAAAAATGTAGTTTTAAACATCCTGATAAATATGAAGATATGTTTTGACCAAGCGGTCAAAACAATTATTAAAATATTTAAATAATTTAATTTTACATAGAAAGTGAATGAAAACAAATCCCAATAAACAGAAGAAACATTTTAATTTTAAATTTAATTTGGAATTCAAAAGTAACAAGTTTGCCGAATTTTCTAAATTAAGAATCTATATTATAAACTAAAAACATGTAACGCTGACATATCAACAGTGGTAATGACCTGGGCGAACAATTTCATTTTTATCAAACTTATTAACTTTTAAACACCACTCAATTTCAAATTTTACACTGTCAAAAATAAATAAATATATATATATATATATATATATATACTTTCATATGCAATTTCTTTGTCGATTTACTGAGCAGTTCTTCACTAACATAGTTCTAGTATTAATTTAGGTGTTAAAACCAGTATTATATCTGTCCACGCTAATTTCTTTTATTTATACTATATTATGAGTTCAAGCACATCCTTGTGTAAAAATTTCCGTACTGTAGCATAGATACTCAAACTGAAGCAAACATGCATTAAAACAAAAATCAGAGATAATGTCATAAAATTTACATGTGCAGGCATTAGGAGCACAAAATAGAGGTAATTTATTATGTATTTTAGTTTAGTGCTTTTTAAAGAAATATATTTTTTAAAAATCTAGTTCTTTTTTTTTTTCTTTAGTCCCCCCCCCCCGCTTCATTTTACATTTCAAAGAATATTTTGTGAAACTGGGAAAACTAGAAAAAAAAAAAAAAAAAGAAGCTTATATTGTTAGTCATATATTTACAATGTTGAAAATGTTACAAGGGAAACTTAAAAGCATAGAATTTGTACACCATTATAATTTTATCCATTTACCTCCCCCTCCCCCCCTATTTTAGATTATGATTTTTTTCATGATTTTGTATGTCTCAGAAAGAGACAAAATGACATTAAGATTAAGAAAAATCTGATTTCAGTGAAAAAGCTAAAAACTTTCAATGCCTGTGTTTTACAAGAAATTTTGTAGTTTTTAATGTTTTAAAACTCAAATTTGCTAGATCTAACACTTAATATTTACCTCAAAAGCAATTACTATTTATTTTAAAGCTTTTAATGCAGAAAAAAATCCATATTAATTTTTTTTTTTTTTTTTTAAACATGTTGATGATGATATACATTTTTTTTATTATCAGCGTGTAAAATTGTTTAATAAAAGAAAAAATCTATAAATAGCCTACTTTTCACACTCCGATGGTTAAATAAGAGACGCGGATTTTTCTTTCTCCATTGCAGACATCTTTGTAAAGACGAAACGACGAGTCTGTTGAAATTTTCTACTTATTTTAGCGGCATCGAGATCTTTCTGGCTGGTTTAGAAAACATTTTTTCAGAACTGAAAAAAATATAACAAATACTAGTACAAAAAATTTATAAACATTGAAATTGAAAGAGAAATAATACAATAAATAAGAGAAAATAACTTACCTTTCAAAAACTTAGGACATTACAAACACGTGCTGAAACCTGATTTCTTCACGCCGCGCTGCAAGCAAACAAGAAAGGTATTGCTGCCTGGGCTTTTACGCTTCTGCGACTGCGTCAATAGTCACTACGTCACCACAGAAAGCATTCTAATTGGCTGATATGAGAAACATGAATATTTCATGTACGTTCACAAAGCGATGGATAACATTTTACCCGCGTTCAGGGTTGCCAGTTTGGCCTCCACTTTTATTTAGAAATTTCAAATTCATACCGGTAATTTGGAAAGAAGAACATTTACTTAAAGTAGTCACGGAATATCTTACATTAATTAACGCAACATATACTAATTTTTATTTCTGGTATGAAATCAGATTTTCTGAATAAAAATGGAGGCCAAACTGGCAACCCTGCCCGCGTTACAAATAAAATGTTAGTAAGCATACAGATTTTTGTAGCTTTACAAAAACTAGTTTTGTAAACTTACAGATTTTTTTTTACAGTGTAGCACTGTATACGATCAGCAGATGTTTTGCACACCACGACGGCCAGACAAACCAAAATCGTATACACATTTCAACTATGTTGGAAAGTGTTAAATATTCAATATATATTTCATATATTTTACATATATTTTCAATATATATTCAATATATATTTTCAATAGTATTTGAAATCATTAAAGTTTTATCATATACAACTAAATACTTCATAGCAAGAATCCTGAAAACCTTCATGTTTAGAGGAATTTTATCATCTAAATATAATATTTTATTACATAAAAATATACTATCTAAACAGGGTATGTCAGTTAATGTACTTTTTTTAATCAAAAATATTAAAAGCTGCACACCTCTATTCTTTCAAAGAAAATAAGAAAAAGAAATAATTAAAATATACTGATTATTTCTATACCAAATACCATAGCATTTTATCTATTCGGAAAAAGCAATTAGCTTTCAATTCGAAGAAAATTTCAATTCGAGTCAATAGTCCAGCAAAATCTTCAAGGGAACCTATTACTGAATTACTTCTGCTTAATTAATTATTTTTCCTTTTTTCCTTGCTTCTTCAAGGGAAAAGGTTTTATTCTTGTTCCAAGAAAGTCAGATTTTTGTTTCCTTGATTTCAGGGTTTTTCAATGTGTTACATGATGAATAAAACATGTTTCACTTTAACAAGTACCTACTTAATGAGCCGCTTCACATTTCATCCGAGATCGTGAAATCAAATATTAGGAAAAAATTAATTATATTCTATTCAAAATTAAAAGAGAAAAGAAGTAAATAAAAACACACGTTCAAATTGGCAGATTTTGTATTGCTTTGGCTATAATCAATGTCAGCCTAACATTGATCGTTGGTTTGCATAAAAATATAATACAACTACCTATATTGTAACCCGTTGTATTGCATTTAATTTGCATGAGGTCTTTCGATTGTTTGAGGAAAAATAAATCTAGTTGTTTTTTTATACTTTTCAAGTTTCCAGCTCTAACAATTCCAAAAAAATCGTAATTAGGAACGTTTTTGGGAACATTTCCCACTGATTTCACCTTTTTAAATTTCAATTTTTTTAGAAACCGTTCTTTCAGAGCATTTACATCTTAAAAGTAACAGCCACTCAAAATTTCTTTACCCCCAGCGATATCACAGAAATCGCAATTTCAGAATACTTTTTGTTCTTGTGACCTTTTAATTTTCGATTTTTTCTTTTTAGAAATTGTTCTGTTGTGAGTATTTACGTCTTAAAAGTAACAGTCATGTCAAGATTCAAGTTTCTAGTCTTAAATATTTTAATCGTAATATAGAACATTTTTAGAACATTTTCCGCTTTTTAAATTTTGAATTTATTAAAAACCATTTTTTGGGAACATTTACATTTTAAAAGCAAATAATCATGCAAAATTTCAAGTTTTTAACCTCAACAGTGTCGCAGAAATCGCAATTTTAGAACTGTTTTGTATCTGCATTCTTTTACATTTCGAATTTTTTAGAAACTGTTCTGTGGAAGCATTTACGTTTTAAAAGCCATACCAAATTTCAAGTTTCTTGCTCTAACAATTCCAAATAAATCGTAATTTAGAACGCTTTTAGAGCGTTATCCGCTCATTTCACCGTTTTTAAATTTCGAACTTTTTAGAATTTACATCTTAAAAGTAACCACCACACCACATTTCAAGTTTCTAGCCCAAACAATATAGCAGAAATCGCAATTTTAGAACGCTTTTTGTTCCTAAACCCTTTTCCATTTCGAATTTTTTAGAAACTGTTCTGTGGAAGCATTTACGTATATAAAGCAAGCGTCATGTCAAGTTTAAAGTTTTTAGACCTAACAGCTCCAAATAAATTGTAATTTAGAACGTTCTTCCGTTTAGAACGTTTTTCCGTTCATTTTACCCTTTTAAATTTCGAAACTTTTCTTTAAACCGTTCATAGTATTTACATTTTAAAAGGAACCACCACACCAAATTTCAAGTTTCTGACCTCAACAATATCACAGAAATTGCAATTATTTTAGAACTTTTTTTGATCCTGCACTTTTGTGATCATATAAAATATAGCCTATGTTGGAGCGGGAGACTATCACTAGCATTTTGCAACCATTATTTTTTAAATTGGCTCAGTAGTTCCTTAGATTACCACCTACATTAAAAACACATAAGCACACAAATGTTACTTTTTTATAATATTAGTACAGATTTGTCGAAATAAATGTTTAATGTGTGCAATTAATGTATCAATTAAAAGTAAGTATTATTTTGCTTAGTTAAATTTTAAACAAATATTTGTAAACAATTGTTTCTAAATATATATATTTTTAAAACACATATTTATTCATTTGTTTTTATAAAGTCGCCAAATAAGCGAAATTAGTATGCAAAACTGAAACTCCGTGGCGTAAATTGACAACCCTTATGTTTATTTAAATTCACTCTTAATTTTGAATGAACTATAGGTAATTACTCATTACCTATTATAAATATCGTAAAACGGTTTTCACTATCTGAAAGTAGATGTAAATTTCAGACGTAGTGCGTTTTTAAAAATAATCTGTTTAGGTCTTAAGTATTTTTAAAAATATAATAAACTCTGAAAAATTTCCAGAAGTGGAAATTTTATGTTTACCGTTCATGTTTTTTATATCATGTTTACCGTTAATTTCATGTTTAAAATCTCCTTAAAAATATTTAAAATTAAAGAAGACATTTTAAAGAAATGCACTACGTCGGCAATTAAAACCTACTTTCTGATGAGAGAAACCGTTTTACGATATTTTTAATAGGTTATGAGGAATAACCTAATTAAATTTTACCATAGGTTAATATGAGATTTTCCGATCGGGAAGAAGCAAATCTATTTCGGTAAAGTATGCCCATAAGCCATTCCCATCGAGCGTCTTGTACACACTTTAACCTTTTTGAGCCAATATTTTAAATAATTAAAAAATTACGATGAAAAATTAAGGCATCTTATAACTTCTTTTTTAAAATTACTTAAACTTTTCCCACTTTTTTGTGATTTTTTAAACGGAATTATACATTAATAATAATGGGGGGGGGGTGAAAATGAAAGAGCATATCTTGAAGTTTTAAAAACATTTTTTTATTTGGAAATTGGTTGAAAAATGGTGCTCTGGAGGCCTTTGATACCGGGGTGTGCAAAAAGTGTAGCGTTCCGCTGAACCAAATGAATCTGCTTATCTGTAACAAAAAACCAAGAAAACCCCTTAAAATTTAGGATATTTTGTAGACCTTCTCAGATGGGTTTATCAATTTTTTTTTTATCCTGAAGAAAAAGGCGGCCGTTCAAATTTTAAGTTGACGATTTTAAACAAACTTTTTGGATTTAAATCGCGCAAAAAAAATTTACAGTTCGAATATTGAAAAACGCGTCCGCGAGAAACTAAAAAATAGTACATTCTAGAAAAGCATGAAAATTTCAACCAAATCAGTCGATCCAATCTCGAGTTCTACCTGGTACCGATTTGCAAACCAGAGTTTCGAGAAAAACAGGTTTAAAATTTTACAGCGTTTTAAAATAAACATATATCACAGTGACAATTTTCAATATGTGTAAAATCATCTATATAATGACCATATAATGAATCTTCCTGGACTTCCTCTTTCTCAGTTCTTTGTTTCTACCTGCGCGTCGCACACAATACTCAAAAAATGAGGCTGTTCACTGCAACACCAAAAGGCGGATAACTTTTGAACCAATACGAATTTCGAAAATATTCTTTGCCACAAAGTTTTTGAGGTTTTAAGTAGTGAAAATATCAAAAAAAAAAAAAAAAAAAAAAAAAGTTATAACATGCCTTAAAGGTATAAAAAACAAAATAAGGATTTTACGTGCCCTGTATGTCACGTATACGTGACGTTCATCGCGAAGGGGTTAAATACTGAATAAGCAATATTATTTGGCATATAATTATATTTCAGTAAAAACACTATATATTTCGTATTTAAAACAATTTATTTTCAAGTTTATAATATAGAACTAAGCCTTTATCTAAGATTTTTTAAATCATTATCATTTAGAAGAATTTCATCATTATATATATATATATATATATACTGTGACAATTTGGGCCTGAAGATTCCGCCACAGTGCCACAATTATTTTATCAATTCATCTTTCTTTTTATTTTTTGTTTATTCCCTCTAATATGTTTTATATTATCGGGGTTCTATTTTCATTTTATTCTACATTTTTCTGGATATTATTCAAACAGGTATAGGTTAATTTTTCCAATTAATTTTTATCCCCAAATTGTTGTATGATGTTTTTGTTTTGTCTTAAAACGGTTATATATATATATATATATATAATAAAACTTTTTGTAAATAATAACACATGAAAATTGACAATGCATAAAGGAACCAATAATTATAATACATTACAAAAATGTATGCATAAAAAATATAACATTGTAAAGCAGTGGGTAAAATTACGAAAATTTATATGCTGGATTCAATAGTAAGCATTACAAAAAGCACGAGTTAAAGGAAACAGTAAATATACACGGAAAGTAATTGAATTAATAGAAATATAGAATAGAAAAACATAAATACACAACTAAATGCGCATATGCAGCAGTGGAATTATGTATTTTAAATTTGATTAACTTGAATTAATTTGCAAAAATATGGGCTAAATCTATATGATAAAACAATGTAACAATTACATAATGCTTTTATATATGAATATATATACTATGTACACTGTTAAAAACACCTGTTGTTTTAAGATATATTCTACTTTACATGAAATAGAGATTTTCTGTTTAAAATTATAGATATTTTGTTATTTAGCATAGATGTCGTTTTCGCGAAAAATTTTAAAATCACAAGATTCTTAACTTTTGTCTGACAAACAAATTAAAAAATACCAGAAGTACTACAAAGAAAAATGGAAGTGATTTCATATAAAAAACTTTGTTTTAATCATTCCAATTATACCAGAATTTTTGTAAAGAGAAAGACAAGAGAATTCGCACAGAAAACTCTGTTAAAATTAAATAAGATTTTTGTTATGCAGCCCATTCAAATTCCGTTTAATACAGATGAAGTCTGTTCTTGTTATACAGGATTGCTTTTCTATTAGATGAAGAAACTGTGTATCACAAAAATGCTGTTTTATTTTAATAGAACTACCCTGTCTGTAACATGGAGAAATTCTGCTGCATACAGAAAAATCTGTACCAATTCAACATCCTGTAAAATATACAGGATTATATATATATATATATATATATATATATATAACTTTTTTATTCAGGAAATTTTTTATTCATTTATTTACTCCAATTTAGAAAATTTAAACTTATCTATAAAAATATTAAAAGCTACAAACTTCTATTTTATCAAAGAAAATAAGAAAAAATAACTTTCGATTATCTACACGCTATAGCATTTCCACTGTTGAAAAAAGAAATCAGCTTTCAGCTCTTAGAAAAATTTAATCGAGTCAATAAACCAGCAAGATCGAGGAACCTATTACTGAATTACTTCTGGTCAATTTATTTTTTGTTCCTTTGTCCTTTCTCCTTTCCGGGAAAAGTTTTTATTCTTGTAATAAGAAATTCAAATTTTTGCTACAATGATCTTTGGCTTTTATAGATTATTTTATGATAAAAAAGACATATTTCACTTTAACAAGCATTACTTGGAATAATCAACAGCGTTTGGTTTAAAACCACATTCTAGTAGGAAAAAGGAATATTTCTTTGAAAAAGAAAAACTCCTTCGAAAAATACGGAGTGTCCACGTGAAACCTCGCTAATTTCAAATGTTAATTGTACCAATACTATGAGTCCTAGAGATTTGCGGTTTGTGGTATCATGAATAGCAACTAAACAAGTTTATTTTGCTGCAAAATGTTTTTTTTTTCGAAATAGTTAATTTTTGTTGTATGCTATGGTATGAGAATCAAATATTATTCTTCACCCTTCCCCTTTTATTTAATAAACCAAAAATTCTCCCTATTCATAATGTTTGATTATATAATAATTAACTTCAAAATAATAACATTCCTTTTAATTAAATTATTCTTATGTCCTTTATTCGTTTTTTCTTTCGGAACCCCTTTACCCTTTTTAAAAGAATACAAAATTCATAGATACTCTACTTTGTTAAATCAAGATAGCAATGAATTTTTAATATCAATTTCTTTTGCTGCGCAATATTCATTAGTTAATAAAAGCCATCTGGCAAGCAATGCAATGAAGTAACTCCTAGTATGGTATCATTAACTAGTATATATCTTTCGTTAGTCTAAAAATAATATAACGGCTGCTGAAAAATGTGATTTCGCTGGTCCCAAAATTCCTTAACTCATACTATGACCAGAGCCGTTGAAATATCCTTGGCAGACATTATTTTGAAGTATGTAGAAGTTCTATGCCAAAAATGGTACCCTTTTGCGAAGATTCTCATTGATGTTATGCTCCCACTGAAAGAATTCTCACCAACTAGCAACCCTCATTGGCGAGTGCTGTAATAAGTCGATTTCAATAATGCTAGAAGCAAGAACACACTTCTGCTTTTGACTTGCTGCTGCGAACACCGCAAATGCCCTCTTCATATGTCGTTTGGCCCTCTCTTCTGCCATGCGGCCAAAACATCTTGCTATGTAATAAATATTTTGCTTCAATCTATACTGGAGTTTTTCCCTTGCATCGTTGAACCTGTGGTCTATTGTTTAAATTTATTGCAACCAACTACTATCACATATGCATTATTGATATGTCATGTAATTGCCAACACGTGGATTGAGATTGAATATCGACTGAAACACATCCTGGACTGCTTAGGTCTTTCCAAAGAAGACTTATATACTTCCCCCCTTCTGGTTCTGGACTTTCTTACGATTAACGGAATTTTAGATTTTGTCTGACTTCGTCAGACAGTTGGAGGATAAGCCACAACCACAACAACACATTCTAAGATCTACAAACAAGGCCGTATCGAAGTGCATACATAGACAAAAATGTAACTTTTTCAGACAAATAAACGTTTGAAGCAAAATTAACTTGTTGTCATGAAATATCAATAAAGCATATAACAAAAATTAACTGTTTCGATTTTTTTTTTCTGTGCAACAAAAAAAACTTGTTGTGTTGCTATTCATGATACCGCAAACCGCAAATCTCTAGGACTGATAGTTTCCGTACAATTAATATTTGAAATCAGGGAGGTTTCATGTGGATGCTCTGTATAACTTTTGAATTCTCTTATTATACACAGACAACATAACGTTAGAATAAATATTGACTTACAAGTTATCAGTTGCATTTTAGGTTGAAATGGATGAAAACAGTTATCGTATTCATACTTTATGCTTAAGTAATAATGTATGTATATGACATACATAACACATGGGTTGATAAGTTCCCGGTCTAATACAGAAAACACAACTTTTTAACATAACTTTATAAATTTAATAAATAACATAAGTTTAATAATAAATAATAATAATTTAATAAATAATAATAATTTAATAAATAATAATAATTTAATAAATAATAATAATTTAATAATTAATAATTTAATAATAATAATTTAATAATAATAATTTAATAATAATAATTTAGTAATAATAATAATTTAATAAATAAATAGTAATAATAATTGAATTATAAATAACATTAACTTTATAACGAAAAAGCTCCAAACAGTGCTGAGAATCATCGACTCGTTGTTGTCTTTGGTCAAAAGTCAACATGCGCGGCACCCACTTTGACAACAGCTTTTTCATAGACAAATGTTCATTCAAAATAAAACCTACACGTTCCTTGGATATGAGCTATCTCCAGCTACTTCACTTTACGGTTCCCCAAAACGATTTTGTGAACTTTTTTTATGTTCTCCGGAGTAACCACCTCTTTTGCGTGGTGCATCACTGGTGTCTGTACGACCACGTTTAAATTCAGCAAACCAGTCAATAATGGTTGATTTACCTGGTGCAGTGTCCGGAGAACGCTTATCAAGCCAAGCTTTTGTTTGAACGGTGTTTTTTTCCCATCAAATAACAATTCTTGATATTCTTGTTTATCCATTTTTTGGTTTATCAACAAAGTCGTTCAACTAAAACCACTCTAACGTTTTATCCACACAGCGAATCGTTATGACATCTTTTCTGATACCTTTTAAAGGTTAGTATTTACAAAAAAAAGCATCGGTTCGGCGATTGCAACGCCATCTGTGTGCCAGACCGGGAACTTATCAGCCGATGCATAAAGCAGGCGATACATAAATCATATTTGGCTTGAATAAAACGGCATTTCTGTATTTCTTCATAAAATTTAGCCTAGTTCTCAATATCTGATGCTAAATCAGTGTTATTGAACCAGCTATTCGTGCACTGGCACCGATTAGTGTAAAAAATTCCTTAGTGGCAGTGTTGAATTCAGGGAGGAGGGGAGCAAATGTCACCCACAGCACCAAAATTTTCCTTTCGGAAGATTTGAGATTTTATGCTTATTAATGGTCTAGAAGTACAATTTCTCCATAGTGAGGAAGTATTTAATAATTAAAACAAAAATTTTAAAGCAAATGTAACAGATATATGTAAATCGGTCATTCTCTGAAAATTGGCTGTTTGTTTGTTTTTTTAAATAGAGCCCAAATGAAATTTCCCGAAAATGGATAAACCTTAATTACTCTAACTAAAAATCTTGTGATTTTCTTAATATGTATTTTATTGCATTAGATTATTCTTATTTTATTATGTAGTAATAAGTGGATTCATATCATAGCTTCATATATTAAAATTATGAGGAAATGACTGTGAGTGAATGAAGAAATATTTGTGAATATCATTTGTACAAAAATCATTGGGCTTAGATATTACCTTCAATTGCTAAACGTCTTTTGAAACACATTTCCAATAATAAACAGAAAAATACATTTTATTTGCTTTTATAAAATTTATAATACATGAGCGAATGATAGGTAATAAAAAAACTTACTCTGACAAAATACTTGAAAGCCATGTTTTAGCTACTGAGGAATACTTTTGAGCAAAAAACAAGACGATTTTATTTCTTTACTTCTATATAAACTATCCTAGACCTTTATAATGCATGTCTTGCCATTTACTGAGAATTAGGGAGAAATTTATAGTAATATGAGGGAATGATGTCAATTACTAGGGACAAGATTAACAAGAAAGAAAAATCATACACAAAGCATAGATTATGAAACACTTTCCAACACTAATAGAATACTTTAACAAACAATCGCTGTTTAATAGGGTAAATAAGTTATCTAAGTAAACATTTCAGAAAAACACAAAACACATTTGAAAGCCAGATTTCAGCAATTACCGCCCGCAGCCGGAAAAGCACTCCGATTCCTTTCTTTAGCTCTGTATATAATTTATATATTTGTATATACTATATAGTATGCTACAATTTAGTTTAATAATAAAACACATTTAACAGTTAGAAATTAATTTTCAGCAGTTTCTACCAATAGACAGAAGCATACTTTGATTATTTTGTACAGCCCTGTATATTATCTTAAGCTTTTTATACACGCCACATATTAAGCTAGAGTTTGATTATTTTGTACAGCCCTGTATATTATCTTAAGCTTTTTATACACACCACATATTAAGCTAGAGTTTAATTAATGTAAATACACGCTGAAATCACACTTCCAGAAATTCTCATATATAGGCAGCCATGTATTCAGTTCTTTGCATGTCCCTGTATATGATTTTATTTATATTCTACAAACCTTTCTTGGTATACTAAATATATTGCACGTTCAAAATGCATAACTCGATTAAAAACCCATTTTAATCAATTTATGCTGATGCATCGTACTGCTTACGAATTTTTTTGTGTAGCCCTGTATATGATCTGTAGCATTTATACATACCTCATAGCATTCAAAAATTTAGTTAAACGCATACCTTACTAAAATCCCACTTCAAATTATGGCTTATAAACAATACTTTGGACACAGTACTGTAACCGAAATATCTTGTGTGTACCTGCAAATGAACGATAAATGCTATGCACATAACAAATATCCTGTAGTAAAACTCAATAATGTATATCAATTTCATTATATTTAAAATTGCGTAACATAATTAAAATACACCGCAAACAATTTTTCCACTTAAACCATTATGAAAAAGAATACTTTTGTGTGGCACTGTAAATGAAAGAAAAAAAAAAGCTTTACCCTCCATATTCTAAGAAAGCATATCTTAGTGCATCTCAGAAATTGACATCAATTTCATTATGTTTGTAATTGTGTAACATGATTTAAATGCGTCGCGATTTTCCAAAAAAAAAAAAAAAAAAAAAAATTCCACATTAAACCATAATGTAATGGAATTCTTTTCATTTATCCTGTAAACTAATCATAAGTGCTAGACGTACCATGTTCGACAGTAAGCATCTTGTACTGTATTTCAGTGATGTATATAAATGGCAATATATTTGAAATAGAGTCACATCATTAAAATACACTGCAAAAGATTTTTCCTCATAGACCATAATGTAACGGCATTCTTTTGAGTGCCCCCCTGTAAAAAAAGTATAAGCGCTACACACTTCATTTTCAATACCGAACATTCTATAGTACACCTCAATAACATATATCAATTGCATGACTGTCCGGATATATTTACTTAAGTTAGAGCACGGACATACAGACAGACAGACAAACCGAATTCATAAACACTTTTCAACTGTGCTGGAAAGTGTCAAAAAGTGTGCTAATTTCTTTCATTGCGCAAAATATTAATGTAATTAAGTGGCTAAATATTTATTTAATAAATTATATATATATATATATATATATATATAACATTATAAACATACACGCCAGAATGACAGAGAAACCATTTTCTTTCCTGGATGTGTGAATGGGGAGATAGTGAGAGAATGATATTGGCATTAAAAAATATTTTTGATACCATATTCCAATTTCAATAAGCAAATGGTCACAGTTTATATGTATAACTGATTAATATTGATAGCTTAAATCACCTTTTCTTTTTGTAATTTTAAAAATATTTATACAAGAGACCTGGGACACTAAATTCACAGTTTCCCGAAAATCACTTAAATCTTTTTCGGATGGATGAATCAAATTCTATCAAATATTACACAATCTATTACGAATCGTGGTTTAAGATTCCTACTAAATTTCAAAGGGAATCCATATTATTTGCGACCTTGGTCATATAAAAACAGACAGATCGACAGGAAAGTCTGATCGAATTTCAACAACAAGCCTTACATGGCTGAGGGCTGAGATATTGCACTCTGCTAACTGCATATATGCTGACTGAAACTGACGTTTTGACGATAATGCAATATCTCACATTCGAATTAAAATGGAGAGAAAAATGAGACAAAATTTTGAAGCTAATAATATAAACTATCAAATAAAAGAATAAAAAGCTGTCACTTTTGTTTTTTTTATGTGTTTAGATATTTTAATGCATTAAATAAATAAATATATTTCAAAGTAAAACAGTCATACATGAATTACTCTACAGTACTTATTATGAAATATTGATACATCAAGACACTTCACTTAATATATCTATTCCAAAAATTGTCCGACAGTTTTAGTCTCAAGTTTTACACCACTAAGACACGTTGTTTAGTTCCTCAGTGCGACAAAATACTATAAGTAAATGAAACACTATTTCAATATTCATTTTGCGATTTTATTTTTGAGAGGTGTACTGTATTTTAAGGACATTTCGATCTATTGGTGTTCCAATAACCAACCAAAGTATAACACGTTGACTACCAAGACTGAAATTGATTACTTTTTCTAAATCATCCAAGCTACCAATTGACAGTTCTGAAGCACGTAGTTCAGCCATTTGTCCGACAGATAGCGTTACGAAGCAATCAGAGACGAATCAACGACACTTTGCGCATGAGACCGAATAGTTTCACGGTGCGCATATTGGAAATCCCGCATGAGACCACATGGACTCGTGGGGTGTTCAACGTGTTAAGGAAATCATTGCCCCGTTGTTGGGTTGGACTTTTTTATAATATACCCAAAAACTTTCAAAGAGACTGGATATTCTTTGTGAATTGTATTACAGTGTAAGATAATGGTCGGACAGAGAAATCCCATCTCGAATTCTAATTAAATGGTAAATCAAACCAAACAGCCTTTTGAAAATTATTATATACTTGCACAATATTGGGCACGGTATTGACAATATTGGGCCAATATTTTTTGTATTGGTTATATTTTGGTTATATCTATTAGCATGAAATTTTGCTCCAAAGTCCAAAATTACAGAGATAACATTTTTCTGAAATTTTGGCCATTTTTCTGAAATATTGGCCATTTATCCCAAAAGTTTCTATGTGAAACTAATATTTCTATAAGTATTGCACAGCAAGTCTGTAGTAATTCACAGCTAATATTTGCAATGTAAAACCAATATTTAACCAAAGACATTATCAAATTGAATAAAATTTGTTTTAAAATGAAACAATTTTCACTGAATAACCAAATATCAGAAAAGCTAGCCCAAGAAAGATCACTTAATGAGTTTATCCCAAATAATACGCGTGTGTAACAAAAAGAAAAAGAAACGAATTTACCACAAAAGCTTAAACGCTGCTAATATCCTAAAAGATCTTAAAACATTTTGCTAACTTAATTCCTTTGGGATACTTCCGGTTCTTTTTTTCTCTTCTCATGATCAAGATCTTTTGAGGAACTTTTATCGTTCTAATCGAAAAATCAGATTTTTCTGCGTTGTAAGCATTGGTATAGCTAGCCATGAATGAAAGAAAACTCCATTTGTATTTCATCTATGTTGGTGGATAATATTTTTCTATTCATATAAGAAAGAAATAAAATCAATGGTAGTGATAGTATCAATCAATAAAATATTCTGTGCTTTATAAGTTAGTTCTTCTGTGTATCGTATATTGATAATTATTTGAACACAATTCTATCTCATTAAAGTGACTTATGTGATAGCATTAACGCTTTAAATTATGTTATTCACGTTCTGTACAACTCTCGCTATTACGAAAAACTAGGTAATTCAACCCGGGTTACAGAACATATTTGAAAACCACTTTTTAAAACTTAAAAACTCTAATACATTTTTTACATTTAATGTACTTTTACTTTCTTCTATCTTTACAATAAGGAAGTACTAGATTCATGAAAATTTTCGACTTCCGGTTTTCGACGGATTTATACGTTTTAGAAAGTCCTGAACACGATTTGACTGTTTTTAGAAAATGTCTGTCTGTGAGTCTGTCCGTCTTTTTGTCTGTATGTATGTATGTGACAAAAATTTTGTGGGCGCTCTATCTCAAGAACTAATGCACGGAATCTAATAAAACTTTATATTCAGTTAGTCCCTGATATAAATTGGTGCTGATTAATTTTTAGTGTAAATCGCGCAACAAGTGGAGCTGCTCTGCTGCACTTTTCGCGATTTCGCAATAGCTCTATCTCAAGAACTAACGCACTGATTTTCGTCAAATTTCCGATGCAGTTAGACCTTGACATAAATAGTCGCTGAATACGTTTTGGTGTAGATATCCCAGCAGGTGGCTGTGCTATGCTACTTTTTTCATGATTTTTACGATAGCTATATCTCAAGAAGTAATGCAGATAATTAAATCCAACTTCCGATTCTGTTAGACCTTGACATTACATAGTGCTGATTACCTTTTAGTGTAAATAGCCTAACAGGTGGTGCTGTTAAACTACATTTTCATGATTTTCACGATAACTGTATCTCAAGAACTAATTCACGGATTTTCACCAAACTTCAGATTCAGTTAGACGTTGACATAAGTTGTTGTTGATTAGGTTTTGGTGTAAAATTCTCAACAGGTGGCGTTACTACACTTCATTTTTCAAGATTTACACGATTTCATATTATTTTTACTTTAAAATATACTATTTTATTATTCTATGAGATAATTCAAGCGATCGAATTTTGATTTTACATCTAAAACATACTTTTCTATTTTTAGCTTTTAACATCTTTAAAAATGTAGGACAATTTTATTAGTACTTTAACTCAAAATGTGACAAAGGAACTTCTATTACCAAATAAAAGCTTCTGGAATGCTACGCCATATTTTAAAATTAAAAATATGAATACAAAAAGAAGTTAATGTAATTACAATATGTTTTATGCGAAATAAAAAGAAGTACTTAAAATAAGCAACATGTATTCCTTTCAGAGTATATTCTCGGTTTAAAATAGTCTAAGTATACATTTATTTTTTATGCAAATTCACTAATGTAGCGAGAATCATAAAAGGATTTCCCAAAATTAAAATTTAATAACTCATTATTTATATATATTTATAGGTAGAAAAATTAAATAAGTGACATGTTTATTAGATAGTTCATAAATTTCATATACGGTAATTTAACAATAGTTACAATTTTTGTCAATAAATAGCGCTGTATTACCTAAACTGTAAGAATGCTCAAATGAACGTGTAAAATTGGATTAAAGTCTCGGGAGTTTTTAAATTTCATTTAGTTATTGAAAAGTGAAAAATTGCTTTCTGTTTTAAAGTTTTAGTTTGAGCCAACGAGTGCCACCTATTGATGTAAAATGTAACTATTTTTTTTTTAATTACTGCATATAAAAATTAGGAATGACCTGATAACCATATCACTTATTTCATCTTTATATTTATTATAGTTAATCAATTATTTTATTTAAAATTTAGGAAGTCCTTTATAAAACATTCATTTTTGGATTAGCATGTTTGACACTGTATAAAGAAACACGTTTTCTGTGTGTTACAATATAGTATTGATTAAAAGTGTATATAATTCATGCTATAATAAAGCCAGAAAAATTACATCATAAAAGTCTACACCATCTCTGCTTAAATTTATGTAATTGATAATTGAAATAATTTCGAAATGCTACTATTTGAAGCGTGTTTTCAAGAATTCTGTTTTAAAATGTTCCAGGGGGAGTTTCTGTTATTCATTGGCTTAGCTGTTGCCATGATAGAAAACTAAAATGCTTCGGGTTAGGAAAATGACAGTCTCAATGACAAAGATTATTATGCAAAAATATATGCACAAAGGGTTCCATTTCTGATCCTAATACACATATATATATACTATAAAACATTCATTTTTGAATTATACAGAAGGTTCGTAATTTATGGAAACGATTTTCAAATTAAATTTCTACGCATAAATGCCATATTCTTTGCAACCATTTTATTCTACTGTATAGCCCTGACTCTTGATTATAACACTGGATCGAAATTTTCATCATAGTCGATTTTTCTCTTAGTACAACCACATCAATTTTCACTCACACTTCTTGGGAAAACATTCCAAAGTCTTCCAATGTGTTGTGGATAGCGCTATTCTAACGCACGGTTTAACAAACACATAGGTAGTGATAAATAAAAATTTATCGTAACATTGGATGAAACATGACTTTATTTAAGTGAGTATATGAAAAGAAGATAGAAAAAAAGAAAGAAATGGGTTTGTGAATGTAAAGAAAAATTTCCAAAAGAATTCATGATTGCTGCTGGATTTTGTTATGAAATTAAATTAAAGGTAAAAAATGCAGTAAAGCTAAGGTGATTTCACTTTATTATCAGTAAAATATTTTAGAACCCATTTTTGAAGAAAAAATTCCAGCTTTATATGAAAAAGACATTAATTGAGCTTCATATGAACAAAGTCAGCCGTTCTTCCATAAAAACAACTGACGCATATTTAGCAAAGAAAGAATCCCGAACGGAAATAAATTGCATATCAATTGAAGAAATGCATGTAAAATCGCCTGACACCCCCCCCCCCCCTTCATCAATGGATTTTTCTGCATTTGGATTGTTTAAATGAATTCGCGAACTTTGAAAAAACTTTGGAAAGTTTTTACAAGAGGTATCGGGGAAAACTGACATGACTGTAACAAGAAAATTCTATTATCAGATAAACTTCGAGCCAGAGCTATAGCCAGAAGTCAAGGCTATCCAACAAAGTCAAATTGTTGCAAATAATATGTCATTTATGCGTAAAAATTAAATTTGAAAATCGTTTCCATAAAGTGATAACGACCTTCTGTACTACCTGAAATAAAAAATATGTATACGGTAGCGTGTTCTAAATTTTGTTACAATATCAAATATGACCTGCGACACTTCAGGAAAATGACATACTTTTAAAAGGAAAATTTTGAATATTATTTTCTGTACATAAACGAAAAATTGCATAAATACATCCTTATTCTGATAAAGCCATATTAATGCATAAAAAAATCATCCATCATATCTAGTAATGAAAAAAGTAAGCGTGTACTCGTAATTTTCATGTTTGATAATTTTCTCCCAAATATAAAATTAGATACGTTTATTACCACATTGCATTAAAATATATTATAATAGTATTAAGCGGCGAATTGATAAACTTAATTCACATAAATCTAAGATTCTTTATTAGGTATTTACATAAAATTAAAATTCATGGCTTGTCTAACATTTACTCTATATCTGTTTTCCGTTTATCCTCATCGGGATTATTTCGCAACTGAATATGTAATTTTTCTTTTTGGAATCATTAGTGTTTTAGATACAATTGTAATTCAGTTCCTACTTATTATGTAAAGAGTAAATATTATGCAAACTATAGTTAGTTTAATAATAAAATGTTGTTTATTTTCCTTATAAGGTATTTTGTTTGAGTTCTTAAGATCACTTTCAATCATGTAAATAAATTTAAATTATGCTTCCAGCGGTATCTGTAATCATTTGCTTAACCCTTTTGCATGTATTAACAAACCCTGCTTCAAGCTGATTTTAATAAAGAAGTCTTTTTATAGGTCTGAGTCATCATGTTAATCTGAATAATTTTTAATAATCACGGGATAGTTCTTGACAAAGTAAGTATAAGAGGATATTGAGATTAATTCCTATTCAGTATAAATTATCATATAAGATGTAATTAATGAAACAAAGTAGTTAATTTGTGCAGAAACTAAGAATTAATTAACACTTCCCCAAAGCCCTAAAAGAGTTTTACATCGGTAAGTAGAAAGATCTAAATGCAAATTCTAACCAGTTATTTGAGAAAATACTGAAAACAATTGGTATCACAAATTAAAAAATTTAAAATATAGAAAAATATTTTTCATAAAATTAGATATTTGCATATAAATTATTTATATATGGGAGTTAAAAAAAAAGTTTATTTTTACAATCACGAATAAAATATTTTTCTTGTAAAAAAATTTAATGTGAAAGATAATGAGTGAGTGAAAGAGAGAGCGAAAGACAGAGAGAGAAAGAGAGAGGAAATAGAGAGTGGTGGGCAGAGAGATAGAAAAATATAGAGATAGATAGGGATAGATAGATAAAGAGAGAGAGGTGGGGACAGAGTGGAGAAACAGTTACATGTTTTCTTTCATTACAACAAAAATTCATTTTAATGAAAGAAAGTTGTTTGATATTTTAAAATTTTCACAAAATTTCTATTAAATAAAAAAAAAGTAACCACTGTCGCCGCAGCAGCCGCTGTCAATGAAGATTTTGTGCCTTGAGGTCTCTTTCTGGACTAATAGTCAGAAAACTATTGCATATAAAAAATATGAAAATTGGTAGTTATATAGAGAAATGTTCGATAAACACGCTGAAGTAGACAGTTTTTGAATAGATGAATTATTTAAAGAGATATTTAATATTAAAGTCGGCCAAAATAGCTCTCTTAAAAAAGTTGTATAGGAACTAAAACTATGCGCAGGAATTTAACCATAATTTATAAGGATATAGTTGACAAGCTTGCGGTGTGCAGACTGCAATTAATTTTTTAATTTGACTAATTTTTTTAGGTTATATTTCAATTTTTTATTTAATATTTTCATTATTTTGATGAAGATTTATTTCATATTTCAAAAAGTTCATTATTTGAATTCTTGCCAATTTGTAAAATAACACACATAATAATATCCCCTTTTAATTAAAAAATGTATTTACGCGTGACTATTAAAAACAGAAATAAAACTTTAAAATAAAAATAAAATGATCACGTGTTTAAAGCAGTAAATGTAGAAAATTACGTAATAAAAATATACTTGCGCGTGAATATTAAAAAGAGAAATTATTAAATTATTACACGTTCAAAGCAATATGGGGAAACTTACGTCATATGCTCAAATAACAATATTTCCAAACATTTTCAATTTAAAAATATATTTACACGAGAGATTAATTTATTTCAACAAAATCTTTTACCTATTATTGCAAATTTTAAAACAGCGTAATTAATATTTCCCTTCAATTAAAAAAATATTTTTACGTTTAATAATTACGTTTAAATTAATAAAATAACTAGTAAATTGCTAAAATATCATTAAAAATACAGATAAACGTTGAATCAAAGATCACTCGATGACATAACTAACGCGTGTAACGCATCTGATGTCAATTGAATGCGACGCCACAGATATGCACTTTTGGCGTTAAATCCTATATTTTGGCGACAGTTTTTTCTTTTATAGAAAGCAGCTGACGGGATAATTGAGAAATACCCAATTTTCTATAGCATCGTTATAAAATTTCCCGATGCAGCGATATTGTTTACTTAACAATTTTGCACAGGTTGATTTTCAAATGTTTAATTGATCTTATTTTATTAATCACGAAAACAGTTGTTAGCTGTTTCGACAGCAGTTGATTCGGCCTTAAAATCCCTCAGTCAAAGGAAAATGAATGGAAACCAAACTACAGCAGATCGCCACTGGTCGTTTAATTATAATTCAATCTTCCGTAATCGTTTTAAAGTTGATCAAATCAGTGTTTTTAAAGTTTGAGGGTCAAAACGGGTGTTGGCGAGCGTAGCGCGTAAAGGAGTTATAAAAAAAAAAGGAGTCAATTCCTTTTTTTAAGCATTGTCAGTATTTTAATGACTTCAAAATTTCTAAAAACTTTTGTGTTTTAAAATATATTATTCGATTTTTGATATTATATTGTTTTTAACTTAGATAATTTTACGGGCTTAAAAATAAATTAACATCTCAAATATTATAAAAATGTATATTCCTTATCTTTCGTAATTATAACGAAATGTTATTTAGAAATTTCAGGTATTACATCACACCTTTATCTCAAACTATAATATCCACCGAAAATTAAAATAGAAAAAAGTAAAAAGCTGATTTATAGCAGATTTGTAAATTAAACATAAACAAATTATGATTATCGTCTATTGTATTAGATAATATTTAATGGTTAAAATGTTTACACTTCTATCCGAAAATAAAATGAAATGATTTTGAAACTAAAATCCTTGCAGATAAATAGTTTAATAGTTATCTACGACCTTGACCTAAATTTTTGGCACATAAAGAAGTACCTTTAAAAGTTCTTTTCCACGAATTTTCTTTTTGATCGACTAATAAAAAGTTAGTTTACCTTTCCCTTCAACTTCATTATTTTAGAAAAATATAGAGGTGTTTTAAAAGTTCTTAAACTTTACAGAATACAAACTTTCTAAAGTACATAATATGTTTAATAAAGAAATTTCAGAGAATCTTTGAGAACTTAATTAAATTAATTAGTGTACTTAATGACTTGTTCTGTTTTTTCTGAATAAAGAAAAATATTTTTATGAGAACAATATTAACAGACTCTGTGAAGTTATATAAGTTAAACTCTTTTAATTAATTTACCACTTTACCTTTCATCTATTTGATATTAATTAAGAAAATAGAAATATTTTGAAAGCTGTCAGTAAAATGGAGGATTAGCTTAGTATTAATTCCCATTTTTTCTTTCGTCATAGACTTTATAAAGAACTAATTTTTATCATGATGTTAGTATCTCTGTAATAATAGTATTAATCTAAAATTTTTATCCCCATAAAATTTTAATCATATTAAGAAATAAACAAAAGTACCTAGACCAAGATGCATGTAACTGGTTACCATCGGACCCTAATGCCCCTGAAGCCAATTCTCCCTGTAAAAGTGATCTCTCCTGTTTACCTTGAAGTTGATTCTTCCAAAAAATTCTTGATGGAAGAGATCAATCAATTGCGAGTCGCGTTAGAAACGTTTAAAACTTCTGGAGAAACATAGCAGTTGTCTACCAATATTCTCATTTATTTTTTAATGAAATCATTGCTAAAGATAGCATTAAAACTGGCGCTTTACGTACATTGAGAAAAACTGATGAATACGTATTTTAGCGTGAGATATTTACTAACTTTTGATTTCAATAATTTAATCTACTTTAAACTTATTTTGAGCTCTTACCTAAATCATCTAACGAAGTACTATTTGCAAGGCATTGGATAGAGGTTCAGATTTTCGTTTCTTTTTAACTGAAATATTTTTGATTTTGTGTAATGAACTGTTATTTATTAAAGCCCCTTTCATAAAAAGCAAGGCAAAAAAGTGAAATATTCCAGTGTAAAGATCAATCACCCTATTCACCATATATGCTATTTAAACGTTTTAAGAACTCTAAATGCACTTATTTAAAAAAAAAAAATAAAGACGGTAGCACATTTCTTTATTTAACGTACCAATGCAACTCAGCTATCGCTTAAACTTCCTTCGTTAGAATTATTTTGAACAGAAAACTATAAATTACCGAAAGCTGCCAGTCCCAATTTCTTTACATTAAATCTCAGTGCTGAGTTGTTTCTGAACTTTTCGGTAAATTGAATTTCCGTCTGCTGCATGTCACTTGTAATTGCATTTAATTAATGGTGTTACTGGAGGCTCTCACTTCATTTATAACTTAGGTGTGAATTTCGATACATTTTGCAAATGTAATGAAACATGATTCTTAGTTATTTAAGATAATGATATTTCATTTATAGCTTATTCGTGTTTACATATGACATCGCATATGAAATTCATGTGAAGAAATGTAACAAAATAGTATTAGAAGATACAAGAAAAAAAAAACCTAAATTCCCTGTAAAAAAAAGGTTTGAAATACTTGTTTATTTTAATTGAATAACTTTTTTAATTTTTAATGTTTCAACTTGTATTTTTTTCGCATTTCGTAAAATTGTTTTAGCTTTTTACTGAATTAACACTTTTTCATTTTTTGCAGTTAGTTATTTCTTTTTCTCTTTACTTAAATAGTAATTAATTATAGTTTTTATTTATTTGTGTATAATTATATTATTTAAATTTTTTTCCTATGTTTTTCTCTTTTTGTATCATTTGATTTATCATATTCAGATATTTTCTTATACTCTTGTTCCTACTCTTAAAATGGTCACACATCTGTTTTGCGCCTGACGAAGAAAGATTTAATGCTTAAAATGCTTTAATGCGGTGTTTTTAATTATATAATTTAACATTTTATGGCATATTTAAGAAATTTTTTCCATTGAATTAAGTTTTGCACCAGCATAATATAAATTTTGCTTGTAGTGCTATAAGGTATGACTATTGTTTTTTGTGAATTCGTAAAATCCCTGAATGTCTGTCATCTTTAGTTTTGTTTTTCCTACTTTGTTGGAGGTTTTTGCTTTGCTTTTTACCTGCTCTTTCTGCGAAGTTCCAGGTGTACTACTTGCTCCTGGCGTTTTTTTTGTGTTTTTTACTTCTGTTTTTGAGCCTTTTTGGGCGGTTTTTGTTGACGCATTGCGCTTTTGGTCTATTGGTGTCATTGTTTTTTCGCGGGAACTTGCACGTGTGCTTAGTTTAGTAGATTCTCGCAGAATCATCAGCTGCAATCTACTAAGTCAAATTTACACGGGTCACGGAGCATTCCCGGACTACTTACACAGGTTTAAGCGCAAAGACGCACCAGACTGCTCATGCGGGGAGTTGGGAACCCCCAAACACTATCTAACAAACTGCCCACTAACCCAAATACTACATCTGATCCACATCACACCGAACAACGAAAAAATATGGCACAACCAGTTAGCGAACAACAAACAAATACAAACAAAAGGAAGAGCAGTGATGAGATTGTTAGTAGAAAACATCGATCTCATATCACAATAAATACACCTTCCCAGCAGCGAGATTCCTCAAAAGCATTTCCCACCCTCAAAAGCCATCCCTTTGGTAAGTATATTTTCTAATATATCTTAAAAAAAAAAAAAAAATAAAAAAAAAAAAAAAAAAGTAGCAATGGAACCTCTTTGCTACGCCAAAAAAAATCGATTTTTTTCAGCACTAGTGAGAAGTGGAAGTCATCTGTGACGGACTGAATTTCACCAACTGATGAAGGCAAATAGCCAACAAAAAGTGAACAAAACACAACAAAATAATTAAATGGTGAATGCACAAAGCACACCTGCCAAAGAAAGTTAATGGAAAAAAAAACAGTGTCACATCAAGTGAATACAGCCTCATATGTACATGACGGACTAACGGCCACGGAACAAGCCCCACTCCATTAGTGCGACAAGTTTCTCAAACAACAAATCAACAAGTTGCACAAAATTCAAAAGCAGTGATAACAGCCATTAGGATTCAATGGACTGATCGCAAAAAGCGTATTAACGAAGGAAAAAAAATCAAAATCCCCAATGCTTGGGTGAGATAGAAATGTGACAACCACCAGTAACAGAAGTTACAATGTGACAACCACCAGTAACAAAAGTTACAATGTGTCAACCACCAGTAACAAAAGTTACAACGTGACAAAACCCATGATAGTGACATAATAACCAGTGAAACTCTCGAAACAAGAACAAGATTCAAAATGTGAAAACCAGCTCTAGCACAAGCTAGAGGTAAAAATATATCAAGAAAGAGACAAAAAACAACCCACAACACTCACCACAACAGGGGTGAGCATATAAAAACGCCAAAAAGCCTTGACAGAGACAAATACAACAAGAAGTGAAATCAGCCCATAAAAGAGGCGATAAACACTACAGCGACAACCCACCATGATCGTGACAAGCCAACAGACATGGTAAATATGTAAATCTATGTACGCTAATGGCACCTGGTGCATGTAAAATCCGTCGTGGGTGCAAAGCCCTGGTCAGGTGAGGGTCTCGTCACCTGATCAAGGTTCTAAATTACGAGACCTATTAAATCTGTCAATTCAACAAAGTTAAACAGAAACCTTGAACCGGCAAACAAAGATAACGGTAGCAAATCACAAGAGAGCAAGCACAGCAGCGATGTAAACAAATCAATAGTCAGGTGGATCACAGCCATGCTGTGATCAGGCGATTTCCGCCCCGCACCCAGGTACTAACCCGTTAAGCTAGGCATTCATGCCGGGCAGGTAGGGGCCTGGTTAGCGGTATATAAAAAAAAAAGGTATGACTATTGTAAAATTAAATTATCTAAATTTATATATATATAACTCTCTGAAATTTTATATTCAAATCCAGCAAATGTGTAATATATTTACAATTAAACGGAAAGATGTCCACAGTCTTTTTCCTAAATAATTAATTTTAGGGCTAAGTTTAACCAAAGATTAATTGAAAAATTTTGTAACCTTTAGAAGAAAGATTAAGTATTTTAAAATGCGTTGTGGTTTTAACAATTTATGACGTATTAAGGAAGTTTTCTCCATTGAATTGAGTTTTATACCAGTACATATATCTTTTGTTTGTATTACTATATGGTTGATTAGCCCATTTCCTCTGTTTAGCACGATTTCTAGCTAACACATATTTTCAGAGCTCGTACCACTATTTTCGAAAAATATTGTTTTTCTTATACCGCATATTATCATTTGAATATATTGGCATTCTAAAGTTGTATGTATCCCTTTTTTTTGTGTCTATGATTGATAAATAGATTGTAAAAGCAACAGTAATTCAAATTGCTACTTATTTGCAAGTATTCACTGTTAAATTTAGTTTTTATTTTCTGCATAAAATCTAAATGTTAGATTTGGTATTGTCCCATGAACTTTCCCTTTATTCACCTGCATAATTTTATTCATAATATTTGCCTTATTTAACAATAAAAATTTACGATTAAATAAGCCAAATATTACTATTGGAATATACTGGCACTCTAAAGTTGTACATATCCTGTTTTTACACTTTTTTATTTAACTCAACTTGGTTTTTGTATGTAAAGATGGAAATTTGTAATCGATATTCCACTCACTTCCCGATAAGCTAGAATTGTAAAAATTATGGTCACAGGTGTGTTTCCGATGGCAATACAACATTTTAATTTAATTATAACTTAATAGATTACTTATATGGCATTTTTCCGTTTACGGTCCACAGGTGATAAATCGCCAAATATTCTTTAGTTTTACTTACTTGCCAGTTATAACAACAATAGGTTTAATTATGCGCTAGAACACGCTCGACAAAGTAAGCCAAATGGCTGTGAAAGTACAACAATGAAATATTTTAAACACTAAAAGTAAAAAAAAAAGAACAAAAAATCATGCGTCAAACATAGATTATGTAACACTTTCCAACACTTCCAAAATAATTTTACAAATATTTACCGTTTAATAAGCTGAAAGATAATATAATAAGCAAACAATTCGGAAAACGCATAACATATTTAAAAACATGATTTCAGGAATTACCAACAATATTCGGAAAATATCCGAATACTTTTATGCAGCCCTGTATATGATCTATGGAATTGTATATATACTACATAGAATGCTAAATTTTAGTTCAGTTAGGAAACGCGTAGCACAGTTTAAAATTCTCCTTCTAGAATTTCCGTCAATAAACAGAAATGTATTTGCGAACTTTTGTGCTGCCCTGTACATGATCTACAGATTTATACACACCAAGTAATAGACAAAAACGGAGTTAAATTTAAATTAGCGTTCAACTGAAAACGCACGTCCAGGAATTATTGTTAACAGACAGTAGCGAATTCTTTTGTGTGTCCCTGTAAATGAATGATGACTGCTATACACATAATATTCAATATTCTATAGTAAGCCTCTTGTAATGCACCTTAGTGATATATATAAATTTCATTACGTTTGAAATAGTGAAACATTATTAAAATAAACCGCAAACGATTTTTCTCCATAGACGTAATGTAACGGAATTCTTTTGACTGTCCCTGTAAAATAACTATAAGTGCTATGCACACTCTATTGACCAGTAAGCGTCTTGTAGTGCAACTCAGTGATATATGTCAATTTCTATATGTTTCAAATTGTTTGACATCATTAAAACAAACCGCAAATGAATTTTCCTCATAGAATGTAATGTAACGGAATTCTTTTGAGTAAGTAAGAAAAAAAAACTACAAGAGCTACACACTTTATTTTCAAATATCGAACTTGCCGTAGTAAACCTGAATAACATATATCAATTGGATGACAATATGAATATATTTACGTGAGTTGGAGCACGGACAGAGAGACAGACAGACATACAAACCGTATTCATAAACACCTTTTAACTATGTTGAAAAGTGTTAATAAAGAGTATAATACATATATATTTTTTTAAATACGCTATCATCAATTAATAGTTTATATTAATGCAATTATGATTATACGTTGAGGAATCAATTTATAAATCCTATATAGATAGTTTGAATAATACTTTTTTCTTTTTCCTTTTCTACATCTTAAAAAAGAAACAGAGCAAAAATTATATATATATTTAAGAAATTCAGTAGCTTGCACTTTCCACCAATCAAAAAGTGCGATGAATTTCTCATAATCGAGTTCGGCGCATATGCAAAATTAAGGAATTGTAACGGATTTGTTTTGTAAAAATCATGCACTCTGCAGTCGTGAAATTAGGCGTGATTTTGTAGATAAACAATGAATGCTTATAAAGGAGTGTTTTTTAAAAATACTATTTTTATTGTTATACTTATTTATGTCTATGTTTGATACATAGGATGTAAAAGCTACAACAATTCAATTTTTCACTTATTTGTAACTATCCACAGATACATTTAGTTTTTATTTTCTGCATAAAATATAATTAATACATTTGACGTTGTTTCATGAACTTACACCTTATTTGACTGTGCCCATGGCCGCAAGTTTTCCTGCAAGGCCAAAAATAATCAATAATTCAACAATAAATGCCGAATATGTCGCATTATTAATAGATCACATAGGAAATAATTGTATGTTTAAAGTGCAAAGAATGTCAAGAAATAATTCTCGGAATAAAAATGAGTTAATGTAATATTAAATTTTCTTATGAAAACTATCAATTTTTTTTATTGAAATCTAGGAAACGTGCATATAATTTACAATTAAAGAAAAATATGTTAACAATCTTATTCCTACAAAAATAATGGACTAAATTCAATCAAAGTTTAGTTCTAGAATTTCATAATCTTTAAATACTAAAATAAAATAAATAAATAAATAAAATAAGAGTTGAAATTGATGGAAAAAAATGTTTCAACAGCTTTCCTAAAATTCTAAAAGACGTAGTAAATATCATTGAAAATTGGGTAAACCATAATAAAGTAATTGTGTAAAAAGTTGGAGATCGTAAAAATGATGGTAATTCTTCATTTGCAGAGTGTGATACACATCTCTTTAATTATTTAGTAGCTTTACCTTCTTTTATATTACTTTAACTATTTTGTTTAAATTTAAACGTAACTTATTTTAATAAAAATAGTCACGTGTTTCGTGTATACAGTAAACTCTGTCTGAGGACTCTGAGTCAGACTAAAGCTGTCTGCGAAAAAAATTGTTCTCGGTCCCGATCTATTTTGCCTTGTACAGAGTTTACTGTATGCACATTTTATTAGTATACTACCGTACAAATTGTGCAGAACGAGAATCCTCGCTATGAGTATATAAATGTTGTCCAAAGAACTATACCTTGACGACGCATAGTTTTCGAGAAAATAAGTATGGCGCCAGAAATTTCTTGGCAGTTTGTAATCCCTTACCATTACTCTGACTGAAAGTAAAGTACATAATCGCAATACTTAAAAACGGAATATGTTATCATTATGCAAATATTGCCAATAGTTTCAAACTGTCACCTTTTAAAGCGAGCCGAACAACGGCAATTCATTTGCATATTAGACACAAGCCTACCTTCTATCTCTTTCTAAACGGTTGTTCCTTTACTAACCAATGGGTACAATTTTTATTTTGAAAATCTTATTTTACACCCGTTTCGCAATTTTATGAGGTTCAATAAAGCTTGTTTTTGGTGCTCCGGATGTGACGTCATACTTTTTTCTTTAGCATTTTTCTCGAAAATCATTCGTTTTAGAAGCATGATTCTTTGAATACTTTTCATGCACTATGAAGGAGAATTTTCGTTCTCCAAAGTTTCTGTGGTGGTATCCGAACACTCGATATATACTTTTTATGAGTGTTCATGTTTTGCTAAGACGAACTACTAAATAATTCATGCTAGTTTACTATATTTTTATATTTCTAATAAATTAACAATGATATGAATTAATTTTAAAAATTACATATCTAACCGAATATAATATAGAATTGATCGAATAATGACTGTTAACGGTTCAAAAAAACATGTATTTTATCAATAATTACATATCCAATAACTATCGAAACCTCACTGAGAAAAATGACACTTTCAAATCTGAGTAAATCGATGTTTTCATTTTGTTTTGAAACTTTTTGTTTCAAATAGGACGACCCAATGCTTTCAATTCTGAAATACGCGAAATACACAGAATATTTAAACATGGACATACTCAAAACTGTTCACGTAGAGATCAGTTCATACTTATTTTTGAAACATGGACATACTCAAAAATGAGCTCATAGTAGTCAGTTCATACTCATTTGAATGAAATGAAATATTTCCATTTTTCAACAGAAAAATAATTGTGGCGTTAATGGGTTAAAATGTGTCAAAAAGAAAATTTAGTGAGTTAAATTTCAATATCCAGGGAGCGCTTTTTCATTTAAGAAATATACTGATATCAATCGAATTGAAAATTTGTATAATTCATATCTTCCCTTCCCCACATAAATAATAAAGATTTACAATCTTAACCACCATCTCAAATTGACCAAATCTATCCGAAATCCCGTTAAAAATTTCTCAATTTTCTCAGCAACAAATTAATGAATCCTATAAAAATATCAACATGTGTCCGAATCATTCAATGACTTGCATTTAAAATAACCCACTTATGTGTACTGGATAGCGATACAACAAAGCAATGGACTTATAACTAATAGGACTCGGGTTCGATGCTGGCTCTGGGTAAAAGCGTAAATTTAGTTAGTTTAGTTTATCCTCCCATAATCGTAAATAGATCTAGAGATGGCAGCATTAGCGCTTTTTTTCCAGCTGTTGTTTACTGTTGTTTGAAACATGGACATACGCAAATAAGAGCACATGATGTTTTATTCTTGAGTGTGTGCATATTTTCAAAAATGAGTATATACATGTTTAGAACTTGAGTAATTTTTATTCGGAGCCATTTTGACTGTGCGACGTACTCAGATTTGAGTATTTTTTGCTCATTTTTGAAAATGTCGTTTTTAGAGTATTTTGCGTTTTGACTTGCCATTTTCTCTGAAAATACAGGAATTTCACAAATATGTTAAAAAAGTACCTGAAGTCCTTTAATCTAAGCTGTGTTTCCGTCAAATCACGGGAGTGCTCTGCAAGCTGTGGTGCCAGCAATTTTTGTGTTTTTAAACAGAAATTTTGTGAATGTCCTATTCTTCCAGAATCACGTAACTTTGTTATTCTAGAATCAAAGTTTCTAAAATTTTCCAATCAAAACATAAGGACACGCACAAATTTAAAGGGAACGTGTTCTCGGTGGATTTCTCTAAAATATTGATATGTTGTAGTTCATGCGATTGTGATTAAATGTTTTAATAAACACGGCTTTGAAAGATGGTAATTTTTTTTGTTATGGCCATCGAATATCGGGAGATCTTAATTCATATTACATAGCTCCAAACCTTCCAGTTATTTTTCATCCAGATGCAGGTCTCTCATCTGGAATTGGTTCAAAATTAGGAGACTAGTTTCACAGTTATAGGAATCATGTGAGCTATATAGAAATAAAAAGCTGCAAAACAGGGCCCTTGGGCCAAACCAACAACAACAACAACAACCCATTGGGCTTATGGTTTAGTCAGTTAACGACAATAGTACTTATTTTAAATTGCAAATTGTTAATTATTTAACAACCTTTCATGGGCCCAAAGGACGGGTAGCCAAGTCAATTAGCACAATAAAAGTAAATTAATTTCAATAATGCAGTTAAAGTATAATTCAGAATAAGTTCAGTTTAAAATGTTACTAACATTCTTCTCTTCCAGGTTCCCCTTGCAGTTCCTCGTGCTGCCGGTTGGGACGGGCAAATGGCCGGTCCCAACTGGTAGCACAAAGGTTCTTTTTAGCAGCAATTTTTTTATTCATTTTATTTTTGACTGTTCGCCTCTTTATTAGGTGCAAATGGACATTGTCCGCACAAGCTACCGGACCCGCTCCAATGGGACAGCCCACGGAGCCAGTTTTTACCAGGTGGGGTTCGGTAGAAAGGCGCAGTCCCGTCAGTAATTAAGTAAAACCGTTAATTTCTGTAAAACCGAATTCTTTAATTTAATTCTTAAATTACACTGAAAAAAATGGGTACTAAAAATTGAGTAAAAAGTACTCAATTTTGAATACGTCACATACTCAAAATAGCTCCGATCCAAATGTACTCAAAATTGAGAAACACATGTACTCATTTTTGATCCCATGGATGTATTCAAATATGAACTGCTATGAACTCATTTTTGATCCCATGGATGTATTCAAATTTAGAAATTTTTATGTCGTTAAAATGAAATTTATAGGATTAAAAAAAAAAGTTACTTCGCGAGGACAACCTTATAAGGGATACATATATTTCTGCTCATTTTTTTCATTCCTACGTGAGTTTATAGTAATTAACCAACCCTTGCCATGAGAGGAATCGAACACGTGATATCCTGTGTACTAGCCTGACGACTCAGACCAACGCGTCATAAGTGGTCACGCTTCCTTCTCAAATGTTGTCAGTTATTTTATGATGCAAAAACTTGAGGTTTTATCTGTAGATGGATTTTTTTCAGTTCCAATGTTTTTAATATTTTCTTTTCATAATTTTCAATATTTTTCTGTATGATTTGGTGCCTTATAACAGATAAATTTCAATTTATTATGTATTATATGCGCAAAACATTGCATTAAGAATACTGATTGCTTCTTTTTGCAACAGTACCAACATTTTCTTTATTCAAACATGTACTTTTTAAAAATTATTTGCCTGATTATCTATTTATCAATTCTAATAAAAACAACATTATCTTAATCAGACGTGTTTATTACATGCTATTAAAATATATTTTTTAATGTCTTATTTAAAAAAAATTATATAAATAAATTTTTTTATAATAAATTAAATTATTATATTTCAGCTATGCTGAGAGCTTTTGCGTACGGTTCTGTTAAACTAAATAGTTAAAAAAATGATTTTTAGAGACAAATTTGAAATTAATGACCTTGGGATAGGTAGGTTTAAATCTGGACTTATTGATTTAATTTAAATTAAATTAGTTTAATTTATAAAAATATAAGCTAAAGAAATAAATTAAAAACGTTACAAAGTTAAAAACTTTATTTTTATAAAAGTAAAGAAAAATATTAACTAATTTTATAAATTTAAAGAAAAAATTATAAACTTTGTAAAATTGTAATTTATAAAATAATAAATTTTAGCGTAATTCATAAATTTGTAAGCCAAATCAGTTTAGTTTAATACCAATTTGCATAGCTATAATTTGCAAAAATATTATGTTATGAAACTTTTAAATAACACAATATTGCCTCACGTTAAAAAAGTAAAAATAAATTTAAAAAAAACTAGTGGAAAAAAAATCATAATTTTGAAGTACTATCAAGAAAAAAAAAAGTAGATGTGTAAAATGTGAGGGAAAAGAAGAGTAGTAAATGTGTTGTAGTAGATCAACTTTGATGAAAATCCCGAACAACCAGATCCACTTTTCATTTCTCCTATTTTTCGTTTTTCCTTCAAATAATAGCTTTTTAGGCTCCGAAATTTCGTCATTACACATTCTGAAATATACAAGTATGCTGGGTTTGATCATATGTTCATTTTTGACCCAAAAATAGTCATTTCGAAATGAGTACATGAACTTACCCATTTTTGATAATACATATGTTCATTTTTGATCCAAAAATGCTCATTTCGATATGAGTACATGAACTTACTCATTTTTGAGAATGCACATGTTCATTTTTGATCAAAAATACTCATTTCGATTTGAGTACATGAACTTACTCATTTTTGAGAATGCACATGTTCATTTTTGATCTAAAAATACTCATTTCGAAATGAGTACATGGACTTACTCATTTTTGAGTATTTCATTTTTTTCAGTGTATATGCAGTTCCCCGTAAGTTTTGATAATAATCAAGGTCTACAAAAATGGTTCGTTCTGTTACAAAGTTTTATCCTTATTTTATTTGTTTAAATATTTAGTTAATAGATGTATAGCTTAATTTATCTCTCATTTGAAGCTTTAAGAGAAAAATATCGCCAGTATTATTTATTTTATCATAAAATAAAACATTAGTATAGTAATTCTATTTTACTTCTTCATATTTTCAAATAAAATTAAACAAAATCACTAAAAATAGAAAAAGAATTTCTTCATTTGATGAATCAGGAAAATAGTGTATTCTGTTTTTATGATTTTATTAAATATATAAAACAAGATATTTCACTTCAACAATAACATCAAGTAAATATATTTAAATTTTAATAAACTTAAAATTTAATTTGATTACAATAAAATTAATATATATATGTCAAAACATCATTATTTATGTTTTCTTTTGATTCAGTGTTTGCTAATAAAATGAAATAAATATTTATAAATATATGTATGTTTCAAATATGTAAAAAGTATATTAACGAATATATTTTTATTTTCATGTATAATATTCTTGTATTATGTTCTATTTAAATACATTCCTAGTTCCAGCACTATAAACATTTCAACATTTCTGCGTAAAGCAACGCAACAAGAGTATAAAGAACAATAAAATATTTTCCTGGAAAACATTAAGAGGCCATTTATATTCCATACTTTCCACAATAGGTGGAAAAACACAAAAAAGCGTTTCTAGGCCAAGGTCGTCTTTAGTTGACAAATTATGCTCTCCATGTGTTTTCTTTTAGCTTGACATATACAGTAACTAACAAAAGAATGTATACGAATTATTTTGCATACAAATGGATTTTACATTACTCCCTTGATTACCGTAAATTTTTCTTACATACGTCTGGCACGAAAATGTGTTAGGATGTCTCTTTTATGTAGCTTCATGTGATCGAAAACAAATTTACAATGCTGATAATTTTTAGAAATAAATTTCAAAATATGTTTCAAAACAACTTTAAGATTTACAATCTCGAGATAATGTGAATTTATATGCAATCCTTTGTCAAACTTGAACCAATAATTTCTTCTAATGCTTCTGAAATGAAGGGAAAATATACTTGTTTTCCTCTTGAGAAGAAGATGTATGAATAAGTCCTATAATGCTTAGAAAGTATTATGTAACGTATTCCTCATGCAAAATATACATGCAAGTGAGTGAAAACTATTTGGATCGATACAGAATTTAAATGAAGGTATTCTTATTTCACTCCCATGAGACATTAAAGGAAGATGCTTCATCAATAACAAAACTGTTTTTTTATTTACCTTGATACAAATTTTAAAAAATAAGAAAAATAAGAATAAGTTTTCACTCAAACTCTATGATATGAGACAATGAGTAAATTATTATATACTAGATGTTTACAAACTGACACTACTGAGAGTCATATTTAGCTAGATGTAAGAAAATCGGTTTGACGGAGTTGCCAGCTATCCAGTTTATGGCATTTTAATTGCTTCACAATTTTCCTCTCAATTTTGATTGTTACTTGAAGGTGAGAATCTCTACGCTTAGTTCTTCTCTCCCATCTACCAATATCTCAGCATGATGATTCTCCGTACCACTGATGATATTACGTGCATATATATTGTGTTCACACGGAAGCCAGTAACAGGCATTCCTAGGCGGCTATCTGAGAAAAACGCTCCGAGAAACTTAACGTCCGTGTTCAGATGGGATCAGTGTTTTATATTATGGCTGGCCGTTAGGCTCAACTAGATATAAAAACGAGAAAAATATCATATGTTGTAGGGGAACTAATAACGACACGAGAAGAAGGATTCTTTAAAAAATACTTCCAAAAGACACCGATAGGGGAAATTGTGACACTGTCGACTTTTTTTATTGCGAGGTTAAATACAAGATATCAAGATTCAGAACCTGACTACCTTAAAGGACAACCCATGACCGGCCGTAATGAACAGTTGCTTGTAGTAAATACTGTACAGAGAACGTGATTTATGAGAACGGTACACATTGCAACGAAAACCTAGAATTTTCGATCGCATGTAATACGTCTAAGAAGTGACTTAAAGTTTTATAAATTTATATAGTTAAATAACATTATTGAAATTTATAGCAACGTATTTTATAACCTTATAAAGAAAGCCCTTTATGTGTTTTCCAGTTTTATGTAGAAACCAAAGCATAAATAATGTTATCTAATTATTTGGTGAAAAAAATAATACAGTGAATGTACTTTGAGGAAGAAAATTTTTCAGGGATGCATTTACAAAGAGTTAAAAAACGATATTCCATTTGTAAAATGTTAAGGAATGTACTTCGCTCCTTAAGAAAAAAAACCCTACTTTTTACATTTAATTGTTTTATAAAAAAAGCCCACTAAAGTCATGTCCACCCCATTAACTTCAGAACGGCTATAGCTATAGTCATAAACGTGGTGTCTAGACATAGTAAAGTTATTATGCGCTACGAGATGAGACCGCTTACTGCACTACCTAGCGGAAAGCAGCCGAGTTAGCGTTTTTAACTTTTTTTATAACTTAATGTTATACCGCTGACCAGGCTCCTACCTGCCAGGCTTTTGCCTAGCTTAACGAGTTGATACCTGGCAACGGGGCGAAGATTCGCCTGCTCACCGCTTGGCGAAGATGTCTTTGTTAAATCTATAGGCCGACGTGGCTTCAGTGCGTCTTGTTGCTTTAATTGCTTTTTCTTAGTTGGCCAGTTGCTAATTGATTTTTGATGAGGCGGTTCAGCACTGCGCAGTGCAGCGAAGTCATGCCGGACGGATGTGAGATGCTGGGATATTTACTATTTCCTCACTGCATCGCTCATCCATACGTTATGCCATCGCTATTCGAGTTGGTCTCGTAATTTAGAACCTTGATCTGGTGACGAGACCTTCACCAGACTAGGCACCCCCAGAGGTATAATTCACAGGTAACTTGGACGACTTTACACCCACGACGGATTTTACATGCACTGGGGCCATTAGCGTAAACTTGAAAACAAATTGAGAAAAATGTCAATTGCAAAGTTGCGTTGCGTTCTCGATTTAGTATGAAATGATGTTTCATGTATAAAAATTACTTTTATTAGAAGCCTTGAAATGTAATTTTTTTTATGCAATTACAAGCTTAAATACGCCACTAATTACATACAGAAGTGTTTGCATTATAATGTAGATGCACATATAATTATTATTATATATACTATCATCAGCTTAAATACCCCACAAATTGCATGCAAAAGTGTGGCATTATAAGGCAGATGCACATTTTCTAATAAAACTAACACATATTAGCAAGGTACATTTTTAAAAAATAAGATATTGAAATTAAATATGGTCAATGTGTCCACCATCGGCAGTAATGCATCATGCATTTTTTATGTGTTCCGATGGCGGACATATTAAGTACACTTAGCTTTCTTCTTGAATTAAAATAAACTATACCTTGCATACATGTGTTAGTTTTATTAATAAATGTGCGTCTGCCTTATATTGCCACACTTATGCATACAGTTAGTGGCATATTTAAGCCTGTGATTGCATAAAAAACATTTCAGTATTACTAATGAAGTTATTTTTACATGTATGATATCATTTCATATTAAAGGAAGAACTCTTTACCACTTTTTTATTAATTTTTTCTCGTATTTCGAAAAGTTTCCGATATAGCAACGTTAACTTCGCAGTTTGCCGCTAGGTTGCATGGTAAGTGTTTTCATTGCGTGGTGTGTAGCCACTTTACTATACCGAGATATTGCATTCTTGATTATAGTTGTCTTTGTTCGGTAGTTAATGGGTGTGGACAAAACTTTAGTGGGCACATTTTATTTATTTGTTTAATTCTATTTATTAGCATATTATAAAATTATTAGTTAATTTACTGACGTACAACGATTGAATATTACATTATATTTAAGAGTACGTGCCAACAATGTGCCCACATTATGCTAAAATTTGATAGTTACTAATGCATTAGTAGCTGATTCTCTATAAAACAAAATGACGTTAATTTAATGTACAAAATTGTTTACTCTACCATCATGAACTATGAAATGGTGGGTACTTTTACAATACAGGGTCCTTGCCGAAATAGAGAAAATGGCCTTTGCGAGAGAAAGAAATTTGGGAACATATTCACTGTTTCATATATATAAGCAATTTATTCAATATTTATACAATTTATTTAAAATAAAGAAGTAATTTATCTATTTTTATACACAAACATAAGTAAATTGTATATAAAAAACTATAATAATGATATATATAAATAAAATGTTTATATATATATATACATATAAAATAGAATAAAAGTTCATTTACGTATGTTTTCATAGTATCATTATGTCATTTGAAACAAATTTCACTTTCTAAAGCCTGAATTGTGGCAATTTAAAAAAAAAAAGACTAAGCTCCTATAGTAGAAAAGTACCAAATGATGAATGGATGCCGTATCAACGATATAAAATCAGAACAGAGCAAAAAAAAAAAATTCTTACAAAATATAAGCAGTCTCGTTGCACTGTACGGTGGTGTCGGTGTGTGTTCTGTATTAAGAAAATAATGGGTTCCCTATATGTTGCTATAATATACATTTTATTTTCAACAGTTGATTACTCGTAGGTATTTGATCTCAAATAAAATTAGTATGCGGCCCTCAATCCTCAACAAAAAATATTCTCCTATTTTAAGCAACGGTTATTCAATCAATATTATTGAATCAGCAAATATTGTCTGCTTATATTACTTACTTTTGGACAGAGATATATTCTTAATATTAATAACACAGAACAATCATAAGCATGAACACTCATAAACACGAACACTCATAAACACGAACACTCATAAAAATAATATAAAATACCTGGCTACTTTAAATGAAGAAGTGTTTATTATATAGTGTTTAGATATATACCGGGTGATCCAAAAGTCAGGACGAACTTTAAAAATGAATAATTCGAATACGAATCAAGATACAAAGATACGGTTTGCACCAAACGGATGGAAAAGAAACCGGGTTTTGCGTGGCAACGAAAAAAATAGTTCTGTTGGCGACCAACAGATGGCGCTATAGCGTTTTATTGCACCAAAAGACGATTTACAAATGAAAAAATGTTGACAACTTACAAGTCAGCTTGATTACAGTTAATTAATACTACAGTAAATGTTCAATGTGCTGTCCATCATTCAGAAGTATAGCTGTGAGACGAGGCACCACACCGTTCATAGCATTTAGTAGCATTTCTTGCTTTATGGCAGACACATTTTGGCGGATGACATCTTTCAGTGCTGCTAGGGATGCTGGTTGGTCACGGTACACTTTTGACTTCAAGAATCCTCACAGCCAAAAGTCACAGGGTGTCAGATCAGGAGATCTTGGAAGCTATGCGTGATTAAAGTAGCGACTGATAATGCGATCCTCCCCAAATGTTGAGCGTAGCAGGCGTTGCACAGGCAGAGCAATATGAGGTGGTGCTCCATCTTGCATAAAGGTGACTGTTTGGAATGCCTGTCGCGCTTGCAGTTCAGGAATAATGTTGTTCTGTAACAGTGCTACATATCACTGACCAGTGACAGAAACTGTTTTGAAACCTGTCCATGTGACTTCCTCGAAAAAAAATGGACCAATTAGGAAATCTGCAGTGAAGCCACACCAGACTGTCACTTTAGGCTGTTGCAAGGGTACCTCAACAAATGCATGTGGATTTTCTATGGTCCACACTCAACAATTGCTGGTGTTAACAGCGCCAGAGAGTGTGAGATGCGCTTCATCTGTCCAAAGCACAGTGTGAAGCCAGCCGTGCTGCTTTTCCATCTTATTCAAAACCAAATTCACAAAATCTCGGCGAGAGTCGAAGTCAGGAGGTTTCAGTTCTTGGTTATGTTGCAACTTATAGGGATACCGTTGCAAAGTTATTCGCAGTGCTCTCCAGACACTCCTGTCTGCGTCAAAACTTTTCGAGCACGGCACTCCCCATGTGCAGCAACCGCCGACATGGATTGCACCGTCTGCTCGACTGTCGTGGCAACAACAGCGGCTGTTGAGGGACGTCTTTGACGTGACGCCAAAGAACATGTAGCTTCAAATTTCTTTATCATTTTGTTCAATGCAGAAGACGTTATGGGTCCTTTTCTATCTCGCATACCCTTCATGTAGCGATATGCTCGCAATGCCGCAATGGCACTTTCCGAATTCTTATAATACAGTTTAACTAAGAGGGCTTTCTCAACTATGGACAGCATTTCGATGCATACAAGCTTCGACTACCAGCTGCAGTTGCTCCTTTTTATATCGTTTGTTGCTTTGCCTAATTCTACATCAGAAATCCGACAGCGCCATCTGTTGGTCGCCAACTGAACTATTTTTTATTTCGTTGCCACACAAAACCCGGTTTCTTTTTCATCCGTTTGGTGCAAACCATATCTTTGTATTTTAATTCGTTTACGAATTATTCATATTTAAAGTTAATCCTGACTTTTGGATCACCCGGTATTTAGTGTGTAATTATACAGTATTTAAGTTTAAACAAAAAAGTTAAAAGAAAATTAAAAGAAAGAAAAACTGTTAAATAATTAAGAAGATTCATGTCACATTCTGAAACTGAAGAATCATCTCCATTTTTACGACCTTTTTAACGATCTTCAGTTTTACATTAGCAATTACTTTTCATACTACAGCACTTCCCGAATCTATTTCTTTTAGAATTTTAGATAAGCTGTTGAAGCAATTTCTTTTATCCATGTTTACCTTTCTTAACGGCTTAGTTTTTAGAATTTAAATGCTATGGAAGTTTTAGTAAGGCAATATGTCTTAAATAAAGATCATTGGTGAATCTATTTTTAACTATCAAATGAGATTATTGTACTTCTATTAGAGGTGTGTAAATATTTAAGGCAGTTTTCGAAACAAAATAACTAAACAACTGTTTAGAAAGATTTGTTGAATGAGCTTCCTTTACTTATAAAAGTGTACAAACTATAAAAATGTTGTAATAGGCGAGTGTCTGATTTAAATATTTTTTTCTTAAGTCTTTGAAAATTGCGTTAATGTTTTTGAAGTACAACTCATTTTTTTTTTTGCCAACTAGTATTGTTATTTGTCTCGATTAAAGTATTCCATTACATTTAAACAGGCAATTTTGAGCAAATATCATAATATTTTTAAAGACTCTTATTAAAAAATGACTACGCGAATCTGTCCAAGAGTTTTGTTACTGCTTGTTTTAGGTTTTTTCCATTGCATATTATACACTGCTCAAAACAATTAAAGGATATTTGAAGTTTTATATAAAATAAAGATATAAACGAAATTTTTTTTGCCGAAAATAGAAGAAGAGAATCACAAATGCAAATTTTTCTGGTTTTCAAACTGTGGAGTATGCAAATTTTGAGTTCGACGTCAAAAACGTCGCTTCAGCGGCAGCGAATGAAATTTGACTTTCAACTGGATAAAAGAGAATGAAGACAAGGATGATCGGCATTCAGTGATTGCTTTGTTTCGATGAGTACGATGTCTCAGCGAAGTCATTTGACAGATTCAGAAGCTTGGAGAATTGTTGGTAGGTTAGAAGGGGGCCAAACTCAAGCCGAAGTAGCGCAAGCCATTGGAGTGTCACAAAGTGTCATTTCCAGGATCTGGAACCGTTTTTTGGAGAGTGGATGTGCAGGCCGAAGACCAGGGCAAGGTCGTAGACGGGCAACAACGCCCAATGAAGATCGGTATTTAGCGTTAACAGCTCGGAGACACCGAAACATGAACGCTACTCTTCTCCAACAACACCTTCGCTCGGCTACAGGCACCACGATTTCAACTCAGACTGTCCGAAACCGGCTCCATGCTGTAGGTCTGTATGCTCACCGACCGATGGTATGTGTTAGATTAACATCAAGGCATCGTCGCGACCGCAGGGAGTGGGCAACCGAGCATGTCAACTGGAGGAGAAATGAATGGAGCAATACTCTGTTTTCTGACGAGTCCCGTTTTTCTGTGCATCCGGATAATAGGCGTATTTTCATCTGGAGGGACCGTGGCAGTAGGAATAATCCTGCGTTCGTGCACGAAAGTGTCAGATTTGGCGGTGGAGGAGTGTTGGTGTATGGTGGCATCTCCATTGACGGGCGCACTGACCTCTACATCATTCGAGATGGAGCTCTGACTGGTCGCCGATATAGGGATGAGATCCTCAGACCTATTGTAGTCCCTTACGCTGCAGCAATCGGAGATAACTTCATTTTAATGGACGATAACTGCAGGCCACATCGTGCAAACCTGGTGGAGGATTTCCTTTTCGGGGAAGGAATCGTTCGAATGGAATGGCCAGCGTGTTCTTCAGACATGAATCCAATCGAGCACGTTTGGGACGCTCTAGGAAGACGAGTTTCTGGCCGCCAACAACCCCCACAAACTCTCCAAGAACTGGAAAGAGCTCTTCTGGAAGAGTGGGGCAGAATACCCCAACTCGTCATTAATAGCCTCATTGAGTCCATGCCTCAAAGGTGTTCAACGTTGCTGGCCGCCCGTGGAAACCATACCCCCTACTGAAAATGATTTTCTTTGAAGAAAACACCTTTTCTTATTCTTTTTTTCTCATATGCACAAATTGTGTTTTTTTCCTTTTGTACACAAATGCGCAATAAAATGCATTTTTTTTTTCTGCCAAACATGTGTAATTTATTCTCATATAACCTACTATGTCTGTCGACCATGTATCAATCAACTAAAAAGTTTCCCAGATACAAAATCCACCTAAAACTGCAATATCCTTTAATTGTTTTGAGCAGTGTAATACGGTTCTTACGTATTATCCGGGCCAGTTTTAAGCCAACTGCGCCAGGCACGGAGCCAATATTACTAATTATAGTAACCCTTATATATATTTTTTCATGCTACATGGTACATGCCTGGGAATAATCTATAATAATATTCTTTCTAATTTACTATGCTATTTACCATTTATTAATTTTACTAAAATAATGTTATTTACTATTTTTAAAAATGTTATAAATTTAATAAACATATATTTCATTTTTAGGTAGCTTTCAATACAAAAAAGTATAAAGCTACCTATTGCAGCCGTTCGGAGGAAAGCAGTTCCGGAAAATTTCGATATATTTTCGCCGATCATGACCCCCAGACCCCAAAACCACACTCCGTTCAAATGTTGATTTATATATATAGATATATCCATATATATATATATATCTGACCTATGTCATACGATAACGCTCGTATTTATAAATCTATTTTGATGAAACTAATTGTGTGTATTAAGGTCACCAATGTCTCGACCGAGTTCGTTGGCCAGCTTGGTCCGCCATTTTGTTTCAAGATGGCGGCCATTTAAAAATTTAAAACTAAAATAAATATACAAAAAAGTAAAAAATTCAAATTTATTTTTTAATTACGTGTTAGGCCTTGATACAAGGATTCCAGAGCATTGTTTGGTTTACCTCTATCTTAAAAAATGGCTGAGATAGAGCAGTTTGAAATTCTAGGGTGGTGACATTTTGAAACAAAACAGCACATCTACGCGATTACTCGCAGATTATTTTCTTTCATTGTTGTAATAATTTTCCCAATCATACGCATAAAACTATATATTCATATCCGTTAGCGCCAAAATTGGCGACAAAATTGGCAAAATTTGTGACATTTGGCGAAATATCGCCAAATTTGGCGACCAAAATAAGTCTTTAAAAATGAAGCCAATTTGGCTATTGCTCAATAATTTGGCGAAATTCTTATTCAAATTCATTATTAACGAATCTTTTGTAAACGTTTCTTTGCATTTTAACTTGCTGTTTTCGTGTAACATTAGCTAAAATTTTAAAACGAAGATATAGGAAAGCTACCTTTTCCTCCCGGTACAGGCCGGAAGGACTTTATTTATTTTATATTAATTACCATTTTTAACAATGTTATTTGATAATGTTAAATTACTGCGTTTGAAAACATGATTGGCAACGATAAACAAGATTGGTACTTGGCAACCATTTTTGGCGATCAATCTCCTGGCACGGATAATACGTAAGTACCTATAATACTACCAGAAGGACCCGTGCGAAGTTTTCGCACTGCAATCTTTGAGATTATTTCCTGGTATGTTTTAGCACTAATTTTTAATTAACTGACTTTTTTAAAAACCAAACAACGCGTTTTAACAAAATGTGGGTGTATTATGTCAGAAACTTGTTCGAAAACTTTTCGAATGATACTTCATTCATCGTTGTATGTTTTGTATGTACATAGAAAAAAGGATGTTGACAACAGAAATGATATATATGATGATTGTTTGTGTATAAGAAAATGGGAATAGATTGTCAGAAATTTTTTTCCCAAATTGTCTTCAGTCGCCAAGGTTATTTCTTTAGTTTGCCAAGACCACTATACTGAAAAAAAAAATTCGAACTATATAAAAATTGAAACACTGAATCAGACGTTTAGGGAATTCATATGAAAGCATTTCCTCAGATTTTGCAAAACTGTTCCGGAAATGTCTTAAATTTGCAAATTAATATTTGGTACACCACTTTTTTGCAAGCTTATGGGAGCTTAAACATGGGATGTTCAAACTTTGTGGTCCTGCAGCCATTTAAGTGACGTCAGACCTCACTGCGGTATTAACAGCTTAATGAAATATTTACAATTTTTGTGAATCCTAATGAACTGTAAATCTAAATGGAAGATAATCCTTAAATCACGTAATCTACTGGTTCTCCGATACAGTACGCATATACACAGCCATGATTAAACAAATAAAACAAATAAACAATAGGTGACGCACGCGTAAAAAATAAATAAAAACCCGATTAAAAGCTCGGTATTTTTTCAAAAAATACGCGCAAGAAATAAAGTAACAATCGTATTTTAATTGCATTATAAGATGACGTCATGTGATAATGCAGTATTTTATTTTTGTGGCAACACTGATTTGAGAAAACCTTTCCTTTCATTTATGAAAATATGTCAATTTAATTTTTAATTAACAGCAATTTTTAATCGTAAAACATGTTTTAAAAAAAGGTATGTGTACTATGTCAGCAGCCTGTTCAAAATCCTTTCATATGGCATCTCATTCATTGTTCTGAGTTTTGTATTTTCTTAGAAAAAGGGAAGTTGACAACAGAAATAATATATACTATTTTGCTTCATTTCTTTACACGAATCTCATTTTCGATTTCATATACAACCGAGCTGTAAATGAAATATCAGTATCTGAAATAATTAAGAGCCATGTTTCGTTGCATTTGCAAAATGTATCGAAATTTCACATCTAAGTTACAAATTAATTGACGAGTCCCAAGTAACATCTTTAATTAAACATAATTACAAGTGATAGGCAGCAGACGAAAATGCAATTTACCGAAAATTTCAAGAACAGTTCAATATTGAGATCCAAATTAATGAAAACGGTGCCGTCATTTCCCTAAATTTTATAGTTTTCTGCTAAAAGTAATTTTAACAATAGTAGGTTGAGTGATCGCTGGGTTGTAATTGTACACAAAATAAATAAATATATTACCACATTTATTTTTTAATTAGAGCATTTAGAGCTCTTAAATATTTTAATTGAGATGCGTGATGATTGTATAGATTTATTTTCCGGCTGAAATAATTATTTTTTGTTAGATTATTTTTACTTTAGCTTGTTTTTCATGAAAATGTTTTGAACAATAACAGTAAATTACAATAAATAAATTTATTTTTCAAAACAATCACAACACACTTATTATATAATTCCAAATTCATACAAGCAGACCATAAAAATGTTTTATTTTTATTATTAATATATTCATAAATATACAAAAAAAATGATTTCATATGAACAAATTTCTCATCTGTAGCGAATGTAAAAGTACAAATTGCGGTGATTTTTAACCACTGAACGCTAGACATCTTCCCTTTAAAAATAATAATTCTAAGTAATTAGTTTGTTTTGAAACATATGTTAAAGCTGACTCAACATTTATATAAGCTGAACTAAAACAAAATAACCTACGTTAACTAATCATTTAACTAGACATAGTCATGATGTCCTTGTAATTTAGGTACGAGATTAGTAGTGGATTTTGAGAAATCAATGTCAGTGAAATCCAAGGAAATGTTTTAACCTTTCAAACCAATTAGTTTAAAGAAGATTATATGAGTTTCAGCAAGAAGTGGTATTTTTAAAACGTGTGACTTTGAAAGATTTACATGTATGGTTATGTAATAAAGTAGCACTGCAAACAATTTCAATTAGGGGTTAAAGTATGTAATAAAATTTTTTACATATGTCTTATTTTCAATAAATTTTTGCTCCTTTTTAGTAATTTTAACAAGTATTTTATCTAATTTCATTTCCTTTAAATTTGCAATACAGATGTTTCGTGTATTTAGTTTATTTAATTCAGAGATCTGTTGATATACTTTGATGATATTTTGATGCTTACTGGTATTTTACTGCTAAGAAAGGGCATTGCAATCTCAGCAGGATGACTTCATTTTCCAATTATCTTTTATGCTAATTATTTCAAAAGGATAAGGATTTAAAAGCTGCCCTTGTGGACATTCATATAAATTAAAAAATATATCATAAAACATTTGTTAACTGACAAAACGCATGTAAACAATACATAATGAATATGATATATATATATATATATATATATATATTATAAATCCTTATAAATATGTATCAAAATAAAAATGGTAATTTTGATAGCTCTGGGTGAAATAAATAGATAAATTGTGAAAACAATGTACACTGTAGAAAATGGCAAATGTTTCTTAATCCACAAACATTTAACGTAACCACGAATTAAAAGATAATACATGGTGTATCAAAAAACCTTGACACATTTTTAAAAATTAGAAAACAAAATATATACAAGATAGAAACTATAAATTCACGTATGAGTTACGTGAGATATTATATATATTTTTAATATAGTCAATAAATTTCAATATGTGCACCTTTCGTGGCACGGAGAACATGTAGTCGATAAGCTATCTCGGCCCATGTGCGTGACACGTGAAATTGCAGCAATTATGCCTGCTTTCAGTTCTTCAACACTGTTCACTTTTGCTTCATCTGTGAAAATGATGTTTTTTAAAAATCGCTATTTTCTTCCAGATAATTGAACATTTGCACAGCGAATTCAAAACGACGATGTTTGTCATTCCGTTGTAACTTTTGCAGTACCTGCACTTTATACGCATGAAGGCAAAGTTTCTTATGAAGCACATGATGCACTGTTGGAAATGGAATTGATAATCGGCTGGCAACAGTGCGCACCGATTTCTGCGGGGTTACGAGAAAAAGCTTGACGTATTCTGTAAATCACGAAGGAAGATTCTAACTTCCTCCGTGCTGTAAATGTTCCTATCACGGAACAACTAGCGCCATCTGTTGATTTTTTTGACACAGAAAAAACTCCAATATCTAAAGTAACACATACATGAATTTTTAGTTTCTATCTTGCATATTTTTTTAAATAAATTTTAAAAATGTGTCAAAGTTTTTTGATACACCCTGCATAACCTCTTACGAGTCTCCTACGACTCCGAAAAGCATTTGTTATATTTAGAAACCTCAGAAACTAATATATTTTCTAGATTTAAAGAAGTATTTATAAAAACGGAACTTCTTTTACTGCTAGTAAGTTTCAGAAACGTTTCCGAGTAGCTTTTAAAGTGTATTAATTAATCAGTTTTCTCAAACCTAAAGATCTGTTTTTCGGAAGCAATCAATTCTCAAGTAAATAGTTTCATGTTCACCAAACATGTTTAACAGATAAACATGTAAAATTAACAGGATTAACATTAATATTAAAATTATTTTGTTACTCTTGTCTGTATAAATTCCGTTACGCATCTGAAAAAGTTTACTTGAGAATTGATGAAATCCGAAAACAGATATTCCGGTTTGAGAAAATTGATTAAGGCACTAAAAAAACCACCCGGAAACGTTTCCAAAATTTACAAAAAACAAAAAATAATAAAACTTTTTTTTTTTTTTTTTTTTTTTTTTTATAAATGTTTCTTTAAATCACGAAAATCTATTTGTTTCTGTGATTTCTAAAGATAAAGGAACGCTTTTTACGAATCGTGGGTGATTCGGAAGAAGGTATTGTATATTTTCGCTCGTGGTTATATTACATTTTCTTAGATTAAAAAACATTTGTCTTTAATTAAATTGCAGTGTAAATGTAAAAAAGTCAAATTTGACTACCAAAAATACCTGTTTAACAACTGCAGTAAACCATAATATTATATGACATTTAGTACATATAATAAACAATAAATATATTATTATAAATATTTTTTAGAAGAAACTGCTTTGTTCACGTTTAAAGAAACCCCTTCTAGCTTTTATAGTCTCAAGGGGATTTGGTAACCTTCGAATAGTCAAAAATGACGAAAATATCGATTTTTTTGCTTTTTGCTAAAAATAAATATTGGCACTTCTATAGAAGTATCAAAGTTTATTACATTTGAGTTATTATTATATTTGAATTTTTTCTATTTGCTACTGCTAAAGTTAGTATATTTGAGAGAAGTTTTGAAACAATCTGACAGTTATAAGTGTAGTAAAAACAATTTTACTATTTTGCCAGCCCTTTAAATGCCATGCTATATATACTATAATTACAATAAAATGTCCACCAATACAACTGTAACATTTGTAACTTAGACAGATATAAGCAGCAAAGATATTCAGTTAGTATTACGAAAAATGGAATAGTTTTTATTATTTTTTTAAAGCATAAAATCTTTAAATTGATTTTTTGCATTTTGCTCTGTTTTGAAAACTTGCTGTATTTAAAATGCTAAAATTTCAATAACTATTTTTCAAATTTCTTGATTATTATTTTTTAATATATCCAGTATTGTGAAGAAGTTGTTGGCTTGAGTACGGATGTTTGAGCTTTTGTGTTCGATGATACGTTTGAATGCACGGCTGGAAAAACACCTATCAGAAACACGGCCGTAATAGATACATAGCGGGTTTTTTACACTGTATTTTCGTTGTTCGCAAATCTGGGGATCGTATGCCTGTAAAAAAATCAGTAGATATGCAATGCAAATACAAAGAAGAGTCCAGGGGTGCTTGCAAGGTTTTCATTTTTATTCGATTGTGGCAAAAAGATATTGAAATTGGGAGGTGGTCCTTTCACACAAAAATCTGATATGATATCTTTATACAGAGGATTAGTGAAGTCTGCCCAATTTTTGCGGTGCACATGTGCGCCAACATTCATCTTCAATTTTGCCAGATGTACATGTGTATCAATTTAATCGGCATTTCGGAATTTAAGACGGTTTAGTAGATAGCTATATTAATTTTGCATTGGAGACACACGGCAGGCATACAATATGAATATCCAAAAACGGCATGATTTAGAAGAGCAACCCTGCGAATTGTTATGAGAACAGCGCAAATGTAATATAGGGTGTGAATAGATTTTAATGAGAAATGCAAGACTGGCAATTGGAAAATAGGCACTGATGCATTCTAGATACAACGGACAATTGAAGTTTGATAGAAAACGCTCCGCAGACGTAAAACATCTGTAATCTTTAATCTTTAATAGATTTACAGAGCGGAGACTGCGTTAAAAGAATACCATAGAATCAATGTACATGTTAAAATAACCGTCGTCGCATTTTAATTTAGAAAGGAAATAACTTTTATGTGGTTAATGCAAGATGCGGAATAAATGAAAGATTACGTATACATGATTAAATAACATATAGTATGGGATAGCTATGATTTTAAATTAGAATATATAGAATTTAAATAACTATATAAATTAACTTTTAGAAAATATTATGGAATTTATAAATTAAAAAAATAAAAGACAAATATATATGATCTCTACATCATAAGTATGATCTACTTAATAAAATTAGGGATGGATTTTATGAGAAGAAAAAATTAAGAATAGAAATGTAACAAAATCCATGTTTTTTTTTCTGTATTTTTCCGGAGATGTATACGTTTTATTTTTTCTCAAAAACTAATTAATTAATTGAAAAATCTATCTTTACTGGTATAAAGACTCCTATAAACATACTAAAAAATCATTTTTTATTATTGTAAATTAAAACAGAAGAAAATATTTTAAAATCATTCAATTAAAAAATAAAAATAATTTTACCAATAAAACTTTTGTGCGTGTTAAAATGAGTTTATACTACTAATAACTTCTAATAATATACATAAGAGGTAAGTGAAAATGCTTTAGTGAAGTTCAAACAGTGCCGATTCTACTTTCCTGAATCAAACTCACGTTCTTATTTACCCGTGCGTCGCGTCGACTCATAGATTTCTAAGTTCGGATGATACTGTAGCGTTTTCCTTCTGGCTTGGAACTAAATGCACAGTATCAAAATAATTGCTCTACGTACTACAATGGTGCTGAGCTGTACATTTTATTTCCTTGAGAATATTTATAGATTTTTGAAAAAATTCACAAGCTTCGAGGAATTTTCAATTCGCCACTTAAAAAAAAAAAAAAAATTTTATCTTATGTAGGCTATTTTGAATATTACAAAATAACATAATAATAATGTGTTTCCGTTAGTAAATAACATTTTATAAATACACATACACACAAAGCAGATAAGTATGAAGTAATGTAGTTTCACTTTAAATTGCAAGCAAGTTGTTTGCATTTTATTTAATATATAACAAGATGGGACTGCATATTACATGAATACATATTTTTAAATGAAGTTATTATAAATAGATTTATTAAATTTTTTGTGTGCAAAGAAACTTATAAATTACGCCAATTAGACAAACATTCTCATCTACAACGAATGTATAAGTAAATTAGAAACATTTTTTAACACTGGACACGAGAGACACTTCCACAGAACCATATCTTAATTTCTCAATGAGCTTTTTACAAAATATATTTTCAAACAAGTTTTGAAATGTATTTCATTTTAAAGCGAGTGCAAAATTTATGAAACTGAACTAAAATGAATAACCTACATTAATAAACTTTTTAAGTAAAAATAATCGTATCTCAAAGATTAATCGTGAAATTAATCGTAATCTTTGCAAAATTTATGTATGAGTCTAGTACTGGATTTTCAGAAATCAATGTCAGTAAACAACTGAGGAAATGTTTAACCTTTCAAACGAATTATGTTAACGAATAAGAGGGGTTATAGATTTACGATTTTCATCCAGGTCTGGATATTTTGAACGTGACTTTCTGAGATTTACAGATGGTTATGCAATAAAACTTGTGGACTGAAAGCGATTTCATTTAAATTTGCAGTAGAGAAAATTCGTGTATTTAGTTCATTTACTACAGAGATCTGTTAAAATACTTTGATGATTTTTCGGTGTTTATTGGGGCTTAAAAAAATTCACTACAATTTAGAAGAATGATTTAATTTTGAGAGTAATTTTTTATGGTATATTTCCGTATTTTTTAGGTAATTTAAAACTGATGTCTTTAAATGAATAAATAATATCTGCCAAGACATTATCAAAAAATTAGAAAACTATTTAAAAAAAATTAAATCATCTATAAATGCAAAAATAAAGCTACTTGTTTCACAGACGATAAGTTTTCTTTACAGACAGAACAGGGAGCAGTTTCTAGTAATCAGATTGTTGTAAAATATATTTAAAAGGTGGTACAAAATTTAAATAAAAAATTAAACTAAATTAATTCACAAATTATTTCATTGAACTTTAGTCATATGTTGTCCTTGAAATTTAGGTACGAGGTTAGTATTATAATTTCAGAAATCATTGTCATTAAACAACCAAGAGAATGTTTTAACATTTCTTACCAATTGTATTACGTAAGAGAAGCAGTGATTTATGAGTTTCATCAAAGTCTGGTAATTTTTAAAACGTGAACGTGACTTTTTAGATTTAGAAAGATATTTATGTAATAAAGCTTATTTACTGTGACTGATTTCACTTAAATATTTGATAAATAATGATATTTCGTGTCTTTTATCACCTTAATACAGAGATTTGTTAATATAATTTGTTAATTTTGCAACGTTCATTGAAGCTTTTCTGCTAAGAAAGATCATTGCAGTTTTCTAGAATGATCTAATTTTAAGAATATATTAAATATATTTTTCTGTATGTTTTACAATTAAATTTATAATCTCATACTTCAAAACTACGTGTCTCTCGTTTTTAAATACCGGGTGATTATAATTAAAGTTACGATTTCAAAAATCGATAATTTTAAAACTACTGGTCAGAATGACTTGATATTTTAACAGAACAATCGTGAGGCAATGTAATTTTGTTTGGCGAAGGAAAAAAATAGTTCCAAAATGTGACGATAGATGGCGCTGTCAGGATTCACATTGTTTGGAGATATGCAAATTACTAATACGTAGCAACTCTGGGTACCTGAAGAATGTTGTTTACAGCAGGCGAATTCAGAACCTAGCCTTAAAGGCAAGCATCACACACCACACCCATTGCATCAGTACAGATACCCTCCGATCTGCTGTGGAGTATGCCGTTTTGAGCTTCCAATTAGTAGACGAACAAGGCGGAGGGCATATCGAACAACTTATGTTTTAATCATCAATAAAGTGTTCCATAAAGCTTCTTTTTTTCATTTTTTGTCATTATTGCTGTTGTTACTGTAAACACGTATTCTTGTCTTTTCGCTAATACATTTTTAGTAAATCCCTGAACTCTATTTTTTTCCTTTTGGCTAACAACATTCCTGTGTTTAGAGAATACATTTTTGGTCTTTCCCCTGACATTACCCTGACAGCGCCATCTATCGGTACATTTTAGAACTATTTTTTTCTACGCCAAATAAAATTCCATTGCTTCACAATTGTTCTGCTAAAATATCACGTCATTCTGACCAGTAGTTTTAAAATTATTGAATTTTGAAATCGTAACTTTATTTATAATGACCCGGTATATTAATCGTATTAATTAAGGATTTCGATTATGATAGTGGACATAGCATACGCAAAAGCTTTTACTAAAAATATTTTTACAAGCCGAACAAAATGCAGTTTCTAATCAGCTTATTATAAAACATACTTAAAAATGAGTGTAACATTTGCATAAAGTGAACTAAAACAAATAACCTGCATTAATAAACTTTTTAACAAAATTTAGTTGTATGATGTCCTTGCGATTTAAGTGCGACGTTAGTATTGGATTTAAAAAAATCAATATTAATTAACAATTGAAGAAATGTTTTGACCTTTCAAGCCAATTATTTTACGGAAGAGATGAACAGATTTATGAGTTTCATCAACGTCTGTTAATTCTAAAACGTGCTTTTCAGATATTTAGAGGCGTGATGTTATGCAATAAAGTTAATATAAACACTTGCAGTGATTTCCCTTAAATTTGAAATAACGAATGGTATTTCGTGTATTTAATTAATGTAATCTAGTTATCTGTTACAGTAAAAAAAACAAAAACAAAAACCGTGAATTGGATCTTACTTTCTCGTTAATTGTATTTCATTAAAACGCGAAAAATTCCTCTTTGATTTTTGCCCATTCCTCCAAAACACAGAAAATTCACCCATCTAACATAAACAACTACACAAAAACCTCCAATTTAAAGCTGCATTTTTTTTTTTCAAATCACAGGGCACCCGCAACTCTGTTGACTAGTACTTTTTCCTATTAAAAAATTGAATTTTTACGTATGTCCTATTTCCACCAAACATGAAAAATTCCTTAACCTAAGCTCAAAACTTCCTGAAAATTTTCAGTCAAAATACGGCAATTTCCTCAAATATCAGAAAACTCTTCCAATCAGAAGGATGTTCCGTCAACTAGCTGCCTATACTTTTTACGTTTTTTGACGAAATGTTTTTGAAAGAGTAAAATACTTTTTGGGGTATTTATGAATGTTTTTCCGGTAAGAAAGCAATTTTAGAGAATGACTTTCTTACCGTTGACAAATAGCTAATAACCTAATAGCTTCCACGCCCGGTGTTGCCCGGGTCCGTGATAACAACCTTACATATACCTAAAATTAGTGTTGAAGGATTTAATATATTTAAACAAAAATGTTTCCAAACGATCCCCATGTTTTAGGTCTCATTGCCTCTGGCAGCGCACACCGTCGAATTTGCATGATTTTATATTTTTAAATGAAAATCAAACGGACCTAGAGGTAGTAGGTATACTTTAAGAGGTGTAACTTCAATTGCAAAAATGTTTCAAATATTGTTCTTCAACACTCATTTACGTGAAATTATAGCTATTTTTTAAAACAAGTTACGAAATTTAAATTTTTACACTGTTCTGTGACACTATGGGTTATAATGAGAAAAGACGTGTGTTTAGTGCCAGAAAACTATGGAAATAAAAATACTCAATGTACCATAAGTCCACAAGTTTGGGTCGTAAAGAAATGGAATATTTACTGTTTTACATATATAGAAAAAGGTTTTCTAAATTTAACATAAGACCCAGAGACCGTATAAAATTTTAACTGGTAACGTAAAAATGAATAATTTTTTTGACGTAAATGGTCTGTCATAATGATGCAGAACAACAAGTTTGCAATTTGAACCATATCTAGAAAACTAATGATTTATGAATTAGCTCTTGTTTAACGATAAGAAGAGCCACTCGGTATATTTCTATGATGATATAAAGTTATAATCTTTAAACAGTTTTTATATTATTAATTGCAGCTTCGGGAAATATCAAACAAAGCATTAATAAAGTAAAAAACTATTAACAGAAGACTTTTAAAGCATTTGTAAAGACAAAAACAAAGCTACTTGTTACGTAGGCGGTAAATCATTTTGCAAGCAGAAGACACGTTGTAATGATGAGAAAAATATTCAGTTAGATAAAAGCGTAGGCAGTATAAATACTATTTATAGCACTGAATGAAAATATATCTAATCAGATACAGAGGAAGGAAAATATTAAGTAATCCCTCTAAGGTATAAGTGCATGTAAATGAATATATATATATATATATATTAATTCATTTTGTTTCACATATAAAAGCATCATTCCTGCAATGGATATACCATTTTTTATCATCGATAGAAAGATCTTATTTTGACAATAGAATTTAAATTAATTAAGTTTAAATTATATAATTTCATTGCTGAAAAATGCGCATTTAATTTTGAACTTATTTTTATTATTTCAATCAGATTTTTTCATGTACATTTGCTGCTTTTTCACACTTACTTTTTATAATGTATTACTGTTGCATCAAACATTTGAATTTTCACAATATTGTCCATTGCCTTAGAGTGTTAGACATTTTATGCTTCTGAGTTTCTCCTTGCAATTTGGTTAGGTTATTTTCTAAAATATTCTAATAACGGGCTAATTTCTGTAGTGTCGATTTTATCTTATACTAGCTTACACGCCAGGCGTTTCCCGGGTCCATGATAACAACCTTACGTATACCTAAAATTTGTGTTGAATGATTTAATATATTTAAGCTAAAGTGTTTCCAAACGAACTCCATGTTGAGGGCGCCACTGCCTTTGACAGCGTACACCATCGAATTTGTATGATTTTATATTTTGAAATGAAAAGCCAAACGGACCTAGAATTTGTTGCCCCATTGCCTTCGGCAGCGTTCAACAAGCATGCTATGCACTTTCCGTCTAGATAGACTTTATATTTTTAAACGAAAAACTGGCATAGCCCGGGTCCGTCATAAAATATTGATATTTAATTGTGAAAATATTTGTGTTCAAATCGGAAAAAACAGGTTTGAGCAGTAAAAGGGTTCACTAAAAGGTGAAGATTGAGCAGATTTTAAGTATTTTAAAGTACTTTCAATTTCCCGAATGGTTTAATTTTTTTTTATATATGATACAAATTACGACTTTGTAAAAAATTCTTGTTAAAATACTAATATTTAGTTTCTTTTTGCCTTGAAAAAAAGAATGTCTAGAGAAGTCGCAAAGTGACTTCCAGTCAAGACTTTTTTTGAAAAGGTTAATATTAATATCTGTTAAAAACAAAAACATCCTTTTAAAGCTAAATGTACGCATGTTAAATGGGTATGATTTGTTTATTTATATTTTTATTTCCAAATTGGATGCAGAATTTTAAATTATGAATAAAAAATAAAAATCGCCAAAGTGAGTTTTGGAAAAGAATTTTTTAGAAAGTGTTAATATTAATATTTTTTAAAACCAAAGACATTACTTTAAATCTAAATGTACGAGTCATAAGTGAGTATTTTATTTCCGTATTTCGATGAAAAATAAGGGATGCAAAACATTAAAAACTGGGAAAAAAAGACGAATATTGCGAAAGTGACTTTGGGAAACTAATTTTTTGAAATTGTTAATATTAATATTTTTGGAAATCAAAAGAGTCTTTTTAAAGCTAAATGTACGCGAATTAAGTGTGTTGTTTTTATTTATTCGTATTTTCATCGGAAGCGCAGATGCAGATTTTAAAACTTTGCGGAAAAACGCAAAAACTCCGAAATGGCTCTCGGGAAATTTTTTTGAAAGGTGTAAGAGTAATATTTTTTCAAACTAAATGGCCTTCTAAAGATGAAAATACGCTGGTTAAGTGGGTATTTTTGATTTTCTTTTCCGTATTTGGATTAATTCGGCGGATGCGAGCTTCGAAAGACGGGGAAAAACACGAAAATTCGAATGTAATTTTTTTGAAAGGGTTAAAGTCCAAATTTTTTAACCGAGTTGCAGCGTTAGAAATCTTAAAGTAAGTGTGTGATTAGGTATTTTTTGTTTTCCCGTAATTCAAATAGTTAAGCCAATGGGAAGGGCCCGATTAACCTCTGAAGCTAGGGGAACCACAGTAACATTTTGAGGCCCCACTCATTTGGAAATGTTTTCTAAATTCTACATACACGAAAACTCATTAATGCAACAAATATTATTCACGAGGGTGGTTTAGCCGAGTTCACATATCTCATTAAACAGCTTTTCTTATATATGTATATATATATACTATAGATAGAGTATATTTGTAGTATCTACATTTGTATGTACAGTTATCCGGGTGGTTTCTAACATTACATCAGGATGTCATATAATTGATTAACAGCCTATTGATCACATTCATATTTTTCGGTTAGATAAATTTCCCGTAGTAGTGTGGAAATAGGGCAAACTTTCTACTCCAGAAAAATTAAAAAAATGCAAACTAAAAAAATAAAAATGGGAAATGGAGGTCCCATTTTACAGACATTTTGAGGCCTTTATTATTTTCATTTTACAAATCTAAATAACATGTATTCATTCCGTCTTTTAATGCAGAACTAAAGCATGAACTCTTACTTATTTTGATTATTCTTCAAAACTTTTTATTTACTTTAGATTTTATCTATTTGTTCTTAATTCTTTCATTTAATTGCGCTTATTAACTGCAATTTGATTTATTCTTAGATATTTACGCTACAATATAGCAGACACTGAATTTACCATATAGCCCTAGCTGGCAATTTCGATGAAATAAGATAACATTTGATATTTTACGATTTGTGTATATAATGTTCCCCTGAAGATTTCCCAATCATAGTTTATTATGTCTGTTGTTTTCTCTCATATCTGTTTATTTTATATTTGGAAAAATCCAATATTTTTAATTAATGTATATACATATCTTATTCACTGAATCTGTAACAATTTTATTTTTCGCTTACGCCCAATTTTCAATAATATTAGAATTTACAGTATGTTAAATTGTTTTAATTGAACGTTTTCAACTTTTTTTTTATCATGATTCTATATTTGAATAGTATAATTTTACCAATTTTAGGGTTTTTACATGCTATTTCATTACACATATAATCAACTATAAGATAAACAGTAATTATAATTCACAATATACAAATGAGAAATAAATGAAAGACAAATCTCGTAATTTTTTATGTCACGTATCCAAGACACAAGTAGATCAAAACGAATGACCCGCAATATAATAACTAAACTATGAAAAAAGGATTTTAATTAAAAAAATATAAATTATATATACATTAATGAAATTACTGAAAATTTTTGAATTTGAAAAATTTGTAACACAAATCTCAGGCCTAAATTACCGCAGATTTCAGAAGAAAAAAAAAAGTTTGATTTCAATATATATATCTACATATCTATATTTAAGTCTGTCACTTTTCTATAGCTCTTTATCTCTGTCTCTCAGTCTGTCTGTCTCTCTATCTGTTTATTTGTCTGTCGAAATTATACTACAAACCACGAATTTAATTAATCGAATATGATAAATTCGATTTATATATTCGAATTCATATGATAGTCGTTTCATAAAATGCGAATGAATTAATGCAGGTATGTACTTTATTGATATGTTTTCAGTATTCAGAAAAGTTTTTTAAAAGATCAAGTTACCCCAAAATACAATTCAATTTTCTTTAATACAGTTTGGATAAGTTCAGTACCGCAATGCGTTATTTTTTTCACAAAGTTTAAAATTTACGATTTAAATTTTAACAAACTGTGCAAAATCAAGCTTGCTATAACCAGACTGTGGTGAAGAGAAAAATCCCATGTATTGTCAAAATTTTCAATCACCACTAAAACAATGTAATGCCTTAAAATGATATGCAAATAATTTTATTTTGTTTATTGACGCACGCGTAATTTTATTTCAAATAAGAAGATGTACGCTCAAATTCAGTGTTTAATTGAGATTTTTTTATAGCATTTGATTAACGTGCATACCAGTTTTGATAATGAATTTATTGTAGGTATAATTTATTTTTATATATATATTTATGAGTACAATATTTCTTATAATATTTTGTTTAAGCTATAAGGGAAAGACTCTACTGAATTTTTTTTAATATTGAAGTATTATACCGTTTCAATAAAACAAATCGTCATTTTTAGTAAAAAAATGTAAAATTCTAAAACAAAATACGTTATATTCCGAAATAAAAAGAAAGAATATATATATCGGCTCTTTGGTATTGTGATTTCATTGTGTATGGTCAGTTTCTTATGTTTCAATGGTTAAATTTTACATAAAGTTATATATATATATATACAGAGAGAGAGAGAGAGAGAGAGAGAGAGAGAGAGAGAGAGAGAGAGAGAGAGAGAGAGAGAGAGAGAGAGAGAGAGAGAGAGAGAGAGAGAGAGAGAGAGAGAGAGAGAGAGAGAGAGAGAGAGAGAGAGAGAGCATTTTTTTCTAATAACGCTTGTTTGTCAAAATTATTTTTAGTTTTTTTACAAAATATTTTAAATTAAATATATAATTCTTTTAGTATATAATTAAATACGTTTAGTCATGTGCATGTTTACTTAAATAAATGAATAAAAACAAACTGTTTTGGAAATTATTAAATACATTTTATATATTTCTCTTGAGAAATATTATTTCAAAAATGTCAAGTGCTATAAAAAAGAAGAAAAAAGAATATTCAACTTTAATTATAATTGAATAAAATATTTATATACTTTTTGGAAATTTATCATTCGTAACAAAATGTACATCATGCGTAAATATTTATATTAGTCAAATAACTAAATATTACTTAAAAATATCTCATATTCAATAGATTAATGAATTAAATTGCTATGAAAATACTTTATTTTACCACCTTGAATTATAAATGATTTTGTGATGAAAATGGATTTTAAACTTAAATATTTTCCATTTTATGATGAGAACATATTAAATGTAATTAATCATGTAACATTTCTAATTTAATACATTGAAATATATTCATTTATTCATAAGTTGCATCCGCTATATTTTATTAAATGTATTTGTAATCACATAACCATTAAAGATTAAAATTTCTCATTCTGAAAGTAAACTTATTTAAGAATAAATTGTTAACTTTTTCTTCTTTTTTTGCATAGCTTTGAATTATATATTCGTAGAACAGCAAATTAATAGCCGTTTGTTGTTTCGTTAAATATAGATGTTAAGTTAATATTATAATTTTCCAAACCTTCATACAATCTTAAACTACAATATATAAATTTCAAAAGCTAATTCGCAAAATAAAATAAAATTAAATAAAATTTAAAAAAAAAATTAAAAAAAATCACAGAATAGCGCCAAGTAATTTTTAAATCAAAAGAATGATCTACTAAAAAATAATGAACACATTTAACACTCCTTAAAACAAATTTTTAGCAAGGAAAAAAGCATTTGAATAACGAGAAACTTAGTTATTTAATTATCTTAGTGTAACTGTTGCAATAGTTAAATTCCAAAGTTTCAAACTGAGCAAATAAAAGCCCAAGCCGAGATTCGAACGCAGAACCTTTGACTTAAATTGCCAATGCTGTATAATTGAGTTTCATGGTCCGACAACTGGCGACCATATTTGCTCAGATAACATTATTGCCAATACTATCTTGTCTGCTATGTAGACATCTCAACAGAATATACCGCTTAAAAATATGCTAAGAAGTATGCTGTGGTATATTCTGTTGAGCTGTCTACATGATCGACCCTGGTAGCTCAATAGGTAAAGCATTGGCAATTTAAGTCAAAGGTCCTGGGTTCGAAATGTGACTTGGGCATTTTTTCGCTCAGTTGGGAAAATTCAATATGTGTAATTGTTTCTTAATCTAGGAAAACATAATATTACAACGAAAAAATTATATACAATAACCTCTTTTTAGTTACCCACGATTTTGAAAAGCATTTTGCTGTCACTGAGTTTCTTTTGCTGGCACTGATTTTCGGAAATATTTCCGCGTCGTTTTTATAGTGTATTTATCAGTTTTCTCAAATCGGAATATCTGTTTTTAGGATCCTATATCAAATCTCAAATAAAACCTATTATGTTCAACAAACATGTTTTACAGACAAACATGATAAGTTAACAGCATTAACATTAATATTATTTTGTTACTCTTCAATATATAAATTCAATTACGCAGCTGAAAATGTTTAATTGAGAACTGAAATCAGCCTAAACACCGATATTTCGGTTTGAGAAAACTTATTATTGCACTATAAAACTACTCGGAAACGTTTCCGAAAATCATTGGCAGCAAAAGAAACTTTATTTATAAATGTTTCTTTAAATCTTGAAAATATTTAGTTATTGAGGTTTCTAAGGATACAGAACGGTTTTAAAAAATCGTAGGCAACTCGGAAGAGGATATTTCACATTTTCGTTCGTGAGTTAATTTTCATAGACTAACAAGCATTTGCCATTTTTAACACTTTCCAACCTAGTTGAAAAGTGTTTATGAATTCGGTTTGTCTGGCCGTCTGTCCGTGCTCTAACGTCCGTAAATATGCTCGGATTGCTCTGCAATTTTTATATGTTATTGTCGTTATCTATGGCACGTTCCCTATTTCAACTGAAGTGTGTAGCACTTACAGTTTTCTTACAGGGACACTCAAAAGAATTCCGTTACATTGCGGTCTATGGGGAAAAATAATTTGCGGTTTATTTTAAAAATGTTTCACTATTGTAAACTCATTGAAATTTATATAGATCACTAAGATGCATTAGAAGAAGCTTAATATGGAATAGGGTGTGCATAGCACTTATAGTTCTTTTATAGGGACAGTCAAAAGAATTCCGTTACATTACGTCTATGGAGAAAAATCGTCTGAGGTTTATTTCAATAATGTTTCACTATTTTAAACGCATTGAAATTTATATATATGACTAAGGTGCATTACAAGAGGCTTACTACAGAATATTGTATGTATAGCAGTCATCGTTCATTTACAGGGACACACAAAAGAATTCTCTACTGTCTGCTAACAATAATTCTTGGAAGTGCGTTTTAAGTTACTGATCGCGATTTTAATTTTAACTCGCTTTATGTCTATTACGTGGTGTGTATAAATTCTGTAGATCATATACAGGGAAGCACAAAAGTTCGCAAACACATTTCCGTATTATTTAACTCCAGACGGAGAATTTTAAACTGTGCTACGCGTTTCCTAACTGAACTGAAATTTAGCATCCTATGTAGTATATATACAAATCTATAGATCCTATACAGGGCTGAATAAAAGTATTCGGATTACGTAGAAACTTAGATGTTATCTTTTAGCTTATTAAACAGTATGGTTTGTAAAATTATTTTGGAAGCGTTGGAGAGTGTTACATAATCTATGCTTGACGCATGATTTTTCGTTCTTGTTTACAGTGAAATTTGAAAAACGCTGCTCGTAATAAAATTTATTCTTAGAGAATTTTCACGGAGTTTAAAAGATATTGAACGAAAATTCTTAAATGCGACTTTTATCATAATCTATTTTAGGAATTCATCTTTTCCTTCTTTGAAAGCTTGTTATAAACGATCATTACTATGTGTGTCACAGAGAACATCAAGTTGCGTAGGCTGAGGACAAAGTGTCACGATGCGAGAGTGAATCGTAATCTTAACTGACGTGCAGGAGTTTCATTAAATGTGAATATAGTGATTTCGCAGGCGAAACGTATAATAAGCATAATTGAGAGAAAGTTCAGTCTGTTAGTAAGATTGTCTAAATTTTAATGAATTTGTGTGGGTTGAATCTTGGTTATTGTGGTATTTTTGTTTCGTTTCTAATTACATGGAAATTAATATTTATGTATTTAATTGTAGAAAGAGATAATAGATGATGGTAGAAAATTTTGTTATTACTTTAAATTACGATTAACAGAATTATAATCTGAAAAAAGACTTAAAGCTGAATAAAGGTTACTAATTTTTAATTTTATATTTGCAAGTTAATTAAACAATGATAAGATCTTGCACTTAGCAAATTTTAAATGTGTAATAAGAAAAGAAGTTGAGTTTGCGGCAATCTGTATCGAAATATACTCGAAATGAAATTCAGCCATTTTATATTTTCGTGAAGTTTGAAAATATCTTGAGTGAAAAATCTTAAATGCCGATTTCTTATGTTATTTTGGGAATATAGTGTTTGCGTAGGCGAAAGTCTGCTTTACTGAGAGAAAATTTAGTCTGTCAGTTAAACTGTCTAAATTTTAATGAATTTGTGTTGGTTGAATCTTGATTATTGTGGTATTTTTGTTTCGTTTTTAATTACATCGAAATTGGCATTTATGTATTACATTGGAAAAAGAGCTAATAGATGGTGGCACAAAATTGTGTTATTACTTTAAATTACGATTAAAAGAATTATAATCTGAAAAAAGACCTAAATCTGAATACAAGTTACTAATTTTTAATTTTATATTTGCAAGTTAATTAAGCAGTGATAAGATCTTGCACTTAGCAAATTTTAAATGCGTAACAAGAAAACAAGTTAAGTTCGCGGCAATCTGTATCGAAATATACTCTAAATGAAATTCATTCTTTGAATATTTTCGTAAAGTTTGTAAATATCTTGAATGAAAAATCATAAATGCAGCGTTCTTATATGTTAATTTGGGATATAGTGTTTGCGTAGGTGAAATGTCTAATACGTTTTACTGAGAGAAAATCTACTCTGTCGGTTAAACTGTCTAAATTTAAATGAATTTGTATTGTTACATCTTAATTAATGTGACATTGTTTATTTGTTATTAATTACATAAAACTGAGTGCGTAGGCGAAATATCTAATAAGCTTTTTTGAGAGAAAATTTAGCTCGTCAGCTGAACTGTCTAAATTTTAATGAATTTGTGTAATTATATATCTTAATTATTGTTGGATTGTTTAATTGTTATTAATTGCATAAAAACGAGTCTTTTGCATTTTGAATATATATATTAGACGATGAAATGATATTGTATGTTACAAATGGTTAATGTGCAGCAAGGATACAAATTACGTTTACTGTAATCTGGATAACAGTACACACAAAATTAAATTCCTCTGAATATTTTCATAAAGTTTAAATGTATCGTGAATGAAAATTCTGAAATGCAACTTTGCTATAATTTATTTTCGGAAATAAACTTCACCATCTGTACGTAAAAGCTGATTATAAATCATTGAATGATCTTTTCTGTCTGTGTGTGTGTCACAGCGATGATCAAATTGCGTAGGCGGAGGACAAAATGTCATGATCTGAGAGTGAATCGCAGGCGTAACTGACTTTCAGAATTTCATTAAATGTAAATTATGTGAATAACGTAATTGCGTAGTCGAGATACAATCTAATAAACCATATTGAGAAAAAATTTAGTCTATTATTAAAAGTGTCGAAATTTTAATGAATTTGTGTGGGTTGTATGTTAATTTTTTGTAGTATTGCTTATTCGTTATTAATTATATGAAAATGAGTATTCGAAGATTTGATTGAAGAAAGAGACAGAAAATTATGTTAAAAATTGTGTCATTACACTAAATTATAATTTTTACATTGTTACAGATTTTGTGATAAGTTGAACCAATGTTTGGTGCTGCAGCAGTTGCAACCTTAAGAAAGTGAAACATTGCTCATTCATGTGGAGCTCCAGTAGAACTACACTGCAAAAAAAAGTGTTGATTTTACAGTATAATACTGGCACCACAGCTGCCAGTATTATACCGTAAAATTACCTGGCAGCTGGGGTGCCAGTATTATACTGTAAAATCAACACTTTTTTTGCAGTGTACAGTGATTGCGTAGACATGATATGCAATAAGTTTTGTTATGAAAAAGTTTAGTTTGTCGGTGAGAATCTCGAAATATTAATAAATTAATATGTGTTGCAGCTCATTTATTCTGAGATGTTGTATTAATAATATGTTAATTACATGAAAATGAGTATTTAAGTATTTACCGCAAATTCCGGCGTATAATCCATGGATCAAACAAACATGTATATGTATAGGCGCAGAAATTTTACTTAATAAAATACAATTTACGATGGATTATATGTCGGAAATTACGATAATAATTCGAGGAGGGAAAAAAATTGCAGTAACAATCGTGCCATTAAATGAAAAATACAATTTAATTGCTAGAGTTGTAATCTAAGAGAATGTTCAAATTTACATATTTTCAGTTTTGCATTTGTAAGTTAGAAAGTGAAAAGATGTTTTGCAATACGGATTTTAAATGTCCAAAGAGAAAACAAGTAAAGTTTGATGAAATCTTTATTAAAAGTATACTATAAATTAAATTATTTCTTCTTTATATTTTCGCGCCTTTTTAAAAATATTTTAAATCGGAAATGTAACTTTGCAGTAGTCTATTTTAGTAGTTTAATACTTTTTTCTCATTCAAAAGCTGAATATAAATTAGTTGACGATCATTAATATGTGCGTAATAGCAAATGTCAAGTTGCAAAGGCTAAGGACAAAATATCACAATGCGAGAGTGAATCGTAATCGTAACTGACGTGCGGAGATACATTAAATGAAGCTTTGCACGTGACAGTGATTGCGTAGGCGAGACGTATAATAAACATAATTGAGAGAAAGTTTAGACTATTATAGTAAGACTGTCTGAATTTTAATTAATTTATGTGAGTTGTATCCAAATTTTTATGATATTGTTTATTTGTAATCTTCTATAGATATAAAATGCAAATGGGAATTTCGTTCCGGCTGCTTATAACGTAAGTTCTGTTGAATATATTTTGATGAGATGTGCACTGTTAGTTAGATAATTTTTCAGGAAAGGTTTTAGTATATAACATATCGTTCTGCGTTGCTTAGTTATAGAGCCATGGGGAAAAGATATATAATCAGCTGAACCCGATTGTGAAATATTAACCTTTTTAAAACGCTCTACTGAACGAATTTTTATAGTAATTACCTTGTTAGTTAGATACGTTTTTAATTATTGTCTTATATTGTATATTGTTCTACATTGTTTAGTCATAGAGTTATGGAGGAAAGTTCTATAATCAGGTGAACCCGATTATGAAAGATTAGCCTTTATAAAAAGTTCTACTTAATATATTTTGTTAGTTAGTTCATTTGCATTGTCAGTTAGATAATTATTTAGGGATAGTTTTAGCATATTGCATATCGTTCTATCCTTTTTTTTTAATAAAATCCTACAGTAAATGACCGGCTAAAAGTGTTGGTACAACTCAAATTTTGTCTGCACATTAGAAAATATAATAGCGCAATTCCGTTCGTATCGTTTTCAGCAAAGCGGAAGGGTTTTCCAGGTAAAGGTCTATATTGCTTTTAAAATACAAGGTCAAATTCACCAGTATATCTCGTTTGATTCAAGCTTCATTTGGAGAAAACGACCAGCGTAACGGGCAAAGCCTGCTAGTTAATTACATAAAAATGAGTACTTTTGTGTTTGGATGGGCAAAAGATAAATGAAAATGGTCGTAAAAAAACATTAACACTAAACATACCGTGAATTTCGCTCAAGTTTTATAAAAATGTTTCACACCTGAATTTTTACATAGAACTATTTAACTTTATATGGAGTTTATTTCTGTGCAACTTATATTTTATTTATTTTAGCATATATTTTTTTTAGTATATTTTAGAATATTTGAAAATTCCTGGTTAAATGAGAGAACTTAAATGCACGGTACTTTATAAATTTAAACTTAAACGATTAAATACTTTATTGTTTTTTCCATAAGCTTATATAATATACAAGTTCCTCATTGCTGAAGTTATTTAATTTACACGGTTTCACCGGCTGGACAAGTTTTAAGAGTATTTTAACAGTAACTGTCCGATTAAGAAAGCTCTCAATATACATCCTATGGCCATGACAACAATTCTCCGACACTAATACTATCGAAGTAAAATTAACAGGGCTCACAATCGGACATTAATTTTTAGTTCGAAGCATTTTTAATCAATTAAAAGTTTTTTCTAAACCGTAGAATACGATCGTTATTTTTCTTTATATATACATACTAGCGGCCCTCCCTCGCTTTGCTTCGGGTTAACCTTGAAAACCTTCATCTCTTTGTGTTTTCAGTAGACCTTTTTAATGTGTACAATAATTAGTACATTATTTTGATAAATCTTGTAGGGTTCAGCTTGCGTTTGCAATGTATAAGCGGAAAAAATGAAATTATTTACGACATCACATTAAAAACCTCAAAAATAACAGTATTTCTCCACTATTTAATGGATGTTATTATACATATAAACCTTCCTCTTGAATCACTCTATCTATTAAAAAAAAACCGCATCAAAATCCGTTGCGTAGTTTTAAAGATTTAAGCGTACATAGGGATATAGGGACAGAAAAAGCGACTTTGTTTTATACTATGTAGTGATAAATATATGAGGCAAAACCGTAGTTATAAAAGGGTATTTATTTAAGTTAAACTTACTTAAACTAGTTCAGTAATAAAGAGTAGTAAAAGTTTTTTTTTCTAAAAGTGTATTTATCATAAAAACGTATGTATTTTTATTTCACTGTGTCGCCAACCAGCGATAATTCGCCAAAAAACACGAAAATTTCATAATTTGTTTAAGGACGTTATATCGTGCTTACGCTGCATTTTTTTTTTTTTTTTATTTATAAACATACATATCCTCATGAGAAGAATATTCTGTTATTTTCTGAGTATGGAGACTTTCCTTGTTAGATCAGAGAAATATAAATACCTTCTGATCATCCTGTATACGATGGAAGAGGATGACAAAAGTTAATTCTTTGAGCATAGGAAATGATGTATTAATGCAACACCGCCGTCTTACAAAATATCACTTAATGGATGTTAATGGATTTTTTATGCTAGGGTTTATCAATAATGAAAGAGAAAATCATATGACATCGTCTATCTTTACGCAATGAGAATTCTTGCAATACCCATCGAAAGAACGACACCCGCAGACTGATTGAGAGGGAAATCTTTTTCATTAATATAATGCTGTATATATATCAAACATCTGATAGTCATGTGGTTGAACAAGAAGCCTGACTGCATTATTGATATATTGTGACAACTTTTACTGCGATCGAGACTATCAAATATTCTTTTCCCGGGATAATTCTAGATCTGTAAGCCATTAGCTATTTAGCCTGAATTATGCATGAATAAACCCGGAAATGAGGCGGCTAAAGTTAAGTTTATTGGGGAATAATTTGCTATCTCTATTAAAAGGTTTTACTTTATATTTAGCACATTCCTTCTTCCATTTAATTAAGGTTGATGAAAATTTTTCTTGTATTAATAAGTTTTTCAGGTGGATAGAGTCTAGTTTTTATTATATTTTGTTTCGATGATTTTATTCTGTAGAATAAATTTTGAACATGAATTATTTAATCTACACTAAAAGTTATAAAAGAGTTTGACTTTTTTTCATTAATATAACAATTACCACTGAAAGTTTGCGGTGCAGTTTATTGATGTTACGATATATTTCAAACATATGAGAATGATATGAACCGCTGTAACGGACTACAACATGTTTTCTCAAGATTATGGAATAAGTAGCATTTATAGTTCGTTTACAGGACGCACAAAAGATTTCCGCTGCATTATGGTCTATGGGGAAAAATTGTTTGCTGTGAATTTTCATGATATTATGATATTTCAAACATAATGAAATTAAAAAGAATAACTAAGGTACATTACAACATGCTATCTACAGCTAATGGAGTCGTAGCATTTATCACTCATTTACAGAGTCGCACAAAAGATTTCGGCACTATGATCGATAATTGTTGAGAATGGAATTCCCGCAATTGTATACATTTTTAAACTTATTTTTAGTTTATTACGTGGTGTGTATACAAGTTATAGATCATATGCAAGGCTGCACGGAAGAATTTGCACACATTACCGGATACGGACAGCAATTGCTAAAAATGGGTTTTTATTATGTTATGCGTTTTTCTAATTGCTTATTTAGATATCTCATTTCGTTGTACGAAAAAATAAAATTTCTTAATAATATTCTACTAGTGCTGGAAAGGGTTTCATAATCTATACCTGATGAATGATATTTCGTTCTTGTTGCTATTTATCATTTGAAATAAAAACAAGCTGGAAATTGTACGTCAAACGTGAAAAAGGACTTATTATTTCAGCGAAATGAATTATATCGTCTGTTATTATGACATGATTTATTTCCGTAATAAAATAAGTACATTTTAAGTTGGCAACATTTTATCTTTTGTTGACATTTACTGAAAATTCCAGTGGGAAACTTAAGCCTAGCTTTGAGAATTTCAGAACTTGAAATCCCTGTTTAGACTTTTTTTCCGTTTAATATGTATTTCCCCAGAAACATCTATCCAAAAAACTGTCGGTAGATTATAGGATTGCTGTAATTAAACAATTTTAGTAAACAAATTCGGTTTTTAAATTCAGTAATACAGAAATAATATGACTCGATATTAAATGTGACGTTATCACCACGGCAACCTAGAATCATTACCTAACAAAGGATAGGATTGAATTAATGACAAATGATAGGGTTTAAAAGAATGAAGAATGGGACTATAACTTGGTCATAGAGGTTATAAAATGCCATATATGACTATAACGTCATACATGTCAGATAACTTGGCAATACATCTCGGTCGCTTGACGATTAATTCTCGGAAGCTGCTATAACAAGGAAGTACCGATTTTTAATAAAAAATCGAATTACTTAATAAGTATTTTTATTAATATCTTTTTAAAATTTTATTCGATTTTCATAAGATTTGAAATGACTTGACAAAGTTCCGAATCGATTATATATATTAAATTTCAAACCATTCTGTCGGGCAGTTTTCACGCTGTTATATGCGGACAGACGGGCAGACAGACGAACGGACCAGACGACGACTATAGGTGCTACGTATTTATATAATTACGAACGTACCTAAAAATGAAAGCTTTCCTTTGAAAACTGAAAGAGAAATGCTTCAGGGAAAAGCTAAAGGAAAGATATCACAATGACTTTGAAAATACGTTACTTGGTCAAATAAGAAACTTACTTAGATTTCATTTTTGTTTTTAAAAGTAACTTTCACTATTTTAACTTCTTCACCAAAAATTATATTTTTTTATTCGTAGAACTATTATAGAAACAGTATAAAAAAGAAGTTAATAAGTTTGTTTTATAATTAGCTAACACGAAATCATATATTTTAAAAGCTAAACATTTTAGTCACGAAACAGAAATTGCAGGAATTAAAGGACTTTCACTTAATTATAATTCTTTTTCAAGAGCTAGAACTTTAGAAAAGTAAAAAGATCATTTTTCTAGAAAATAATTCCTGAAAGTTATTTCAGTATATAGGTTGAATAAAAATGTAAAACGCGTGGGTGAAACAACATGTGCTTTTTCTTTTTTAAGCGAGGAATAAAATTTCCGGTCTATTTATGGAAACAGATATACATTTATATAGAAAAATAGATATTTTTGCTAAAAAGTAAAAAATAATCTATTGTACACGATATTTATTGAAGATTTATTTATTTCCGCGCAAGTAATGTTTTCAATATAACACTGGATATTTGAGTTTTTCTTTTCTTATACAATATTATTTGGAAAACAATTTTAAACAATGACTTTTCTTGTTTGTTATTTTATAGTCTTTGAAGAAACATTTTAAAAGAGGAATAATAATTTAAAATTATATTTTACAGTCTTCTGTAATTTATATGTTTACCAGTATGGAGGGAAAATCTATTTCTATAATAATAGTGGAATCTAGGAAAAATGGGATAACATAAATATGTATAACCTATATATATTGTGAAATAAATATATTTCCAGTTATTATGATCTTTCTCCTTTCATTTCTTTCTAAAGATTCTTGTGCAGTTCTGAGTCTTCAGGAAACGTTACGCCACTTATGATTTTCACAAGACTGGGTTTATTATGACTAATCAGAAACTTCTGCAATTGATATACTGGGTTATCGAAAAACAAGAATTCTGTTCCCGAATGAGACGAAATTTAAACTACAGATAACACAAATGATGCGCTTCTCATTTGTTGAGTTATTATTATTATTATTATTATTTACGAAATTTAGTTGAAGGTGCCATTGTAACATTCAAATAAGTGTCAGAAGAGTAATACTTTTAGGTTGCTTTCAATACAAAAAAAGTATAAAGCTACGTATTGCAGCCGTTCGGAGGAAAGCAGTTCCGGAAAATTTCGATATATTTTCACCGATCATGACCCCCAGACCCCAAAACCACCCTCCGTTCAAATGTTGATTTATATATATATATATATATATATATATCTCCATATATATATATATATATCTGACCTATGTCATACGATAACGCTCGTATTTATAAATCAATTTTGATGAAACTAATTGTGTGTATTAAGCTCACCAATGTCTCGACCGAGTTCGTTGGCCAGCTTGGTCCGCCATTTTGTTTCAAGATGGCGGCCATTTAAAAATTTAAAACTAAAATAAATATACAAAAAAGTTAAAAATTCAAATTTAAATATTTTTAATTAAATGTTAGGCCTTGTTACGAGGATTCCAGAGCACTTTTTGGTTTACCTCTATCTTAAAAAATGGCTGAGATAGAGCACTTTGAAATTCTAGGGTGGCTGACATTTTGAAACAAGACAGCACATTACAAAAATTTTCATTGTTGTAATAATTTTCTCAATCATACGCATAAAACTATATATTCATATCCGTTAGCGCCAAATTCTCGCCAAACTTGGCGACATTTGGAGAAATATCTCCAAATTTGGCGACCAAAATAAGTCTTTATAAATGAAGCCAATTTGGCTATTGCTCGATAATTTGGCGAATTTCTTATTCAGATTCAGTATTAACGAATCCTTTGTAAACGTTTTCTTTGCATTTTAACTTGCTTTTTTCGTGTAACATTAGCTAAAATTTTAAAACGAAGATATAGGAAAGCTACCTTTTCCTCCCGGTACAGGCCGGAAGGACTTTTTAATAAGCAATATGCCTTCACATAAATGTGCAATAAATATGTGTGCTTGGTCCGGGATGCAACCTGACATTTTGGCAACCAATTTTACTGTCGATTCCCCAATATAGGATAATTTAGATGATACAAGTAACGAAACTGTTAGTGAGCTGGCACACCAACGGGGTGTGTTACCACAGCAAAATAACACACTCCGATACTAAGTGAGCTTGCAATTGGATTACTTATGATGTCTCCGAGTTGGGGTAACATCGGGTTGCCATTTGTTTCACATTATAGCAAACTATGCGATGTTGCTATGGACATACTTCCCTTCCTTCTGTTGGTGCTCCATCTGACTAGAAGTTTCGTTATTTGCAATCTATCATACATAGCAAAATCATCGACACTCCAATTGGTTGCAAAAATGTGACGCTGGCTGCCGGACTAGCTACATTATAAAACAAAAACATGTCTGTGAGATACGCTGACATCACACTGATGGTGGCAACGACTTCACCAGTAAATTTCGCATTTACTGCAATTTTGTTTAACTTCTAAACATCGCACAATTTCAATTTTTACATCGTCGAGCAGTAAAAAGAATATATTTTCAAGTGAAATTTGTTTGAAAACTGTCAGTTTAAAACCATTTTCATGCATTATTATTATTTTTAAAAATCTGCATTCAATCCAAATACGGAAGATTAACCCGTTTATACTTAATACAATGTAATTATTTCATCTTTTGTTTATTTCCATATAATAATCCAGAAATAAGTTGTAAAACGAAATTAAAACTTCACAAATAAATAAATAAAACACGAATTATAGGTATGTAATTGAACTAGTACTTAAACACTGACATAATCAAAATCACAAAAGGGAATTTTTTCACGATTGACCGCTGGCATGCTGTTAATACGAAAATACCAAAAATGCTTTTTGGTGTAGTTGTAGAGCTATCTAGCAAAATACACTGAATGTAAAAAACTATTACCGTTTCTACACTGCAAAAAATGTTGATTTTACAGTATAATACTGACATCCCAGCTGCCAGTATTCTACCATAAAATCAACAGTAATAAACAGTAAAATAAGCAGTAATACGCTACGCGCATTCGCGGCAGCGTATTACTGCTTATTTTACTGTTAAGATAAGTTTTAAGTGTATTTTAAAAGTAACTGTGCGATTAAAAACGCTCTCATTATACATTTCGAGTTTGAATTAGTTATTGTTTACACGGCAACAATACTTTTCTCTTGTTTTCTCTAGCACTAACAATATCGAGGTCAAATTGACAGTGCTCAGAATCGGACAATTAATTTTTTGTTTGAAGCCTTTTTAATCAATTTAAATTTCGTTCTAAAAAGTAGAATAGGATCGTTAATTTTCTTTAGATTTTCATATAAATGTATATGACAAAACCGTAGTTATAAAAGTGAATTTATTTATGTTTTAAACTTACTTAAACTAGTTCAGTATAAAGAGCAGAAAGCGCCTTTCCTAGAGTTTGAGTTTCTTGTTTTTATCGTAAATGTGTATTTTTTTCATTGTGTCTCCAACCCAGTAATAAATCGCCAAAACACGAAATTTTCATTTTTTTTCTTTTATACGGACGTTATATCGAGGTTCCACACCATTTTTGTAATCAAACGTATATATCTTCATGAGAAGAATATTCTGTAATTTTTTCAAAATTTTCTGAGTATGCTTTTATGGAGAACTTCGTTGTAAGATCTGTATATTTATAAAACTAGTTATATTACGAACGCACCTCATTTGTCACGTTTGACGTACAATTTCCATCTTCTTTTTTTCTAGGCTCGAACCCAAAGGAAGAATATTGTCCATTTTGCTCAATTGCAAAAGAAACAAATTCGGTTTATATCAAGCAATAGTAATTGTTGTTAAACCTCGAACTCAAAGGAAAAATATTGTCCATTTTGTGCAATTGTTACAAAAACAAAATCGGTTTATATTAAACAATACTAATTTTTGTTATGTCCTTATCCTTGTTTGTCAATTGTTTATGATTAATGAATCCTATTTTCACTGTACACTTACTTCTACCGAAAGTATTTTACTCATCTTGCTCAGAACTTTTCGCAATTGCGTTCAACCTTTTAATTTATTTTAATGAGTCCTCAAAAGTGAATAAAATCTCACTCTCTAATGAACTGCAGTCTATGCAGCTGTTACGAGGAAAGTGCAGTGGACATTAATTAAATGTAGATAATAATATATTTATTGTGTAAGTACCGCTAAACTAAAGTTTAAAATATTTGTTTTTTAATCTGACTAAATAACCAGACAAGGCTAAATATTTATTTGAATATCGAGTATGCAGATTACATTCTAATGCTGATTTTTTTTTCTTGCATATATTTTGTTGAATTAAGGGAAACAAATTCAGAACGAATACATTAGTCAGTGTAATGAGGTGTTTCAAACATAAATTTACGTCATACTTAAAATGTTTTATTGTATTTATAAAGAAAGATTTATCATTTTAAATTGAAAATCAGTTTTCTAAAGATTATTTTTCTGTTGGATATTTTTCTTATTTGCCCAAAGAGAAAACTAAATATGGAATACTATTCTAACAAAATTATTCTATGAGAATTTTTTTTTCATTATATGAATTAAATTTCAATGTCCCCCCCCCCCACATCCTGTAAAAAACTACATAATATATATATGTGTGTTTGTGTAAGAGATGCAGTGTATAAGTCAAAAATGTAATATGTCAGTCAAAAATATGACTAAGTATAATGATTTAACAAGCTGTTACATAAATGAGTACTTAAAAAAAAATAAATATAGCAATATAAGTGAAATAAAAAATTCGTGCACTTTTAATGTGTTATACATAAATGAAATTCAATGGACGGAAAAACACCATAACATAACAAGTATCACTACAGACGGCAAAAAAAAAAAAAAAAAAAAAAAAAAAAAAGAAAGAAGAGGAAGAAAGAAAGAAAATATTCCATACATTTGAATCGCCAAATTGTAGCAAAGACAAAAAATAGCCATTCTATCAAGGATCATGTCTTCCTTCAAAATAAGCTGGGGGGGGGGGGGGGCATCTTCCTATTGAATGTGTAACAAACTTTGAAAATTTCAAAACAAAGACGTTTATTTTGACATCACATTTGGATTCTTCGGTAACAGTAATCTTAAGATACCAAATGAAAAAATTATTGACGTTTTAGATTCTATGGAGATGCAAAATTTTGAACTCCTAATGTTAAATTTATTTTTAATAGTTTCAATACGAAAACTGCAATGCGGATAGTTTTTTAACACTTTCCAACTTAGATGAAAAGTGTTTATAAATTCGGTTTATCTGTTTGTCTGTTCTCTAACTCGCGTAAATATATTTGGATTGACATGCAATTGATCTATGTTATTGAGGTTTACTATGGCTTGTTCGGAATTGAAAATAAAGTGTGTAGCACTTATAGTTTTTTTTTTTTTTTTTACATTACGGTCTGTGAGGAAATATTATTTGCGGTTTATTTTAATGATGTTATACAATTTCAAACATTGAATTCGATATATATCACTGAGATGCACTACAAGAGGCTTACTATGGAATATGGTGTGCATAACATTTATTGTTCCTTTACAGGGATACACAAAAGAATTCGCTACTGTCTGTTAACAATGATTGCTGGAAGTGCGTTTTCAATTGCTGAACGCGTTTTTAAATTTAACTATTTTTTTGTATATTACTTCGTGTGTATAAAATCTATAGTTCCTATATAGGGATGCCAAAAGTTCTCGAGTACATTTCCGTTTATTGACGGAAATTCCTAAAGGAGAATTTTAAACTGTACTACACGTTTCCTAACTGAACTAAAATTTAGCATTGTCTGTAGTATACATACAAATCTGTCGATCAGGGCTGCACAAAATAATTCGAATATTTTTCCGAATATTGTTGGTATTTCCTGAAATTGGGTTTTTAAGTATGTTATGCGTTTTCCAAATTGTTTACTGAGACATCACCTTTCACCTTATTAAACGGTAATGATTTGTAAAATTATTTTGGAAGTGTTGGAAAGTGTTACATAATCTATGCTTGACGAATGATTTTTCGTTCTTGTTATGCGTATTTTAAAAACTAATTGACGGATTAGGCTGAAATTTTGGAATTGCATATCTGAAGCTTCTAATTTCTGTTACAATATTTATAGCTACAATACATATATTTTTTTAGGATATTAATTTCATATTGAAAAATTAATTTTCGAAAGAAAAATGTATTAAACTATTTTACATGCAGAATAGTTCTTATCTAAAGCTAAAGACGAATTTAAATTTTTCAAAGGAAACTATTTAATTTATAGTATTTAGTCAGGGACAGCTTTAAGAAAAATATTAATTATGACTCTACTTTTTATTCTAATTATAGCCTGTCTCGATGCCCAAGCTTATAGTTCTTTAGATAGGTGTTAATCCTTAAACTCAAATGGCAAGGAAACTTGGAAAATAGATATGAAAATGTACAAAATTAAACATGTATATAAAATTCAAACCCTTGATTAGGATTTGGACAATAAAGAATGATTATGCCTATCACCAGCACATAAATTACACTTTTCTTTCTGTTGTGGTTAAACTATTCAAAACTTGTAAGATACTTTCAACATTATTATTTTCAATTCAGTCAAAGTTTTTATAAGATGTTTGAATAATGTAATAAGCTATAATTATAAACACACCAGCTTTAAAAATGTTAATACGTGATTTCTCATTTCTTATAAAGGCTTGGCGTTGCAACAAATACTCATTTAAACCATAGCACGAAAAATTAAAAAAAAAAAAAAAGTTATCAAAGCTACATTAGTGTATGCTAAATGATTATTTTAATTACTTTCTATTGATTTTTATAAATAGTCGAATAACATTTTTCAACTACACCTTACGTATTATAGTCTATTATTTACCTTACTCTGGTTCATTCATTTGGATATTACTACAAAATTTCCAACAAAACTTTTAAGCTAGCCGTATAATGAACTTTTTAATCAACTTGCAACAAAGGAAGTAATACAGTTTGTTTTTGTATATACACTGTACAAAAAAATTGTCTGCCATGAGCCATGTAGCCAATCAAAAACTGTTTATTTTACGAATATAATCTGTAATTACTACTTTCTGTTAGTTTTACAGATTTTGCCCATAAGTTCATAATAAATACAGATTATTTCTTGTAAAATAAACACATTTTTATAGGCGTTCTGGCTGACAAAAGATTTGTTTACATTATATATATATATATATATCTTGTATATGTCACATTTTCAATTCACAATCACTCCAGCTTCCGTAAATCAACTCAAGGCCAGGGGTCTCCACCCAGGAAGTTTTCAGTTGTATGCCGATTATGATAAATCGTTGGTGCTTATTGAAGAAAAATAAATAGGCAGTCAAGTCCACTTCTAATTTTATTAGGATCCCGAGAACTCTGGTTATGCTTTTAGCTCTCATGATAATTCAATGCAGTAGAACCAAGGAGAAGCTTCGTATTCCAAATTAACCATTCGAAGAAATCAAAACTGTTAAGGGGTGGCATCTTCGATTATATCGGCAGCTACGGAGATTTTTTTTCCATGATCGCGAGCCACCCGTTGGACTTCCACCTACATCCTGCTTTCTGCCTTCAAGGCGGGAAACCCAGAGTATATTTATTCTCTAACGCTCACGAATACAGAGCCGTTAAAATAGTCTTTCGACCAATCAGCACTACGGAACTCAATTTTCTAGGCGCTATGATTTGGAAGAGATCAAGCTGCAGGCTGAATAGCGCGGGAGAATATCCTAGAATTGTTCCGGAAAAATCCGATTCCTTCAAACAAATAAGAAAGAAAAAAAAAATACGTAGGTTTTACCGAGTGTGGGCAGAATGCCAAAAATTTTACATTGAAACTGAGATTAGCTTTTATATTTTGAGAAATAATACTTTTTTCCCAGAAAACATAGGGAAATAAAAATATAAAGATATAGGTTGTTATTTCAAGAGAATTAAAATTTTTAGCTGGGGGAGTGATATTTAAAAGAATTAAACTTTAGGATGCGTTAATTTAATGAAATAAAAAGTGTATAATTTTAACAGAACAGCACTTAGAGCCATTTTTTTAAGAGAATGAATTTAGAATAAAGCTTTTTTAGCTAGGCGGGATTTTGACAACCTAAACACCAGAACGAGAAAACAATTTAGAATAATGGGATTTAAACAGAATTATAGCTTTGATGAGGCCAACGGCGAAAAAAATTAAAATTTGTTTCATATATATATAATACATATATATATTTGAATCAATACTAATGAAAAGTTTTGCATCACAAGCGCTAAAAGCAGTTCATAAAAATGCAATTATTTCATTAAACACATTAACTTCAAAATATTTAGATTTGAAAACAGGTGTGTATAAGAAACTAAACCAACAATATTGAACAAATTAACTCTAAACCCCAAAACAACCTACTGAAGAGAATGAAGCTGTCTGTTCACCTCGGTAGTTTATTGATATAGTTTTAAAATTAAAATTAATTGTTTTGTCTAACATAATTATCTAATAGTCTAACTCATATCTAATAACCTAACATATCTAATATTCCAACATTATTAAAATACATTTCAGACGATTTCCCCCCCATAGACCATAATGTAACGAAATTCTTTTGAGTGTCCCTAACATATCTAATATGTAAATGAACTATAAATGTTACATGCTTCATTTTCAATAACAAGCATTCCACAGTAAAGCACTGTAATATATTTTAATTATAATGCTATCCGAGTATATTTACGCGAGTTAGAGTACTGATAGATGGCCAGACAAACCGAATTCATAAACACTTTTCACTTATATTGGAAAGTCTTAAAAATAGGATAATATCCCTGCTTTTAATAAGAGACTACTTATAAATCTTGCATATGTATATGCGAAACCATACTCGTCAAAGTATTTCAAATAGCGTTATTTTCAAAATTCTGCAAATCGATTTTGCTTTGAATGAGGCTCATTTCTTCTTCACTTAAAATAAATAAATAAATAAAAATCTAATGCATTCTGTTTTGAAAAAGAACCAAGTATTTCCTTCGCAAAATATTTAAATAAAAGATACGGCGCGGCGGATCAATCTAATTATGCTATTATCCAACGATCACATTTGATAGGAAATATTCTTTTGTTTGAGATTTTTGGTAAAGAAAAATTGTGTTATTTTCTGAAGGATTTGTTTTTTAGATAAGCACCAATAAAATCTATGATTTAACTTTTTAAACTATGAATGCACCATAATTACTAATGATAATAAGTTAAAACAAAATTTCATGCTTTTACATAATTATTTACGTATTTACAAAAAAAAAAAAAAAAAAAAAAAAAACTGTTTTATTAATATAGATACGGCTGAAAAAAATTCATATAAAACAAGAACGAAAATACATGTATGAGGCATAGATTATAAAGCATTTTCCAACCCTATCAGAATATTGCTAAGGAATTTCATTTTATTATACAATAAAAAAGGATATCATAATAAACAACTTAAAAAACACATAACGCCATAAAAATTCCTTTTCAGCAATTGCCGTTCATATCTGGTAATATGTTCGAATTCTTTTGTGCAGCCATGGATATTATCTATGGAATTTAAACACACCAACTAATACGATAAAATTTAGATGTTTAAAATGGCTATCCGAGTACATTTACGAGAGCTAGAGCATGGACATACGGAAAGACAAACCAAAGTCATAAACACCTTCATCTATGTTGGAAAGTGTTAAAAACTAAAACAAGAACGAAAAATCATGCGTCAAGTATAGATTATGTAACACTTTTCAAAATACTTTTACGAATCTTTACCGTTTAATAATATGAAAGATGATGTCTCAATAAACAATTTGGAAAAAAAAATAACACATTTTAAAAATCCAATTTCAGGAATTATTAACAATATTCGGAAAAATACCCGAATTCGTTTGTATAGCCCTGTATATGAGCTATAGATTTGTATATATACTACATAGAATGCCAAATTTTAGTTCACTTAGGAAACGCGCAGCACAGTTTAAAATTCCTCTTTTGGAATTTCCGTCAATAAAGGGAAATGTGCTACGGGAAATTTTATACTGCCCTGTATATGATCTATAGAATTTATACACACGAAGAAACAGGAAAAAAGTGGAGTTAAATTTAAAAACGCGCTTAGCAACTGAAAACACAGTTCCAGCAATTGTTGTTAACAGTCAGTACGGATTCTTTTATGTGTCCCTGTAAATGAACGATGATGGCTATACACAAAATATTGTACAGTTAGCCTCTTGTAATGTACCTTAGTGATATATATTAATTTCAATATGTTTGACATAGTGAAACATTATTAAAATCAACCCCAAACGATTTTTCTCCAAACACCGTAATGTAAAGAAATTATTTTGAGTGTCCCTGTACAGGAACTATAAGTGCTATGTACACCCTATTCTATTGTAAGCTTCTTGTAGTGCATCTCAGTAATATACATCAATTTCAATATATTTTAAATTGTGTAACATCATTAAAGTAAACCGCAAATGATTTTTCTCCATAGACCGTAATGTAACGGAATTCTTAAGAGTGTCCCAGTAAAAAAAGCTATAAGTGCTACACACTTCATTTTCAATACCGAACATGCCATACTAAACCTGAATAACATATATCAATTACATGACAATCCGAGTCTATTTACGTGAGTTAGAGCACGGAGAGACAGATTGACGGCAGACAGACAAACCGAATCAACAAACACTTTTCAACTTTGTTGGAAAGTGTTAAAAACGCTTTGTTGTCGAATTTCATTTACATGCTAGAGTGACTGAAATGGGAATATAAAAATAATCTACAGAAATATTTTCGAAGTTTTTTGTTATAGTACAATTGTAGCGTATAAGTAAAATCTGCGAATATTGCATATATATATATATATTTGTAATACAGTAAACCCGGAAGTGAGTAAAGTAGTAGTAAATCGAATAAAGTAGGGGAGACTAGTACAGAGTGGACCACTTTTTCAGTTAATTTTTTTTTTTATCTTTAATGGGCAAACCGATCTGTATGAAAATATAGAATCATCATCAATTAGACTACAGTTATATTTATCGAAGGCAGTAAATACAAAACAAAATATTTCTTACTGTGTTAAATAAATTGGCATTTTATTTTGTTTACTTTATTTTATAGTTAAATAACTACTTTAAAACAATATTTCTTTATAGAAAATAAGCAATTATTAAATATTTTGAACATTCTGCATTACAGGAGAAAAGTGGATTGTGGACCACTGTGCCCCAGAAGTGGGTGGTCCACTGTGCCCCATGTTGAAGTTCAATAAAGAATCATATTAATATTGTTTATAGCTTTCTTTTAAACATATTAACTTTAAAGTTGAATAAAAACAAGTATCTTAGCTTTGCAAAAAGTTGTTTTATCTTATTTATCTACAACCATTAATTACAAAAAAAATAAAAATATGATGATGAAAAATTTTACTTTTTGAAGCTCTAAACAACAAATCAGGATAAAATAGTTCAATATGAGCTAAACATATTTTCTGAAAATATAAATAATCAGTGCAGTTCTGTTGTCTATTAGGATACAAGAGAAGCTTAATTTTTTTTTTTAAATAAATAAAATATTAGGGGGTGGTCCACTGTGCCCATAGGTCCAGTGCGTACCGGTCTCCCCTACAGTAAGCCAAAACGGAAACTGTCTATAACATAACAGTCTATAACTGTCTATAAACTTAAATGGAAAACTGTCTTTGTCACGCCAAAAGGAATGTCATACAACTATACCTGTTAAGACGAAAATCCGTCTATAAAGGAAATTTGTTTGGTCTCTAGCGATTGCATTTCACCACTTTATAAATATTAATTTTCGATACCTGACCGAATTCGTATACTTTCGAAATAATAAATTAAACAATAAATTAAACAAAGTTAGAAATTGTACATCAAACGTGACAAATGAGGTGCGTTCGTACTATAACTAGTTTCATAAATATTCAGATTTTGTGCAATACCTGTTGCACTCTTATGCAAAAATACATGAGTACAAAATTTATTTTATGTGCAGATTTTCATATTATACATATTGATTTTATTTTATGAAATTAGGTTTCAATACACTTTTACAAACTACAATTCTGTTACATTAAAATTATACTATCGTCAAATATCCAATACAGGACAATGTAAACAAATTATCGTTATTATTTCAGTGAAATGAATTATATCGATTGATTTGATTAATTTCCGTAATGAAATAAGTACATTTTAAGTTGACAACATTTTATCTTTTGTTGACATTTAATGAAAATTCTAAAGGGAAACTTAAGCCTAGTTTTTAAAATTTCAGAGCTTGAAATCCATATTTAGACTCTTTTTCCATTTAATATCTATTTCTCCGGAACCATCTATCCAAAAACTGTCGGCAGACTATATGATTGGTATAACTAAACAATTTTAGTATAAAAATTCGGTTTTTAAATTAAATAATACGGAAATAATATGACTCCATCTCTTTTATAGGACGTAATCACCATGGCAACCTAGAATCATTACCCATCATGGGATATCATCGAATTAATTAAGTATGATTGGATTTAATAGAATGAAGATCACTTTTTATTAATATCTTTTTAAGTTTTGATTCGATTTTTATAAAATTTTAAATGATTCGACAAAATTCTGCAGCGATTATAGATATTAAATTTCAAACCATTCGGTTGGGTAGTTTTTGCGCTGCTATATGCGGACAGACGGACGGACGGACCAGACACGACTATAGGTGCTACGTATTTATATAATTACTAAAGTACATAAAAAGGAAAAAAAAATAAACAGATTTTATTTATGCATCAGGGGAGGCGGCGGCTAAAATTAATAAATACTTTTTTTAATTTTTAGTTTTAAAGGGAGCTTAATCTTTTAGCTAATCTTTTGTTTTTAATTATTAGATTAAAAGATACAGTTTGTAATCTGATGTATATATAAAATCTGAAGATGAGACAGATCTTTTAATAAATTCAGTTAAAAACTTTAAAACCCGATTCAAAACTTTCATAAGAGATTACAATCTTAAAGTGAGACTGTAACAATAAGCTGTTTTATTTGCTGTCTGAAAGAAATAGTAATAACTTTATTATAAAAAATATGCTTATTAAATACGTTATTAATGAAGTAGTTATTAAATAAATATTAATTAAGTTGTATTTTGTCCACTCTAATACGAAAATATAATCAACTGAAGAGGTTATCTGCATATGATTTCAATAAAATATTAAACAAGTGGGTAAGTGAGATCGAAGATCGCTCAAAGGGTTTCGTTTAATATTCCTTTCAAAACACTTTTTCCTTTCATTAATAAATTCAAATAACTTTCATTTAGCAACAAAAAAAAAGTCATTTTTTTTATAGAGTAAAAATTTACCGGTCTATTTTTTCGTTTTTTCGAATACCTAAACTAGCGGCGGGTAAAGCCCGCTATTATATTCTGTCATAATAATATCCGTCATGCAGACTAAATGAGATATTAAAAAAATAATTTAAAAATTAAACAAATTGTACACCTTCAAAATGTTAAAATATGCGAATGTTTCCATAGTCGGATTTTTATCACGATTCAATATGTTTCTCAAACTCATGTATTTACTATTCTCTATTACTCATATTGATATCCACTTTGTATTATTCTCAAACATCTGAAAAATTCGTTAAACTTCCAGTATGACGTCAGATCAGATTTTCTTTTTAATTCTCTAATGACATGATATTAATCTGCATTGTGTACATACACATATTCATTCTCCTTGTGTTATTGAGAAATCTTAGACATTTTCGGTTTATTACCACTATGATGTCAATCATTTTTATTTCATATTAATTCTTTTTTTCAATTGGTGAAACTTTTTATTTCATTTTCATTTTTCACGTGGAAATCGTCTGATAGAAAATTAGTTATTGTGGAAAGAATTTAATCGTGGATTTTTAATTTTTGGCATCTGCTATAACGAAAAATGTTTAAATTTAATAGGAAAAGGCTCTTAGAATTTTGGCTTTTTATCCCTATTTATTAAAATAATACGAATTTTTCCAATTTTAATATTTTGAGCTCTTTATAGTTGATATTCTGCTATATACGCAAATTTTCAGCTCTGTAAGTTACACAGTTTTTGAGAATGGCTCTGTGACAGACAGACAACGGAGCGGGAGTAATAGGGTTTCGTGAGATGAACGAAACCCTAATAAAAGACCTAGAATCAAAACCTCCATAAACGATCACAAGCTTAAAATGATGATGTAAGAAATGAAAGGTCTACATTTTTATCCGAAAAAAGGAACATATCACTAAAATATGCAAAAACGAGTAACCATCACAAAACTTTCTTCTATGTAAATCAAATAAATTAAATGATTTAAATGGTACGATAAATTGCATCGATTTAGAAAATAGGTCTTTTACACAATGTATTCCCATATATTCATAATTCTAAGCGTAGAGTTTCGTTGTACTCTGTGAATTTAATCTGATGATATAAACATCGCAATTTTTAAACCACATCATCGAATTTTGGCATCCCCTCCCTTAGATGACCAGAACAAAAATTGAATAACAATCTATTACTATTATAATTCCTGGTATATGCTTACTGATAATGAACTTGAAGTTTCACAGATATATGATGGTGATAAGGATAAAGGTTTAACACCATAAAAATATAATTGTAATTGATTTAATTGCACGCCTCAACTTGCAATTAATTTCATTTATTTTAACTGTGGTTGGTTTACATGCATGATACAATTGAATCATATTATTATTTGCCATTCAATCTAATTGCAATTGAATTCAGTTTAGTTGCAACTTGCTATTAACTTCTAATCGCAATTATTTTAAACTATTAATTTTGTACATCTCTCTATATTAATTCAATAAGATATTAAATAAAAAACCTAGAATCAAAACCTCCATAAACGACCACAAGCTTAAAATGATGATGTACGAAATGAATGGTCTACATTTTTACCCGAAAAAAGCAACATATCACTAAAATATGCAAAAACGAATAACCATCACAAAACTTTCTTCTATGTAAATCAAATAAATTAAATGATGTAAATGGTACGATAAATTGCATCGATTTAGAAAATAGGTCTTTTCCACAATGTATTCCCATATATTCATGATTCTAAGCGCAGAGTTTTGTTGAACTCTGCGAATTTAAATTGGTGATATAAGCATCGCATATTTCAACCAAATCATCCAATTTTGGCATCCCCTCCCTTAGATGACCGTAACTAAAATTGAATGACAATTTATTCCTATTATGATAATTCTAAATTTGATGTTTGTTGAATTCTGCGCACATTAAATGGAGATATAAGCATGACTTAAAACAAACAAATCATCAATATGCGGCACCCCCTCTTGGGGGATTTTGCTTCAAAATTAATTAGCACCAGTTCACATAAGGATAGAACTTCATATGAAATTTCATCCTATTCTGCGATAGTGAGTTACAGTGCCCACAAAATTTGAGTCACATATAGACAGACAGACACACAGACTCACGGACAGACATTTTCTAAAAAAACACAAATCATGTTGAGGGCCTTTTTAAAACGTATAAATCTGTCAAAACCTTTCACGAATCCAATACTTTCTCCTTGTATAGATAAAATAAAGTGAAACTATATTTTAACTAATGGCTTTTTTATGAATATGCTTCCATTTTAATTGGGAATCAACTTTGTTATTTTAAACGGTTTTACATTACAAAATATATCACTGATATTTTCATTATCTTTATGTTTGGCATTTTATAGTTTAATGCATAATAAAGATTGGAACAATAGCAAATAATAAAATATGAAAAATGTAAGATGAATGTATGTATTAAACAATAAAACATGTCAACTACTTTAATACGATCTTATTTTAAACAAAGCTATAAAAATTTCAATGTATTATCTTAATGTCATTCTTACATTGAGAAAAAAAAAACACTGTTGTTTTTATAGACCCAGATTTTCTAAAACAGTGTTCTTAAAGTTTCTAATTTAAAAGAATTAAATCAGTTTAGAGCTTTTTCAGACGTCATAGAAATGTACATAAAAAACATAACAATTTTATACTTTAATCTGATTATTTTAACTGCCGTAATGTGTGTAACTTTTTGTTAACGATGTACACGAAATTTATTTGCATTATCTAACAGCCTATTTTTGTTTTCCTCTTTATCATTTTATTTAAATCGCTAAGAATGGTAAAAAGCCTTCATAAAACATTTATAAGTTTTGAATATTTCAATGAGTTAAAAGAATTATTTTAAAGTGTATATAAGAGATAATAACATATATAAATAAAAATTATGCTTGCGGAAAAGAAATCTATATCTATTTGTTCAACTATCGGTCTGTCTATGTCTTTATAAATATGCACAAAGTGTTTCAAAGCTAAGGAAATGAACTTTAACGAATTGATAAATGTCATTGGGGTAAACTATTTTTATCGTTGCATTTACATTGTTGGAAATGATTAAAATTTTATTAAATAATTTTGTTATCAGTTTCGATTATTTTAATGCGGTAAAAAATAAGAGCCGATTAACACAGCCGATATAACCGATAACTACAAGGATTTTTCACATATCCCTCTTTTATTCCATAACTGAAATTTTACTATTTTCTTTAAATATCGGGGGAAATGTGTTAATTAACATCATCCTTTCTCCTTTGACTCCCATGTGAACCAAGTAGAGCTCTGCATCGGGTCAGGTAATCTGATTTTACCCGATCCCGATCCCGACCCCGACGCGAACCGGCATAATAAAAATGGCTAATTTTTTTCTGTGTTGGTCAGGATGACTTTAAATGTTTTCGGATCGGTTTCGGGTTGGGTTTTCATTCTTTCGGGTCGGGTTTGGGTTGACCCGATTTTTCGAAAGAAAGTATTTTCTAAACGAAAATCTATACATTTGAATATTATTGAGTGTGCATTTGTTCATATATAGATTTAAAAAAAAAGATAAAATTGATCTTAGATATATAATTGTAGAATACTTTTCCATAGTTGTATTAAAAAATGGAGTAATTTTCTTTCCCTTCGAGTTCAGATCGGATTTTGGGTTGGCGATTTTTTTTTTTTTTTGTCTAGTTTGGTCCGAGTTAAGTAGAAATTTCGGGTTCGGCTAGGGTACAGCCCGATCCGTGCAGAACTCTAGAACCGAGACGCTAGTCAATAATAACTTGGACTAAATTTTAAAAGCTAAAAACATCAACTTCCAAATCACATCTACTCAAATTATTAGATTCACAGAAGCAGTAAACAGTAATGAAAATGTAATTAAAACAAATGTCTTTTTTAGTCAAATCAAAGATTTTTTAAGATATGATGTTTGTTATTAATTAATAAAGAGCATATTGCTTCTAATTTTTCTATTGATAAGATCTTTAATTTTTGGTTAAAAAATATTACTTCATTTCTCGAAATATTTAAAATTATTTCAGGATAATTTAAGCATTGCTAAAAACATTACATTTTAATTATGAATAATTTTGAATGATCATTTTTCGATAGTTAAAAAAAATCAGAATTTATTATATTAAAATCTGAGTGTGTGTTTGTATTCCACAACTACTCCTCTGAGAATAGGCTCAATTACTGGTTGAAATTAGATCATTTAATAGTAAACGTCCAAGAATGTCAGAATACTTTTCGAAATTCTAAAATTTTAATTAGTTTTTGAGATATTGTTATTGTTATTATTTTTATTATTATTGAAATTTTTATTAAAATTTCTGTAATTATGGCAACTAATCCTCTATTGCTATATCTATACTAATAAAAGAAAGTTTCGCTCTGTGTGTGTCTGTTGGCGATGGCTAGGAAAATCTAGCCCACCTAGAAGGCTGGAAATTTAGGTGTGGATAGTCCAAGGTCTGGCCATGTGCACCTGAGCCTCAGAATTTTAATATTTTGATAATTAGCCTGGATATTAATTAGATTCTCATTAACCATCGCTTCTAAAATATCATCTTTTAAATCAAAATGGCGAAAGAAACGGACAGGCGCATTGGATTTGCAACTGGAAATGAACGAATTCGAAATTATTTAACTAATTAGCGAATTTTAAGAAAACTAATTGAAATATCAAATTGAAAATTTCTGAGCATATGTAAAAAATTATTCTGTATCTGACTATCTGATTTTTGAAAAATTCGGTTGGTATTTTTTTTTTAATTTACGCAAAAAACTGCCAAAAATCTGCCGGCGCCAGTGAAAACGATCCGAAAAAATTTTCAGACAGGGACCGGCTTTCATTAAAAACTGAACTACAAAGAGATCTGTTTCTCTGGCCGATCCCTCTCATTTAGTTTGCGTAAATAAAAGGAAATAATTGCCAAATTTTACTAATGAACAAATATTTAGGTATCTAATTAAGATATAGATTTGAAATTGAGGTCGGGAAGGGGTGTCATCTGCCGGCTATTTTAGCGTAGCGTCTTCGTTATGTTCTAATTATCAGAAAAATGTAATTCTTTTTTTTTAATGATCGCGTTAATGTACGTGACGGTGGTTCTCTTGAACAAATTATTCATTATATTTGCGGGTATGGGGAGGGAGGGGGTTAACGCCTTTCTCTGAGAGTGTAATTATCTCGGGCCCGGGCAACGCCGGGCGGGTTAGCTAGTATATATATATATATATAAAAGAGAAATAAAGGTATATCGTCTGTTGCTCTAGCTGGTGAACAGAAATTTGTTCTTTTTTTTTATAAATCGATTTAATGATTTTTAACTGACAGTCTCTTTAAAAAATAATGAAATGTGAAGAATATTCATGCGACTTACTAACGCATTTACTATAATTTTTATCAAAAAATCTGAAAGAATTCAAAATTTTTGATCCGCATGAAGTGCAATCTTTCGAATTTGTTTATAATGTGGATGACTCTCATAGGACATGGAACTCGGAGCATGTCTGAAGATACGCACAGGGTGAAAGCTCAGATTGGGTATTATTTTTCCAAACTATACCAACTCAAACTGGAAAAGTTGGCGATACTCGTCTGTAAAAATTCGCTTCGAAGAGTTAAGGGAATTTCGGTAAATATTAACTGGGCGATAGTGGCAACTTCGCAAAGTTTTTGTCCAAAATCATTTTGACCAATGAAATTTTATTGTCGTATGTCACCATTGTCTTAGAAAGGCATTCTACGATAATTCAATAAAAATCAAATAGTTTTCAAAGTGAAATTTTCGCAATTTTTAGTTAATTTGCATTGTAAACATGTTTTCTTGCTTATAAAAAGAAATAAAATTAATATTACAAATATTTCCTGAATGTAGAATTATATTAGATTCCTCCCCCCCCCCCCCCAAAAAAAAAAAGAAGAAAAAAACCCTTTTTTAATGCACATGCAACAACACACGCCAGCTAGTATTCTAGTATTTAATAATAACATAGACGGATTTCACTAGGAATAATTTAAAAAGTAATTTTCATATAAAAAATTTAAATAAATATTAGCTGCCTTAGTTTTGAAAATAATATGTCATTTTATCAACATGTGCAAGCTATTTTTTTTAATTTTGCAGAATACCAAATTTCGTTCGTATAATTTCATTAATTTTCAAACACACAAGATGTTTTAAATATTCAATTATTGTGAAGACTTGGAGATGCCATATAATGAACTGATATCGAGAAGAAACTCAATAAATTTCCTTTTAGGTACATATATCGTTGCAAGAGTGGTGCATTAATGAATTGGTTGCTATGACAACTGGTATGAGACGAACCTATATTAATTCTCTACCTGTTACTTAAGACATTCGGGGTGTTATTGCTGCTTTTACGTTCTCATTAAAATTTTCAGGCGAGCTATTAGCAAGACATTAGTGAAATTATGAAAGGAAATTAAAATATATGAATTGAATTAAAAAAAAATAAATATTAAGCGAAGTTATAAAGTAATTTCCTTTTACTGAAATAAAAAGTAACTGTTTTAACAAATCCTTTACATATAGATTATTAATTCAAAATAATAAGACTATATAAACAGTTGAATAAATAAATAAAACAAATATTTGAAATTTATATAAGAATTAAAATAGTTTCATCCTAATAATTTGTAAATTTAGTTCATTTTATTTTGTCAATATTCAAATATAAAAGATGTTTAAATTTTCTAATAAATTGAAAAATAAAGACGCCATATAGTGAACTTCAAGTAGAAAGAAACTCAATAGTTTTTAAATTTTTTTTTATTTAGGTACATATTAGGTTACAAGAATAGCGCATTAAAATGGTGGTGTCTATGGAAACTATTATAAGATACAACCTGTATGAATTTTGTGCATGCTACTTAAGACATATGAGGAGATATTACTGCTCTTATGTTCTCATAATAAAATTACCAGGGATAGTGTTAACATCATATGTGAGAAATTAGGAAAATAATTGAAAGTATACAAATTGAATTAAAAATATTTATATATTTAGCGAAGATATAAAACAATTGTCTTCTACCAAAATAGGAAAACAAATCTTTTACGTATATCGTATATATTTGCTCAAAACAGCAAAACAATATAAACTGAAAAAAAAAAAAAAAAAAAAAAAACAAGGTGCAGGGTCTACCTATGAATTATAGTAATTTTTATAATAGTAATATTTAAATTTGTTTTATATATTTTTATTACTTTTCAAACTCAAAAATGCTTAAATTTCAACTAGATCCAAAACTTGACGTTTATAACGGACTACAAGCAAAAAAATAAAATTAATTTTAGGCACATAACTATTTGATTACAAGGGACATTAATGAGTTGGTTACTACGACAACCTGTATGAAATCACTACCTGTTACTCAAGACGCTCAATAAGTTATTGCTACTGCTATGCTATCATATTAAAATTTTCAGAAAATTTGTTAGCAAAGCGTTAAAGAAATTATTAAAGGAATTGTAATTTTCTAAATTAAATTAAAAAAAAAAGAAATACTAAGCGATGATTTAAAATAATTATCTTCTAATCGAAATAAGAGCAACTATAGTTTAACAAACCTTTTACATATGGGCTATTAATTCAAAAGACTAAAACAATATAAACTAAAATAAATAAATACAATAAATTAGCAAAGTCAACCTATGAGTGGCAATATATATTTCTTCATAATAATTTAAAAATGTTATAAAATGCTTATAAAATTTAATTTTATTACTTTTCAAACACAAAAGATATTTAAATTACAACTATATCGAAAATTTAAATATACCATATCTTCAAGAATAGTTTGGAAACCACTGAAGACTAATGCACAATTTATGTAATCAAATATGTGCCTAAAATGGAAAACTTTTGAATTTCTTCATAATAATTTAAAAATGTTATAAAATATTTATAAAATTTAATTTTATTAAGTCTCGCATTTCTCACTTTTATATGTTGTACGCTGTGTAGTAAGTGATAATTCACATCCTTAGTCATATTCAGTAATTTCCAGCGTAATTTGAGCTCTGCTGAAAAATTTAATTAGATAATGGATAATTTCACAGATTTATTAAAAATTATTATTTTAAAGCATTTAATTCGTCTCATGCATGCCACAGAAAATGTGTGCTCATGATTGATTTTCTACCTTGTGCTGGAAAGTTGCAGTCTTACCAACATATGAGAATGAGAAATGTTAGACTGGTGTCGTCTGGATAGCTCAAAATGGTTGAGCATTGGTGCGTACTACCAAGGGTTCCGGGTTCGATCCTCGATCGGGACATTTTTTTCACTCTGTTGATCGTATGCTGTGCAGTAAGTGATAATTCATATCCTTAATTATATTCATTAAAATTAATATTATTTTGTTTCTCTTGCATGCATAAATTTAATTAGGCAACTAAAAAAGTTTAATTGAGAATGGATATCATTTTATAAACAAATATTTCGGTTAGAGAAAACTGATTAATACACTATAAAAACTACTCGGAAACCTATTCGAAAATCAGTGGCAGCAAAAGGAACTTTACTTTTATAAATACTTCTTTAAGTCTCGAAAAGAGATTGGTTTCTGAGGTTGCTGAATGTTTTCCGGGATCATGGGTAACTTGGAATAGGTTATTGCATATTTTAGTTCGTGGCTATATTATATTCCAATTATATGATTATGCGATACTGGACTAAAAGCACTTGTATAGTTCAGTAGGGGGTCGTTTTTTAATACAACCTCATATATGAGGTTGCCGTACATGATAGTTAAATATTTGAAAAATGCCATTATAAAGAACTATAAACGCGTTTATAACAAACCTTTAGAGGGAAAATATTTGGAATATGTTAAGAAGTCATTAAACGTAAACTAAAAGTTAAATAAATAATATTTCTATTAAATATTATGTGAATACATGTATAAAGTCGCTAAAAGCACATACATGCACACACAGAAAAATAATGTCAACAACTATTTTTCTTCCTTCACACCATCCAACACGATTCAGAATTGACGTTCAGTTAATTAAATTTTATTTAAAATATTAGATTTAGCCAAAAAGTGCAAAACGCTATTTCGATTTACAAAATTTTAGTTTTAATTATTTTATAGTCAACATGAAAAAAAAATTAATTAGAAAGTAAATATTTCAAATATACCGCTTTAAACAAATAAAAACACATTTGTATTAAACCTTTCTGAGACAAATAATTGTTAAAGTTACTAAAAGCGCATACATGCACACACAGAAAAAATAATGTCAACAACTATTTTTCTTCCTTCACACCATCCAACACGATTCAGAATTGACTTTCAGTTAATTATATTTTATTTAAAATATTAGATTTTGCCAAAAAGTGCAAAAAGTTATTTCGATTTACAAAAGTTTAGTTTTAATTATTTTATAGTCAACATGAAAAAAAAATTAATTAAAAATTAAATATTTCAAATATACCGCTTAAACCAATTAAAAACACATTTATATTACCTTTCTGAGATATGAATTGACGTCCAGTTAATTAAATTTTATTTAAAATATTAGATTTATCCAAAACGTGCAAAAAGTTATTTCGATTTACAAAAGTTTAGTTTTAATTATTTTATAGTCAACATGAAAAAATAAATAAATATTAAATATTTCAAATTTACCGCTTTAAACAAATAAAAAAACATTTATATTAAACCTTTCTGAGACAAATACTTGTATAAAGTCGCTAAAAGCACATACATGCACACACAGAAAAAATAATGTCAACAACTATTTTTCTTCCTTCACACCATCCAACGCGATTCAGAATTGACTTTCAGTTAATTATATTTTATTTAAAATATTAGATTTAACCAAAAAGTGTAAAAAGTTATTTCGATTTACAAAAGTTTAGTTTTAATTATTTTATTTTTGATTTGATATTTATTTTAAGTAAAATAAAAAAATAAATTGACATATTAGTACTACAAAAACTCACATCCAAGCCTATAATAATTATGATATTGCAAATGGTTAAGTTATGGTAAAAGTTGTGAGACTAAGTCAAGAAATCAATGAAAACTAGTATTTTATCTAAAAAAAAAAAAAAAATTATAAAAAATAATAAATCGGAGACATAATCATAGAGCAATATAGTTTTGCAGTTAATAAATATCGGTTTGTATTGATTTTTGTTTTAGTCTCAAAACATTTGCTGCAGCTTGATAAATATTTCAAATATACCGCTTTAAATAACTAAAAACACAAACCTTTACGGGAGAAATATTTGTAATATAGCACCAAGAAGTCATTAGAAGCACACGAAAAGGAAAAAATAATGTCAACAACTATTTTTCTTCTTTCATGGCATCCAGCGCAACTTCATTTTAACTCGGGACAATAGAAGAAAAAGACTGTTGCTTCTTGTCTAAATTCCAACACAACCGTGTGGTACGCTCTAGTTCTAACGATTAGACAGGAGTTCCTCCACTGAGCATGGGATCGAGGAATCCACCAGTTTTGCGCCCCAGGTTTCCCGGGCACATGCGCCCTTCGTGACGTTACAAGGTGCGCGTAAGCTGCCTCCCTCTCTCATACGACGTCACGCCTAGGGGCTTAGCATTGAACTTGGCAGGGCTTTTGACAACACTCCCCGATTAAAATTGAAAGAAGGGGAGGGGAGGTCAAAAGTATCTGAGCGATATAAAGACATACTTGTCATTTGCCATATCCATCTTAGTCCGTCTTTTTGTAATTGCAAAACATTGTAAAATAATAGTTTAAAGTTATGAAAAATCCTTTTAAATTGTTTAGGAAGGTTTTCGTTTTCTGGAAAAGTTTTTCAATTTGCAAAAGTCTGGAATTTATCAAACACTGTTTCCCAGATTTTTTTTTTTTTTTTTTTTTTTTTTTTTTTTTACAAAAAAGTCAGGCAAGTTTTGCTTTTTAATAAAAGGCAAAATTTTTGCAGTTTATCCTTGTAGGTTTGAAGTTAAATGTTTTTTACCTTATAAGTGGCAAACTATGACCTTTATTATTACTTTTGACATTTTTATAAATTAAAAGTCTATAAGTTAAAATAAGAACTATGGTTCAATTTATTTTCTTTCCGAATAGTATATACGTAAACTAAATTTCATCTATCATTTTTTTTTAGAATTTATGACACAAGCACGTCTTTACCACAAGCACAAAGAGCCCTTGTGCATCATTAATTTACTTACAACCACACATTAAATGATTATTTGAGTTTGTTTAAGTGTGTTCTATATCCCCTAAATATTTTCACTAATAATTTTGGGATACCCTGTATTAATATTCTTAAAAATGATAGCGGAAATTTATTTTAGGTAATGTTATTTCAAAACAAAACAAATTGAACAATAAATTCAAGAAAATACATATAATAACAAAGAAGCTTTATTTAGGGCTTAGTTAAAATATTAAAAGATTCAATTTAAAGAATCTTGCTCATAACTGAAAATTCGTATTAATTTCTTTTCAACAAGTCCTTCCTGAAGGTTTGACATACTTTTAAGGCAATTCGTCCGAAACTCCTTCGTCTCAATTCGTCTTCTCCCGATACGGATTGAATTTTAGGTCATTTTCATGAATTTTTGTTGCTCATGTTTAAATAAGACACATAGACAAAAATTATTTTTGGCATTGAATTTATTGTATTTCCGTCTAAGAGTGAGAATATTTTCATTAATTTTTTTTTATATTTAATTCTATCTAAACTCTTCCACAGTTTACTTACTCATGCGTTTACTATATGTGATTGAGCTTTTAAAAAATACATAGTAAAGCAAAAACAAATTAGACGCAGGGTTCGTACCACAATTTTTAATACAATTTTTCACCTTATTTAAACGCAGAAAGCTATTACAAATTCTGAAATTAAACGTGGCGTCTGCTCTTTAGGATATTAAATAGAAAAATTCGATTAAAAAATTGTGGCAAAAGCTACGAACACTGAGACGGATTCTTAAAATATAGTAAATTAGTTGATAGCTAAACTTCACATTGAAAAGATAAAGTAAAATTACAGTGAATAGCGGTAGTTTGAAGCTTCATATTAATTTTTAGCTCTAATTTCTCATTTTTGTAACTATTTAAAAAAATCGAAATTATTAAAGATTTTAATTTTTTGTAGGTTTGCCCTGCAATTAAAAAAAGTCTTTTTTAATTTGAGAACGACAAAACGTTGATAGGTTGAATGGTTTAAGCGTGAGAAAGTACCACGATAAGAAAAAAAAAATATTTCAAGAATAATGCGTTTCAAATTTTTGATCAGACATTTAATCAGAGTGACTCCAGTCAGTTAAACTAGTTATCATGACTCAAATATTAGATGAAACAAAAAACGGTTTTGAGGGCATATTCGAGACATCGAGACACTTGAAGGGTTCAAAAAATGCAAAAAATAAAAAAATTGATTTTTTGAAAGTTTTTTGGAAGAACCCCTCCTTAAGACAATATGGCTGTGATTGAAGACTAATTTAATACCCTACTGCCTTTATTGAGCACAAATGTCTCGATTCTTTCTTGTAATTATCATTCATATTAGACTATGAAACTTTTGAGGACAACTGACATCATGAATATGAGGCTTTTTTTTTATTTGCAAGATTTAGAAATAGGTGTGACAGGGAAAAATCTTTCAGTAAGAAATGGCTCATGGTAATCGTCAAATTAAATCATTAAAGCCTGTGGTAAGTCTGGAGACCGGAGTCCAGGGTCGTAGATAGAATCTTTTACCGAACCAGTATAATGTATGGCAAAACAATGTCCGCACCTATATAAAATGCTTGTTAATTCAGTTTTTAATGCTGGATTGTTTGAATAAAATACAAATAAACAGATTCAGACTGTGTTTACAATACACTTGAAAAAAAAATTGAAATCAAAGAGTTGAATTTTACCATTGGCCGAGTTTGATTGAAAAAAAAAATGTATTTAATAAAAAAAAAAAAAAAAAAAAAAAAAAAAATACATAACGCAGTAAAAATCTGTTTTCAAAAATTGATGTTCATATCCGGTAATGCGTACGAATTCTTTCGTGAAGACCTTCGTATGATCTTTAGTGTGTATACACACAATGTAATAACACTAAAAATAGTTAAGTTTAGAAATGGATACCACAGCTGAAAACACATTTTTAGAAATTATCGATCATAGTCGGTCCTGTAACCGAATTTTTTGTGTCCCTGTCAAAGAACGATAAATATGCTATGCACTTCATAATCTATGAAAAATATGTTCTAGTGCTCCTCAGTGATTCATATCAATTTAATCATGTTTCATCATGTGAATTGTGGGGATCGAGGCAAGAGAGTGCCAAGCCACAGTTTTGAAGTTCTGAGATATTTCAATTTGAAAATTTGATGAAATACTCAAATCAATATATATGACATAAAGTTTTTTCGCCAATGTATTAGTAACATTTGAGATATTCTGAGTAACAATATGGCATTACTTTAATGATATTACTATTACGTTCTTTGTAAATTAGCTATCTTCATTGGGGGCATACACGTCTGGGGCAAAAACGAAACCTGGGACATATGCTGCCACCAAGTGACATTAGAAACAAATCATATGTAGGATATTATAATTTACAATATTAAGCAACAGATTACAGTGTTAGATTTATTTCACCAAAAATGTGGCTTGGCACTTTCTTGCCCCGACCCCCTCAAATGCATTCTAATGCATATGCTCGTTTGTTGAATTCATAAAATTATCAAATTTATATAAAGTTGCCCGAATTAGATAAACAAATAAAACAAAACGCAATAATAATAATAAATCTGCACTGAAATAAGTAAATTTCATTTTTTAAAACTTAATAATGTATTCTGTATAACAGACAAGCTGTATAATCCCAACCCGTTGACCATAATGTAAATGATATTTTTTTGTGCGTTCCTTTAAACAAGCTGTAAAGGCTACGTATTCTATATTCCAAAAAAAAAAAAAAAAAAGCCTTTTTTAGTCCATGATAGTGTTGCATATCAATTTTCTCACGTTTGGAATATCGTAACTGTATGAAAATGTACTACAAATGATTTTTTCCTCATATAGAACATAATGTTATGAATTTATTTTGCGTGTCCTTGTAAACGAGCTATAAATGCCACATACTTTATTTTCAATAGCGAACATTGTACAGTAACCCTTAATAACATATAAAAATGACATGTCAATCTGAATATACTTACGAGAGGTAGAACACGGTCACACCAATGGAATGACGGCATACAAACCGAAGTCATAAACATTTTTCAATTATGTTAGAAAGTAAAAAAATAAAAAATATATATATATATCAGCAATGTCTTCACCCTGATGAATGAGATAAGCAATGGCAACTTCTGTTTGTTTCCTATTTTTTCCCCAGCATTTGATTATAATGAAAATTTGTTGTTTATATTAAGTCTTAGTCCAGTAGTTACTTTTAAAACAGGATATTTTGCCTATAAATATTTTTCTTCTTCTTCTTAAAAAAAAAAAAAAAAAAAAAAAAAAAAAAAAAAAAAAAAAAGAGTTCATTTTCATAAAACATTTTACTTTTGAATTAAGAAATCTATCTTTTTTTAAATTTTAATTCTGTTGGTTTCAACTTATTTATCAAGATTATTTTGTTAAGTCAACTGGTTTCTCACTATATCTCATAAATTATCTTTACGTTTTAAGAAATAATGTAGATATTAAGAAACTTACTCGATAACTTAAGTTGGAACGTGATGGGAAAAAACAGATCGCAGAATTTATTCCATTTTGATAAATTCGTAATAAACGATTACAGGGAAAAATAACAGCATTTGTTAGGCAATCAAGTGAAAATCCCACGTAAAAGTTTCATAACATTTCGCGTGACTATAGAATGTACCATGTCATGCAAAATTGGTAAGATGGATCGTAGGAAATAGGTCTAATGTTGGCATCTAGTGATGTAATAAAATGTTTCTGTTTTAGAATCAGAACACTAATGTTAGAATTTATAATGAAAGGTTTCAACAAATATTATAAATTACAATCTGATGTATTTATTGTATTACTCAGAGAAAGAAATGTATCTTACATCAAATAGCATTTTTTGCAACAATATGATAAAGTTAATAAAGTGCAAACAAACCTCAATCAGAAATTTTCATATCCGGAATAAATTGGTTAAACACTCTCTTATTAGGTGCGTTGTAATTATATAAACACGAAGCATCTATAATCGTCGTCTGGTCCGTCCGTCTGTCCGTCCGCATATAACAGCGCAAAAACTACCCAGCCGAATGGTTCGAAATTTAATATATATTATCGTTGAAGAATTTTGTCGAGTCATTTCAAATTTTATGAAAATCGAATCAAAATTTAACAAGAAAGAAAAATCATGCGTCAAGCATAGATTATGTAACACTTTCCAACGTTTCCAAAATAATTTACAAATCATTACCGTTTAATAAGCTGAAAGATAACATCTAAGTAAACAATTTGGAAAACGCATAACATATTTAAAAACGTAATTTCAGGAATTTCCAACATATAATTCCAGCATATACAATATTCGGAAAAATATCCGAATACTTTTATTCAGCCCTGTATATGATCTATAGATTTGTATATATACTACATAGGATGCTAAATTTTAGTTTAGTTAGGAAACGCGTAGCACAGTTTAAAATTCTCCTTCTGGAGTGTCTGTCAATAAACGGAAATGTATTCGCGAACTTTTGTGCTGGCCTGTATATAATCTACCAACTTTATACACACCAAGTAATAGACAAAAAGTGAGTTAAATTTAAAATCGCGTTCAGCAACTTAAAACGCACTTCCAGGAATTATTGTTAACAGTCAGTAGTGAATTCTTTTGTGTGCCCCTGTAAATGAACGATGACTGCTATACACACAATAATCTGTAGTAAGCCTCTTGTAATGCCCCTTAGTGATATGTCTAAATTTCAATGCGTTTAAAATAGTGAAATATTATTTAATTAAACCGCAAACGATTTTTCTCCATGGACGTAATGTAACGGATTTCTTTTGACTGTCCCTGTAAAGTAACTATAGGTGCTATGCACAGCATATTCCATATTAAACTTCTTGTAATGCACCTTAGTGATATATATCAATTACAATGTGTTTGAAACTGTGTAACATCATTAAAATAAACCGCAAATGATTTTTCCCCATATACCATAATGTAACGGAATTCTTTTGAGTGTCCCTGTAAAAAAAACTATAAGTGCTACACACTTCCGTTGAAATAGAGAATATGCTATAGATAACGACAATAACATATAAAGTTTGCAGGGCAATCCGAGCATGTTTACGGGAGTTAAAGCACGGACAGACGGCAGACGGCAGACGGTCATACGGCAGACAAACCGAAGTCATAAACACTTTTCAACTAGGTTGGAAAGTATTAAAAAGATATTAATAAAAGTTTTCTTTATTCTATTAAATCCTATCGTACGTAATCTATATAATAAAAGCGCAAGTCATGTGACTGAGGAAAACAAATACGGGCAAACCATTTCTTTTTTCATCTGCCGGCTGCCATTTTTATTCAAAATAAATTGTTTGAATAAAATTGCATAAAAGTTACATTTTTAGAAAGATCGGTCAAAAAATTTGTTTGCTTGAGAGATGAGTTACATTAAAAAATGCATAGATTCTGAGATGACTTCAGTGGAAATTAGGTTAGCAGCCGAATATCTGAATCTATTAGAGCAAAGAAACACAGGGGATTCGTTCATTATGAGTCATACAAATATTAAACCATGGAGCTAATAATTCGCAAAGCAAGATCTCCATGGTGAATTTTGCAGCGCTGTCTGGTGTAGAAAAAAAATCGCATTTGTAAACGTGGCACACGCAATAAGGAAAAAAAGGCATGTTTATTTCGCTCTTAGCAGGCGATATAATTCATTTCACTGAAATAATAAGGATGATTTTTTTACATTGTGAAACTAGTTATAAAAAGAACGCACCTCATTTGTCACGTTTAACGTACAATTTCCAACTTGTGTATTTTTAATTACGTTGTTTTCAATTTATTTATCAAGATTATTTTGTTAAGTCAATTGGTTTCTCATTATATATCATAAATTATTTTTACGTTTTAAGAAATAATGTAGGTATTAAGAAATTTACCTCATAAATTAAGCTGGAACGTGATGGGAAATAACAGATCATAGAATTTATTCCATTTTGATCAATTCGTAATAAACTTTTATGGGGAAGAATAACAGCAGTTGTTAGGCATTCAAGTGTAAACCCCACGTAAAACTTTCATAACATCTCGCCTATAGAATATACCAACTCATGCAAAATTGGTACAATGGATCGTAGGAAATAGCTTTAATATTGACATTTAGTGATGTACTAAAATGTTTCTGGTTTAGAATGAGAATACTAATGTTACAATTTGTAATGAAAAGTTTCAACAAAAGTTATAAATTACAATCTGATGCATTGTACTACTCAGAGGAAGAAATGTATCTTGCATCCAATAACATTTTTCGAAAAAATATGATAACGTTAATAAAGTGCAACTTTACATTATGGTGTATAAGGAAAAAACGTTTGTAATGTATTTTTATTATATTACACTTTTTCAAACATAAATTGAAATTCATATACATCACTGACAGGGAAGGACTCCTTAAAGCGCATACTCAGAAAATTTTGAAAAAAAAATGCTAATAAAACTACACATGTATGTAATAAAGGAACAGTCAAATTTAACTGCGGAATCCCTGTAGAAAATTTGTAAAAAAATAAAATACTTTCGAGTATTTGGCGCAAAAGCACTTGATTTAGCTAGCAATATTTTTCATTCGCCAAATGCAAACGATTTTAATGCATTTTAAATTGCTTGTAAAATGATAATTCGAATGCGCAATATTTAATGAATTTAAACTTAAACGATGAAATATTTATTATTTTTTGTATAACATATACAAGCTGCTTGTTGTTTCAGTTATTTATTTTTACCACTGAAAAAATATGTTCTATGTTTTGGAAGCTGCAAATATCTATTTTATGTTATAGCGAAGCTGGCATTTAAGTTATGTGTATTATTGAATTATTGAATCTATATGTTTATTTTCACTTTTAGTTAACAAACGAAATTTTTAAAATATATGAATCCGACAGCGTAAAATTGTCAATCTTAAAAAATTATACGAATGGGTTAATTCTATGGCTCATGATACCTATACCATACCCTCTTGTTCAGAATCGTTTGAATTTTGCGTTTAACATTTTCAACTCTCTGTACGTTTGCATTAATATTAATTTAAAATATTTTTAAAATCAGATTAAATAAATCACTCACGTTTTTTCTCCATTTATTACCAATTGAATGGAATTTTACCTATTTCTTTATCCTCCATTCCACGAGTGCTGGGTTCGATCCCAATCGCGCCCGTCGGCCTAATCGTTCGGAGTTTTCGTGGTTTTCTTCGAGCCGTGGATTTATCCATGCGTAAATACGGATTAGGTTCCCTTAGAAAGACCCCCACGAAGGGCACTCCCCCCGGGCCTATATCCCTAGTGTAGATAATTGGCCGTCAATAATCAACCCAACCCAACCTCCATTCCACGATTTTTTCTAATTTAAATGGCTTCAACGGTTGTACAAGTAATTTTTAAAGGTATTGTAAAAAGAAAAGCCCGATGACAAACGGATTCGTTATACATTTCTATATCGAAGAAGTCGTTGTTTCCATAGCAACAAAAACTTTCTTGAATTGACAATGTTCAGTATCGGTCTTATTTTTGAACTTGAAACAATTTTAATCAATTTAAGTTTCGTTTCAAATCGTAAAATACAATCGTTAAATTCTATTATATATACATATAAATGTGTACACAAAATTGTAGTTATAAAAATTTATTTATTATATAAGTTGAACATGCATAAACAAGTACAATATGAAAAAGTTTTTCCTTAAAGAGTATTTGTCATAAAAGCGTATTTTTTTTTACTCCTTGTAGGGCGATGGATATAATATATCCCCCTTAATTTTAATTTCCAAATGCCACAATGACACCGGAATTTTGGAATCAAATTTTACTTTTATAATATACGTGAAGAAAATCGTTTACTTATTTTGAAATAAATTTGTTGTTAAATCCCGGTGTAACTCAATTATTTCAACATTTTAGAAACATAAGTACTTTGCCCCTGAAAGGGCTAATTTCATTTCGTCGCCAACCGGAGATATATCGCCAAATAAACGAAATTTTCATATTTTTTTACGGTCGTTATATCGTGGTTCTGCAGAAATTTTTTTATAGACGTATATATCCTCATGAGAAGAACATTCTGTAATTTTTTCAAAATTTCTGAGTATTAGCTTATGGACCGCTTCCTTGTCAGTTGCATTATTTGATGCTTACAATAGAATATGATGTGCATAGGATTTATTGTTCATTTACAGGGACACACAGAAGAATTCGGATACAGTAATGTCTATGAGTAATAATTTTTGGAAGTGCGTTTTCAAATGTGGCATACGTTTTCAAATGTCGCTAATTTTTTGCATATTACTTGGCAATGCTGTATATCATATACAGGGCTGCATAAAAGAATTCGTGTACATTTTCGTTTATTGATGGAAATTGCAGAAGGGGAATTTTCAACTTTGTTATGCATTTCTTAACTGAATCACATTTTTGTATACTATGTAGTATATATCCAAATCTATAGATCATATACAAAGATGCACAAAAAAATGGGGATATTTTTCGGACAATAGTTGGTAATTGCTGGAATTGGGTTTTTTATGCGTTTTCCAAATTGTTTATTCAGACAGCATCTTATTAAACGGTGAAGTTTTGTTAGTAGTCAGTACGTGTTTGAAAGTGTTTCATAATCTATGGTTGACGCATGATTTTTCATTCTTGTTTTTATGTTGTAACATTTCATCTCAGAAAATGCTTTTTCCAATAAATTTTACAAATCATATGTTTTGATGTATCAGTAAAAGGGGATTGGTACCAGATTTAAAGTACTTTAATGCTATTATAAATTATTGTTTTACTAATTTTATCTTTTGCACTAGAAACAACATATAGTTTAATAATTTTTAAATTAATTGAGTTTATATATATATATATATATATATATATATATATATATATATATATATATATATATATATATATATTTAAAACCTTTTAATCGGTAAGGGATACCATTTATATATTTCTATACAACGCAAATGGTTGTAGTTTACCACAATCAAACATGATTTTTTAAAAATAAAGTATTAATCAATTTGAAGCTATTTTTTTTTAAATAAAAGGCATATCAACCGAACGTTTATTAAAACGTGCATAACACATTTTTATACACATAATACATATTAGGTGTGCTGATGAATCAGTTAATTTCTTTAAGAATTTGTATAGTAGTTTAAGCGGCTTCTTTACAATATTGCAAGATGAAATATATATTTTTTATTTATCATGTATCTATTGGGTTCGAATCACGAAACTAATTTTTCACCAATTTTCACTAACCTATTTTAGTTAAATTTTTTTCATGCACATTCTATCAATAACGGTGCATTGTTTATTGATTTTTGAAGTAAAGTGTTTACTACTTTGATTTTTATATCTCCGTGTTTCATTCGTATTTCATTCGTGTTTTATTTTCATCTACTTTTTAGACAATATTCGGATTTAAACGTGATTTTAATATGTCATAAAAATAAAGTATTTAGTTTGATTTTGTACTCTGTGATGTTTTTTCGCACATGATAGCTAATCAGATTGGACCCAAAATTCCCGCAGAAAGCAAATTACGAATCATTACGAACATGCGGCCAAAAAACTACAATTTGCAACAGTCGTCTTTCATTCAATGGTAAACAGTTAAAGATTAAAGGTTTTACAGAGATGAATTACTTTGCTATAATACGTATTGATAATAACATGGGAGAAACACTTAATCATGTTAAATAAAACAATATATAATATGTACCGTCTTACACCCAGAAAAAAGTTTTGTTGAATCAACAAAAATTTGGTTGACCCAACAAAACTTTTCATTTAAATATGGGTCAATGGAAATTTTGTTTGAATCAACAAAAAAAAAATATTGTTGATTATTTTTGCAATTCCAAAAAAAAAATTGTATCGTCAGCAAAAAAATATTTTGTTAATTCAAGTAAAATGGTTCAATTTTACTTGAATGAACAAACTTATTTTTGTTACATAGATATATGCTATGTGTTATTTTAACAATCTATTTTCTTTTTCCAACAAAATATATTTTGTTTGTTTAAATAATAAAATATGTTAAATTACGAACTTGTTTTGTTTGTACTACAAACACTTTTGTTAAATGAACCAATCTAAATATGCAATTTTAACTATTTTTCAATTAAGCAGTGAATTACGCCTGCAAACCTTGAATAATAACAAGTGAATTTTTATCCTGTTTTTTTTTTTTTTCCAGCGAAAACCGAGAGAGTGAAAATTGCCCAAGCCGGGAGTCGATCCCGGGTCCTCAGAACAGCGCTCTGAGGTTCTACCACTGAGCTACAAGGAACGATATCTGACTTCGGCATTTCTCACTCTTATATATGTCGGAACGGCTGCAACCGCAACACAAGATAGATATGTCATCAGGAGCACGCAAATTTCTGTGGCGAACATGAGACGACAATACAAAGCCCAGCATACGGCAATACATAGTTAATTTTTAATTCATTTTCAGCAGTGAATTACGCCTGCAAAAATCAGGATAAAAATTCACTGGTTATTATTCCAAAATTACAGGCGTAATTTACTGCTGAAAATGAGATAGAGCTATTGCAGAAATTGCGAAAAAGGCAGCATAGCAGTGCCACCTCTTGCGCGATTTACACCAAAAACTAATCAGCAACAATTTATATCAGGAAGTAACTGAATATAATTTTTTTATTAAATTCCGTGCATTAGTTCTTGAGATAGAGCGCCCACAAAATTTTTGTCAAATACAGACAGATAGAGTCATTGACAGTCATTTCATTGACAGTCAAATCGTGTTCAGGACTTTCTGAAATGTGTCAGAAACTTGAAGTCGAAAATTTTCATGATTCCAATACTCTCTTCTTGTAAAGATAGAAGAAAGTAATAAATGGGACAGTGGGATTTTTAAAACTACCTTGGTCCGTTCCAATGAAAAAAAAGTTTTAATTATCCAAAAATTATGTTAATCCTTTAATTATATAGCTATATAAGTCAAATAAATCGAGTTACTTGAGAGTTATGGCTACTACACAACAATTTAAATTTTGCAAAATCAACAAAATTTTGCTGGAATTACAAAAAATGCTGGAATTGTAAAAAAAAAAAAAAAAAAAAAAAAAAAAAAAAAAAAAAAACAGATTTTGTTAATTCAAGTAAAATTGATGAAATTTTGTTAAACTTTTGTAAGAGTGTTAACAATATTTTTTTTGTCCAAGCAACAAAACCAATTTTTTTACTTCAACTAAAAATTTTGCTAAAACAACCAAAATGTACTCAACAAAACATGTTTTGTTGTTTTAATCAATTCCTTTTTCTGGGTGTATGTAATACAAATGTATATCGTTTCAGATTGCATCTTTAGGTATCTTTATGATTATTTCAATTAGTACAAAGTTTAACGTTGTTACACAATTTTTTTATAAATCTGTATTATAAAGCAAAAACATGTCCGAGAATAAGGCTGATGTGATATTGACGGTGGCAACACTTGGCAAATAAATTTCGCTTTATAATTTTTTTTAAAATCACAATTTTTTTAAACTTTTAAACATCGCACAATCTTAATGTTTACACAATCGAATAGGAAAAAATATTCTTTAAATACAATTTGTTTGAAAACTGCATCTGAATCTACTAATTTTACATGCTATTTATGGTTGCAAAAATAATTTTCAAGCATGAAAAATCCCTATCGCCTGCAACCCGATTATGAAAGATTAACCCTTTTGCACTTAAAAACATATAATTTTTTCTGGTTAATATACTACAACTAAATTAAACTTCATTAATAAATAAATAAAATAATAAATAATAAAATATATATATATATATTCGTCATTCGATTGTAAGCAATGCGCCATTCCATTATCGCATGTCAATGTCACAGATGTTTCAACCAGCTAACGACAAACGCTGCGCGATACGTAATAATATTTAACAACGGCGAACAATTATGTAAAAACATTCGTCTGAACCATCGCAGCAGTTATTATAACCGGTGCATACTGCTACAAATAAACACATTTTCCATTACTACTGTTGAAGAGATCCTAGCATTCTCTGCCCTCTGAAAATTATTTGTCGGAACCATCTACACAATTCACATTTTCCATTACTACAATTGAAGAGATCCTGGTATTCTCTGCCCTTCCAAAAATATTCGTCGGAACCATCTACAGATAAACACATTTTCCATTACTACAGTTGAAGAGATCCTGGTATTTTCTGCCCTCGAAAAAATATTCGTCTGAACCATCTCCCCTATTAATCTCTCCATCGCACCCCTGACAGCGTTGAATGCATTCCTCATTTGATTGTAAGCAATGCGTCTTTCTATCATTGCATGTCGATGTCGCAGATGTTTCAACCAGCAAACGATAAACGTTGCACTATACATAATAATACTTAACAACATACTGTTTGGGAGAATTGTTTAAATGAGTAGGTTGATAAGAGAAGCAACTGAACGCTATTGAGCAGCATAAAGTCGTGCAAATAAAGGGAAAGTGTTAACCAATATATGTTAATCAATATACCTTAATATTTTATCGGGTCCTTCCTACAATAACTTTAACTCTTGTTTAGATTGTTGTCTGAGCTAAAGTTATTTTGATGAAATTAAAGTTGAAGACCCCGTTTTTTGCTTTATAAGACGATTTCTCATCCAACGTCAATTTTTGAATTCGGATTTTTTCCATATCTGATAGTTTGCATCTATCCTTTTCGTAATTTTAGCATTTTTGTAACGATTTTATGCATTTCTATTGCCTATTCAAAGACAAATTCTTTTAAAATTACAGAATTTCGTTAAAAATTCTTCTAAAGTTACAGAATTTCGTTAAAAACGCTTAAAAAAATAAAGTGACGACGCCAAGAGGTGCATTCTCGATCGAAAACAACAACCATTTTTCCAAATGGTTAATAAAACACAAATTTAACAAACATGTAATTGAACCATGCACTTAAACCTTTGATATTATTAGAATCCAAAAGGCTGCTGTAAGTAGCAAAATCTTTGGCAATTTCTTCGGCTATTAACTACTGGCATGTGGGCCATACAAAAATATCTTTTTTAATAAATTTCAAAACTTTATTTAAATACATAATTGATATTTTTCATTTAAAAATACTTTTTGGTATTATTAGTGGGTAATCTAAAAAAATATATTAAATGTTAAAATAATAATAATAATAAAGTTTTCGTAGAAAAATGATTTTCACCTATGTTCTGTAGACTGAGTTGAATCCTTAGTATTTATAACAAGACAAACTACGCATGTAGGAGGTTATGGATTTTTAACCCAATAGTTATATCGCAATTTCTATGAAATAAATTATTAAATAAATACTTAGTATTTTTGGAATATTAAACGTTTTCTTCTTTTTATAAATACATGTTAATTATTTTCTAGAATAACTCGACTCAAACCCAATACACCTGAAGCCAACCCGAACCTAAAATACTTAAGCCAGAGTCCGGTCAGAAAACCGAAATGACAGAAAACTGATGCCATACTTTAATGCAAATTTGGAAATAAAATTCAGTTTTCAATTATAATTTTTTTCACATATTTTCTGTAATCCGGAAAGCCCGGATTTGATCCCCTAGTGCTAAATAAAAAAAATTCTATTAGTTTAAATTTTAATAACGCAATCTTACTTAAAGTTAAACTTAACTTAAACTTAATCCTAAAATAGTGAAAGTACTCTTAACATAAGCCCTTAATCCTTAAGTAAATTCTTTAAAAAAAAATTAAAAAAAAAAAGTATAAAATACATAATAATACATTAAAAATAGCTATTAAAGAAGAATTGTAAATAATAAAAGTAAAAAATAAATTAAAAAATATATAAAATATAAAATATAAAAAATAAGTAAATGTTAGTAATAAAAACATCCAAATCCTCGTAGTAAAAAGTAAAATATATCATTGTTGTCGGAGCTGTTTATCGCTAATACCTAGAAAGTATTCGTCTTTTTAATAAGCTCTGTTTTCAGAGTTGCTTAAACAGCATTAAGTTTATTAAAATGCACATATTTGTGAACCTTTCATTTTTCCATCAAAATTAAAAACCTCTACAAATGTCGAGATATTTAAAACTTGTTTCTGAAAGGAATGAGAATTAAAAACCAAATTACAATTAAAGCAATTAATTCTTTTCGCAATTGCTTTGAAATTTCTAATACCCACAATTCCAGTATTAACAAAGAGGTTTTTTTCTTTCAGTTAGCGCAGAAGTGTAGTTAATGAGTTCAATTATTTCCCAAGTGGGAGTCAGCGTAATTAAATGTAATTGTCATTCTAACAAAAGCTACATTTTTTATGTGTTTTATGTTGCATTGACATTAGTAACATAGGTTAGAAAAACGTTAACAAAAAAAAAAAAAAATGTGTACTGGATATTTTCTTAGAAGCTTACAAGAATCGTATTTTAGTTAGTTTCAAATTCGATGCACTCTTTTGTGGTAAGTAAGGTTAAAGTGAGATGAATAATTTAGCGTACACTGTAAACAAGTGGATGAATGGGATCGCATATCGCACAAAAGGTTTCGTTTAATACTCTTATCAAAACACTTTATCCTTTAATTAATAAATCCAAATAAATTTCATTTTGATAAAATAAAAAGTAATGCTTTTTATAAAATAAAATGTTATGTACAAAAATCAGAATTTTGTGATAAAATACAACATTGGTTATAATAATGCGATTTTTTAAAAATAAAAATTAGATATCCATAAATGCAATATTAAAAAAAATCTATAGAGCCTGAAAAATGCCTAGTCCGCCTAGTTCGTCTGTGGTTTTCCAATGAAAGGAAATTAAACGAATTTATTAAAATAGATTTTTAATTGATATTTACACTTCTAGTGAGAGTACTACGGAAATTTTAGAAATTCTGAAAACAAATTTTTTTTACGTGTCTGTTTGAAAGTTCCCGTTTCTAGGTGGAATAGTTCATGAGAAAACTTCCAATCTGTTATCGCCATTGCAATTCTGTGACTTTGGTAACCCTTCCCCCTCTTCTGGAGTTTCAGAACGAACTTCCTTTGCGGTTGATTAAATCCTACTCTTTAATTGAATATTTTTATCCGTTAATGAATGGGTTAAGGTTTTAATCAATATATTGCTTTAATGAAGACATTTTCAAAATTTTATGACTTTCAGCGTGACAGTAGATATTCAGCTGTAAGTACACAAAATTTCAAGTCAGACAGAGAAGCGACCCGAATAGGGTTTCGTGAGATGAATGAAACCCTAAAAAGACAAAATGTTTCTTAAGCTACGAAAATATAATATAACCACGAGCGAAAATATACTATAACGTCTTTGGAGTTACCCATGATTTCAAAAGCGTTTTGGCATTAGAAACACCAGAAACTATGCTGCCACTGATATCCGGAAACGTTTCCGAGTAGTTTTTATAATCAGCTCTCTCGCTATGAATTCTCAATTAAGCAATTTCAACTGCATAATTGAATTTATGCATGCAAGAGTAACAAAATAATATTAATTTTACTAATAGTATGAATGCGGCTAGTTCATCATATTTGTCCGTAAAACATGTTTTTTTTCTTATCATGGAAATGTTTACTTGAGAATTCATAGTAGCTGAAAAACCCATATTCTGAGTTTAAAAACTGAATAATACACAGAAAAAACTACTCAGAAACGTTTCCGAAAATTAGTGGCTAAAACAAAACTTTGTTGTTTTTATAAATACTTTTTTAAATCTCGAAAATATATTTGTTTCTGGGGTTTCTAAAGATAAAGAATAACACTTTTCGGTATTGCGGGTAACTCGGACGAGATTATTGTACATTTTGTTTCTTGGTTATGATATATTTTATTTGATTAACAAACATTTGTTTTTTTTTTCAGTGTTTGAAACCGCTTAAGTTAGGATGCGCACGTAAAGAAGTTTTATTTTTGGTATGGTTGTTAGTATTCAAGGTCAAGGTCAAACCGGCCGGGGAGGTCTACCTTTCGGCTGAAGCTCAACTAGCCCCGTCTAGCAGGTTTGTTTACTATGTGGCAAAACCCCAGCCCAGGGAGCGATGCCTGGAAGAACCACTTGGGAAGGGGACCCCTCACTAATGAAAATTAACTGTCAAAGACTACAATGTCAATCACAAAAGCTATCCAATTATACTGGACGAGACAAGTTAGATACAATAATGTGCTAAATGAACAATTGTGATTGTAAATAAATATAAGGAGATGTAGAGCTTTTACAAGATATTAATTAAAATCGAGAGAAAACTGTAAATACAAAGCAAAACTAATAGCTCACTTATTGAACGATAAACAATTAATCGATACGATATTGACAAAGGAAGTAATCATAGTTTGAATAGTAGCAGCGAGTGTATAAAAATACTTATATGGAGCAAAACTTGAATAATTATATAGGGGTATTTACAGTAAACAGTTAACACAATTTAAGTACAGCAATAATGCCAAAAAGCAAATTTCAGAATACAAGTACTGTGTACTAGTACTAAGAATAATAGGGGATAACACATTATAAGAATATGTACATGTAGTGAGAAAAATCAATACAAATCAAATAGCACTATAACATTAGAGAACTAGTATTGAAACACAAATTCCAAAAATTCAAATTCGGATGATACAGAAACTGAGAAAACATTTTACTAATTCATATCAGAAAGTAGTGACAAGATTTTTTATTTTATTTTTTACTTGTCAATGTATTTTTCTTTCTTTCTTTCTTTCTTTCTTTTTTTTTTTTGTAAAACGCCTTAAAATTAATAATTGTGTAAAAACGTTAATACTTTTTATATTCCGGAAGTATTTCCCAGTTAGCTAATGTTTTGAATTATGGAGTGTTTTATTTATGTCCATCTTAAATAATAATAAAACAAAAAAGCAAAATTGTTTTAAGATGTTTTCACACATATATTTGATACGCATATTTGCTTTTGGCAATCATCAAAATAATTCCTTTTAATTAAAAAAATAATCCAAATGTCAGTACAAATAATATTAATTATAATGAGAACGAATTTTTTCTTTACAACATTTGAGACAGATATTTAGGAATAATTATTATACTTATGTATATGAATTTTGCATAAATCAAAATTAAAACGTCTACAACGAAATAAAAATAAAATGTGAGAAAATATAAATACCAATATTTAGTTCATCTAATAATTTAGACGTAAATTGTAGAAAATCCTACAATAAATTCCAAAACATTCAACTGGAATTGTGTTTTAGAATACATAAATTTTTTTTCTATAAAACAAAACATGAATCCTATTCTTACTATTAATTTTAAACTAGATGTTTTATTTATTTTATTTATTTAATTAATTAATTTAATTAATTTATTTATTTGAAAAATAGAGATATTTGAAAAATTGTATGATTAAGTTTATCGCAAAACATTTTTCTCTGCTTCTTCTTTCAGATGGGAATATATTTTCGTTTAAATTCTAATAAAAAATATTTACTGGATATTTCCTTAATTATATACCATAGCAAGTCTATTTTCTATTTAAAAATATTATATTTTAGAAAAAAATTAAATATTCTTCTTCTTTTTTTTTTTTTTTTTTTTGCTACTGAATAATTAATATAAATTACCACAACGAGAGCAATTTTTTTGGAATTAATGAATTTCAAATTCAATGCATTAATTTAAATATAATTCGAATATATTTACATTTGTAGAACAGAATGCCTTTTCAAAGAATGGGTGTTTTAAATCCTTGAAATAAAAAGCAGAGTTTCACGACGATCAATTTCATGAAACAACATCTAATTCTTAGAAGATCTTTGATGCGTATTAGGAAAGATTTTCTTTTTCCCGGGAAAAGCCGATTCTCTGATCCGATCCTTAATCGGCGGATAATTCTGGAGAAACCACAAATTTGGAAACGGTCCCAAAACTTCCCGGAATGTCGTTAATTCAATGAACTGTCCGTTTATTCGATTTAAGCTTTACTTCCGGAAATTTAAATCCAATATTTGAAATTAATGGAATGACCATTTTAATAAAAGTCTCATAAGAACTTTTAATAGCTTTATTTGAAATGAAAATAAAGTGAAATTTAATATATTTTCTTTTTTCCTATAATTTATTTTCGGCTGCTTTTTGACGATTAAGTTAATGAATTGATTGCAATTTTAACAAGAAAGAAAAATCATGCCTCAAACATAGATTATGAAACACTTTCCAAAACTTTAAGTATATTTTAACAAAACTTCGTCGTTTAATAAGGTAATGGAGATTGCTAAATAAGCATTTTTAGAAAATCATAGCACATTTGAAAACCAGATTTCCGCAATTACCGTCCATAGCCGGAAAGGTAATTGAATTTTTTTGTGCGTTTTTTTTTCTTGGGTTATTATGTAACCAAATTAATTTGTGTGACCCTGTAATGAATGATAAATGCTTTACACTCCATATTATGCAGAAAACATGTTTCAGTGCACCTCAGAAATTCATATCAATTTCATTTGCACCAAATTTTATTCCACAAAATTCAAATTTTTATATCAGGATACTTTTTCTGAAACTTACGGATGATTTAGTTTTGGCTTCGATCACTCAACAGGTGGTGCTGCTATCCTATGTTTGGCGAAACATTTTTTAACGGGTCTGCAATCAACTGATGCAATTTAGAGAGCATGGTTTACCGTTTTTTAAACTCCTTTCTTGTAACTTTCATACACGCTTAACCACAAGGGTGTCAGAATAGCATATTTTTGACGCCAACTTTGAATTTGAACTGCATTACGGAATATTTTCCTTATGCTTTTTGGTATAAAAATTATAGTTATATCTTATTTTCTACGGTATAGAAATGCACCACATTTTATATTTGAAATTAATGTTTAAAAAATTATATGTTGATCTAATTTAAAATTGCGCTATTCAACAGGCACTATGTTGTGGCACTATGTAGGCACAACAGGCGCTATGTATGTTTTATACTATGTTGTGCTATGATTTATTTTCATAATTGTTGATGCTATTATACGAGGGTTGTAAATTAAATAGTGGCAACTTAACCTTGAAACTCGCAGAAGGGTGGGCCTGCGCAAATAGGATATGGAAGCGGTGAGGTGGCGCTGTTGTCGATGTGTAGAGTGCAAAAAACAGTCGATCTGCTTAGAAGGGTGGTTGTTGTGTGGCGTTAAAGTGAGGAGTTTCGTTTCCATCTCTCTAAAGCATGTTTTCAAATGGTGATCAGCGGCCGTGGCTTAAAATCGAGGTTTCCCGTGGCAAAAATGCAACGGAATGCTATCGACGATTAGTGGAAGCCTGTGGCACAAATGCTTTACTGTATAGGACAGTAGCACGATGGGTTCAAGCATTTCGTTTGGGTCGGAATGAGACTGCGAATTTGCAACGCACAGGTCGGCCCTTCATTCCTCAAGTGCAGATTGACATCCTGAGTGGTCTCCTTACCATAGATCGCCGATGGACTGTCCGAGAATTATCCTTAGAGGTTGGTCTGAGTCATCTGTACTCCACGCAATAGGGCGCTCGGTGGCTCACATCAACAATCAACACCTTGCCACTGGTCTACAACGGCTTCCCGACATTTGGCAAAAGGTTATAAGCTTTGCTGGTGATGACATAGAAGGAATGTAATGCAATTGTACTTGTAAGTTCATTAAAAATTGATTTATACCTATGTTGCCATTACTTAATTTACAGCCCTCGTATATTAATATATTAGAATGGTTATAGAAGTAAGTTTTTTAATAGCTAGAGTATACTTGTTTAATCTAATGCAATAATAATGAAAAGGTACTGAGGAGAAAAAGTTACCACAGTTGGCAATTCATTGCCCTGAACAAATTATAAAGGAAAAACATTTTCTTTCGTTTTTCTACATTCCATTAATCTTGTGTATAAGCATTGTTATCAGAGATATAATGTCTTTTAAAGCGAATGTAAATATTATTAAAGATTTTAATAAACACCATAGCGCTAAATCACATTTGCTGTACTCTAAAGTTGTAGAAAAAGTGTTTTAAACTTTACTGTGTACCTTTAAAGTTGTTATTTCTATTTATTTTGTTTTAACTTGAGAACTAATGGTCAAGATTGAATAAAAAGTTCTTTTGGTGAGTTTTCGATTCTTAGTCATTCTAATTGAAAAAAAGAAAAGTATATACGCTTTCGTGTATAAAGTTTTAAAATTTGTATTTTCATCAATAAATATAATTTCACAATGGGTGTTCTTGGACTTTTAAAAAGTGTCACATAAAACAAAAGCTAGTCAAATAAAACAATTAATCTTGCACCTATGCCTAAATAACAGACACGTGTTTCTTTTTAATTTCCTAATAATTTTCTAGTATCTAAAATCCAATTTACAAAAATGTTCTAGTTCAAAAAGCTTTTTGGATTTGAGGAGTCGATGAGCGCGATTTTCCACATTTTGACAAAATTTAAAGGCAATCTTGCATAATTTTTCAACCGATATAGATAAACTGAAAAAAATCAAAAAGATCTATACAATTATTTGTATTAGTTCATGTAAAAGATAACAGTATGGAATTTTTGTATGCGTTTACTACTTTCAAACATGTCCAGAAAAAAATCAGATTGTTATCGCTTTGAATTCCTGAATTATAACAATTTAAATTTTAAGAAATTTAAAAAATCTGCATTTTTGAAAGCTTGTAACTCAAGTAAATATGTGGTATTCCTAAGCAATTTTTCAAGGTAAAACCTCTCTATATGTAAATTGTAACACGTGTCAGTCAGTTACTTGTCTTCCGACTGGTCTGTGAGATAATAGAGCCTTGAATTTGAAAAAATAACAGTCAGTCACTAAGGAACAGAACATTTAGAAACAAGGATAGTTTATCAGGTGGACCAGAAATGTTTGAAATGAGGAAAATTGATTGAAGTTTGATCGAAGATTACGAAGCTTGTAATTAATGTGGACTATTATTATTATTATTATTATTTTGCATTTATTCATTTATGTTTTATAGAAATACAAATCTTTGGTAAAATGAAAAAAAAAAACTTTTAATATTGTACGACAGAATTAATCTTGCAAAACTACTTTTGCCATGATTTTAATGTCCTTGGTCCATATTTTCGAGTCGGAAAAATCATCGATCAGGAATTTGTCAGGTGGAACAGCGGCTGAGTGGAACTTTGACTAATTCCCATGCGTAAAGCTGGTAACCGAGTCATCACAAAAAGTCGTCGGCACCAATTCCGGGGAAATTGACATATTTGACTTTAGAAATTGACATATTTCAATTACTTCGTTTACCTATATGCACATATAATGCAAATCGTATCATGACAATAACGTTTGAAATATTGAATGAATTTGGACCTAATTGGACAATGTACTGATTTTGTTAGTATCTTGGATAAGTTCGTTGTTTACGTGTGTAGCTCTTATAGTTTGTTTACCGGAACACACAAAAGTAAAAAACAACTGCGATTTGTCATAACGATAACGTATGAAATACTGAATCAATTCATACCTACTTTTAACAGGGTATCGAGCTTGCCAGGAATTTAGATTAGTTCATTAACCAAATATGACGCTCTTATAGTTTGTTTTCAGAGCACACAAAAGCAAAAAACACGTGCAATTTGTCACTACGATAACGTCCAAAATATTGAACCAATTAATGCCTACTTTGAACTGTGTATTGATCTTACCAGGATCATAGATTAACTAAGTCTGTCGTTCTTATAGTTTTTTTTTCAAGGACACACAAAAGCAAAAAAAAAAGTACAAAATTTGTCATCAGGATAACGCCCGAAATAATGAACCAATTGAAATCTAATTTGGGCAGTGTATTGATCTTGAATTTATCTTAGATGAGTTCGTTAATCAAGTATGTAGCTTTTATAGTTTATTTGCAGAGACACACAAAAGCGGAAAACATGCAAATTTTGTCGTCATTTATTAAAAAATAAATGTCACAAAAATTGTTTAACATCACATAAAAGATAAATTTATGAAAGTAAATATTTGTAGATGATTGGGGACACTGTTCAAAGATATCGAATATTTTCTTTACCCCCTTCTTTCTCATTCTCTCATTCCTTACTTTAGTAGTAAGTTCAGGACATAGCATATCATGTTAACGCTGCTGCTTTTAGACTTTGCTTAGTTAAGGATTTTTAAACACAGGCTACATTGAATTATGTCATTAATTCAACAGTTTTATTTTAAAAATTTCGTAAGGGTTACAATTTATTTCAAAAAACGAATTTAATATTTACTTTTGATCTGTAAAAATTAGATTTTTCTACTACAAACATGTTTAATTTTGCAAATAATAATATTTGTAGCATATATAGAGAAATTTGTGCTGACTCAGTCTACTGTAAAAGTAAAAGAAAAAGTTCTTAGTTTAAGCAAAATAAGTGTTAATTAAAAAAAATTGCTGCATTTTATCACTTCTGTATCCTCTACTTTACCATAGTTTCACTAAGCATATGATATCAAATATGAGTAACAACTAAGTGTACAAAAGCATTTTAAAGAGAATATACTGAATCCTGAAGTGCAGTTCATTAAAAAAAAATTGCAGTGTTGCCACAAAGAAAAAGAAAATAGCAAAGGTCTGGCATTAAGAATGCTTTACATCTGAGAAAGTTCATTTAATCCTTTGTTTTAAAATTGGAAATAAAATCGTTACTGAATGTAGTCTACTGGTATTTAATGTTAAATAATAACAATATTACTATGTACTAATTGCATCTTTGCATCCAATTGTCCTGTTTTAAACACTAAATTCATCATCAAGATTGATGTAATGCAGAGATATTGCTGTCACTGGAAATTGTCTGCATGAAATTTTTGTTTTTAAAGTTTCACCTTTATTCACTCATTATTTTAGCTCTTATAAAATGAGAGGTCATCCAGCCAGCTGATTTTCTCTCGCCAGTTGGTGGAATTTTGCAATGGCATTAGGTATGTTTTGCCCAAACAAGTTGTTCACCTTGTAAAGCGCTGCTTGCGAATCCTGGTTCAAAACGTCTCTGTCCTCTGTCCTTGAATGTGAAGTATTTTTTTGTACTAAAATAATGTAACTTAAAGACATTATAAACTCTGAACTTTGTTCAACTAAAACGCGCTAAAATGCAGATTTCTTTTGTTTTCTTTAAACCGCTGATTAAATTAATATATTTTCGTTATAGCAAATGAATTTTATATATTTATAGTTTATCAAGACATATGCATAAAGGAGTAAAAAACAGAACAGCAAATTTTTGATAAAACAAATATAATTAATGTTTTGCCTTTCCCAAAAGTATTAAAAAATTATCGGAAGAAATGTACCTCATAACACGTGATTAATAAAAAATTGCTTCCCTGTCTTTTATTCCTTTATATATACGTCTTTGTCTGATAAATCATAAGTATGTGGAAGTTTTTAATGGTAGAGGAAATTTTATAATTTACTCATTATTTGAAATAAATTCTACTTTTTAGTGAGATTTTAATTTTTTTTTCAATTTATATTATTTTCTGTTTTTCTTTTAGTTTTGAAAAAGAATTTTAAACATATATTGTAGATATTTTCTATCTGAATGTTTTATAAGTATTTTGAAGGAAAAACTCTAGTCTATGTTGGCATGCATAGGTATAAAATGCGAATAATAATAAAAAAAATAAGATAAAAGGAAAATATATAATTCTAATTTTTGATACTGTGAATCACTTTAGATAAGTATTTATTCGTTCTCATAAGATAAAAAACGTTTTATTTCAGAAAAAAATATTACGGTTAAATAAAAATAAAAGATGGAAGAAAGATAAAAAATATATTTTAAAGCAACTGCAAACTTTCCACGCGATGATTCACATTAAAAATATACCAGATGTAGATGCTAAATTTTCTGCGTTAACATCATAAATGTAAATACACGTTTCTTCGCTAAAATGAATTTGTATTTCATAGAACAGTGGTTAACCTAACATAAAGTGCTGTTTTATTGAAATATTTTCTACTCAGATTCAGATACACATATAGAAAAAACATGGAAAAAAATTAGACACATTTAGTTACTCTATTTCACACCAGGAGACACTATAACTGCCAGCGGATGTTGTGTTGAATCTGTCCTATCTATTTTCAATTTGAGCAAGACTATCTTGCAGTAAAATGTAAAAAGTCATTTTTATTTAGATTTGGTCACGATTATCATGTAGTAAAATGGAAAAAATTAGCTTTATTTAGATTTCGTCACCCTAATTTCGTCTATGAGGCGTTATTGCTGTAAATAAAAATAAAAATTAGCATTTGTCTTATCTGACTAGTGGTATGGTTATTGTATGAGAATTGATAAAAAAGTACATGATATATTTTAGCTAAGCAATTTCTCTCCTGAGTCGCTACCTATTATGTAAAATTTTTTATCAGAACATAAATTTGATTATGACAAAAACGTGTTATGAAGATTTTAGCGGTACTCGTTCGTGGGAAGTAAGTTTAAATTGCGCCTGAATAGTTAGATAAAGACATAGTTATACAGAGTGCCCGCTAATGTTCTGTGCACCCCATTAATTTCAGAACGGCAGCAGCTTCGTCATAAACATATATCTAGGTATAGTAAAGTTACTTTGCCCTTCGCGATGAGAATGCTTATAGCGCCACGCAGAAGCAAACAACGGAGTTTCCGTTCCTATTTCGAAAACGGAATGAGATACGAGAAAAAAGACAATTACAAAGTTTCAGTGCACTCTTGAGTTAGTATGATGCGTAAAAATAATTTACACGTAAATATGTCTTACACTTAAAATTAATTTTATTAGAAGCCTTGAAATGTGATTTTTTATTTCCAATCACCAGCTTAAATACGACCGTAATTGCATGTAGATGTGTGTGATATTCTAAGGAAGACGCACATTTACTAATAAAACTAATACATGTAAGCAGGATACAGTTTATTTTAATAAGAAAATCAAGTTAAGTACGTTCAATGTGTCCACCATCCCTACACATACCGACTGCATGGTGTAATGCTACCAATGGTGGATATATTGATGCCACATAATTTGATTATCTTATTAAAATACATTGCACCTTGCTTACATGTGTTAGTTTTAATATTAAATGTGCGTCTATTGCTACTTTTCTACGTGCAATTAGTGGCATATTTAAGATAGTGATTATATATAAACAATTACGTTTCAAGACTTCTAATAAATTTATTTTTGTATGTAAGATATCATATCATACTTATTCGAGGACGATGCACAATTTTGCATTTGTCTTATGTCTCGTGTCTTGTACCATTTTCAAGAATGGAACGATAACTTATTTGTTTCCCACTAGGTGGCGCTATAAGTGATTTCGTCGATTAGTGCATAGTCACCTTACTGTACCTACACATTACGTTCATAAAAATAGCTGTCGTCATTCTGAAATTAATGGTAATGGCCAGTACTTTAGTGGCCACCCTGTATATAGTAATACATGAAGCATTATAAGTTAAACACGAGAGTCAGAAAAAAGCAATTAAAAATTATACAAATTTATACGAAACAGATATTTCTAATTTTTTTTCATGAACGTTTGTGATGGGAGTAAAAATTGTTTAAAGAAATAGAACAAAATACAGATAAGAAAACAGGATAAAGATAACACAGCCCAACAAAATTCACCGTCATTCATGTTGCATGTGATTTATTAATTGTTGTTTACTAATTCGAGGGTACTGAATTTAAATCTATTTTCCTTTTTTTTCTTTCACTCAAGTTTTTCAGGTACAGTTACCTTCTTGGTATTGATTGTTCTGTGTATTTAGAAGATTTATAAATGTTATAATATAATAAAATTTAGAGAATTCTTATAATGTCATCGTCAAGAAGATCATTTATAAACAATCTGAATTGTTTTTGTTACATTTGTCGCTTACTTTTTATATTATGTAAAAATTTCGCTTATGTTTGTCCGACTTTGTAAAACAAGTGTATTTCGACTACTTTGGATTCAAATTAGAAATACAAAACAAGCTCTATGTTCCTTATGTTATATATATATAAACTGTGTAGAGTCTTTACGTTTATGGGGTACTAAGAAGAGACTATCTTTCAGGTACCAAATTCCAATGCTCTGGTATGAACTCTTAAATCATCAAAATTTCTGTTATTTTCGTGTTGTGACTATAACAGGAATTATAACAAAAGTAACCATTCTAAGTGGGCTTACCCGAAATTACGATCTGCTATCAGATTTGTTCCAAGTTCAAAGGATGCATTTTTATCGAAGACATCTACATTTCGAAGAACAGAGCAATGTAAGTGATGGCAGCAACGTAAGCGAATTTAAAGCTGTAAATTATCCACAAATGAACTTGGATGCAATATGGACATTAATGTATGACCCCTTCATAGCCATTTAGATCGTTTTCCTGAAAATCTTGGTGGTTTGAGTGAAGAACAAGGCGAACGCTTCCATCAAGGATCTCCTCACTATGGGGAAGCGATACCAGGGTCGCTGGGATAAACATATAATGACAGACTACTGCTGGAGTATTCAGAGTAGTAGTTTCACATCTCTTAACTCCAGAAAATCTTATAAGAAAAAATTTTGTGAAGTTGAATTAGAGTGATTATATGAAATGTTATCAAAAAACAGTATTTTTCTTTAAAAAACACGTTTCCTTATATCTCGATAATTAGAGCTGATGCGAAATGCTGATTACCAATTTGAAATCATGCGCAAATAACACTTACAAAATCAATTGAAATATCTCATGGAACCGAAATGCCGTTGGGCGGTGTAATAAAAGAACGAAAGAAATATGCAAACAAAACATACAAGGATGAATCAAATATAAAAGAGACATTTTCTATACAGATTATTTAAAAAATATCTATTTACCAAAATTATAGCAATTTTTTTTATAGATAGTTTTCTTAAACACACATTTTTCCAGCATATTGGGAAATTATTGTTCTTGTATAATAAAAAAATTAAGAATAGTGTAGGGGAGACTAGAGACACATATAGGATATGCTTTACATTTCATACGGTTGAATGTGTAATTTTTAAAATTCTCAATTTTTTGTAACGGACAATTACTTTAAACAGTTTTCTATCGATATATAAATTATGTTAATCTTAGATTGGTTATTGAAAGAGAAATAGCCTAAATGTGTAAATGAAATTTTGTTCGATAAATTTACTCCAATAAATGCCTCCTAAGTAGGTGAAGCCAAAAGTTATGTCACCACTATTATAAAGTCAATGACAAAATCTTACTTTAAAAATTAAATTTTCTTTCAAAGTTTGTAAAACTTTTTAAAGGGAAATTTATTGAGGACTTTATTACTTTGTAATGCTTTTACAGAAAACTAATTCGGTAAAATGGTATTAATTTTAACAGATATAAAAGAGTAAGGCACATTAAGTTTTTCTACATAAAATTTCTTTCAACATATATATTAGATGCAATAATATGACAACATTTATGTATAATCCATTTAGGGTCCTTGAATTTGAAATGCCCCATTAGTCCCCATATCCTAACGAACTGCATTTAGGATAATTCTAAATTAACTATTTATCACTAACGCAAAATAAAGATAGTACATCAATAGCATTGATTAAAAGCTTCATAATTATTATTGTTAAAAACAGAATTAATACTTTATCTTAACAATCTTAATTATCTATTGAACATAAAAAATACATTTAGGCTTAGAAACGCTTTTCTTCTTACTTTCCAATTTGGTAATGGAGAAAAATGCAATACATGTATTTATGTAATGCTGGTATCTATTGACAAAAACCTAAACATTTAACTAATTTATTTTAAGAGAAAATGCATTTGTCCTATTAGATCCTATGTCAGATTAGCTCCCAGCTTTCCCTATGAAGCCATTTGCCCAAACGTCCTTTGACTTCTTCATCCGATGAAAATCTTTCTCTTCATAACACTTGCGCTAGGCGATAAAAGAAAGTGTCACTCCGCAGTTGATTAATTTGGACTAAGACTCCTATAATAGGAGCTGACGCATATAAATTTTGTTTCGGATTATTGGTGCTCAGTTCAGCATCAATCGACCGCAGCTGGAGTTGGGGTTGCCTAAGACTCGGTTCGGATTGGCTGAACCGGTTCTGATTAGCTTGGTTTTTCGACTGAACTTCAATTTGAACACCAAATCTTCGAGGATGCGTCAGCCTCTATTATAGGAGCTCTAATTTGGACTATAAGAAGGATTATCAAGTGTTCTCCTGTGAAATGTTGGTTTTGTTACACCTGCTGTGTGAGGACTTGCAATGTCCCAAAGAAGAATAACATTAAGATAGGATAGGAGCGTTTTTAGGACCGGTTGACTGCTTTAATCTTCCTCCCAAAATTAACAGTACTTATACTGCATTATATCTAAGTTATCATTAGTGAAAAAAACTGATATGCACAATTTCCGCAAATCCCAAGAATTCCACTGTTGGAAAAAATGAAAGGAACAACTTTAAAGACGTACTTTATGTTAATTCTATTAAATGAAGTCTAATGAAAGGTAGATTGTTAACTCAGAATCAATGTTATCATGTAATCCAATGGGATTTACTTTCTCTACAAATAAATATGCAAATTCGATCAAAGTTTTGTATGTGAAAAGTGGAACATGTCGTTGATAAGGCATCTGAGGATTTGTGAGAAATGGAGTTTAATTGCTAGAATGTAAGGAGGACACAAAGCTGTAAAGCTTGCATTTTTGTTAGAGGTGTCCACACAGCTTATAAAAGTTTTCTTCGTATCTCTAAAAAGTTTTAAAAATGTAATAAACTTTTCCCTACCCCATTTCCTACACATTTCCCATATTCTAATTTAAATTTGTTTTTTGCAGAAATAGGATATTTCATATTTTGAAGATATGCCAGGCTTGATAAAATAAAGATCTCGAGCAAGTCCCATGTTTTCAGCTGCAAAATTATTCAAATTACATGAATTTTTATACTTGCTCCTTTATTATTTCCCACAAGTGTATTTGGAAAAACTTTGTCAGTTTTTACTACAGTGAAACAGTTTCAATTTTTGTGTTTCTTACCATATTGGACTGCCTTGAATCACCTTCTTCACGTCCATTTTTAAGCAAATTGTGTCGTTTGCATACTTGAGACCTTACTAGGATGTCACTTTCCAATTGTGCAAACGATTTGTGTCAAATTTGAATATGTTTGTTATTTACATTTATTGAAAGCTCAATAATTATACTTTATGCAACCATTTTGTGATTAGTCATAATGCTACTAAATAAATGAAACAATTCAAAACAACAAAATAATAAAATGATCATAAACAAATTTTAAAACCATAAACAACCTATCATAATTCTATGACAATAAATATAACAAAATTTCTATTAATATTAAAAAGTTCCCATTTATATTTGATTCTCTCTTGTATTTAAAGCATTTTGTCAAAAGTCAGAGAATAAAAAGCTAAATAAAAGTCAAAAAATAATAAAAAAGCATTTATTGCTGGAGAAATTATAATGAAAAAATAAGTCAGGGTAGTCACCCTTCACATTTAGCTGCTTACAATACAAAGAATAAACAAACTAAAATGATATTCATACAAATTATTAACCAATCAAAATATTCATATTTAGTGCATATTTAAGCAAACCTGTTACATTACCACAATTTATATGCATATATCCTACTATATATATATATATATATATATATATATATATATATATATATATACTAAAAATAAAGACATAAAAGCTTATATGCAAAAAAGAAAAAAAATGCAAATGAAAAAACTGTTATGAGTATCAGTATAAATAAGAACAAATTCGAATAATATTATCACTAGTAAATTCTTATCTTGGAAATTTAAAATCGCTGAACAAACTATTAGTCGCATTGTCTTAGTCAGTAAAAACATTTATGCAAGAATCAATCAAATATAAATGAGACATTTTAATATCAACAGATTATTTTTGTACAGGTTCTCATTTTTATATACTTTTTGTTAATTTTATATGGTTATTTTTTTAGTCGCTAGCATTATAAGTGAACACAAAGTATCTAGTTTGGTTGCAAAAAGTATATTTATTAAACTTTAAACAAATAAAAATGTCAAACCTACTGAAATTTGGCACAGATTGAATGTTAAATTTGGAAATGACGTCTTATTGAGGTTTCAGATATGCAAATTGAACAACTTTTAAAAAATAGTGATAAAGAAGGCGAAACAAGGCTGGTCAGTATGTAATTGCGCAAAAGCGAAACTGCTCCACTGAAGCAAAAATTGACAAAATTCTGTTTTTGGGATTAACGGTATATTGTGTACTTTGATTTCCTTCACAAATGGCTTACAATTATTGCAGTAGAATACCGTGAAAGTTCGAGAATATTAACAACATATAGATCATAAAAACCATCATAAAAATTCCAATGTTTTTCTTCTTCAAGAGAACACAAGATTCCCCACAGCTAGTGTAATAAAGCGAAAATTGAGAAAATTCACTGGATAACAATTGAACACCCTGCCTATAGTTTGAACTTATCATCTCCGGATTAACATTTGTTTGGATTCTCTTAAATAAGCTTTTGAAAGATTTTCATCATGCAAACACATCCAAGAATTTTTATGAAATTGGCTTCATACACGTTTTATTTTTTTTATGATACAAGAATTTAAAAAAAAGTCTCAAATATTAGAAAAATGTATAGATGTTAAAGGAAGTTAGGTATAAAAATAAAATTGAATAATTTTGGTAAGTAACATTTAAAAACAAATCTTTTAAAATGTCTCGTTTATATTTGATTCATCCTCATATCTACTAGATGATTGTATGTTGGTATGATTAGTATTTTCACACCAATACTTCAACGAATCGTTTTTTCCATTTTTAGCAGGCACACGCATAGGAAGATTCAGAAGCCATCATTGTTTTAGTCATTGAAAAAAAAACACAATTTTTTATTTTTATTTTGGCAGACACAATCAGAAGATGTTGATTCGGGAACACGCGAATTAAGCGAATACTGTTCACATTGTCGGAAATCATACTAAACGATGTTAATATGCTGGACATTCCAATTGAGACTCGATGAATCTGTGAAAAGTAGGCGAAATAAAGCACCGACGATCTGTGAATACACAAATACAAGTCAAATACGATAGGCCAACAATACATATCACAAAACAGCACCGAGCATAATAGGCAGCACCAGCAGTACGGAGCACCATAGGCAGCACCAATAGCACCGAGAACTATAGGCATCACAGCAGCACCGAATACTATAGGCAGCACCAATAGCTCCAAGCACGATAGGCAGCACTGACAGCGCAAATAACCTTAGGCAGCACCGAGAGCCATAGGCAGCACCGAGCACCACAAAATCTCCACGGAAAAATAGGAACACCAGAGAAAAGTTTTAAAGATCTCAATCACGAAAAAAAGCAATTCAGTTCTCCACTGACCAAGTGATCATTGCAGGGGCAATATTAACAAATAGCTTCAATATCGAATAGTTGTAGATGTATTGGTAAGTCTTAATATTTATAAATAAATAAACGTATTACGGGGTTAAATGACGATATGATCCATAGACTGCAGCATAGATCTGAAGCATAAAATAATATGTTTTTTTTTTCATTTATTATATGAACAACGAATTTCGAGACTATCGCTCTTTTAATATAATAGAAAATCATACACTGAAAAAAACCCAATTATTTACCAGTAAACTTTTTATGTTTATATGCAAAATGTTTTTCTGATGAAAATATTTCGTTAGTATGTCAGAAAGTACTAGATTTGGGAATATCCTTGAAATATAACAGCACTTAAAATCTATTTAAATTGCCATTTTCGTTAAGACTGTCGGATTTATTTTTAATTTTAGATTGTAAAAACATCGGAAATTGTACTAGAAAAATATTTTTTGTTACAGTGTACAAACAATTTCTTAAGCTTTAGTGAAAATGCAAATTATCTAGGCTGTAAAGTGTTGCATGCAGTGTCCCCCTCACACGCAATGCATCTCATAAAATGTTGAGCATGCTATTTAGACTGGCGATAAATTCCATTCCAAACTCTCCGTTTGACACTATAAAATATATAATTTAAACCGAGAAATTAACTTTGACAGTATTTCAGAAAACCAGGATATGATAAATCTCAGACCATATAGACGCCTTTCGAAGAGGCAAACAATACAGGAAATTGCTTCTGAATATATTCAATTGTTCATGGGGCCTCGAGGAGATTCTAACATTGAACTAGCTGATAAGCAGTTTCATTTTCTTTGCTCTCATAAGCATACACTGAAAAAAAATTGTAAATTCACGGGCATTCTCTGTTAATTGCTGCCGTAATTTTACGGGAAATGCCCCTTTTTCAAGGTAAACGGTCAATTTACTTAAATTTAATGTTTTTACAGACAAAAACCGTTTATGTAAGAACAAAGCTCGTTTATCTAGGGACAAAGCCCGCTTTCTTATGGACATTGCATGAAATCTCTGCTACAGTAATTTTACTGCAGCAATACTGCAGGGCAGGTTGCGTTGAGTGGAAAAACTCAGGCAGATATCTCATCTTTGAGATACTAAAGTAAAAGTACGGTTGTACTAGAAACCCCAAAGTAACACACGGGTAAAACTGTTGTTCTACTAGAACTTATGGACTAAGCTTTTCAAAGAATCATTGAAAAATCCGCCCGTGTACTTAATTTTTTATCTGTTGCTGTTTCGTTAAAATAAATAAATAAAACCTTTGTGCGCTAAACGGTTATCCTGAATTTCATCTTGTGATGGTACAAAGCTTTTAGCGCTTCTATCTGTCACTCAAATTCCTCTTCAATAATTTCAAATGCATTCTCGAAATGATTTTCATAGAAAAAACTGCTTAAAAATGCGAAAATTGTACTGGGAATTAACGTATATAACGTAATATATAATATACAACGTATATAATAACGTAATATATAATATGCAACGTATATAATAATGTAATATATAATATGCAACGTGTATAATAACGTAATATTTAATATGCAACGTATATAATAACGTATAACATATTTTTTACAATATAAATGTACTTTCGTTAAGCCGTTGTTGAATTTTGGAGTACGAACTCTACAGAGTTCTTAGAAGAAATAATGTAAATTGTCCACATACAAATGACTAATATAACAGAACACTTGTTTAATTTCTGCAATCGGAAGAAATCTGTAATATTGGCCGAGTTTGAAGAATTAAGTATAAACAAAATTCATTCAAAACAGAAAGGTTTATTACAACATTACGATTATTCATACATGTAGAAGGACACATTGAAGAGTGAAAGTTAATGACATACAACTCGCTGTCTAAATATCAACAGTAAATTACAACAGCAAACACTATTTGATGTTTACTGTGTTATTTTGTTTGTTTTATTGTAATTCCACATTTGTCAACTATTGAACAAGATTTGCAAGATGTAAAAGTGAATGTTCTAATATGAGGTTAACACATTAAACATTTTAATGTAATTATCGCCATGTTGTATATAGTTGCACTGATAGTAGAGAATGTACTAGAGAAATATAGATTTGAGAATATCTTCGAATAATAAGACTTCTAAAAGTATATTTCACACTTTAGCTACCAAACAACATCTGACTAACACATAGTCGTTTTGTCGTTTTAGTGATAGGCCGCCGACACTTCTACCACAGTAATATAGGGTGTCCCATAAAACGCTAATAAAAAGTTAAATGATCCGTACGTCAGTAAGGCAAGTGCAAGAGAATTTTGAAAACCTCTGAATTCAACATTGGTGTCTGTTATCGATGCCACGAAATTGGGTAAGCCAACGGAGTTCATAATAATGCCGAGAAACCCGTCAAGAGCCCGTCAAAAAAAAAAATCATACGCGATTTTTACGTGCATGCGTGAAAACTAGAGCGGTGTGTGTGGCAAAGTTCATTTTAAATGGAAAATCAAAGTATGCATACGTAAAGAAAGCAAAAGTTTGAGCAAAAAGCGGTGTTGCATTTCAGTTGCGGTTTTTTTTTTTTTTTTTTTTTTTTTTTTTTTTTTTTTTTTTTTTTTATTTGGGCCAAAAATAGGAGTTTTTTCGATTGTACTACCCTACAATGTGTACAACAAGTTTGATTTTTCTTATTTTGATGTCAAATTAAAGCTTACATTTTAGGCTATCAGAAAATGTGATAGTTTGTAGGGTTAAAGATAGCGTTAATAGGGTTAAATTGTTATTCAGTTTTGAAATTTTCGTCAATCTAACCGAAATGGCCCCAAAATGAATAAGCAAGCTTTGATGCTCGATCAACGAATTTTTATCGTTATGAAATACGATTTTTTGGTGTATCATCTTTGTTATTGTGTACTTTTTATGAAAAACTTATTGAAGACAGAGAGAGTGCACCAACAAGGCAAACGATAAACATTTTAATCGCCAAATTTAAGCAGACAGAAAGTGTTGCCAATCATAAGGCGAATTTAACCGGAAGACCACTATCTGTGATCACCGTTTAAAATATCCAACAAGTGGATGAACGTCTTAATGAAGATTCATATCTGTCAAGTTCGAGACTTGCTCAAGAGATCGGCATTTCTGAGGCAAGTGTTCGCCGCATCTCAAGAGGTGAGCTGCATCTTTACTCATGCAAAATTCAAATTGTGCATAATTTGACTGCAAATGACAAGTAAAAGAGATTTGTTTTCGCTGAAAAGGTTATTCGGCTATCGCGAGGTAAGAAACTCCCGGTTCCAAACATTTAGTTTAATGATGAGGCTCACTTCCATCTGACTGGGCGCATTAATAATCAAAATTACCTGTACTGGTATAGAGAAAACCGACATGAGTCTCTTAAAAAGGCCCTATATCCACGAAAACCGACTGCCTGGATAGCCATCGGCTCAAAAGGAGCATTAGCAGCAAACTTTTTCAGAAACACAGTTAATTCAAAAAGGTACTGTTCGATGCTTCAGGAACATGGCATGGAACACACCCATTAATTGCTTCTATGACCCGAACCATGGTTTATGCCAGATGGAGCAGTTCCTCACTGTTCTAACAAAACCCACGATATCATTGATGAATACTTTCATCACAGAGTTATCAGTCTGAGTTTCGAAAGTAGATATGGAAGTGATGTTCAATGGCCACCATATTCCCCTGACATCAATTCATGTGACTATTTTATCTGGGGATATCTGAAAGATAAATGCTATCGAAATGCACCGCCAAATCTTGACGAATCAGAACAAGCAATTCTACACGTGCTAGGAAACATTCCTCCATCCACTTTTCTTGAGGTTATTAGAGGTTTTAAGAGAAGGTTTGAAATAGTTGTTGACATGAGAGGTGAAAATATAGAAATATTTTCATAAAGTTATTCATATTTCAAGCTTCATTTTGACATTAAAATTTCGAATATAAACCGAGTACAAATAAAGTTATTGACCAAGACCCGTGTATGATTACTTTTGACAGACCCTGTACGTCAACATGGTGTTTTTACCGGAAGAGTGATGTTACATTATCGAAGTTAATTTTTCAACAAGGAATCGTTCGTGAGAAGTCTGGTGTACAGCATGCGCTATCTGACTCCACAATTAACCAAATAATGAAGCAATTTGTATTAAACTTTTGATTACTGAGCAGAAATATTGACTATTTTTATATTCAAGCGTACCACAATTTACAAAAAAAAAAAAAGGTGTTAGATTTTTCTTGAAAATATCCTCGTATAAGTGTATGGGAAATATATTTTTTCAAAAATTGGTACGAATAATAAAAAAAAATGTATGCTCCAACCCCGTAATAAAAATGTTAATGATAAACTGGCATACTGAAACGTGTCTTTGTGAAGATGATTAAGCATGCACATGCGTTTCTAAAAGTAGTCTAGAAGAAATAGGAGATTACAGTGACGACAAATTAAACACCTATTGTAGTTTAAAACAACCAATTACATTTTTGGAATTTCTTTTTAATTATTTTATAATTTCCCTAGCGTTATTCTTTTTAGAGGAAGAGAGGGGAGGGCCGCTCTGTGGATTATACAACAAGCAAGCCGCGGATCTTAGAAACTGAACAATGTAAACGACAACCGAAATTCAATCGTCTGGGAAGGAAAGATTTGACATGACAGCCAACGGTATGAATAACGGTATAGGAAACAGTAACATTTGGCCACTAGTGGGTAAATCAGGTCACCAAATTGTTAAACCTTCTTTTTGTCTAATTGAAATGTGAAATTTAAATTGCCCTTTAGCACTTTTATCTTTCAAGACTATTAAAAAAAATCTACAGAAAATCTGTAAAAATACGTGAAATTTACAGGTAAATAACGGAGATTTTTATACAGTGCATTAATTTCTCCTCGATAAAAACTCGGCGATAGCTTCTAAATTTGTTATTCATCTAATAAATGAAAACAAACATAATCTAACATTATTTTATGCTCATCGTTCATATCTAACGTTTATATCATCTTTTAAACACTTAATATTTTTGTTTGTTTTTAAATATTAAGGCTTACCAATTATCCTGTAGTTTGTTAACAACTTCAAAATGTAAATATTAACTGTCAACTTCTAAAATATATTTTTCAACATGGAATAATATTATTTATGCGACTGTACCGAATAAGGCCTCATCTTATTGCTGGAGTTGGTACCAAGAGAAGTTGGATCAATCAGTCCGAGATGAATGCTTGTTTGTCCCTGATCGAGCATGTACTTCTCCATGGCATCCACCGTCCATCTTTGGTTGTGTTGATTGTTTTCCGTTTCTTCTTCCAGAACTCCCTGAAATAATAAAATGACATATATTGTTTAAATGAACAAATTATAAAACTGGAGATCTTCTTCACTATATTTTAGGACACTGACTTTTCATGTTCTCTATTTTTTTATTTCATTCTACTAAATTTATCTTTGAAAATAAATCATTAATAATAAAACTAAATTAAATAAACTTTATGAAATTTATAAAGAGCTAAACGTAGATTATTCTGACAATCGTTATGAATTTTTGTACAAAAAAAAGATGTTGTTTAAACATTCTAATGCATTGTATATGCATTTCAAAATATACAGACAGCAGTCGTAATATATGGTTAATTTGAATAAAATACATATAACAGACTTTATGAATTTATGTATTTGGAAAATTATATGTATTTGCACTGTTTGATATTATAATCTGTAATTTGTCAATATTTTCAAATATTAAGTAAATGTGAATATCTAAACTAAATTTTATAATATGAAAGAATGTTATATATGGAACTGCACCAGAGAAGGCCCCATCTTATTTCTGGAATCGTCTTCAGGAGGACCAATCAATCCAAGGTGAGTGCTGGTTTCGCCCTGATCACGAATATACTTCTCCATGGCTTCCTTCGTCCATTTTTGGTTTTGTTGGTTGCTGTTCCTTGATTCCTTTGAAGCAACACCCTGAAATAAGAAATAAATTAATATAGTTAAGTTAAAAAAAGGCAAAAAGGAGGTATTTTTCACTATATTACTGGTGATTGAACGCTTATGACGTCTCCTTTATATTTGAATTTACCTTTATCGTTGAAAACATATCAGTCCTTAAAAATAAAATTAAACTAAATAAATTGTATGACATAGTTAAAGCGTTAAAAAAAACTATGAATGTTATAAAGTTTAGTTAAAATTTTCATTTTGAATAATTCTAAAATTGTAAAATATTTTATGTGGATTAAAATATACATGCATAACTGTTGCAATGTATAGTAGGATGGGTCGAAAAAAACCGAAATTTATATAATCGAAACATAATAGTGCGGGAAAGTAGCCATTGGTAATAAGGAATAAATTTGCAATATATTACACCAAATGGTTAATATCTTTTACCGCCGCAAGCGGGCCAAAGTTCCGAAAAATCACAAAAAATGTGTTTTTCAAAAAACAGACAAACAAAAAACAAAAATAAATTATTCAACCATAGCGATACAATTTCTAATAGAATGCAACAGCTACATCAAGATGTTGGTAATGTTGCAATAAAATTTCATTATGGTGAAATTATTTCTATTACCGCTGCAGAGTGGCCAACATTTTTTAAAAAACGGAAAAAAATTCAATTTTCCGTTTATTCCAATTTTTTCAATTTATATTATATGTCTACAATTAAATAAATTTATATTATATCTAGTAATGACTTATAAATATCTAATAATTTTGATCATGAGCATTGTCAACCAAGGGCTAGAAGGGCCCGGCTCCCCTAAATTTGAGAGCAAGGGACTTTTTGAAGGAATTTTGAAGATTTTCCGGGAAAGTTTAGTGATTTTTTTGTAGGAGGGGCCCCAAACATAAATTTCTCATCGTTTACCACTTTTGCCCTCCCCCCTCTTAAAAAAATCCCTAAATATTCCCGGAAAATCCCCCCAAATTCCTTCAAAAAGCCCCTTTCTGTCAAATTTAGGGGGGGGGGTGTGGCGGGCCCCTTTCGCTTTTGGTTGGCAATGCCCATGATCAAAATTACTAGCCATTTATAAGTTATTACTAGATACAATGTAAATATATAATAAAAACATAAAAATTAAGAAAATTGAAAAAAAAAACGGAAAATTGAAATTTTTGCCATTTTTTTTTCAAAATTTGGCCGCCCCTGAGGCGGTAATAGAAATGATTTCCCATAATAACGTTTTATTGGAACATTACTAACATCTTGATGTAGCTGTTGCATTTTATTAGAAATTGTATCGCTATGGCTGAATAATTTAATTTTTTTTTAAAATTTTTTTTTCTATTTTTCAAAATTTTGGCCCCTTTGCGGCGGTAAAAGATATTAACCATTTGGTATAATATTTTGCGAATTTATTCCTTATTACCAATGGCAAGTTTTACGCACTATTATGTTTGGATTATATAAATTTCGTTTTTTTTGACCCACCCTAATGTATACACGTAGCTAACATGGCACAAAATTTAATATTACTATCAGCATATTACACTTGATTGCGTTACTGGGTGCTATAATCTCTTCTATTTTATTAGTTTTCAGTTAATATGTAAATAATAACAGTGAATATGCAAACTAAATTTTATAATATGAAATAATGTTATATATGGAACTGCACCAGAGAAGGCCCCATCTTATTTCTGGAATCGTCTTCAGGAGGACCAACCAATCCAAGGTGAGTGCTGGTTTCGCCCTGATCACGGATATACTTCTCCATGGCTTCCTTCGTCCATTTTTGGTTGTGTTGGTTGCTGTTCTTTGATTCCTTTGAAGCAACACCCTGAAATAAAAAAAAAAATCAATATAGTTAAGTTAAACAAGGCAAAAGAGGTCTTTTTCACTATATTACTGGTGATTGAACGCTTATGACGTCTTCTTTTTATTTGACTTTACCTTTATCTTTGAAAACATATCAGTCCGTAAAGATAAAATTAAACTAAATAAATTGTATTACATAGTTAAAGCGTTAAAAAAACTATAAATGTTATAAAGTTTAGTAAAAATTTTCATTTTGAATAATTCTAAAATTCTAAAATATTTTGTGTGGATTAAAATATACAGATAACTGTTGCAATGTATAACTAACATGGCACAAAATTTAATATCACTATCAGCATATTACGCTTGATTGCGTTACTGGGTACTATAATCTCTACTATTTTATTAGTTTTCAGTTAATATGTAAATATGAACAGTGAATATCTAAACTAATTTTTATAATATGAAACAATATTATATATGTGGCTGTACCGAAAAATGTTTCGTCTTGTTGCTGTTGTTCGTCTGAGAAAGAGCTGAATCAATCAGTCCAAGTGCTTTTGAATCGACCTGATTGAGCATGTATTTCTCCTTGGCGGTCATTGTCCATTGTTGATTGTAATGGGTGTTATCTGATTCTTCTGGTAGAATTCCCTAAAATGAAAACAAATAACGATATTTAAGATTAAAAAAGTAATTGTATGTTGTCCTATTCAGTGTCATTTTGGTCATTTCTATTTTATTTTTTATTTGACCCAACTAAATAAATCTCTAAAAAAAGGTAGTCTATATTTAAGAAGAAAATTAATTAAAATAAACATTAATAAATTTATAACGAGTGTTTATTCCATATCAACTTTTCTTCGGGCCGGTAGTAGACAAACTTCAAATTAGATGTAATCACTACAAGACTTACATATCAGGAGCTTGGAAGAGAAAGGGCGAACTCGAATAATCATTTCAATCGGGATTCACCATTTCTCTTCCAAGGTCCTGATATAAGTCTGATACTGACATCTACAATCTGTCAGAGTCAAAAGTAGTACAGTTGGGGCACCAGTGACGCTTCTGTAAAGTTCACTATTTCACCGTCTGAGGAAAAACGATCAAATAGGCCTCAAACTAGGACACCAAGCCTATAGCCATGATTTTTCCCTTCCTTATTGTTACTTTTTGATGTAACTACTGAGCAAACTATTTTAAAAGTTTGTCCTTTACCTATCGATATGAACTATTTCAAAAGGGACACTCCTGATTTGATTATTGTTAGTATCACTGCAAAGAGCACACTTTAATTGACAAAAATATGTTTGTTTAATTTTAGGTCTGTGCCATATAAAGTAAAAAAAAGCAAGGTTCAAAACACTTGCTTTGCGTGAGATTCGCAACTCTATATCCGGAAGCAGAATAAAGCTCCAGTACACTCAAATATCCCTTGATCGAATAAAGATGGAATTCTGAAACAAGCTTCTACCTACTGTAAAACGAATATGCATCATCTTGTGGGAGTCACTACAGTGCTCCTAGCGGCGAAACCTGAAGTGATAGATCTTATCTCGAAAACTGTGAGGAAAACTGTGTGAAATAGAAAACATATTCAAATGCAAAAGTATAGAGAATCCTCGACTTACTATTAAATGACGTTTTACGTGTAAAAATAACTTTACTAGAATTTCTTAATACGTTAATAATAATTTAACTTAAATACGTCACTAATAGCTTGAGGTTTGACATTATAAGAAAGTAATATATTTTCTAATAAAACCAATATATATAAACAAAGTACAATTTATTTTAATAAGAAATTCAAGTTAGTTATGCTAAATGGGGCAGAATCGACAGAACCATCGGCAGAAATACGCATGCATTAACATATATATACATTAGTGTAAATGGTGGAGAAATTGAGCATATTTAACTTGTATTTCTATTAAAAATACAATGTACGTTGCTTACATTCATTGACTTTATAGGAAAATATATATTTGCCTTAAGATGCCGCATTACTGCAAGCTATTAGGGACATATTTAAACCGGTCATTAGTTAAAAGAATTATCATTTTAAAACTTCTAAAAAAGTACTATTACATGTAAGACGCCATTTCACACTAAATAAAGGATGCTCTACGCTTTTGAAATTGATATTTAATCTCTATCTCTTATATTTTTCGAGATAGGATCGATAAATTCCAAATTAAACTACCAGAGAATGCAGCAGTTACTCTCATATGATGGCGTATAGTCGTTATAATAAAAGTAGGCATTTGTTTCACAATTCTAGATTTATCCATTGAAGAGACCGGTCGCCCCTCCGGGTGGTTCCGAATCGGCTCCTTCAATGGGGCAGATGACCGAGATCCCGGCATTACGAACTGTGCTGCGACACGACGGGGGCAGGTAAGCGGTTGAATCACAACCTCCATGCGGTAATCGGTGGGGAAAGACGTGGCTGATTTGTCGGTAGTGCCCGATGTGCCGGTAAAACGTCACGGGGGTATGTACCACCCCGCCTTTTGGGTCGGTTTTCGACTGCAGAAGGTCACTTGCCCTTTGGCTGAGAACCCTTGGTTGGCGTTCGTAGGGGCTTCCTTCGGATACCTGGGTTAGCGATCCGTGGAAAACTTGGAGGTCGAATCTCTAACTATGTCCCTTGGGTCGGCTAGGTGGTAAAAAGCATCTCGTAGGCCAATCCCTCGTGATCGGATTAGATCCGGGGGGGGGGGGGGTGACACGAGCGGCAATGGCTAGCAAATGTGATAGGAACGTTTCCAAATTTAATCAGGGTGAGACGGAGGCGAGGACTCACTCTGTACGGGAAGGAGCGCTTGTGGTTCCGTAGTGACGTGAGGCGGCATGATGCAACACTCGGTACTGGAAGACGGCGGAACGTAGACAGGGTCGTAGTAAGTGGGTGGGTATGAACGCCCTCTCTACGACTTCTCATCGCTTGTGGTTCCCTCTGCAGCTGGAGTAGTTTTGAGTCGCCCTCGAGGTCTGATCAAAAAGGGAAGGGCGTCTTCCTTGACCAGGAGCAGTTCGTGTCCCTGAGGGACCACACGTAGTGGTCCGATTTTCATGGCGAATATTGCCCACATGGGAGGTGATCTCCCCATCCCGAAAAGACCGGTCAAGAAGAAACGGTCCGGAGGCTCGCCAGTTAAGTGACGGCGTCTGAACCAAAGTCGAACCCTGGGTTGTCAACCAGTCCAGCCTGTCTTTGCGTAGTCGGATCTTTCTGTGACTGACGGTTGGATTAGTAGGAATCTACAAACTAACATTCAGGCTACTAATACCTGATCGGGAGCGCTTCTCTGTCGCTTGAGAGTTCTACAACACTCTGGGATCCGAGAGTGGCATCTACGGTTTTCCGGTACTGGGGGTCCTGCAGGGCGAGAGGGCAACCAGACTTCGGACCAGGTCGCTGGAAGGTAAGGTAAGAGAAGTTCTTGGGCCGGGGGTCGGGATGTCTCGATCCTGTGGCTCAAAGGCTAAGCTGGGACGTGTCTATGTGTCCAGGGATGGAATTTACTTTGTCCACCCGGTTAAGCGAGAGGTAGCTATTTCTTTGCCGCTGCTGACTAGTCCAGTAGTAAGATTTGTAGGTGCTCTATGTTCGAAGGCAGCGGTACAGCAAGTGCGGATCAGGGAAACCTGACTAAGGCCTAGAGCCCAGCTCTCCTATAGGTGTCTGGTTCCGGAAGCTGTTGCGGTACTCTGGCTCGTCCCCAAGTGTGAAGTGGTGGTGTCCCAAGAGGGTATCGTCAATTCCTTGGGAAAATGGGGGTGGTCTCAATCACCGACCGTAGCACTTACAGGACTCTCCTGGTCGAGCACGAGATATATTCTTTAGAATCTGAGTATGGCGGTTGACCTGCCTGATGGGCGCCCGCAGTCACCTGCCGGCGCAGCTCTGTTTTATGCGTTGAAGAGATATTTCAGTGTACCGGACATTACTGTACATCCGTACAAAGTTGAGAATCTCACGTGAAACCGGTGTTTTGAATTTTGCTTTTTTTACCTTATACGAAATGACACGTTTTATTGTAGACGTACTAACAGTAATTCAATCAGAAGTCTCCCTTTTGAAAATCGAGTTGACTTTATCCGTTTAAGTTTCGAGGAGAATTCAAAGATGAATAATTAATAAATATTTAAGATAAATATTTAAGATAAATATTTAAGAGTTAAATTCATCGGGACAGGCGGTATGACCTGATTTGTGGCCAAGTGGTGATGAATGTAGTTTCTGATCTCCAATACTACAATTACGTTTTTCCGCACAAAATTTTGTACTAGATCACACATTTGAAACATACATAGTTTCTAGTATCATGAGCAAGATAAGATGACAAACTTAGTTATTTGATCGTTTTTTCTGCGACAGTGAAATAGTCAAATTTTAAGATGAATCCCTGGTGCCACAACTATACTACTTCTGATTGTGATCGTTTGGAGATTTCGACTGCAGACTTATATGAATGTCCTGTTGTGATTACATGAAATTTGAAAGGGGTCGACCAGGGATCATATTCAAATTTATGTCACTTGATATGGAATGACCCTCAGATATACTCAAAATATTCCTACATACATTAAAAATTTTAGTAAAATTTCAGTTATACTGTAATTAAAAAATTGTGAACTATTATTTGTGTATTTCAAAATATACAGACAACTTTTACACTATATGGCTAAAACTCAATGTAACTATTAGCATTTTGTTAATTATATTTGGCTGCGTTGCTGGCTAGTATAAACTGTGTAATTGTTAAGAATTTCAAATAATATTTAAATGTTAAGTTTTAAACTATATTTTAAAATATTAAATAATATTATAAAAGTATGCTGCACCGAAGAAGGTCTCCTTTTATTCCTGGAATCAGTCTCAGGAGGAGCAACCAATCCAAGCTGAATGCTGGTTTTGCCCTGATCGCGTATGTACTTCTCCTGGGCATCAACCGTCCATTTTTGGTTGTGTTGGTTGCTGTTACCCGTTTCTCCTGGTGCACCACCCTGAAATATTAAGAAAATCTATGTAGTTAAGTTAAAGAAGATAATAATGGTGATTTGAACTGAATGCTATTGAACTCATGCTGTTTCATTATTATTTGATTGTACTCAACTTTTGAAAACATATCTATCCTTAATTATAAAATTAAATTACATATATTGTATGGTATATTTAATGCGTTAAATAATAATACCAATGTTATAAAAGTTTGGAAAAAAATTCATTTTGGGTAATTTTAAAATTGTGCACTATTTTATATGGATTTGAAAATATACAAATAACATATATTATATGTCTAATATAGCACAAAATTTAATATTACTAATTGCATATTATATTTGGTTGCGTTGCTGGGTTTTAAGTTAATGTATAAATAATAACTGTCCATATCTAAACTATATTTTATAATATAAAATAATATTATATATGTAACTGTACCGGAAAATGTCTAGTCTTGTTGCTGTAGTTCGCCCGAGAAGCAGCTGGATCAATCAGTCCAAGTGATTTTGAATCGTCTTGATTGAGCATGAATTTCTCCTTGGCGCTCATTGTCCATTCTTGGTTGTGTTGTTTTTTCTCATTTTCTTTTGATGCAACTCCCTGAAAAATCAAAATTATCTGTATAGTTAAGTTAAAAAGGTAATATTAGAGATATTACTGGCCATATATTCGTCACTGTCATTTCATTTTTTACTATATTTATATTTGAAACTATACAGCTTATATTTAATGATAAAATGTAAACAAAATAGTACACTTTATGGAAGTTCCAACTAAACTACTGTTGTTGTCTGTTTACGTTGCTCTCTTGTCCAACATAAACGTGTACTTTTGTGTTGTCATTTAAGAGGAACACATACAACGGGTCGTCTTGATTTGAGTTCTTAATTGCGAAGGCGTCAGTTCAACGTAGTAGCAAATATTGTCATCCATGTTGCGTTACAATGATCTTAAATGTGCTGAACCACAGTAGGTTCCTCCTCCTTGGGGCCAAAGGAGCTATGAAGCGAGCTTCTGCTGGGGTTATAACCCATTAGATTTATGGAACAAATTTTATATATTGAATTTTCGGATTCAATTTCCCAGAGTCTTTGTACCACACTACGAGACACATTAACACTTTTACCAGCACTAGATTGTGATAACCCATTTCCATCCATCTGATTGTCCACCATCTTAACAAACCAAGTAAACGACATCTCATAGATATAGACAACGTTATTTTAGCACCAACAATCCAAGATCAACAAGCATAACAAAATTCCGCACAAATTACCAAATTGGGATATTCGGAGTTTTCCCTTGACTGCTATATAAATGCTCAATTGAAAAAAAAATAGAGATGGGTATAAACATTTAACAGGATTTTATTGCAGTTGCTTATTATCATTGATATAAATCATATTTTTTACCTTTATTACCATTCTTTTAACAGTGAGCGTCGAAAAACTGGTTGTAATGGAACTTTTGAAGGCCAATGTAGTGTACAGCTTCTTAAAATAAAGGACAAATCCATTGCGGCAGGCTGTATGGCCTAATCTGAGGTCTAGTGTTTAATGTTTTGATTGCTCATCTTTAATAATGCAATTGTGCTTTTCAGCAAAAAAAATTATACTAAGTCACTTGTTTGAAACAGGTTAGGTTTCTTGTTTCGTAAGCAGCAAGATGACAAACTTGTTGATTTGATAATTTTTCTTGCAACAGTGAAATAGTGAACTTTACAAAAGCATCCTTGGTGTCCCAACTATACTACTTCTGACTCTGACAGTTCGTAAATTTCGACTCTAGACTTATAAATACAGAAGTGCCCAAAATTGTGGAAACCTTTTTAAAAAGGTGTATTTTTCAGGTCTGAAGACTTCTAACATCACTTTATGTTTAAGAAATACCATAAAATTATATATCAGTGGAAATATTATTTAATCAAGAATGAAGTTATATAAATTATGTTCAATTATTAGCGTTTAATCAAAAGCTATAGACAAATAAGTTAAAAAAAAAACGAAACACAACTTGCTTAGGTTAACATGAGATAGCTTTTCTTTATTTGAATGCAGCCAATGAGCATGAATATTCTTAGAGAGCCAATCAGATGTCATCCTGTTTTGGCAGTGAGTTAATCAGGTAACAGTAGAATTCAACTGTTATTGTTATTTTTGGAGCTGTGAGGAGGACATTTGTTACAGCTTTATGTTATTGAAATCGGTTGTCGATGTAAAATATAAGAAAATTAAAGAAATGGTACAAAGAGTTAGAAGCGACCTAGAAAGCGATGTAAAATAGTAATTAAATAAATATAATTAAATAAAAATTAATTGGATTAACAAGGTTACACTTATGATGAAATTAAAAGGCAAAATTGTTGGAAATGTAACCAAAGGTGGCATTTATAAATTTCTGAAGCGCTATAAGGAGACTATAGCGTGATACAAAACCAAACCATTAAAGGCAGGAAAAGTGTACAACAGCAAGTAATGATAGAAGAATTAAGAGACTGTGCATAGGTTACAAAAGAAAATAATATGGATTTATATAAGGTGAAATGGCGCAATTCAATAGTATGTTAAGTGCACGGAATGTCCGGCGCAGACTGCAAGTATTTGGTTTAATTGCTAGAATTCCACAAGAATCGGAAAATATTTGCATCCTTATTGCATTACACACACTGTGAAGCATCCAGTCACTGTTATGATATGGAGTGATCTTGAGATAAACGTAAAATATTTGGATATTCGTTATAATATTTAAGTAAAGTTTTTTAATAAAAAAAGTTATTTTGTAATTAATAAATTGTGAACTATTGTTTGTGTATTTCAAAATATACAGACAATTTTTGCAATACGTGGATAAAAATTAATATCTTTATTACCATTTAGTTATTTCTATTTGGATGCGTAGCTGTTTAGTATAAATTGTATAAATGCTAATAATTTCAAATAATATCTGAATGTCAAATTCTAAACATTATTTCATATTTTTAAATATTATTATATAAATGTACTGCACCGGAGAAAGTCTCTTCTTATTGGCGGAATGGGTGTCAGGAAGAGCAACCAGTCCAAGATGAATACTGGTTTCGCCCTGCTCGCGTATGTACTTCTCTTTGGCGTCCGACGTCCATTTTTGGTTGTGTTGGTTCCTGTATCCAGTTTCTTCTGGCGTAACACCCTGAAATAATTGAATAATTGTTATAGATAAAATGAAACTAATTGATACTGGAGGTCTTTTTCATTATGTATTTGTTCATTGGTCTCTCATGCTCTTTCATTTCACTAATTCAACTAAACATATCTTTGGAAATATGCATTTTATATGATACGTACCGTGTAGATGTTATAATGTATTGCATACAATTAATGCATAATGTAATACTTGTGAGAAATACTGAAAATAATTATGAATTAACACAGCTGATTCAATCTGTTGATATACTGGTATAAGAATAACAATTATTCATTTTCTGAATTTTTACACGAAACAATTGAACGTTAATTTTGCAACTGTATCCTATGAGTAAATCGAGGCTTTTATTCATGTTTTGAACCAATGCACAGTGGGGCAAAATCCCGAAAAGCTGGCCAAAAGTCAAAAAATAAAGTTACTATTTCGAGAATTTTGATTATACAGTTGGCTAGAGTAATGTTTGGAGGGTTAGAATCTGTATTTAGAAAAAGGTTTTTACGTTTCCCTGACAACACGCATCATTTCAAAAGTGACGATTGGGGGAGTATCATCTGAGGTGGACAAAAAGAGCAAAACAGCGGTTTCTCTAAACACGTGCTACATTTTTCCATATCATCCAATTTTAATTCTCTAAATGGATTCACACGATGATGGTGTGTAAATTATTAGCATGAGTTAGAAAAATTATGCTAAGCGCATAAAAATTAATAATGTCATGATTATTTTTGATAAAAATATTTTAAATAATATATATATTTTTTGTTTTTAAACATCAGAAAGTTCATAAGTTCCACAGTGTTCCGTGACGAAATTTAAGGAGACAATGTCCTGAACTATTATCCAATGAATAATTTAAAAAGTCCTTCCGGCCTGTACCGGGAGGAAAAGGTAGCTTTCCTATATCTTCGTTTTAAAATTTTAGCTAATGTTACATGAAAACAGCAAGTTAAAATGCAAAGAAACGTTTACAAAAGATTCGTTAATACTGAATTTGAATAAGAAATTCGCCAAATTATTGAGCAATAGCCAAATTGGCTTCATTTATGAAGACTTATTTTGGTCGCCAAATTTGGCGATATTTCGCCAAATGTCGCCAATTTTGGCGAGAATTTGGCGCTAATGGATATGAATATATAGTTTTATGCGTATGATTGGGAAAATTATTACAACAATGAAAGAAAATAATTTGCGAGTAATCGCGTTAATGTGCTGTTTTGTTTCAAAATGTCAGCCACCCTAGAATTTCAAACTGCTCTATCTCAGCCATTTTTTAAGATAGAGGTAAACCAAAAAATGCTCTGGAATCCTTGTATCAAGGCCTAAAAGGTAATTAAAAAATAAATTTGAATTTTTAACTTTTTTGTATATTTATTTTAGTTTTAAATTTTTAAATGGCCGCCATCTTGAAACAAAATGGCGGACCAAGCTGGCCAACGAACTCGGTCGAGACATTAGTGTCCTTAATACACACAATTAGTTTCATCAAAATCGATTTATAAATACGTGCGTTATCGTATGACATAGGTCAGATATATATATATATATATATATATAAATCAACATTTGGACGGAGGGTGGTTTTGGGGTCTGGGGGTCATGATCGGTGGAAATATATCAAAATTTTCCGGAATTGCTTTCCTCCGAACGGCTGCAATAGGTAGCTTTATACTTTTTTGTATTGAAAGCTACCTAAAAACAGCTACCGAAAACGGCCATTTTACATTTCGTGCAGGTTTTTGCAACAACAAGTAGAAATGTCACTTTTTTAGTCGCTTCAAAAATCCTAAAATTGTAAAAGAATAGTGCATGTGTTAGAAGATAATTTTATTGTCTGCATTGCTGTGGTCTTCTGCCAAAGCTGAGTGCGAGCAGTTCTTTGTGCAAAGTTATTTTTCCAAAAATGGTAGCGTTTTTGTTTTCTTGATGTGTATTCTTATACTCCAAAAAAGAGAATTGTAAAAAAAAAAGAGGGTTTAATTAAAGTGAGATACAGTTTTCTTTTTTCTTTTTATAGGGATCGGACTCAAAGTAAAAATTTTATTCACAAATTCAAAAATTTAAAAAAGTGTTGCTATTTAAAAAACAAGGTTGTAGTCTAAGTTTCTTAAAATGTTTTACAACCCTTTGAAAATCAGTTTGAAACGAAAATGAGTTGTTATTGATAAAAATATAAAGATAAATATTCTTTGTGATTCTTAATCCTTTGAATTATAGATATTATTAATATAAAGAAGCCGTGGGCTATCCCTTGTCTATCCTCGCTTTTTATTTGACGTTCTTTTCCAGAATTACCGGGAAAAGTACTCATGCCTTTCTGCTACAGTTGTACAATGATATTTTAAAATAATAAGAATTGTGAGTTTTGTCAGATTTCTGCCAGTAGTTGCGTATAATTAAAAAAGTTTCAAATTTAAACCGATTTTCAGGGACATGAAAATCACGAAACGTCGTCATGACGGAATATTTACGATTAATACTATTTCTTCATAAGAAGAGATTTTTAAAGGAGAAAATTTTTCTTGAAACAACTTAAAAAAGTTATTAACAATTTTCTACAGCATACTTTTCGTGTTTATACTGATTCACCATTTTGTTTCAAATTTTAACTTTTGAATCCTAATTAGCATCTTTCAAAGCACCTGTATAAGAAATTTCATACAAATTGAATAACTTTCAAAGCATTTAAATTTTTAGTCCGTCATATTGGATCTCCCATTTTGTTTTTTAGAATTTTATCCACGAAATCGTAATCAGCATCTTGAAAAACACATGTGTACAAAATTTCGTGCAATTTGAATAACATTTTCATATTTTGGCCAGCTTTTCGGGATTTTGCCCCACTGTGCAACGGTGTAAATGACCGCTTGCTGCTAAGTGACAATTTTTGTAATAGCAGAGAAGCGTGGGAACGTAACTGATTCAAATCTTCGAATGCGTTTAAAGTTTTTGATCAGCCTTTTCGTCAGCATGCGACCGGTCCGTTAAACAAGACTTAATATTTTATGAAAAAAAAACCCTCTGTTTTGAGGGCATATTTTAGATAACATTTAGGGTTTAAAAAATTCGAAAAAAAAAAAAGATTTTTGGTTGTTTTCCGGAAAAATCTCCCTAAAGTTTCATCCAACTTTTTATTAGTATTAGCATTTGAAATTTCCAAATTATTATTTTTTGTTTAAAATTTTAAAATTTTATTTTTGCACTTAAATTTTTTAGTTCTATGCTAAAGTTCTATCAGTCATTAGAATATCATTAAGATAATGATATTATCATTATCTTAATTATAATGTATTAATTATATTTATAATTATTATAATGAATTATAATTATGACTATTATCATGAATTATATTTATAATTATTATAATGAATTATAATTATAATTATTATAATTATATTATTATTAAGATAATATCATTAAGAATATCATTTTAAAGGAATATCAGTACAGAGTGTTATTAACGTTAGTATGTATCCTAATTGTGCATTTCACAACGTCGTAAAACAAAATTTATCTTTTATGGTTTTCTCATTTAAGTTTAAATGCTGTTTATCTTCTTTACATGAAACGGCTCCATATTGTACTTAATGCAATGAAGAGAAATTACGAGCTTCTATTACAGTACACTGCGAAAAGGAAATTCACTTGTTAGGGCCGTGTCATTAGATTTTGGTAGTGTCAGTTATGACCCCTCTTCAAAAAGACGATGTTTCAGAACTAAATTTCTGACGCCTGTAGCAAAAGGATCTCCTAAGCGATAATACAAATCAGCAAATTTATAAAGTATAACTAAGTCTACATAACTCTGCAATATAATCAGTTATTTCTTCTGGTTTGCGATGGCGTTTATTTAGCATAAATCTTCCCATATTTAAATTAGCTTCTGAATTAAAATGTTGATATAATTTCTTAATTAATTTTATGAAAGCAACATTATTGAGTTCAGCCGGTTTCACAAATGAATAAGCTATGGAAAATGTTTTATATCCAAAAGCTGCGAGAAAAATATTTCTTTGTTATTTTTTTCATTGCGAATTTTATTACCTTTAAAAATAAAACATTCAATTTCTGAATATAAAAATTATCCTATTACATAACAATCAAAAGCAACATACATAGATGTTTTAATGGTGTATTAAAAAAAATTATTTTCAGTTCGGGTTTTCATGACTCAAAAAATGCAATATTTTTTCCGGTTCCAAACTATCTCAATTTATCCTTGTCACCACGTTTGTGTATACACAAATTAGATGTTAAAATTTATTGAATGTTACACAGGTCTACCATATTTACCTTTGGGAAAACTTTAAAAAAAATATGGTGATTTTATACATATTTTAGATGTTTATTCGTAAAATAAGTTCAATTTCTTTTCTATGATGCACAGTGTTTTCAACAGTCTTCAACAAGTGATGCGTTGATGTATATAGCCTGTTAAATTTAATAATGGCAAATAAATGAAATAGAACATTTTTATTTGAAAATATATACATAAATTTGCGTGTACATACAGAATGCATTTTAATAGTTTTAAATTCATTTATTTTACTTAGTCAAATTTCTAAAACGGCTTTTTTTGTTTGCTAGTAGAGTTGCTAGTAAAGATTCTTTATTTTTACTATTCACTCTTCCGAAGTAATCAGCAATCATACTAATATTTCACTAAACGTGGTATATTAGGTACAGAAGCATGTTTCTGCCTTTTATGTGAAAGAACTGCTTAAGACTTTGCTTAGGTATTCTATGAAAACTCGGAATTTCCGAAAGCTTATATTTAACGCCAAACTTGTATATCAAACTATTAATATATATAAAGTAATCGAGGTCAATATCCTGTGGAAAGTAGAGAAAAATAACTATTTTTTATTATATGCAAAGTTGCAGATATTTTAGGAGCTAACAATATTTAATTTTGGTCTGCAACCTAAAATTTCAGCAGTTCCTTAAAGATTCCCAAATCTCTGGTCAAGTCTCAATGTTGATATTGATTCAACACCTGAGAAGCATCCTTGTATCCTACATTATACTGCAAATCACCTTCATCAGCATTAAGAAACAAAATCTTCATCAGAAACAGAATCAGGTGAGTCTTCAAATACATGTTAAAGAGGGTGGGGAAAGTCTGGACCTAGGGGGACAAATATTAAAGGTGATGGGAGATTGGTGTACATAAAGACTTTCTTGATTTTACAGTTATAATCCAGTAACATCACACAAGAAAAAGTGCAATCATCATTGTGGTATTTAAGCCCTGCATTATAGTCCTTCCATACCAAAGGGATACCAACTCTGAAAACTTTTTTATACTTTTGGACACTGAAATTAACTTTTTACTTAAAATTAACTCCGGTCCCGTAGCCCCTTAGTGTATCCTATTACACAAGTTTAATTCCAATACAAATGAAATAAATTTTTCTAAGGAACGCATAACAGTGCACACATTTTACTATATAAAATAATAACATTTTTTATAAAAAATTTTTTTCCATTTAATTAATTTAAATTGAATGTTGTAATTACACAATACAAAAAGCATATTGTAACATATTGGTTAGATATCATAAACCGAAGCGTGTTAAAAATGACATGTCATACTCCATTTTTATCACGATTCTTAAATTCAGCATCAAGATATATACTGTATGAACAACTAAAATAATCAAAAACGCTTTTCAGTATAAACCTGTGTTATTAATGCATAATACTGACGACAATTACAAATTATCATACATAATACAAACTGTTAATATACTGGTTACACAGTAGCATAATAATGATAATTTTCAAATTTCTGAACGATTACAAATAACAGTTGCGCGTTATTTGTTGCAGTTAATAATAATACATAACATTACCCTTATTGATAAAATTAATATAAATATATTTTGTGAGGTTTATAACGAGCTAAATTAAAATAATTCGTTAACTTTTAACAAAAAAAATCTATTATATTATAACTGAAAAAAATATGTAGAATAATGTGTGCGTTTCAAAATACACACTTGATTGTTAAACTTTATTGGTATTTAATTATTTTTTATTCATTGTGATATCTGACATATTGCTATCAACATGTTATGTATGAAATAGCGGCTCGTAAGTGATTTTGTTTGGGGCACTAAATGCATGGCTGCTAAATTTATTATTCTCTTACCACTATTTATTTAAAAAAAATCTTTGCCTTATTTATTAGCAGAAAGTTCTGCCATTAAAGAAGGAAACGATTTCTTTAAAGAAATAATGGTGAGAAAAGAATAATTTTTTCCGCCAGGCAATTAGTGCCCCAAAGAAAAATAGTCACGAGCCGTTATTGTATATATGGTTGTCCGTTGCTAGTTACAGTAATATGTAGATTGTTAATAAATTAAAGTAATAATGTAAATATTAACTGACAAATTCTAAATTATATTTTACAATAAAAACAATCATAAATATGGGACTGTACCTGAAAACGGGTCGTATTGTGGGTGTAGTTGGACCCAGAAGGAGCTTTATCAATCAACCCTAGGGCAGCGCTTGAATCACCCTGATCGCGCATGTATTTCTCCTTGGCGGTCATCGTCCATGTTTGGCTGTGTTGGTTTTTCTCCGTGTCTTTTGGTGCAACTCCCTGAAATAACAACATTATCGATATACAGGGTGCCCAGTAATTAACCAAAAATTTGAATTGTTTAGTAAAAGAGTTTGAGAAGAGCAAAGAAAAGAAAAGGCCAAAGGAAATATATATAAAAAGGAAATATATATAAAAGGAAAATAGAGTTAAGAATGTAATGTTAAAGGTCACAATTTTTTTCCGGTTTCAAATTTTCTGGACCTATTATTGGGAATACGTTCTTGTTTGCAAAATTTTGATGTTCAAAATTATACTTTTGGGCAAATTTTTAAAGAAATTATGATGATTCTACACATTTTTGGGATGTATATTCGTAAAATAAGCTCGTTTTTTTCTATCATGCACAGTGTGTTTAATAGTCTCTTTTAACACGTGATGCATTGATGTATATAGCCTGTTAACTCTAATAATGGTAAATAAATGAAATGGAACTTTTTATTTAAAAATCTATACATAGATGTTCGTGTACATGCCTAATGCAATAAAATATATTTAATTTCATTTAGTATACTTTGACAAATGTATTTTACCGCCTCTTTATTTTGCTAGTAAAGCTACCTTTTCTGTTTTTAGCACTTTCCAACCTAGTTGAAAAGTGCTTATGACTTCGGTTTGTCTGGCCGTCTGGCCGTCTGGCCGTCTGGCCGTCTGGCCGTCTGCCGTCTGCCGTCTGCCGTCTGTCCGTGCTCTAACTCCCGTAAATATGCTCGGATTGCTCTGCAATTTTTATATGTTATTATCGTTATCTATAGCATGTTCCCTATTTCAACGGAAGTGTGTAGCACTTATAGTTTTTTTACAGGGACACTCAAAAGAATTCCGTTACATTGCGGTCTATGGGGAAAAATCATTTGCTGTTTATTTAAATAATGTTTCACTATTTTAAACGCATTGAAATTTATATATATCACTAAGGTGCATTAGAAGAAGCTTAATATGGAACAGGGTGTGCATAGCACTTATAGTTACTTTACAGGGACAGTAAAAATAATTCCGTTACATTACGTCTATGGAGAAAAATCGTCTGCGGTTTATTTAAATAATGTTTCACTATTTTAAACGCATTGAAATTTATATAGATCACTAAGGTGCATTACAAGAGACTTACTACGGAATATTGTGTGTATAGCAGTCATCGTTCATTTACAGGGACACACAAAAGAATTATCTACTGTCTGTTAACAATAATTCCTGGAAGTGCGTTTTAAGTTACTGAACGCGATTTTAATGTTAACTTGCTTTTTGTCTATTACGCGGTGTGTATAAATTCTGTAGATCCTATACAGGGCAGCACAAAAGTTCGCGAACACATTTCTGTTTATTGACAAACTCCAGACGGAGAATTTTAAAATGTGCTACACGTTTCCTAACTGAACTAAAATTTAGCATCCTATGTAGTATATATACAATTCTATATATCCTATACAGGGCTGAATAAAAGTATTCGGATATTTTTCCGAATATTGTATATGTTGGAAATTCCTGAAATTATGTTTTTAAATATGTTATGCGTTTTCCAAATTGTTTACTTAGAAGTTATCTTTTAGCTTATTAAACGGTATGATTTGTAAAATTATTTTGGAAGCGTTGGAAAGTGCTACATAATCTATGCTTGACGCATGATTTTTCGTTCTTGTTCTGTTATGTAATGATTCTTTAATTTTACTAATTAATATTTCGAAGTAATCAGCCGTCTTACTAATATGGCACTAAAATTGGAATATTAGGAACATATACATGTTTGTACCTTTTATGTGAAAGAAATGCTTTAAAACTTCGTTTAGTTCGTCAATGTTAGAGTACATAACGTCTTAATTCTTGGGCATGTATTTAACTCCAAATTCGCGTATCAATCTATTAATATATTAACATTCAATTGGTCACTATACTCTGAAATGTAAGAAATAATTACCTATTTTCTGGTTATATACAAAGTAGTAGATGTTTTATGAGCTAACAATATTTTATTTTAGTCTGCAACCTTAAATTTCCGCAATTCCTTAAACAATCCCAAATCTGTGATTGAATCTGAATGATCAGATTGATTCAACAGCTGAGATGCATCCTTGTCTTCTATATTACACTGAAAATCCCCAGCAACAGCATTATGTGAATCAGAGTCAGGCATGCGTTCAAATATGTCTTGTAAAAGAGAATCATGAATTTCTGTATCATGTAAAGCTGACGGAAGATTTGGATATATAAAGGCTACCTTATTTTTAGAGTTATATATCTAATAACATCGCATAAGAAAAAATGACAATCATCAGTGTGGTATTCAAGCTCTCCAATATAGTCATCCCATACCAAAGGGATACCAAATATGAAAGCTTGTTTATACTTTTGGACGTCAACATTAAATCTACTACAAGAACATTACCTTCTTCGAGTGGAGCCCATGATGTATCCTGATCCCTAGTTCAACTCCAATATAGGTGAAGTAATTTCTTTAATGGAATGAGTAACTTTAAACTAAACTCTAATTAATGCTTAAAGGGATAAAAGCATAACACTAAATGTTTAAAAATACCTTTTAATATAGATTACATATGTTTTATTCACTCTGTCGGCAACATCTTCGGATCTAAATGATAAATAAAATATTCTCGCATAGTTTTTTGAAAATGGTAAACATAAACCACGAGATCGTATGTCCAAGGCAAGCAGTTGCTTAAATTGGTCAAACTGGAAAATGTGAAATATTTTTATTTATTTGTATTTTTATTGCTTTTTCATCTTGTAAATCATCGCGTGCCAAATTTTAGGTAATTCAAAAGAAGCGGCTTCTTTGCAAATGTTATCTTTTCGCAAATATATTTCTATTGATTCAGGGATAATGGATAGGAAGTAAGCTTTTGATTGAAAAAAATATTTTACTCTTCTTGAAATCAATCTGCAGCGTCTCCATTCTATATTGTCTAACTAAGGCAGTAGTTCTTCTGTCATATTTGATATCTGCCATATGTTCTTTTATTCTTGTTTTAAATTTTCTGTTTGTCATTCCTATATAGTATTGTACTGTTCCATCTGCCTTGGTGAGTGGGATTTCATAAACACCGGAAAGTTGATCAGGTTCTGTTGGATCTGTTTATCTACATACTATGTTTTTTAATTATGTGGAAGGTTTTGCAATAAGGCAGATATTAAATTTTCTACGTTTACATTTTAATCTTTCAAATAATCCAGGAAAATATTGTAAAGTTGATACTTTTGAGTTTCGTTCATTAAAAATTTTCTTCTTTTTATTATACATGCTTGTAATTGATTTATTGATAGTGCGGACTTTGTATCCGTTATTTCTTGCGATGTCACGTATTTTACTTATTTCATTATTTAATTTATTAGGGGTACAGACAGAAAAGGCTCTTCTAATAAAATGTCTAAAGGCAGAAACTTTATAGGAAAAAGGTGTTTGAGCATTATTAGGAATAGTGGATTCAGCTGATAAAAGAACTGTATGAACAGGTAAAATTATCGAAAACGCTTTCCATTATATAACTCTGTTATTAATACCTAATACTGACTGCAATTACAAATTATCATACATAATACAAATGTTAATATATTTGTTACACCGTAGCATAAGAATGATAATTTTGAATTTCTGATCGATTATAGATAACAGTTGCGCGTTATTTGTTTTGGATAATAATACATAACATTATCCTTATGGATAAAATTAAGAAAGATAAATTTTATGAGATTTATAATGAGCTAAATCAAAATTATCCTACATTCCTTAAAATTAAATATATATATATATATTTATCCGTTATTTTATAACTGAAAAATTTTTAACTATAATGTGCGCTTTTCAAAATATACAGATTGTTAAAATGTATTGGTAATAATGTTTGACATATTGCTATCAACATATTATGTATGGTTACCCGTTGCCAGTTGCAATAATTAGTAGATTGTTAATAAATTAAAGTAAGTATGTAAATATTAACTGTCAAACTCTAAATTATATTTTACAATAAAAAATAATATTAAATATGGGACCGTACCTGAAAACGTGTCGTCTTGTTGCTGTAATTGGATCCAGAAGGAGATTTATCAATCAGCCCGAGGGCAGTGCTTGAATCACCCTGATCGCGCATGTATTTCTCCTTGGCAGTCATCGTCCATGTTTGGCTGTGTTGGTTTTTCTCAGTTTCTTTTGGTGTAACTTCCTGAAATAACAACATTATCGATATACAGGGTGCCTAGTAATTAACCAAAAATTTGAATTGTTTAGTTAAAGAATTTGAGAAGAGATAAAACGAAAATATTTATTTCATAAATAATTATACTTATTTCATTATTTAATTGATTAGGGGTACAGACAGTAAAGGCTCTTCTAATAAAATGTCTAAACGTAAAAACTTTATAGGAAAAAAGTGCTTGATCATTATTAGAAATAATGATTGATTAGTTATTGGTTTTCTATATACAGTGCGTTCTATGCCATGGTTGGTTTTAATTAATAGCACATCCAAATAAGGGATTGTGTTATCTTGTTCAATTACCAAAGTGAATTTAATCCTTGAATAATAATATTATTATATAATAATTATTATTATATATATTGTATTCAAATTGTATTATATTATTTGGAATGAGTAACATTGCACATTTTTTACTATATGGAATTATAAATTTTTTGTTAATTTTATTTCCCATTTAGATTAAATTGAGCATTCCAATTAGAATAAGCGGATTGTAACATTGCTTATATATCATAAAAGCCAAGCTTGTGATACGTGATACATCATTTTTACTGTGGTTTTTAAATTCAGCTGAAAAAAGGACTGTATGAACGGGTAAAATTATCGAAAACGCTTTCCATTATATACCTCTGTTATTAATACCTAATACTGACTGCAATTACAAATTATCATACATAATACAAATGTTAATATATTTGTTACACCGTAGTATAAGAGTGATAATTTTGAATTTCTGAACGATTATAGATAACAGTGTCGCGTTATTTGTTTTGGATAATAATACATAACATTATCCTTATGGATAAAATTAAGACAGATAAATTTTATGAGATTTATAATGCGATAAATCAAAATAATCCTATATTCCTTAAAATTAAATATATATATATATTTGACATATTGCTATGAACTTATTATATATGGTTACCCGTTGCCAGTTGCAATAATTAGTAGATTGTTAATAAATTAAAGTAATTATGTAAATATTAACTGTAAAACTCTAAATTACATTTTACAATAAAAAACAATATTAAATATGGGACCGTACCTGAAAACGTGTCGTCTTGTTGCTGTAATTGGATCCAGAAGGAGACTTATCAATCAGTCCGAGAGCATTGCTTGAATCACCCTGATCGCGCATGTATTTCTCCTTGGCAGTCATCGTCCATGTTTGGCTGTGTTGGTTTTTCTCGGTTTCTTTTGGTGTAACTTCCTGAAATAACAAAATTATCGATATACAGGGTGCCCAGTAATTAACCAAAAATTTGAATTGTTTAGTAAAAGAATTTGAGAAGAGATAAAAGGAAAATATTTATTTCACAAATAAGTATACTTATTTCATTATTTAATTGATTAGGGTACAGACAGTAAAGGCTCTTCTAATAAAATGTCTAAACGTAAAAACTGTATAGGTAAAAGGTGCTTGAGCATTATTAGGAATAGTGGATTGATTAGTTATTGGTTTTCTATATACAGTGCGTTCTATGCCATGGTGGGTTTTGATTAACAGCACATCCAAAATAAGGGAGTGTGTTATCTTGTTCAATTTCCAAAGTGAATTTAATCCTAGAAACATATTATTATTATACAATAATAATTATTATATATATTGTATTTAAATTTTATGATATTATTTGGAATGAGTAACACTAAACATTTTTTACTATATGGAATAATAAAAATTTTGTTAATTTTATTTCCCATTTAGATTAAATTGAGCATTCCAATTAGAATAAGCGGATTGTAACATTGCTTATATATCATAAAAGCCAAGCTTGTGATACGTGATACATCATTTTTACTGTGGTTTTTAAATTCAGCTGAAAAAAGAACTGTATGAACGGGTAAAATTATCGAAAACGCTTTCCATTATATACCTATTTTATTAATACCTAATACTGACGGCAATTACAAATTATCATACATAATACAAATGTTAATATATTTGTTACACCGTAGCATAAGAATGATAATTTTGAATTTCTAAAAGATTACAGATAACAGTTGCGCGTTATTTGTTTTGTATAATAATGCATAACATTATTCTTATGGATAAAATTAAGATATTTAAATTTTATGAGATTTATAATGAGCTAAATCAAAATTATCCTACATTCCTTAAAATTAAATATATATATATATATGTATATCCGTTATTTTATAACTTAAAAAATATTAAGTATAGTGTGCGCTTTTCAAAATATACAGATTGTTAAAATGTATTGGTAATAATGTTTGACATATTGCTATGAACATATTATATATGGTTACCCGTTGCGAGTTGGAATAATTAGTAGATTGTTAATAAATTAAAGTAAGTATGTAAATATTAACTGTCAAACTCTAAATTATATTTTACAATAAAAAATAATATTAAATATGGGACCGTACCTGAAAACGTGTCGTCTTGTTGCTGTAATTGGATCCAGAAGGAGATTTATCAATCAGCCCGAGGGCAGTTCTTGAGTCACCCTGATCGCGCATGTATTTCTCCTTGGCAGTCCATGTTTGGCTGTGTTGGTTTTTCTCAGTTTCTTTTGGTGTAACTCCCTGAAATAACAAAATTATCGATATACAGGATGCCCAGTAATTAACCAAAAATTTGAATTGTTTAGTAAAAGAGTTTGAGAAGAGTTAAAAAAAAATATTTACTTCACAAATATTTCCGGTTTACGGTTTAATGCACAATATTTTCGAAGTGCTTCCCATTACTTGCAACAATATGGCGTCTAAGATCAAAGTTGACCAAAACTGAACGAATAGTTGGCAGTGTGATGCCCGAAATTAACAGCAGAAATGGCTTGTCGTAGCACATCTAATGATTGTGGAGGATTATTGAACACATTGACCTTCAAGTAGCCCCACAGAAAATAGTCCAGGAGTTCAAATCAGGAGAATAGGCAAGCTAATCAATCCCCTGTCCTGTTGCGTTAGCACAATTCAAACCCAAAACTCTGTCATGGAAATGATCTGCTAAAAGTTCAAAATTTTCTTTAATTCTGTGGGGCCTGACACCATCCTGCATAAACCAAAAATCATCCATACAGTTCATTCTGTGGCAATAAGGAATAAAATGTTCTGATAAAATGTTTCTGTATCGTTCAACAGTAACATTTCCATCAAAGAAAATCGTTCCGAAGGTTCCAAATGATGAAACTGAACACCAGACCGTAAGTCGTTGCGGATGCAGGGGACTGATTGCTGTTGCGAAAGGGTTTGTGGATCCCCAAATTCTCATGTTTTGCTTGTTAACGTAGCCGTTTAGCCGAAAATGAGCTTCGTCAAGAAACCAATTTATCTTGGATCAATACTCTTGTTTTCAATCATTTCAATGATTGTGTTTGAAAAACGTAAATGATTTTCAATATTACTTGTTGAAGTGGCTGCACAAGTTGAATTTTGTACGGGAAATTCATTACATTTTTTCAAAATTTTACGAAAATATTCTCGGTTTATTCCAACGTCTTGAGTGGAGGAGGTTTGTTTGATGTGTTGAAGGATTGTTTGAAATGAGTTCTTCGACTTTAGCGATATTCTCTTTTGTTGTAATGGTCTTTGGTGGTCCGACATTTCCCTTTCGCAAATCGTGCACAGTCCCATGTTCTTCAAATTTCGTAATCAAATCAGAAATTGTCGAGTTTGCCGCACCGTTTCGAGTCCCATACACACTGTCGAACTTTCGTCTTGTTGTTGTGGCTGATGAAGCATTCTGGTAAAAAGTTTTCACGATGAAATCCTTTGTTCGATGGTCAACTTCGGCATTTTACTGCAAACTGCTTGCAAAGACGCGAACGTTTATTGAAAACTGCTTGAAACTTCGTGTCTCTCTAGTGCTGCGTCCAATCGCCACTTTTCTGCTGTAAAAGCGTAATCATTTTCCTCCGGTATTTGCGCCCCTCCTTCCGTTCACGAATCGCCATCTACCTGTAGATGGTGCCATCTGCCTGTAGATTCTAGCACGTGAACGTAAAGCGTGGTCCTTTAAATGAGTGGAGTCTACTAGGGTTTGTTTGTTCTGGTTTCGTAAATTATAAACCGCGTAGTGTTGCGTCACAGTGACGTCCCAATAAACAGTTATTGAAGATTCAAATATCCGGTTAATTACTGGGCACTCTGTAGTTAAGTAAAAAAGTATTATTGAAGATATTGCTCACTGTTGCGGTTACCGCTGACTCCATGGTTTTTCATTTATTTGTAATCGTTTCGATTTGCGCGTTACACAGACGATAGTTTTTGTTTTCGTAAACGATCTGTTAGAATTCTATAAGAACCTTAATGTTACTATGAGATGTTAACATATTTATGATTGATGTAACAGATAAGTGCAAATATTATGTTTTGTAATCGTGGTGTTTTTAATATATGTTTTGTGTCATTTATCTGACTGTTGTAATTACTGACTGATTCGAAATTACTTTTTCCTGAATACATTAGCGTAAATTAATCTCCGAACCACAACAACAAGAGAGGTAAGCCTGATTACATATCTCTTCCATAGTATTGTTGATATATTTTTAAACGAATGAATACTGATATTAAAATATCAGTATATTGATATTGAAAATTAAATTTACATTAAGTTCAAGATTCAATACTCACCATATATTCATCGCTGTCATCTCGTGTTTTACTGATTCTACTAAATTTATATTTGAAAATACACAGCTTATCCTTAAGGATAAATTAAAAGAAATAGACGTTATGAAAGTCGACAAGTTAAATGCAAAATACTCATTCATTCCTTAAACAAGTAATATAAAAACTTTTTTTTTAAACTGAATTTCTACTTAGGTCAAATAGAATTTTTTTTCCAGCGATCTACACGCTTCGCCACTGACGGTATTTATTCCTAAATTTATATCCTGCTAAATATCTTACATAAGAGAATTTTTGAAATGTATTAAAAATTAAATAAAAAATAAATAGCTAAAATACCAAAAATTAATAGCTCGAAAAGTATTTATCACAAAATTGTTAGAGAAACTGCGTTAAACAGTTAAAAAAATTGTATCTTTCTTGATATAAATTTAAAATCTAATGATTATGCCGTTTTTCAAATATTGAATTTCAAAAATTACCAAACCTCACAATAAAGTGCCATAGCGATGTTACAGTTAACGATAATACAGTTTTTTTCAAATATTAATTAATTAATTAAATTTTATTATTGAATTTTAGTTTTATACTTCATTCCTGTTCAAAAGTATAGACTCACTCCACATTTATATTCTCCTTCGCCCGCGAGCCGCCTGATCTTCGTCCGTGAACAGCCCCATATCTTTTTACGTGTGAAGGTGAGACTATAAATATGGAGTGAGTCTATACTTTTGAACAGAAATGAAATATAAAATTAAAATTGATTAATTAAATTTAATTAATGAATTAATATTTGAAAAAACTGTATTAACATCAATTGTCATCCAGTACAAGTTTAAAAAATTTATTTGAACTTGATAGGATGAATAGAAAATATTTTATTAACGATTGAAAATTTGAACAAGATATATAAATATATAGAGAGTGTGAGCTAATAGTAGGAATTGAAAAATAAAGAAAAAATTCAATTATCCTATAATTCCAAATCTGTGAACTGCTGGATGTACATTTCAAAGCATACATATAACTGTTATAATATATAGCTAACTTGTTTAAAAACCTTATGACATGCTCCAGTAAGTTTTTTTTTGTTTGTTTGCGTTGCTAGTTATTATCATTTGTAATTTCTTAGGATATTGAAGTAATACGTAAACTTAATTGCCAATCTTTATATTTTTAAGCAAAAATGTGTAATTTTAATGAAAGTAATATGATAGAAAAATACCCCACACAACACATAAAATTATTAAATAATCTTTCTGTTTGACTTGAAGGTTAAAATGGTATTTTTGTACCTCTGTGTAAATATTATTTGTCAATTTCTAAACTATATTTTGTAATATGAACTATTATTATATATGCGACTGTACCGTAAAACGTCTCGTTTTGTTGATAGAATTGATCCCAGAAGGAGCTGGATCAACCAGTTCAAGTCTAACGCAGGTTTCGCCCTGATCGCGCATGTACTTTTCCATCTCGTTCATTGTTCATTTTTGTTTGTGTTGGTTGTTGTCATTGGTATTTCCTTGTGTAGCTCCCTAAAATATAAGAATAATCGAAATAGTTAATTTAAAGGATATAATACTGCAGATTCTATTCAGCATATCTTTGGTTTTCTTTGGTCAGCGTATCTTCGGCCTTCTCATTTTTTACTTATATTTACTAAATCTAGCTTGCAAAATGTACAATAAACATTTAATGATATTATTAATTTAAATAAACATTATCAAATAGTCAATGAGTTAAAAGCAAACTATTCTTACATTCTTTAAAAATGTTAGCAAAAAAAAAAAAATGCTAGCTTGTAATTTAAAACTTGTGAATTATTGCATGTTTATTTCAAAATATGTATAGAACTTCTGTAATGTGTGGCTAACATGATTAAAAAATTTAATAGCATATTATATTTAGTTGCGACACTGTTTACTGTTATCTGTATTTTGCCAATAATTTCAAGTAATATGTAAATGTCAATTTCTAAACTATATTTTATAGCACAAAACAGTTATATATGGGTCTTTACCTGAAAAGATATTCTCTTGTTGCTCGAATTAATGGCAGAAGAAGATGAATCAATCAGACCAAGGTGAATATTGGTATCGCCTTGATCGCGCATGTTTTTCTCCATGGCATCCACCGTCCATTTTTGATGTTGCTGGTTACCGCGCTCAGTTTTTTCTGGTTGAAGATCCTAATATAACAACAACAAGAAAAGAGATCTAAAGGCTGTCCCGAAAGTCCGTTCATAATTTAAATATTCAAAAAAAACAAAAACAAATTGTCATATCAAAATAAGGCTTGCACCCTAAGACTTCTCAAAGTATCGGTGTTTTTTGGCAATAGAAAAAAAGTAGTGCAAAGAGACAAGCAAGTACTTCAGATTTAAACATTTCATGAAAAATTAACAAACAGTCGTATTAAAATACAATTTACACCTTAAGACATGCCTAAAAAGAGAAGTTTTTCGGAGCAAAACAGAGAAAAGATTTCAAGGAGTTTTTAACTCTGTTCATATAACAAAACTAAAGAAAATATAACAAATTGTCGTACTGAAGTATAGTTTACACCACAAGACTTGTTTAAAAGGAGAAGTTTTCGTTGCTAAACAGAGAAAATATTTCAAGGCGTTCTAAGTCTTTTCACATTACAAATAATAATAATAATAATAATGACATATCAAAGTACAGTTTAGATCATAAAACTTTCAAATAGGAGAACTGTTCATATCAAAAGAGAAAGAGTATTTCAAGAAATTCAAGTATGTTCACATAGAAAAACTAAGAAAATAACAACAACAAAAAATTTCCGTATTAAAGTGCAGTTTATACAATAAGACTAGTCGAAAAAAAAAGAAATTTTCGTAGCAAAAAAGAAAAAGTATTCGAAGAGTTTTAAGTCTGATCACAGAACATAATTAATTTTTTTTAAACAAATTTTCGTATTAAGTACAGTTTACATCATAACACTTGTGAAAAATGAGAAGTTTTCGTACCAAAACGAAAAAAAAAATATTTCAAAGAGTTTTAAATAGGTTCATATTAAAAAACTTAAACATTAAAACACAAAATGTTGTATTGGAGTGCGGCCTTGCATCATAAAGTTTGAAAATGCTCAGAATTTTCTCGCAACAAATGGTTCAAAGAAAATTTGAAGTATTTTCTTTCTTTTTTTCACAAAAGATCCGCTATTTTGACAAGTCTTATGGCGCTAAAGTCTTATGGCGCTAACCCCACTACGATAGGGCATTTTGCTACATTTTTATGAATTTACAGATTTTTATGGAATATCCTTTACATAAGTTTAAGCATTATAAGTAGGGGAGATGGGGGATGAATGGGACTAGGGATGGATGTGACGTTCTCAATATTTCAGGCAATAAACTTTTTTCTTTAGTTGCTTCCTATCCTCATAGATTTCACTACCATAGTGTGCTTCAGAACCAAAAGCAAGACCACATGGCTGTTTTCAGTTTCCTCCAAATTATCATTTCCTGAAAACTCTGCTTAAAAGTAATTTTTTTTTACATTAGAAGTTACTTAAATATCTAATGCAATATAAACAATTAAGATATGTTGTGGTTTTTTATTTCAAGGCTCAATATTGGTAACTAAAATGAATGAATATTAACCATTGTGACAAAATAATTTCTGAGACAAAATGGCTGACAATTGAATATATGCATCATGGGGGTGATTGGGACATTTCAAATGAGATGAATGGGATTGTCTCATTCATCCCTAGAGGATGATGAAAAATATATTTATTAGCTAAATAATATTATATAGTTTGATAAATTAATAATTTATGGTAATTATTCTTTTAACATTTCATCCTCATTGTAGTTATCGTCTGCAGCCATTGAATGCTTATGTTTATGGGCCTTTTAAGGTAAAGCTGAGATGAGACAAATATGATTGGCTAACAAATAATTCTGAAGATCATATTACAATTTACAATCTCTCAGCTTTTGCCCAGGAGGCATTTTTTTCAGCTTTTAGGCCTTAACATTGAATAAAGGGAGGGAAATATTTGTGTCCCATTCATTCCTGCTGTGGGGATGATTGGGACATAGGAGAATTGTTTTTTAATTTCATAATTTATTTCTGTATAAAAGTAATCTTGAATAAATATTGTGCATAAGATGTAGTCAAACACTTAATGTATGAAATGTGATATATAATATTGATAATAGCTTAAATAAAATATTTAAAATAAACATTTTTGTGAAAATGTCTCATTCATCCCCCATCTCCCCTAATACTAAAGATCCCATTCATTATATTTTTAGTCACTGTCCCCACAAGCAATTTCATTTTTAACCTTTCCAACCTAGTTGAAAAGTGTTTATGACTTCGATTTGTCTGCCCATCTATCCGTCTGTCCGTGTTCTGACTCGCGTAAATATACTCGGATTGCCCTGAAATTTGTGTTTATTATTGCCGTTTACTATAGTATGATCCATATTGAAAATGAAGTGTGTAGCGCTTGTAGTTTTATACAGGGACAGTAAAAAGTATTCCGTTACATTACAGTCAATGGGAAAAAATAGTTTCAAGTTCATTTTGATGACGCTACGTCATTTAAAACATAATGAAATTGATATACAATTATGAAGCGCACTAAAACATGCTTTTTGTAGAATAAGGGGCTCAAAACATTTACTGTTTGCAGTGTAATTTAATGATGCATCACTATTCCAAACATAATGAAATTTATATGCATTACTGAGGTGCACTATAAGGTGCTCACTTAAAAGTATAGTGTGCATTGCGTTTATCGTTCATTTATAGGGACACACAAAAGATATTGGTTACAGTATACGTGCAATAATTACAGTCTATGTGTGAAAAGTGCGTTTTTAACATTGGTTTAAGTTTTTAATCTTAGCTAAATTTTTGCATAGTAAGTGGGTGTATAAATTTGGTTAATCATATACAGGGCTACACAAGGGAATTCGTAAGTATTACAGAATATGGGAGTGAAATGCTTAGGGTAGTTTTTAATTGCGTTACGCATTTCCTTGCTGAACTATAATTAGTAGATTTATAGAAGTTTGTGGAAAATAAATAAATTCATGTACAGGGCTACGCAAAGAACAAGGTACATTGTCGTTTATGGTTGGTAATTGCTGGAAGTTTTCTTTAAGTTGACTTATTCGTTTTTAACTAAATTAAATTTTAGTTTAAGATGGGTTGTGTACGAAAGTCTTTAGGTAATATATAGGGTTGTACAAAAGATTTAGAGTGCATTTCCATCGATTAACTAAAATTGTTAAATGTGAATTTTCTAAATGAACTAAATTTTATCATGCTATGTAGTATATATCCAAATCTATAGATAATATACAGTGCTGCACAAAATAATTCAACTACATTTTTAACTGTGAACGGCAATTGTTAAAACTGGACTTTTAAATGTAATATATATTTGCTATAGAATTTACTTACATATCTTCTTTCACCTTATTTAATGGTGAAGCTTCGTTATAGTTTTCTGGAATTGTTGGGAAGTGTTTTATAATCTATGCTTGATGCACGATTTTTCGTTCTTCTTTCATTTTATTTTCTAAATTTATCTTTGAAAATATCAAGCCGATTATTAATAATATAATCAAATTAAATAAACTTTATGAAATTTATAATAAATAATATTCAAAATATTCCTTCAGTTGTATTAAATATTATTAAAATATTCTGCTAGTTTTCAATTTGGAAATTTTGAGCAATTGAATAAGCATTTTAAATTTGAAGAAAACTGTTTTAATGTATCGTTAACATGATTAAAAAATCAATATAACTATCAGCATATAATTTCGTTGGGATACTGTTTACTGTAATTTGTAGTTTGTTAATAATTTCAAGTAACATATAAATAAAAACTTCTAAACTATATTTTGTAATATAAAATGCTATATATTGCTCTCCACCTCAAAAGATATTCTCTTGTTGCTGGTGTCGCTTCCAGAAGGAGATAGCCCCAGGTACTTCTCCATGGTATCCATCGTCCACCATTCGTTTTGCTGGTTGCTGTTATCCCTTTCTTCTGTCAGATCTCCCTAAAGTAACAAACAAATAAACATACATAAGATTTTTTTAAGTAGTAGTGGATATCCAATTCATTATGTTTTGGTCACTGTTTTTACTTTAAAAAAATATCTTTGAAAATATACAGCATATCCTAATAAGTTAAAGCTCAAAATAATCCTGAATTTTTTTGTAAGTTTTAGTAAAAAACTCCAGTTATATTTCAATTAAAAAATTGTGAACTATTTATTGTGTGTGTGTTTTATATTATATACATAGCTGCCAAATTTACGCTCTTTTTGTTATCACTAGTGATTGTAGCCTTATTTTCTCGTATATTTTTTGCGGTTAAATAAGGCAAACTTTACTTTTCATCAATAGTAATAACAAAAAACCATAAAAGTTGACAGCTAAGCTGATAAATGTTGCAAAGTATGACTAATATGACTAAAAGTTTAATATAACTATCATCATATCACATCTGGTTGTGTTGATCATTACTACAATCTGTTTGTTAATAATTTCAAGTAATATGTAAATTACAAATTCTAAACTATATTTTATAAAAGCCCTTCCGGAATATACCGGGAGCTTTCCTATATCTTCATTTTAAAATTTTAGCTAATGTTACTCGAAACAGCAAGCTAAAATGCAAAGAACCAAATTACAGAACATTCGTTAATACTGAATTTGAATAAGAAATTTGCCAAATTAGTCAACTATAGCCAAGTTGGCTTCATTTATGAAGACTTATTTCGGTCGCCAAATTTGGCGATATTTCGCCAAATGTCCCCAAGTTTGGCGAGAACTTGGCGCTAACGGATATGAATATATAGTTTTATGCGCATGATTGGGAAAATGATTACAACAATGAAAGATAATAATTTGCGAGAAGCGACTTCTCGTAAATTATTATCTTTCATTGTTGTAATCATTCACTAAAACTAATAAATTAATCGTTGGATTTTTGTAATGTGCTATCTTGTTTCAAAATGTCTGCTACCCTAGAATTTCAAACTGCTGTATCTCAGCCGTTTTTTAAGATAGAGGTAAAACAAAAAATACTCCGGAATCCTTATATCAAAGCCTAACACTTAAGCAAAAATATAAATTTGTATTTTTAACTTTTTGTATATTTATTTTAGTTTTAAATTTTTAAATGGCCGCCATCTTGAAACAAAATGGCGGACCAAGCTGGCCAACGAACTTGGTCGAGACATTGGTGAGCTTAATACACACAACTAGTTTCATCGAAACTGATTTATAAATACGAGTGCTATCGCATGACATAGATCAAATATATATATGGATATATCTATATATATAAATCAACATTTGAACGGAGGGTGGTTTTGGGGTCTGGGGGTCATGATCGGTGAAAATATATATCGAAATTTTCCGGAATTGCTTTCCTCCGAACGGCTGCAATAGGTAGCTTTATACATTTTTGTATTGAAAGCTACCTAATATGAAAAAAAATATTTTTTCTGTACCGAAAAATGTCTTTTATTGTAGCTGGAATCGGTCTCAGGAGGAGCAACCAATCCAAGGGCAGTGCTATTGTCGCACTGAGAGCGCATGTACTTCTCCATGGCATCCACCGTCCATTGTTGGCTATGCTGGTTACTATCCCGTGTTTCGTCTGATAGAACTCCCTAAAATGACAAACAAATATAGATACGTTAGATATTATATTTAAGTAAAGCTGAAGATCTTATTCATTATACTTCCGGTCATTGCCTTGCAATGCCTCTGAATTTTTACTTACTTTCAATCTTTATTTCTGAAAATATACAACCTATCTTTAATGATAAAATTAAATTAACTGCAGTTTATGAAATTTATAATAACTTAAAATGAAAAATATTCCTATATTTATAATAAAATTTAGTAAAAAAAATCAATTTTCTTGCAATTCAAAAATTGTGAACTATGGTATGTTCTTTTCAAAATATAGAGATAAATATTACCTAGCATAACTGATGTTGCATTTTTGGTTCATACAATCCTATAATTTGTTTATAATTTAAAGTAACATTTATGTATTAAATATCAACTTATAAAATATATTTATAATATAAAATAATTTTATACAGGAGGATCATAAAAAAAAACGTTGCCGAGATATGTTCCCCTAGACAATTGTCAAAGGAAACAGGATGCCATTTGGGATGTAGGTATTTTAAAATATGGGCTCAAGAATAAAATGAAGACCAACAATTGAGCTCTCACAATTACGGTAACTGTGATAAAAATTCGAAATTTTTAAATGGTAACAACTACTTTCTTTTAATCGTAAAATTATCTTTAAAATATAAAGACAGAAATTGCGTTTAAAATGTACCTGTAGCACTAGAAACGGCGACTTAAAAGAAACAGAAAGAAGAACAGTAAGACAAAGAAATAAGTCCCTAGCTGCCAGAAAAGGAAAATATTTTAGTTAAATTTCAAAATTTTCAAATGTTCGTCCTGCGAAACGATGCTACATCGGATTCGGGAAATTGTGGGCAACAACAAATCAGGACATGAAAGCTATGCAGAATCTTACAGTGTTTTTAAAGCCATACCCACTTTAACACTTTAAATTCCCATTGAAGCAAAAGCTCATTTGGATGTGTTAGTGATACCAAGGTGACCATGAAAACGCTAATTGGCGATATATGAAAAAGTCATCAAAGTGTTTTTGCAGCATACACGGAGTACTAAATAATCCTCTTTGTCTTTAAATAGCCGTTTGACACAAAAGTTTTAAAAGCTACAGGTACTGCTTCTATGCCATTTGTATCGAAGCTTTTGTTTTAAATTGCAGTTTCTAGTAATACAGGTACTGATTCAACGACAATTGGGTTATACCTTTTACCAATTACCTTTGTTTCAAATTGTCGTTTGTAATAATACATGTACCGTTTCAATGAGATTTCTGGTTTTTGACAGTGATGATAAACTTGGGGTGGAAAAAAGTGACTGTTGCTATTTGAAATTTTTGATTTTTTTTTCACTAAAACCGTAACTGTGAGAGTTCGACTGTTGTTTTTTATCCTATTATTCAGCCCATGCCTTAAAATACCTGCATCCTAAATGACAATGGTGTGGTTTCTAGGGGCTCAAGCAACGGCAAAACCTTTTAGGACTACCCTGAATATGTAACTGCACCTGAAAGGATCTTTTGTTGTTGGAGTCGGTCTTAGGATGAGCAACCAACCCAAAGGCAATATTGGAATCCCCTTTTTCGCGGATGTACTTTTCCATGGCCTTCACCTTCCATTTTACGTCATGTTGGTTGTTTTCTGTTTCTTCTGGAAAAATTTCCTGAAATAACAAGCAGATTTTATTCATTATAATTTTGGTAATTGCTCTTTCACGCAAGCTTATCTTTTACTTTTTTCTACAAAATCTATCTTTGAAAATATGCAGTCTTTATTAAAGATAAAAGTAAGTTAAATAAACTAAAGGGAAGGTTCTTCCGGTACGGGATGATTTTTTGTTAATTTCTGGAAATTTCTTTTTGTTGTTGTTGTTGTTTAAATAATGCATATCGAAAGAAATAGTTTTCGGCTTTGACTTTATTGTACATTGGCCTAAATGTGTGAATATTATCATCAAAAAATGTTGATATTTTAATAGCTCTAAACTACTGTAAAGTTTACATTACACGGCGTGCACAGTAACTATCGGTACAGGTGGTTGCGTTCTTAAAATTAATCTGTAACAAAAAGTGCACATGAATTTTTAAAATATACATTAAATTCGTTGGAAGAAAATTTCACAAAATAGCGACTATCTGTAGTTTGGGGTCAATTTTTGGCACTATTTTTTTAAACTGTTTAAAAAATCGAAATTATTAAAAATTAAATTTTTTAAAGGCTTGTAATATAATTTAAAATCTAGTTTAATTTAGAAAAAAACAAAAAAAAAACTACAAGAAAAAACATCTAAAACTTTTACAGTTTAAACGTGATAATCTACACCTGTTCAAACAACTTTAGTTCAAGAAAAACACTTTTAAATTTTTGATCAGTTCTTTTGGAAGCCGTGAAACGGTCCGTTAAATTGGTTGTTAAGACTTGAATTTTTGATGAAACAAAAATTGATTTTGAAAGCATATTCTAAGTACTTTAAGGATGTAAAAAACGCATTCTCCCACCAAGAAAAAAAAAAAAAAAAAAAAAAGTATTTTTTGATAGTCTTCCAGGAGAATCACCCCTTCATAAATTTTATAATGGGTTAAACACAAAATATTCCTACATTAGTTATGAGTTTTAGTAAAAAGAAATTATTTATCTGATAATTAAAAAATATATATGAACTAATGTATGTGCATTTTACAATTCACAGTTAAAGTATCTATAGTTTGATAAAAATTTCAAGCACAAAAATTTCAGTTCAAAGTTAGACTATTCTATCACTAATTAGATAAACCAAATTATCGTTCTCCATAACTTAAAAAAAAAAAAAAACTTCTTGATAGTTCAAAGTTGCAAATGACTTTTCAAAATGCCATTTAATAGCCAATTCAATACGAAATACTTCTATACACATTTAATATGCTGTCTTACAGCACAATGGTATCCACCTATATATCTAATGGTTAGAACGCTGGCTATGTCTTAAAAGGTGCTTAGATTTGGATCCTGATTAAGGTTTGCATGTTCATAGCGTATCGCATTCCACTTTAAATATAAGTCCCTATATGATAAGCTCTTGACTGCAAAAGATAAATGTGGCAAATTTAGATTTCAGCATTTCTCTTGTCCTTTGTTTAAAATTTTACAATTTTATTGTTCATTTTTTTCCAGTCCATGGTTCAAAAATTGACCAGATCATAGGTCAGCCTACATAAGTTTATGGTTCAACTGGAGCACCAAATGTTGCAACTAATTTTCACAATCTTAATAATAGTAGCTATTGGAACACCAAATGTAAATTCAACCGAGCATCACATTTTTAATGTTGTAATGTGTAAGCAACAAACTCCAAAATGCAGTATGGGACCAAAATTGTGGAAACTTTTTTGAAAAAGTGTATTTTTGAGGTTGGATAGCTTATAATACATTTTTTTTAAGTAATACCATACAATTATATATCATTGGAAAGAGAATTTAAGCAAAAATGTAATGAGATAAATTTTGTTCAATTAAAAGTATTTAATCAAAAGTTATAGATAAATAAACAAAAAAAAACAAAAAAAAAAACAAAAAACTTGCTTAGGTTAACATAAAATCGTTTTCCATTATTTGAATTCAGCCAAAATGGTATCATAGTGTTTTGGCAGTAAGTCAGTCAGGTAACAGTAGATTTCAACTGTTATTGTCATGTTTTAGAGCTATGAAGAGGACACAAGTCAGTGCTTTATGTGATTGATATTAGAGGATGTAAAACACAAGAAAATTGAAGAAATAGTACAAAGAGTTGACTGGTCACCAAGTAAGCGATGTAAAATAGGACTATTAAATGAGCAAGGTTACAGTTATGATAAAATTAGAAGGCAAATCGCTGATAATTTAACCAAAGGTGGCATTTCTAAATTTATGAAGCGGTATAAGGAGACTATGTCACTAAAAACCAAACTAGTAAAGTCAGGAAAAAGTGTAAAACAGCAAATGATGATCGAAGAATTAACAGAAGTATACAAGTTTAGCCTGTGTATAGGCGAAAAAAGAAAATCATCTGGATGTATTCAAGGTGAAATGGCTCAAGCCAATGTAACTTTGATTGCTAGGACTGTTCGGCTCATACTGCAAGAATTTAGTTAAAATGCTAGAATTCCTCGAAAAAGCTATTTTTATTTCTTCAACAAAGGTTGAAAAGATTAAAGTGGGCTAAAACTCATGTTAAGTGGAAAGCGGATTAATGGAGTGTTATTTCGTCTGACGATACCAATATCTCCTTCTTTTGAAGTGAAGGCATAAATACGTTAGGAGAAGAATCTAAGAAGATTTGTATACACGCATCGTGAAGCATCCAGTCAGTGTTATGATATGAGGTTTTATGACATCAAAAGGTGTGGGCAGAATTTGTGGGATTAATGGGAATATGAATGCTCAAAAAAACATAAATGAAATACTTCAATTCCAACCGGAGCTTTCAGAAAGCGATCGTTTTCAAGATAATGAAGCATTTATATTTCAGCAGGGTTCAGCTTCATGGCATGCTGCAAAATTATACAAAAAGTGGTTTCAAGTTAATGTTAGAATTGCCCGGAAATAGCAAAGATCTTAACCCAATTGAAAGTCTATGGAGTCGACGAAAGAAACTTGTTACACAGAAGCAATCCAGCAATGAAATCTAATTAATAGAAGCAATAATTTAATCGTGGTATCACATTATTGCAGCTTCAGAGCTAAAAGATTTGGTTCATTCCATGGGGAGGCGTTGTAAAACTGTAATTAAGTGTAAAATTACCCAACTAAGTATTAACTGACAATATAATAGTGTACAATTACTTTTTTCGATATGTTTCCCTTTTATTCTTTATAACTGCTGTACTAATAATTATTACTACATCAAATTTATTGCTTTATATTATTGATTATATTATCGTTCCAATGGTATATAATTTTATGGTATTGCTGAAAGAGAAAGTCGTTTTATGAACCATTAAACTTTTAAAATACACCAATTCAAAATGGTTTCCACAATTTTGGCCACTACTGTATGTTTTTACTTTCTTTTAACTATAATAGAAGAAAATATTGTGATCGAAATTTTTTTCGAATTCCCGTTTTCGAAGGATTTACAAGTTTTAAGGGTTAGAGATTCCAAAAAACATGTTTTAATAAAATGTATGTCTGTCCGTCTGTCTGTCCTCATTGTATCATCGAAAAGTAAATGAAATTATGCATAGAATGGAAACAAATTTTGATTTACAAGTTAGTAACTATAGCCGGCAGTTCCATCTTGAATTTGAGAATATTTCGAAGGAAGGGGGTGCAGCGGTAACGATTTTTGTGCCATTTTCATTACTGTTTCATTGAAAAGTGTATGAAGTTATGCATAGAATTTAACCAAATTTTATGTATATGTTTATGACTATGGCCTGCAGGTCCCATCTGATTTTGGGGATATTCCGCCGGAAGGTGGGGGCTGTGATAGCCACTTAAATATTTCAAAATCAAAAAAATGTACAAAAAATTAGAAATCCTAAAAGTTTTTTCCGTTAAATGTTCGGCCTTGATCCAAGAATTCCAGAGCAAATTTTGTTTTACCTTTATCTTAAAAAATGACTGGGATATAGCAGTTTGAAATTTTAGGGTGGCTGATATTTTGAAACAAGACTGCAGGATTTCTCCATAAACGGGTTTAATTTATGAGTTTTGCAAACATGGTTTCGGCAAATTTTCTTTCATTGTTGCAACCATCGTTCCAACTCTTGTAGGCTTAACACTATATATTTATATTTTTCAACGTAAAAGTCTCACCAAGTTTAGAGACACTTGGCGACATATCGCCAAATTTGGTGTTAAAAATACGTTGCCATAAATGAAGCCAACTTGGCTATAACTGACAAATTTGGCGATACTCTGATTTAAATTCAGTATTGAATATAACTGGGAATGAATCATCTGTAATCGGGTTCCACGCATTTCAGTTTCGTGTTTTCCTGTAAAATTATCTAAAATCTTCAAACGAAGAAATAGGGTTTTCCTGCCGGTACAGCCCAAAAAGGACATTTCGTAGTTTAGTATAGATTGGCTGCTCGTATACAGGGAGCCTGACGATTCGCCAGCATCTGACGTACGAAAATATTAATTTTTTTGTCGGTGTGATAGTGAATTTTGAAGTATTAACATGTATGCAATAGGGGAAAGTCTTGGGATTGGCACATCCGACTAGTATAATATGAAATAATAGTCTGCATGATCCTGAAACGAAAAAGACTTCCTCTTGTTGCTGGAATATGTATCAAGAGGAAAAATCAGTCCAAGGTCAATGCTGGAATCGTTCTGACCGCGCATGTAGTGTACTTTTCCACGGTGGTCACCGTTTCACTATTGCCCTCTCATGCCATATTTTTTCTAGACTAATCTATAAAAATATACAGTATATCTTTAATGATAAAATGAAATTAAACTCATTATTCGAAATTTATAATTAGTTAAACGCAAAATATTACTACATTCGATACACATTTTAGTAAAAATTTTTAATTTATAAATTATTAACTATTGTATGTGTATTTCAAAATATACAAATAACAGCTTTAATATGGTTAACATGACTAAAATTTAACATAACTATCAGTATGTTATATCTGGTTGTGTTGCCGGTTAGTAATTTGTTAATAATTTCAAGTAATGTGTATTGATAAAATGTCGAATTACATTTTATAAGATGAAATAATTTCATATATGAAACTATTTTTGGAATCAGTCTCAAGAGAAGCAACGAGCCCAAGGGCAATGCTGGAATCACCTTAATTGGCATATAAGTCGGCCAGAAAAAACCCCAATATAATTTAAATCACAAATTGTCCCAGAAAGAAATGGAAATAGCCTTTCGAATGGATATTATGTCTCTTTTTAGTGTATATTTAAAAAAAATAAGCTTAGGAGACCGTCTTCATGTATCAATTGAATAATATTCTGAAATTTTAAACATAAACACTTAATTTTGACATCATATTTGAAATTTTTGGTTAATTTTATTTTAGCATACTAAATTGGAAGTCAATCAGTGAAGTAGTTTGAGATTTATGTGGATTTAAAGTTTTGAACTCATAAAATGAAATCCATTTTTGATAGTTGCAAAGCAAACTGCAATGCCGGATTTTTTTTAAGCATAATTCAATAATGATTTGGCAGAATGAACTGTAATTTTAGATTCGCATATTTGAAGCATCTAGAAATCATTTTTTGCTAAAATTCTTATAGGTTACATTTCATATATGTTTTCGAAAATTAATTTCACAATACATGTATTTTGAAATCAATTTTTGAAAAAAATAATGAATTGTAACCTATGATTTTTTAACAGAAGTCATTTTCTAGAAGCTTCAAATATGCGAATCCAAAATTACAGATCATTCCGCCAAATAGGTTTTGAGTTATGTTTAAAGAACTACCGGCAATGCAGCTTGTTTTCCAACTAATTAAAAATGAATTTAACAATAGGAGTTCAAAACTTTAAATCGACATAAATCCTAAACTACTCCATCGAGCGAATTCCCGTATTTTAAACTAAAATTTACCAGAAATTCCAAATATCATGTCAAATTTAGTTGTTCGCAATGAAAACTTTAGATTTTGATAGAATGTCTATATACAGACCTAAGCATATGTTTTTGACGTATTATATTGAAAGAAGACATAATTTCGACTGGAATGGCTTTTTCAGTTTATCCCTGGGCCAATTTAAAGATTAAAATATACGTAGTGTTTTCTTTTTATTTGGTCGACTGTACTTATCCATGACTGTCACCATTTAATCATCGCCCTCTCATTACCTAATTCTATGAAATCTTGAAAATACACAGCACATATTAGAGGATAAAATCAAATCAAATAAACTTTATGAAACTAATAATGAGTTAAATGAAAAATTTTCCTACATTTGATATGAATTTTAGTAAACAATTTTAGTTGTAATTCAGAAATTTTCAACTATTATATGTGCATTTAAAAATATACGGATAAGAGCTTTAATATATGGTTAACATTTCTAAAATTTAATGTATCGACATGTTATACTTAGTTGCGTTGCTAGTCACTATAATCTGTAGTTTGTTAATAATTTCAAATAAAATTCATATATTAGTCAAATAGTAAACTACACATTGTAATTAATAAATAATGGTATACGTGAGACTGTGTCGAAAAAGACCTCCTATTGCTGCTAGGAGAAGGAAACAGTCCATGGCGAACGCTGGTATCGGTCTGATCGCCCATGTATTTCTCCTTGGCTGACAGCGTCCATTTTTGGTTGTGTTGATTGTCGTCCGGTTCTTTGTGTAGAACTCCCTGAAATACGAAAATAATCGGTATAATTGAACAAAAAAATAATAAACATCCTATTCACTATGGGGAAAAATTGGGTTAAACCTTATAGTCGTGTGAAACCGAATATCTCAGTTTTCGAGCAAATTAAATAATCCTCTTGCAGGCAATGGTAGAAGATATTTAGCTCTAAGTAGGAAGAAGAAGATGTCATTACGGTATGTCCGCACTGGCATTTGTGCAGTTTTTGTGTCGGAAAATTTATTTGAACATTGTTTTTTTTACATTGTTACTATTTGCTAAATTTAGAAATTCTTAAATATGAAAACATATAATGTTACTGAAACTTTGTATTTTAATGTGTGTAGCACATTTAATAAGAATTAATTTCTCACAATGAAACTATTACTATCATTTATAAAAGCATTTTTGACGATTTGCTTTCCAATCTTTATTATGTTGTGGTAAGACTGAATATCCTACGTTGTAGAAAAACATATATTGGAAAGCAATCCTACGTTGGATAAAAGCATGTATAGAAAAACAATGCTTGAAGAGCCGGTAAACAATACTTGAAGAATAGGCAGTCAAAGTTGCATGGACAGGGTGATTGTGATTTTCCTAGACCTGATAAACAAGTGAACGTCTTTTCTGCAATTTCTCAAACTACAATGATGAACATTTATCCTTTTGTTTTTAAATAAAAATTCATTAAACTTATAATTGAAATATCGTTAATTAACTTCCTTAGTTAAAGATGTAAATTAAAATACTTTGTTTCTTTTCAAAAGTATAAGCCCAAATTCTTTCATTTCATGTAAGCTTAACATATCTACGCGTCTTTTTCTACGGATAAGGTGCAACAATATGATTTGACTTTTTCTAGAAAAGCATTTATTGATAAAAATGTGATAAACAAATCTTATATTTATAACAATAGTGTTGTACCGGGGTATGTGCAGAGTATTTCATTAAATTCTGTTGGAAATTCTGGCTTTAAGAAACAACTAATAATAGAATATCCAATTTTACTCTATTTTTCCTTATTTTTCATGATTGAAATTTTATATACTCTTATTTTTTACTTGATTCTATTAAATTTATGCATGGTGTCATGAAAGGTTGTCTGCAAATTTTAAAAGCTGATAAATCCCACTGTAGCAAACATTTTTTATATAGGAAACCAAGGTTGTAATCCACTTATTTAGTCATTAATACAAAATACATCATTCAAAACCAAATCTAAATTTCCGTTCATAATTTTGACAATCATAAAGATACTTAACGATATTTTTAACAGAATTACATTGCTTTCTATGAAATGTGTAACTTCCCGTGAATTGGTCTATATGCTCACGGTGCATATCCTAAAAAACACTGATCTAGACGCACCGTAATTCAGAATGTAGCTCGCTATACATATGCTGTCACCAACCTAATAACAGTGCACTTCCTGTGGTATTATCATGCTTCAAACAAACAAGCAATATAAAAAGTTTTTTTTTAAGTCAATTCCTACTTTTTAATCGTAAATATATAAAATAAACCCGTGCAGCATTAATGTACCACGTTATCTTTATTGAACATTTTTTTTATAATCATCGTTGCGGTATTTTATTTTTGTGGCCTCACTAATTTGAGGAAAATCTTTCATTTCATTTATAAAAACAATGGGAGACATTTTTTTCTCCCATATAAAGCAAAAATTAATTAATTAAATTTAATTAATGAATTAATATTTGAAAAAACTGTATTAACATCAAGTGTCATCCACTATAAGTTTAAAAAAAATGTATTTGAACTTGAGTGGATGAATAAAAAATTATTTTATTAACGATTGAAAATTTGAACAAGATATATAAATATATAGAGAGTGTGAGCTAATACAGGGTCATTCATAATTTCCTCCGGGGTTTCGAAACGTTATAGTAAAAAAACGAAGACGAATATGAAAAAAAGAAACATATGAAATTATTCCGAAACTATTCAAGTTTTACTTACATACATTACAGGTGTTCTATGTGTGAACCCTTGGTCACACGGCATACATCCATGCGATAGTCCAGTTCCTGCCATACTCCGTTTCTTTAAATTTCCGGTACCACACATGAATTGTTTTGTCAGTTGGTCCCTGTTTTCGATATTTATTACGAAAGGCCCATTGAATTGACACCACTGATTCAGATTTAAAGAAACGGAGTATGGCAGGAACTGGACTATCGCATGGATGTATGCCGTGTGACCAAGGGTTCACACATAGAACACCTGTAATGTATGTAAGTAAAACTTGAATAGTTTCGGAATAATTTCATATGTTTCTTTTTTTCATATTCGTCTTCGTTTTTTTACTATAACGTTTCGAAACCCCGGAGGGAATTATGAATGACCCTGTAGTAGGAATTGAAAAAGATATTCTGTTGAATATTTCGACAAATTATCTTGATCTTTTAAAGTTATGAATGGAAATCCGTGCTCGGAATCGATGAGACACCATTAATTTTTGACTGAATAAGTGGATCGTGTTCCTCGTTTTCTACACTGTTAAAAATTCGCAACAAGCTGTCCAGTCATGTGACCGTTTTCATAGAAAACGGTTACATAGCCTTAACTTATCTCTATTCTGACCATAATTTGGTCAATAATATGGTCAGATGCGCATTATAATACACTCAAGTAACCTTTAACTTTAAAAACGGTCGAATGACTAGAGTTTGCTGCAGATTTTTAACAATGTATATAAAAAGTGTTTATTGCAATGTGCCCTATCCTCCTAAAGTTTATATCGTAATTTCGCGCGTATGCGCCGCAGCTCAGTTAAGTCTTTCTCGAACCGGAAATTTTATTGAATATAAGAAGTCAAATAAGTGCTAAGCAGAGCTAAGTCACATTTTATTTAAAATAAATTCTGGTAGGAAATCGAATTGTCTGAGGTGCGGCGTATACGCGCGAAATTACGGTACATTACTTTTCGGGACAACATGTATCGATAAAACACACATTCTTTCTTGATGATATATTGTGTTTTTATTGGTACATCGTTTTATATCGATTTATATCTGTATGATAAAATAAAATTTGTAGTGGGTTAGACGCAAAATGTTCTTAATTCCTTATAAGTTTTAATGAAAATTTTAAAGTTATCTTGTGAAAAATATATAAAAATGTGAATTATTGTATAATGTATTTCATAATGTAAAGATAATCGATTTAATCAGTGGCGACTCGTGACTCGCTCTTTTTGCGGCCCTAAATACATGGCTGAAAATTTTATTCTTTTCTTACCAGTATTTTTTTTTAAACTTTTCCTTGGTTTAATGGCAAAAATTTTCTACCAACAAATAAGAATTTTTTTTTTTTCTACAAAATAATGATAGGAAAATTATAAATTTTGCAACCATGCATTTAGTGTCCCAAATAAAGGCAATCACGAGCCGACACTGGATTTAATATATGGGTAAAAATAACTAAAAGTAATAGAATTATCTGCGTTTGGTTTACTCTATTTGGTTTCGTTTTTGTTTGCGAAATCTGTAGTTTGTTAATAACCATCATATATATTATTTTTGCTGTCAACGTCACTTTTCTATGAGTTTATGAAATGCACAATAACGAGTGAGGTATCATTCGATTTTTGAAGCGGTTTCTGATACAATTACACTCACAAACAATGATTCGTTAAAACATGTTTTTACTTTCTTCTAACTTCACAAGAAGAAAATATTGGATTCATGAAGTTTCGACTTCCGGTTTTCGACAGATTTATACGTTTTATAAGGTCCTGAATACGATTTGACTGTTGTTAGAAAATGTCTGTCTGTGACTCTGTCTGTCTGTATGTGACAAAAGTTTGTGGGCGCTCTATCTCTAGAACTATTGCACGAAATTTAATAAAACTTTATATTCAGTTAGTTCCTAACATAAATTGGTGTTGATTAGTTTTTGGCGAAAATCGCCCAACAGGTGACGCTGCTATGCTGCATTTTTCACGATTTCCACAAAAGCTCTATCTTAACAACTAATACACTTACTTTCATCGAACTTCAGATTCAGTTAAACCTTGACATAAATAGACGTTGATTACGTTTTGGTGTAGATATCCCAACAAGTGGCTCAGTTATACTACTTTTTCCTGATTTTCCCGATAGCTATATCTCAGTTAGACCTTGACATAAGTAGGCGTTGGTTACGTTTTGGTGTAGGTATCCCAACAGGTGGCGCTGTTATACTATTTTTTCATGATTTTCACGATAGCTATACCTCAAGAACTAATGCAAAGAATTTCATCAGACTTCAGATTCTGTTAGACCTTGACATAAATATATGCTGGTTACGTTTTGGTGTAAATAACCCAACAGGTGGCGCTGCTATACTACTTTTTAAATTATTATCACGATAACTATATCTCAAGAACCAATGCACGGATTTTCATCACACTTCAGATTAAATTATACGTTGACATAAGTTGTTGTTGATTAGGTTTTGGTCGAAATCTCCCAACAAGTAGCGCTGCTATGCTGCATTTTGCAGAATTTACACGATTTTAGCAATAGTCATATCTCATGAATATTTAATAAAATTTTAGATTCAGTTAGACCTTGATATAAATTGGTGCTGATTCTTTTTAGTATATGCAAATCTTGTGTGAGATAGATGAAAGTTTTGGGATTGGCACATCCGACTTGTTTGATTAAAAGTTGTTGGTAAGTAAAAATTAAATCAGGATTGTTTTCATGAATGAAATCAAAGATTTTCTTCAAATTAGTGTTGCAACAAAAAAATGACCGTTTTATATCTTTCTCAACAATGATCATATAAAAAAATAAATGATATAAAAAAGATAAAGTGGGACGCCTCATTTTATATTTATGATTAATAAGCAAAATTTAAATTGAACGTAAAGCCTAAAATGTATTCTTTGTTATATTAAATTAAATTATATTTTATGTGTATTTAATTTATTTTTCTTTGTCTCATGTTTTTCCCGATGCGGATGACGTCAGTTTCTAATTCAGTAAAATCAGGTTGTTATTATTATTTTTTTTTCTCACGCGTGCTTTTTGATTTTTTTACTATAACTTTGATGTAATAAATAAGATGATATTCTGGCTTGACTAATGTTGTTTTCAGATATTTTTATCATTAACTTTTGTAAGTTTAAACCTGCATCTAAAAAATATTAGACCAGACTGCAGTGCGAAATTTTTGCACGAGTACACTAGTATATATTATTTGTGCTGTCAAGATCCCTTTTTCTATGCACATACAAAACGCAGAACGATGAATGAGGTATCATACGAAATGTTTTTGAATAGGATTTTGATGTAGTGTACACACATTTCGTTAAAACATGTTTTTTTAATTAAAATATACAGTTAAATAAAAATTAATGAAAATTGTATTAGCAAATAATTTTAAAGATTGAAATGTAGAAGCCTTGCGCAGGTCAACTGGTTTCGAGTAATACTTTAACGTGAACCACCAAACTACAATAAAAAAATATTATATAAGGGACCGCACCGGAGAAGATATATTGTTGCTGGAATCGGTCTCCGGACAAGGAAGCAGCCCAAGACGAATGCTAGTATCGCCCTGATCGCGCATGTAGTTCTCCATGTCATCCACCGTCCATTTTTGGTTGCGTTGGTTGTTCTCCGCTCCCTGAAAGAATGAAATAATCCATATAATTGCATTAAAAAATAAAAATACAGTAGATCTTATTCAATGCATTTTTTTTACCATACACTCTTGCCTTCTTGTTTTCACTTAATCCTTTTAAATCTATGTTAGATAAAATACACAGTTTATATATAATAATAAAATTACATTTATAATGGGTTATACGAACTTTTATGCACTATATATAAATGTTAGCAAAAAAATTCAGTTATCTTTGATTAAAAAAAAAGAACTATTTTATGTTTATTTCAATATGTACAGATAAAAGTTTTACTATATAAGGTAAAGCCAGGAGAGATGGCGCTGTCGGAGAGATTGCGCACATAGAGGTTCGGGGGGAAGGAGTAGAGTGAGCGCACAGAGACTCCAGGTAGATGTACAACAACAGTAGTGGAGTGTACTTGAAAGTGTTTGTTGATTGTTTTGAGCGTCTAAGATAAGCATTGCTATTTTGTTTTGTTTTTCCAAAGTAAGTGCTTGAATTTTCATAGCTATTCATCAGAATTTCTATACAATGTCAGTAGTACAAAATATTTTTAACTTAAACGATTTCTCATAAGCTACTAATATAGACTAACAATGGGAACATCAACGGTTCGTTTTAGTAGCGGCCATGTTTAAATAAAAGGCCGCGCAATCTCTCCTATTGAAATTGGAGAGTTTGCGCATCTGCTACTTAGGAGAGATGGCGCATTGTTCCCATTAGTTTCCATGATAGGAGAGATTACGCAGCTTATTGGTAAATTTGCTTAAAAAAATAAAAATAAAAATGGACTAATTTTAAGTTAAACGTGTTTTCAAGTAACTTAATGTTATTTTGTAATCTTATCTGGATTTCCTTCTTCTGATTCTTTAATTTTTTTCCACTTTAATTAAAAGTTTTTAATCGTTTAAAAAAAAAAAATTCTGATTATTTAAGCATTAGGTTGAAATATTCACTACTAATCTCTATAATAAAACCGTAAGTCATGTGACTGTCATCAACAGTTCCGGAATGTCCGTTTCACTTTTTCATATGCCAGGCGGCCATTTTTATTAAAAATTATTTTTTCGAATAAAACTTCATAAATGTGACATTTTTAGAAAGATCGTTCAAAATAAATTAATATTTGAGAGATGACTTACGTTCAATTATGTATATATTCTGCAATAACTTCAGTTGAAATTAGCTTCGCAGTTCAAATTCTCTATCCATGAAAGTAAACAAAAAAAAAAAAAGATTCATTTGTCGTGAAGGTTTAAAATATTAAACCATTAAACCATGGAGATAATCGTTCGTAAAGTTAGTTTTCCGTGAAAGATTTTTTGGAGCGCTGCCTGGTGTCAAAAAAATAATTCGTACCAGTGACACAATCAAAGTTTACCATAATTATGTGCTATACAACTCAACTTCATTCTTTATCTTTTCTTGATGTAAGCTGAATGTAAACAAATACAACTCATGTAATGATATTAAATGAATCAAATTTCGAAACAAATTGTCAGTTAATTTGGTATTTATGTATTGTACGTGAAAGGAAGAGAGACCACCGAAAATGATTGTTAATCACCAATCATATTTACCATTATTAATGACCACTCGCTTTCAAAACAGTAATTTAATATACATTTACAAAATACATAACATCATGAAGTACTTTTGTGTTATTTGGGCGCAAATCTCGCCAATAGAATTTTTAAAATCGCCAATACCAGCTTTTATTTTTCGCGTGTGCAAATTAGAAACGATACTTTTATTTTGAAATCAAATGTTCTGATGGAACAGCTGTCGTAGACGCACCGGGGCACTATATTAACTATAGAGTTGCAATATAGAGAGAAAAAACGGGTTGCTGTAATTAGAATTATAGGCGGTAATGTTGGTGTGACATATTTACGTGATTATCAAAACTGGCTTCCAAAAGTTCAATGTTTCACCAAACTATACTCGAAAATTACGTGTTATAATATGCACTCCGATTATGTCACATTATTCAAGACGTTTTAAATGAGAATAATGATAGATTTTCTTCTTGATTCTCCCGTAATCAAGTCTACAGCCAAAGTTAGCGAGAAACAAACAAACAAACAAAAAAATATTGGCAACAATATGGTTCAGTGTAAATGGTGGATATCATTAAAGACTTTCACAAAATAGACTTCATTGCACCAAATCGTATTAACTAAAATACGCCATTTGGCAATGGATCCAATTACGGAAAACTACTTAATATGTTTAAGAATCTCCTCATTAGCAAGCATATTGCAACTGATAAGCAAACGGATATGAAGCATAAATGCTTAAGTTGGTTAAGCGGTTTTTGTCAAGAAAGATGAAATACATAACAACAAAAAATATGCGAAATGCTACCATGATCGCAAAAGTTTTTGATTTGTCTATTAGAATCTTCCGGTTTGGCGAAGGATTACGGAAAAAAAATAAATTATGAATAAAAGTAACGTGTTACAGTGCTTAACATACATTTAAGGGAGACCAAACTGGTCGCCAGTGGCGGCTTGTACAATAATATTTGTTCACAAAAACCTTACAACAATGTCATTTAAGTGTAATTATTATTGTTAACAATTTAATTGTAGTTATTATTGGTAACAATCTCTTCTACTCATGTGCGCAATCACACCAACCCTGTAAGGACAGATTGCGCAAAATAACTTATTTGGTTTTATTACAACTGTTCTATTAAATTACAACAGAACAACAAAATAGCAATGGAAATGCATAAAAACAAATGAAGTAAAAATTATTCATGGATAGTTTAGCAAAAAATTAATATTTAGATTTTTAATTTTTTTTTTAATTGTGCGCAGACTCTCCTAGCTTTACCTTATATAGCTAAAATGACGTTTAATAAAATTATCAGGATTTGGCTTATTATAGTTGTCTGCGTTGTTGGTTATTGAAAATATTCCTAGATTTGTTATAAATTTTAATAATTTTTAAATAGTTTACTAAAATTTTAGATTGCAATTTAAAAATTGTAAACTATAGCATGTGCATTTTATAATATGCAGATAATTGTTGTAATATATCACTAGCATGACAGAATTTTAATAAAACTATCAGTATGATATATTTAGTTGCATCGTTTGTTACTAAAATTTGCAGTTTGTAAATAATCATATATATATTATTTCTGATATCAACATCCCTCTTTGTATGCACATACAAAAAGCACAACAATGAATGAGATACGAAAGGTTTTTTAACATAACATACTTACACTTCAGCATTTTGTTAAAACACGTTGTTTTATTAACAGTTGCAGTTAATTAAAATTAATGAAAAAATATATCAGAATTTAACCTGAAATATTGCAGTGCGAGAGTTGTGCACGGATCAACTGCTTTATATTGTTTCTGGATGTCAATATCCGTTTACTTGTACACGATGATGAATGAGATATCGTGCGAAAGGTTTCCAAACAGTAGTGTGACGCTGTACATTCACATTTCGCTAAAATACTTATTTGACTAAAAATTGCAGCGGACAAGGACATATCGAAGTAAGACACACCAGTACAACTAAGCGTTATTGTGAAAACATCTTGGTTATGCCAAACTACCACTGCAGATCCCCACCAACGGGCAGGGCTCATAGAAAATGCACTTGGAGAAGCCTCCCATTTTTAACCCGTGAGCACACGCGCTTCTTTCCATTACGTTTACTACACGCGCGGGATAAATTTTACCCCAATGACTTTTCTTGTATCAATTTCCCCCTGGTTTGATTATAAACAAAAATTTATATTTTGAAATAAACTGTAAATCAATAAAGAACATAATTTAACTTAAAATAAAAAGTTCTTTTATATTTAAAGCAAAAAAAAAAATAAATAAAAAAAAATAAAATCTAACACTAAGATTTCTTTCTGCATATCATTACATACAAAGCTTTTACAATCCAAATTTAGCCATGAAAATACAAAAAAAAATATAAAAATGATATACAGAAACTGTATGTGAGAGATTTGTTAACGTTTAAAAGAACAATTATTTTATTATTTGCATTGCATAAACATTTGCATAAACATTTTCCTATCATTATGGGTTACGTTATAACACGCGTAGGGTAAATTTCCTCCCACGTGACATTTTTATAACAAAATAATGGAAAATCTACAACCGGAGGTAAATTCGTTTTGGTCACATCTTGATATCTTTCAGCTTGAAAGGTACTATAAAGCTCAGAATGATCACAAACGATTTTCACGCATTTTAAGTAATAGTTGTGAGCTGGGGTAGATTTTATCCCAGCGCGTGTGCTGACGGGTTAACAAATAAAATTATGGCTACATCATTAACAATTATGGTTACATATTGAAAATATGAAAATATAAAAATAAAATAAAAATAATAAAGTCAAAATGAAGTTTGGACAACGACATTTATGGTCTCCTTCGGTGACAAAGTCTACACTAGATCATCAAAATATGGATTATTGTTCTGGAAAAGAAATTCATTCTTTCGATTAGGAGCATGCATTGGGTAAAACGGTTATTAAAAAAATTATTTCTAAAGAATACATATTTTAACCTCTGAAGAATCTCAAAATTTTTAGTGCGACTGTCTCGCATTGGTCCGCTGGTTTCAAGTAATACTTGGTCAATGAAATAATATTATGTAATGTTATGTACACACCGGAAAAGACTTCCTATTGTTGCTGGAATCTGTCTCCGGAGAAGGAAGCAATCCAAGACGAATGCTAGTGTCACCCTGATCGCGCATATACTTCTCCATGTCATCCACCGTCCATCTTTGGTTGCGTTGGTTATTGTTTTCCCTTTCTTCTCGTTCATCTTCCTGAAATAATTTAAACAAGAACGAAAAATCATGCGTCAAGCATAGATTATGTAACACTTTCCAACGCTTCCAAAATAATTTCACAAATCATTACCGTTTAACAGGCTGAAAGATAACATCTAAGTAAACAATTTGGAAAACACATAACATATTTAAAAAGTAATTTCAGGAATTTCCAACATATACAATATTCGGAAAAATATCCGAATACTTTTATTCAGCCCTGTTTATGATCTATAGATTTGTATATATACTACATAGGATACTAAATTTTAGTTAAGTTAGGAAACCCGTAGCACAGTTTAAAACTCTCCTTCTGGAGTTTCTGTCAATAAACGGAAATGTGTTTGCGAACTTTTGTGTTTCCCTGTATAGGATCTACAGAATTTATACACACCACGTAATAGACAAAAAGTGAGTTAAATTTAAAATCGCGTTCAGTAACTTCAAACGCACTTCCAGGAATTATTGTTAACAGACAGTAGAGAATTCTTTTGTGTGTCTCTGTAAATGAACGATGACTGCTATACACGCAATATTCTGTAGTAAGCCTCTTGTAATGCACCTTAGTGATATATATAAATTTCAATGCGTTTAAAATAGTGAAGCATTATTTAAATAAACCGCAGACGATTTTTCTCCATAAACGATGTAACGGACGATAGACGAACGATAGACGTAATGTAACGGAATTCTTTTGACTGTCCCTATAAAGTAACTATAAGTGTTATGCGCACCCTATTCCATATTAAGCTTCTTGTAATGCACCTTAGTGATATATATATAAATTACAATGTGTTTGAAATTGTGTAACATCATTAAAATAAACCGCAAATGATTTTAACCCATATACCGTAATGTAACGGAATTCTTTTGAGTGTCCCTGTTGTTGCATAAACCTTTTATTTTTAGCTCGCGTGATCCTTAGTTTTAACTTCGCTGAGAGTGGGATCACGTGACATGACTTTTCATTATTTTATTGTATCTGCTTGATGTAAAAACTCATTGAATTGTTAATTTTATTTTATTATTGTAATTTATTTTTGTGATGTGGCAACTTTATGTTTTATCGTTTTAATTTTTATAGAAAATGTAGATGTTCTAGAAGTTTCTCAGATGTAGTTGAAATGATGTTGTAATGTTATTGGAGATATGTTTTTTATTTGATTTGTTGTGTGGAAATAAATGTCTACATTTGTAAAACGGGATATCTTCAATTCTTCAAAACAGACGCAAACATCGGGTAGATGTTTTGGACCTGAGTATAAGTATTTTTAGTTGTTTTTAAAATAGAGTTTAACTTTATTTCTTCTGCAACATATTTATTTTGGCGTCCGCGATCAGGACCGTTTGTTTTGAATGAATGGAAGATCTGTTTTAATACGAATTGATAATGTCGTTGAAGTCTTTAAATACTAAAATGAAAAATGAAAAGGCAGCATTTACGGCAGTTGCTGAAAAGGTGGAAGTAGAAATCACAAATGAAGAATTTAATCTTATTAACTGTCAAATTTTGTTAAATCAATTAGATGATAAATTTAACAGGCTGTGTTTGACGGAAGATAAGATACTGGATTTACTTAATGAAAATGATTTTGAAATTGAATTTAATGCAGCTGAAGCCGATAGAGATTTATATTTGAGTTTAAAAGTAAAACTAAACTACAAAATGGAAGAACATCAGTCGAAAGTGGTCGAAAAAGTTTCATCTTTGCCATCGAATCCAGAGAATAATAGAAAATTCAAACTTCCTGAATTAGAAATGAGAAAATTTTCTCGAGATGCCAGAGAATTCTTTGGCTTTTGGAGCCAATTTTCTAAGATTCATGAGGATCCTAACTTAGCTGAAGAAGATAAATTTCAATACCTGGCTCAGTGTGTGACACCGAATTCCCGAGCAGCTCAATTGATAAGCAGTTTTCCCTTGACGGCTACTAATTATCCGAAAGCTGTGCAACAACTAAAAGATCGTTTCGGACGTGATGATTTATTGGTTCAAATATATGTTCGGGATCTATTGAATCTTGAAATGAAGAATGCTACTACTGGACGTACTGCTACAGATTTGGCTGTTCTATACGACAGAATAGAGAGTAAGTTGAGAGCATTGGAAAGTCTTGGGCGAACTAAAGAAAAGTTTGCTGATTTTCTCGGGCCTCTAGTGGAATCTTGCCTACCTGAAAGTATACTTAGAGCATGGGAGAGAAGCCGTGTTCCTGAAGATGGAGTGACAAGGAATTCTGAAAGAACTCTAGATAATCTTATGATTTTCCTTCGCCATGAAGTGGAGTGCGAAGAAATGATTAAATTAGCTCAAACTGGTTTTACTGGTAATGTTGTGAAACGCGTTTGTAATAAAAATGTTAGTAGTGACACTTTAGATATGTCAACTGCAGCTATGTTAGTAAGTACAAATGAGTTTTCTAATGGTAAGTTGTCTTTTACTTGTATTTTTTGTGATAAACCACATTCTAGTGCAAAATGTTTTAAAGCAGAGAAAATGAGTTTTAATGATAAAAAATTGATTGTACAAAAGAAAAAGGCTTGTTTCGCATGTTTAAGAATTGGTCATTTAAGAAATCAATGTAAAGCTAATATCAAATGTTTTATTTGTAATGGTAATCATTTAAAGTTAATGTGTTCAAAGAATATGAAAGAAAATGAGTGTAAACAAAAGGATTCAAAAGCTGAGGTTTCTCTTTCTAATAATAGTAATGATAATGTTTATTTGCAAAGTTTATGTATAAATATTTTTGTTAAAGGTAAAAGAAAGAAAATTCGAGCTCTTATAGATTCCGGCTCACAACATAGCTATGTGGCCGAAAGGGTTATTCGGGAGATGAGAGTAGACCCGATTAGGGAAGAGAGAATTATTCATTCTTTATTTGGGGGGAAAGAAACGGAACCATTATCTCATTCAGTTTTTTCTTTGCAAGTAGGTGATTTAGATAGAACTTTTAAACTTTGTCTTGAAGCCTTTTCGGAAGAAAAAATATGCGGTTTTGTACCCATTGTTAATGATCATAAAATTCTCCAGGAATTAAAACAGAGAAAAATAAAAATTATTGATAGCATATGTAAGGAAAATGAAATTGATTTGTTATTAGGTGCAGATGTTATCGGGAAGTTATTAACGAGGGAATTTGTACAGTTGTCTTCGGGACTCACTGCTGACAAAACTAGACTTGGGTGGGCTCTCATGGGTAAACAAATAAATAACGAATATGTTACAGATAATGTGTTATCAAGTCTGTCTTTGCATGCGCGAGATATTTCAGTAAAATATTTGTGGGAGTTAGAGGCTTTAGGTATTTCAGATCCTACTGAAAATATTAAAACAAAAAATCGAATGGCCGATGAAAAGATTGATTTTGAAAACAAATTATCAATACTTCCGGATCAAAGCTATTAAATAATAAGCCCAGTCAGATAAATGGGAAACTTTTCGCAAGTTGAAAATAGCGCCATCTAGCGGTTGGGAGTGCTGCAACGATTCGCGGATGGTGGATTTGTCGTGAATGAATGGCAACACAATGACGGGGTAAGTTAAGTTCTATGTTTTGATTTTCGATTTTGCATATTCAAATTTTTTATTTTTATTTTACTGTTTCTTTATTTAACATTGGTTAAATAAATCGTATATAAATCAATTTTTTCTCAAGTAAGATTAATTTAAATTAATTAAATGTTTTTATTTTCGTTTTGTAAATAGTTTGTATACGGAAGAAATGGCGATATGGAATTGGTTTTTCCCTTAGAATTCAAAACTTCTTTAAACAACTTTTATAATTACTAATTAATAAAACAAATATGAAATAAATTAAACTGGTTAAATGTAATAAATATTTCATAGAATGATTTCAAAATAAAACTGCGGAGCTGATGTAAACTGTCTCTGATACGCAGATTTATAAATGTAATTAATATTTATAAATATATTATTCACACAGTTGTTATATCAGAGCTCGACCATTGAAGGCCGAAAATAAAGTAATAGTTTTCTAACGATTCGGTACTTAAAAATTACGCTGTTTCCAGTAAATTGTTTAAACCAACAGAGTTCGGTGATATATAAGGTATAGCCAATATTTATGTGTAAAATATCATGATGTTCGCTATTTTCATATACTTGATATTTATTTTCTAAATACTGTGTATGATATTTTCAGTCAAATACGTGTAAATGAATTTTTCAACTGTTATTAATTGTGCCCTTTTTTAGAGCTAGAAATATATTTTCCTAGTTTGAAGTTGATAATTTAAATGTAAAACCAATAATTATACGAGATATTATTTACATGAAATAGCCACTGAAAGATAAACTGTTAAATTTAGATATACATTATTTAAATTTTCATTTGAAATAATCTTTTCTGGTTTGTTTTATTTTAGTTTAAACTGCAATATCTGAAAATATTTATAATCGTCAATACATTGTTTATTTTGAAAATATAGGATATTTTTGTGTTTATATATATATATATATATGGTAGATGTGCCAGTAATGGACCGCCTTCAACATTTTTGGTTTGTAAAAAAATAACCAATAAAAATTCAGCCTTTTTTATTTCATTAATATGCTTTCTTTAAATTCTAGTTTTAAATACCATCATAATATCATTTTGTGGGGTGTCCATTACTGGAATTTAGGGTGTTTTGATTTATTTCTGTTATTTACAATTAAATTTCGATTCACATTGGGAAATGTGACTATGAGCATGGTTAAATATTGTTGGTAGATTAATATAATATTAAAAAATGTGGAATATAACAATTATAACTATTAATTAAAAATAATTTTTAAAGAAATTTCGGTACTTTTCGGTTAGCCGGGCGCCAGTGATATATATACATGCATATATATATACACACAAACACATATATATACATATCTACATATACATATATATATACATACACATATATATATACATATATGTATGTATTATAGATGCTGCAGTGGTCTGCAAAATATACGCGCGAAAAAATCTTTCCAACTTTGGCTATACTCGCTAAGATCCAAAATCTGGTCCTAGAGAAGTGAGATTAAGATATGATTTTGCATATTCAATTTTTTTATTTTACTGTTTATTTATTTAACCTTGCTGGCTAAGATGCTTTACACTCACGCAGAAAAAAAAATTAATCGGTTAAAAAAAGGAAAAAAGTCGCCAAATTTAGGGGATTTTTTTTCCTTTAATGGCAACCTAGCCATTGTATTAAAATTAAGTTATTCGTTTGGCGCGGTCTTGAAAATCGCGCCAACCAAAAAGTCGCCAAACTTATGTTTATATGTTTGCGTGAGTGTAAAGCATCTGTTCCACATTGGTTAAATAACCTATATTATGTAAATCAATTTGTTTTTGAAGTTCTGTGTCTATATATTGTGAACAACTATTATATACTAATTATTAATATGCAAATATTTATTTTATCAATATTAACAGTTTATCATTAAGGCGATTTACATAAAAAAGACTTTTCTCTGCTCAACTATGTTAAAATTCCTGGGCACAGATGTTATATAAACCATGTTGGCGCAATTACAACAAAATGGCAATTTTTAGCCTCACATGGTCAACCCATTATTTTGTTTTTTTATTTTTATTCTATAAATTATTTTTACTATATTTATCAATAGAAAAGTATCAAAGTAACATATTTATTTACATCAAAATATCATTTATTTTTTTTTTATTATATTATTTTATTTTTATATTGAAATAAAAAATCACGTGCTATTATTGCATACTATTTGTAACTAATATTCCAAAACAAAGTTTTCGCCAAATTGGCGAGAAAAAAAAAATCAACATGGTGTGTCTGTGCCAATTCCTGACATGCTCATACTTTTCTCTCGTTTTTTAAACATTAAAGTATGAAACAGATCCCTATTTCTGTATTTTTTTTATGCTGATATGATTAAAATTTGGGTACTTTTATGTTATCACGGGTTCCAAAGATGAATCGCCAAGCGACCAAGATTTATCGCCAAATTATAAAGCATGTATGGCATTATAATAATATATGATATATATATAACATTTCTTGACGTATATGCCCAAGTTATAGTCATATATAATGCATATATGATGTATATATATGACATGTGTATATGATGTATATATGACACATAAGACGTTAATAATATGTGTGTAATGACGTATATGGCACATATAGGAATGTTTGGAATATATATATATATATTATATATATGCGCGTCTAGGATGCATATATAAGCTTTGCGATGATGTTGGCGAAATCATAACTGCAACCTTGGCAGGCATTTTTTTTTAGCTTTCGGAACATTTTCCTAATGGTTATTGTAGTTTGTTAAATTAGATTTTTTTTGACATGGTGTCAATGTTGAATTCTCTCCCCCCCCCCCAATCATCAGATTACCATTTTATAGCACTCAACTGCTGAGGTATCAGCATTTCTCGGACATGCCAGTTAATTCGGCCTTTATAGCATTATTTTTTTTTAGAGATTATATTACAAAAGGAAGTTTATGTTATCTTTCTGAATTTAATTATATATTATTCTAAATTTTTCTCAATTCATAAAATATAAATTTGTGTTTTGTCAAATTACATATATATTTTTTTTTACCTGCGAAATGTTTTCTTCATTACTAGATTTTATTAAATTTGTTAAGTACAGGTCGTATATGACATGTGTATACGATGTACATATGGCATATATAAGTAACAACACATGCATTATTAAGGGGCTGCTTCACTGAAACTCCCGATCATGAAATCTAATGTTAGTCTACGGGGGAAATTTAGAAGCGTGATTACCATTACCTAATATAATTATTAAAACAAAATTTTCACCATCAGAAAGTAGGCATCAGATGCCAACAGTTTACGTTTTAAAAATTCTCTCTTTTAAATCGTTAGTATTCCTAAGAAGATGATAAAATTTCATCAAGTAAATCTCCCCTATTCAACCTGTAAATATCCACAAATTGTATGCTCGTAATTTATATTAATTCAAATTTGAATTCTTATGTCTTCCTTAGATGTCAGCGATGGATAAAGCTTATTGGAATTCAGGAAAAGAGTAAGTCGGAAATCGGTTTGTATAATAATTACAGACTTTGTGGTGATCGCTCTATATCATCATGGCAATGACCTTTAATGACACCAGAAGCACACACTCTGCAAACAGCTATTTTACTCTAATATGTCAAGATGTAAATATTTTGCATCTGTGAGCTGTATTTTATTATTTCAATTAAATAAGTATCACAAAATAATATAATTTTGAAACATTCATTTTTATTTATTGCTTGTTTTTAAATGTTTAATAAATGTGGTTGTTCTTTTAAATGATCATCTTTATTGTCTATCCACCACATAACATTGTTATCCTTTTGCAGTTAAGTTAATTACTTTGATTAAATGTTAAGTAATAGGAGAAGTCAGTAATAAGAAATAAGGGGAAATCCCTATCTTACTTCTAATTTTGAAGTAATGTTCTTTAATCGCAAATCTTTAAGTAAAAAATTCAATATCATGAAAAGCAACTTCATTTGAGAATTCACTTCTGCTCTTGTAGTGATATTACTTTATTTTTTAATGTATGATATTTTTACCGATGGTATAAATGTACCTTACTAAATAACTATACTTTATTATTTAAAAGTTTTTTTAATATATTGTCTTGAAAAAAATATATATCGTAATATCTAAAGATCTGATAAGAATTCTTTGAAATAGTCAAGCAATGTGGTGATTTTTTTCTTATGTATTATATTTATTCTAGAACCATTTTAATTTATGTAATGTTGTGTATACCTAAACTATGGTAAGCTGATTAAAAATAAGATCTATCATTGATGTAAATCAATGTTGAAATTTTATTCTTGAAAAATTTAAACGACCTTCACGTTATTTAGATTAAATAAGCCAAAATTTTTGCTCTACTATGCTTGATATATTAATACTACTGTTGTTTATTCTATAATATCTTTCAATTTTTATCTATGTTTGTTTCACAGCGTTTGAAAGCACAAAATACAGATAATAAAGGCTGGAAGTCTACATATGTTTATAAATGATCAATCAAAAAAAAAATTATATGTTTTCTCTTGAACAGAAACTTGAAAATTCTTTTAATAATATAAATAGATAAGATTTTTTTTTTCTTTTTCTGCTGATTGTAAATTTATTAAAACATCTTATTAAAGTACCTGAAAATACCATGTTCACTATAATATTTTACACAATGACACATATTAATGCTTCTACTTAATAGTAATAATTAAGTAAAGTACTAAATAAAAATTAAAGAATACAAATAACTGCTATTTTTATGTTAGATGGGTGCCAATGATTACATCTCTATATAATTGACATCCGGCTAACATAAAAAACACCAACTATATTTAGAAAGATTCTTTCCTCCAAATGAATAATACTAAAAAGTACAAAATGATTGAAAATTTTTTCAGGTGTACAAAATACTTTACATCTAGATATGAGCTGACAAAAAAAAATATATATATTTGTGTTATTTGAGTTATAACAAGAGAAAAGATACAAAACAATCTGAAATAAAAAGTACTTTTTAATGTATATTTGTAAAGTAAAATTGGGGAAATTGTTTTTGAAGTTAAAGATTATCTGATTTCTATACAATTGTATACAGTATTTTTTTTTCTAAATATTGTCTTAGTTTACTTTTAAATGATCTGTATGTTACTAAATTACTTCTGCCAACTCAAAGAATAACATTGTTCCAGAATTTGTCTTCATTAAGACAGCCTGATTTATTATAATAATATATTTATATATATATATTAGTACACATTATTTTAGCAAGATTTTTACAAGAATACCTGAAGTATGAAGACAGATTATTTTTAAAACCTCCTACAAATCTAAGTTGCATATCAATATCTTAACTTAGGAAGAAAAAAATCTGATTTTAATTTTTGAAAAGTATTTTTTTTTCTCCCTTTTTTTCACACTTTGATCTGAAACAACCCTTGAACATCCTTGAAAAGGGCTTGAATTTTATTTGATGTATTTGTATTTTGAGAAACAACTAACTTATATAACATAAAAAATATGTAGAATTTTACCTTTTTAAAAACACTCCATACAAAACGAAATGCATTAAATTTAATATTATTATTATTTTTGGTTATGGGTACTGTGAAGGTCAGTGTTAAAACAAAAATTCTCCTCCAAAAGGGGAGGGGGGGGGGGTGAACATTGCACTTCTACAACAAATATAAACATAAAATCGTTCTCAAGTGTATGAACCATGAACTTTGTCGTTTTATCTGTGTTTTTAGAGACAACTTACTTATGATATAACTTTAAACATAAAAAATTATATTTATAAGCATAAAACCACAAATCCTCCACTGTGTGTATCCCAAGCCTTCTGCTGAATTCATCACTGCTAAAACGAGAGAATAGTTAGTATTAAACAATGTTTTTGAATTATGTCTATTCAGTTTCATGTTGATAATTTTTCCAATTCATTTCAATTAAGAAAACCATTTAAAGATAAAGCTAAATTGTTTCACCAGATTTGTTTTACATTTACATGACAATTTACATTTTTCACAAAAGAAAAATGTGCTTTTAAGGGTGTGGGAACATTATAGCAGGCGAAATGGTTTGTTTTGGACAATTTTGCTTTTGGTTTTATCTTGACTGAATATATTAAGGATACGTATACACGCAGATTACAAATAAACAAGAAGTATGCTATGTATATTATGAATATAAAAAAGTGTACTTGTAACAAATAAATAAAATTTAAAGATGACAATACGTTAAATTGGACCAAACTGTAATACAAAACATACCAAAGTAATCTATTTTATGATCTTAACATACTTGAATTATTCTTATTACCCATTTATCTGTAATTCTGATTGTGTGAATAGGCATGCAAAAAAGATTCTTAATAATATAATAATATTTAAGTTAGATAAAAGGAAACACAAATAGTGTCCAAGAGGTGAGTATTTTCATCTGTCATTGTTCTTACTCCTTATAAGGAAAAAGTCTTTATGATACGGGTTTTTTTTCTGATTAAAAAAAAATATATATTTCCATAAAGAAAAGAAAGTTACTATTTTACAGAGGTATTTTTACCTTTTTCAAGATTCCCGAATGAATAATTCAGAAATGTTTCTTTTTTAAAAAGGAATGTTTTCTGTCTATTCTTTCAAAACTTTTTTGTGTGAATTGAAAGTTATACAGATTTATAGGAATTGATTCTATTATTAAAGATGAGTTTACTTATTGATTTGGGGAGCTTTTGTTTATACATAAGGATAGATTTCATTAATCTACAGGAATTTATTCTGTATTTAAAGATAAGTTTCTGAGTCAAAAAGGAAAAGTTTCTTGATAGAAAGAAACGACTTTCTATTTTTCCAGATTTTATTCCTTGTAGGTACGGAAAAGTTTTCTTATCGATAAGGGTAACTGTAATTCCATTTCCAACAGGAAACTTTTTCATTTTTTTTTAAGTGCACAATCTTTGTCATTGTACCTGTGTTTTGAAATACAGCTTACTTATAATGTCTTATAATAACAATTTTAACATAATATAAAAATAAAAGCATAAAATTGCAAATCATCTGGTGTATGTGTACCCTGCCCCAACCGCTGAATTCATCTCTGATATAGTATATAATTCACATACTAAAGGCAATGATTCGATTAAATTTAACATATGCCACAGAGAAATCTATACAAATGTTGATAGTTAACTATCAGCTAATTAGTCATTAAATACATATATTGGGTTATTCAGAAAGTTCCTTCTGCTTAAGAATTTGTACCAGAAAATTCTGCCTGTCAATTATTAGACATTAGCTATCTGATTTAATGTCTAATAATAGAAATTTCCGGTACGAACCAACTTTCCGAGCAACCCAATAGTTACATTAAAAGTTTGAAGTCTTATTATTTTTTAAAGTAGCATTTTAGCTGCAGTTTACTAAATTATTAAAATCATAAGTTTTCTTTTTCTTTTCTAAAGTATCTGTGGATATTTGAACCAAAAAGTGCAAGAATTTTTTTTTTACAAAATTTCATGATGATCTGTTTTTACATAAAATATTTATTTAATGAAAATTCGTAGTTTTTTAAGAGAGAAGGGTCTATTATATTGATTTCTTTAAATAAGCTTTTTACTTACAAGGGAACCTCTTTTGGTGCAGCTCGCACCTAGCATTGAGACAGGGTGGCATTTTAAAGCCCTATATTACGAAGTTTGAGAATTGTTGAAAATTTTGTGTTAAAATCATTTTTTTTATTTTACAGCAGCATAACTTTCAGAAAATGCAATTTTCGAGACCATTTATTGGACTATTAACAGAGAAGTTTTTTAAATACTTTAAAATACAAATTAGTTAATAGTAAGAATAAAATATTGAAAGAAGTTTAAAAAACTCTTTAAAAACCTACGAATTTCATTTTGAAAAATTTCAACATTATAATTGCATTTTTGGTGGCGTGACATTGACTGTAGACTTTTTTCAGACAACCCTGGACGAATGTCATACTTTTCTGCTGTGTCAGTAGTGGTTTGGATTCATAGCACCCTATTTGGCGACTTGACTCGCTTTTGGCATGAAATTATCAATTAAAAATCCAATAATGAAAAAATAATATAGTATAAAAAAATTAAAAATATGACTTTAACAGAGAAATTTTGTCAGTTCTCTAACTTTTATGTATAGGGCTACGAAATGTACCATGTATGGATGCTAGGTGCGAGCTGCAGCAAAAGTGGTTCCTTTGTAAATATAATTTTTAGCAACTAGAACTAGATCAATGTATTAAAAACAAGAACAAAAAATTATGTGTGATTATGAAACACTTTCCAACACAGCCAGAAAATTGTAATGAAACTTCACCGTTAAATAAGGTGAAGGGAGATATGTAAGTAAACATTATAGAAAACATATAACATATTGAAAAATACAGTTGTCAAAATTACATTCCAGTGTCAAAAAAGTAGTCGAATTATTTTGTGCAGCCCTGTATATGATCAATAGATGGGGATATATAGCATGATAAAATTTAGTTCAGTTACAATATTCACATTTAGCAATTTTCACTAACCAATGAAAATGCACTCAAAATCTTTTTCACAGCCCTGCATATTATCTGAAGCTTTTGTACACACCAATAATTAAGCTAAAAGGCAACTTAAAATTCACTCGCAGCAATTACCAACCCTAAACGACAATGTATATTTTTTCTTTGTGTAGCTCTGTATATGAATTTATTTATATACTACAAACTTTTATTAGTCTACTAAACATAGTTCAGCAGGAAAATGGTTAACACAATTAAAAACTACCCTTAAGTAATTCACTCCCATAATCTGTAATACTTACGGATTCCCTTGTGTAGCCGTGTATATGAACAACTGAGTTTATAAACACACGTACTATGAAAAAATTTAGTTAAACTTAAAACGCAAACCAAAGTTGAAACCCACATATCACACATTGACTCTAAATAACACACCTGTACTGTAACTGATATCTTTGTGTCTCCCTGTAAATAAACGCAATTCACACCACTTTGATGAGAGAAATTAATAAGTGCACCTCAGTAATGCATATAATTTTCATTATGTTTGAAATAGTGAAATATCACTATATTAACCTACAAACGATTTTCCCCCATAGAACAATGTGTAACAGAATTCTTTTGTTTGACCCTGTAAATGAATAATTAATGTTTTGCATACCATATTCTACAAAACGCCTGTTTTGATGTGCTTCATAATTATATATCAATTTCATCATGTTTTAAATGACGTAGCATCATCAAAATGCACTTGAAATCATTATTTCCCATTGACTGTAATGTAACGTAATATTTTTGACTGTCCCTGTAAAAAAACTATAAGCTGAAATAGGGAACATGCTATAGTAAACGACAAAAATTTCAGGGCAATTCGAGTATATTTATGAGAGTTAGAGCATGGACAGGCAAACCGAAGTCATAAACCCTTTTCAACTTGGTTGGACAGTGTTAAAAAATGATATGCTGAATACAAAATTGTGAGATGTTATGGGGAATTTAACCTGCACTTCCTTTAAATGCTTGCTAATTACTGGGGCCTTTTACATTAAAGCTAAAACTATAATGAAAATAAAAATAAAATTGGAATCTTAAATATTTCTTTGTATATATTTTTAACAAAAAACTAATAATTTATCAAAAATATTTCATGATGTTAAATTTTATTTATTCTTTTCGTTTTATATTTTATTTATTTTATGAAAAAATTTCTGATAAATTGTAAAATTTTTAATTGCATAGTTCTTAAAAATCCAATAAAATATAAAAATGTTCAGTTTTTTTTTCTATTCTAGTTATCCTGTATGCATAAAATCTTTTAATAATCTTCATTCTTATTGAGTAAATATTTCAATGACTAGATTTTAAATTATTATTAAATTGCTAAAAAATCTCAAAAACATTTAACATCATGAAATATTGTTATAAAATATTCTTGTTAAACTATCAGTTTTTTGTTAAAATGTGTACAAAAAAAATATTTAAAATTCCAATTTTATTTTTATTTTCATTATAATTTTAGCTTTAATGTAAAATATCCCAATAATTAGCAAGCTTTTAAAGGAAGTGCAAAAACAAAAAATCGATACAAACGATAAAAATCGTATAAAATATCGATATAAATAAATCGTATCGTTTCTCTGCGACGCACTTCTGTTTCGTCCTCCTTCCGCAGCAGAGGAATGGCGCTAGTGTCCCCGCTAACAAATTTAACACTATCTGACTGGGCTTATTATTTAATGGCTTTGTTCCGGATGGTAGGTATGAATTAGAGTTACCTTGGAAACACGAAACTAATCAATTGCCAGATAACAAAATTATATCCTTGATGCGTCATGAGAAAATGATTAAACGTGCTAAAGAAAGTGGGTTTCTAGGTAGTTATCAAAAGGTGTTTCAAGAATGGGAGGAATTAAACATTATTGAAAGGGTGCCAGAAAAAGAATTAGATAATAAATGTCATTACTTGCCGCATAGACCAGTTATAAAGATGGATAGTGAAACTACAAAAGTAAGACCCGTATTTGATGCTTCTGCTAACGAAAAGGGAAAGCCATCCTTAAACCAGTGTTTATTTAAAGGTCCTAATTTAGTAGAATTCATACCAGACATCGTAGACAGGTTCAGAATGTTCCCTATTGGTTTGAGTGCCGATATCGAAAAAGCATTCCTTCAGCTGAGTATTGTTCCGAAAAATAGAGATTATTTGCGTTTCTTTTACCCATGCGATGAGGAAATACAAATTTATAGGCATTGTCGTGTTGTTTTCGGGGTATCCTGTTCTCCTTATTTACTGAATGCTTCCATCATTCATCTTTTAAACAATTCCTCACCTGATTTCAAGAAAGTGACTCATAAGTTAAAAAATTCTTTTTATGTTGATAATTGTATAACTGGTGTAAATAATGTAAAAGAAGAAGAGAATTTTATTGAACAGGCTAAAATTATTATGTCCAAAGGCTGTTTTAACTTACGTAGTTGGGAAAGCAATGTTGCTTGTAAATTTACATCTAAGCATTCCGGGGATACATCTTTATTAGGAATGTTATGGAACTTAGATAATGATACGCTAAAATGTAAGATTAATGCAAATATGTTAACATGTGATGTTAAAGTAACTAAGAGATTGATTCTATCTATTGTGCAATCGATATTTGATCCAGTTGGTATACTTGCCCCAACTACACTGCTACCAAAGTTAATTTTGCAGCAAACATGGAAACAAAGTATTCATTGGAATGATATGTTGCCTGAGGACATTGTAAATAAATTTTGTTTATGGTTAAATGATGTGCATTTGTTAAAAGATGTGACAATACCACGTTATGTAGGCTCAAATGCAACATTCGACTTGCATGTTTTTGTCGATGCTTGTAAGAATGCTTATGCTGCATGTGTTTTTGCTCGAACTCGTAATTCATCGGGAATTATGTTGACTCTTTTAAGAGCGAAAAGTCGTGTAGCACCTTTGAAAATCTTGAGCATCCCAAGATTGGAGTTAATGTCGTGTTGCATAGGAGCCAGGTTAGCCTTTTCCATCTGTAATGCAATTAATGCTTTTGATATGAAAATTACATTTTGGAGTGATTCTACAGTTGCATTGTGGTGGATAAAAAACCACGGGGAATGGTCTAATTTTGTTGCTAACCGGGTTAAAGAAATCAGGCATCTGACACAATCTGAATCATGGAGACATGTGCCTGGTCACATAAATCCAGCGGATATACTATCTCGAGGTTGTTCACCTAGTCGAATGCTAGATTCTGAGTGGTTTAATGGACCTTTATGGCTCAAGCAAAATCCAGAATCGTGGCCTGTTAATGAAATTTTTGGGGAACCTAATGAAGTTAATGATGAACATAAAAAAGTTCAGTTAATAAATATTAATGTGTCAGAGTTTTCTGATCCTTTTGATGTTGGAAGATTTTCGAATTATGATAAATTAATTCGGGTTTTCGGTTGGGTTTTACGTTTTATTAACAACTGTAGGAGCACTCCTAATTTGTGTAAAAATCTTTCTGTTCATGAAATTGTAAGTTCTGAGAAGAGTTTAATTAGATTTATTCAGAATTCTTATTTATCTGATTTAAAGACTGTTAACTGTCTAGATGTATTTACTGATAATGAAAACATCATTAGAGTGAAGACAAGAATTACTGAACGAAAAGACAGTTCTGATTTTTTAAGACCTATTTGGTTACCTGGTAAATGTATATTTACTGAATTATTAATTGAATCAGTGCATAGAAAAAATTGTCATGCAGGACTTCATATGATGCAGTCATTATTGAGAGAAAGGTTTTGGATAACTAAACAACGTAAGACTGTACGTAAAGTGTTGAATAGATGCGTGAAATGTAAAAGGTATAAGTCAAAGCCAATGTCATGTGATTCCGTGTCTCTGCCAGCTGATCGCGTAGAAAATTGTTCTGTTTTCACGGTTGTAGGGACTGATTTGGCGGGACCTCTATTTCTAAAAAATGGTGGAAAGGTTTGGATTGCTTTGTTCACTTGTGCGGTGTACAGGGCTGTCCATATGGAACTTGTATCTTCCTTATCGGCGGAATCTTTTCTTTTAGCTCTAAGGCGGTTCATAGCTAGGAGAGGTAGGCCCGAAATAATTTATTCGGACAATGGGGGTAATTTTAGAGGTGCTTTTAATGAGCTTTCAAAATTAGACTGGAAAGTGATACTTAAGGAGACGAATACAAAAAGGATATTCTGGAAATTTAACCCTCCTACTGCCTCTTGGTGGGGAGGCTGGTGGGAAAGATTAGTACGCGTCATAAAGGAGCTTCTTAGACGCACATTGGGAAAATCTGTGTTATCATACGAAGAACTTGAAACTATAATGTGACTATTTGTGATTGTGAGTCAGTCGTTAATTCTCGACCTTTAACATATGTATCGGAAGATTCTCAAGATTTAATTCCCTTAACCCCTTCAATGTTTCTAAAAGAGGATTGTTGTTCTGACGTAACAGATATAGATGAAGTTGATTCACAACATTTTCAAAAAAGAATCAGATACCGTGCAAAGCTTTTGAGGGATTTAAGAAGTCGTTTCAGAAAAGAATATTTAGGACAGTTAGTAATGAAGCAAACTCAAGGTAAAGTTTCCCGAGAACCTGAAATTGGAGAAGTTGTATTGATAGGGGATGCTTTCAAAAAGAGACTATATTGGCCTTTGGCGAGAGTTATCGAAAAAATTCACGGTCGTGATGGAAAGGTCCGAACAGTTAGACTTAAAACGGCTTCAGGAATTTTCATAAGACCTATTCAACGTATTTATCCGTTGGAGATTACTACTAAAGAGATTAATTCGCCTGGAGGTATGTTGAGATCAAATGACCCTGTAAATGAGACCGAATGTGATGAACAGTCATCATGTCCTGAGAAGATCCTTGAGAATAAATTTACTTCATCTGGTCGGCTAATTAAGATTCCTAAGCGACTTGATCTTTTTAATCAGGGAATTTATGTTTTTGAGTCGTTTGCCACTGACTCAAAAAGGGGGGAGGATGTTGCATAAACCTTTTAATTTTAGCTCGCGTGATCCTTAGTTTTAACTTCGCTGAGAGTGGGATTACGTGACATGGCTTTTCATTATTTTATTGTATCTGCTTGATGTAAAAACTCATTGAATTGTTAATTTTATTTTATTATTGTAATTTATTTTTGTGATGTGGCAACTTTATGTTTTATCGTTTTAATTTTTATAGAAAATGTAGATGTTCTAGAAGTTTCTCAGATGTAGTTGAAATGATGTTGTAATGTTATTGGAGATATGTTTTTTATTTGATTTGTTGTGTGGAAATAAATGTCTACCTTTGTAAAACGGGATATCTTCAATTCTTCAAAACAGACGCAAACATCGGGTAGATGTTTTGGACCTGAGTATAAGTATTTTTAGTTGTTTTTAAAATAGAGTTAAAGTTTAACTTTATTTCTTCTGCAACATATTTATTTTGGCGTCCGCGATCAGGACCGTTTGTTTTGAACATACTGTAGATAATGACAATAACATATAAAAATTGCAGAGCAATCCGAGCATATTTACGGGAGTTAGAGCACGACCAGACGGCCATGCGGCAGACAAACCGAAGTCATAAACACTTTTCAACTAGGTTGGAAAGTGTTAAAAAGGATGCAGTTCACTTGAAAAAAAAATGTATAGTGGAGATCCTTCTCACTATATATTTGGAGATTTCCATATTCTTTAAAAAATGGCTGAAGTAAAATTACTGCAGCAGAGATTCCAGGTAAAGTCTCATGAAAAACAAACAAACCAACAAACAAACCAACAAACAAACAAACAAAAAAACGAACTTTGACATTAAATGCACGGACTTTGTCCTTAGATAAACGGGGTTTTGTCCTTAATAACCTGACATTTACTGGATTTGATCATTTAGCGGGAAAAAAGTGGTATTTCCCATAAAATTATTTCAGCAATACCCGGGTAAGTAACCGTGAAGTTACAAATTATTTTTACAGTGTATCTTGCGCTCTCATTTTTCACTTCATTCTACTAAATCTATCTTTGAAAATATATATTCGATCCATAATGAGAAATTAAAATTATATAAACATTATGAAATATATAATGCGTTAAAACGTAAAATAATCCTCCATTAATCATAAATTTTAGTAAAAAATTTTCAGTTATCTTATAATTGAAAATTTGTGAACATTTGTGTGCGATTTGAAATATGCAGAAAACTGCAGTAATATATAACTAACATGACTAAAATTTATATTAATTCCAGCAGTTGCTTCGCTATATTTTGTTGCATCGTTTTTTTTTTTTTTTTTACTTTGTTAATAATGTCAAGTATGTTAATTATTAAATATTTTGTGAATTGTATTTTGTAAATTGATATTTATTATTTTTTAGATTTTTAGAATTCCGTACCTTAAAAGAATAAAAAACGGAACCTTTATAGTATTGATTTATTGTTCACCTGTCTGACAAAATCTCTTTTTTTCAGGAATGGCTGAAGGTATAAAGTTGAAATTAATGCAAAATAATAAGTTCTACGATATCGTTGTTTTGTAAAAATTCCAAGGTTCAACCGAGAGTTTAAAACAACGTTTTAAGGCCGGGTTGGAGGAATTTAACTCGTAATAAATCGACATAGAGTTACAAATGATTTTTGGATTTTGTCCTTTACGCGTGCTAGATTCTCTCTCTCTCTCTTTTTTTTTTTTTTTTTTTTTTTTTTGTTTGTACCAAATTTTAAGATTCTGGGGATAGCCTAAAGGGAAGTGCCCTATCGGTTTTGAGAATGAGTTTGTATGGTGTCAGACTGTCTGTCAAGACCTTCCTTTTTCCGGAACGGCTGAAGGTATCAAGTTTTAATTATTGTAACGCAATAAGGTGGTCTGCGGTCCTATTGTTTTGTAAACATTTCGAGATTTGGAATATAAATGCAATAAAATGTTACGACCTTAAAACAATGTTTTTTTTTTTCATACAAACTCACTCTCCAAATCTACAGAGTACGTCCCGTTGACCTAGAATCTTGAAATTTGACACGAAAGAAGGTTCTATAGATCATGTGAAAGAAAAAAATCCGAAAATCATTAATTTATAATTCCTTATTAATTTATTAAGTGGCAAACTCGTCTGTCCGTCTAACTGTCAATACCGTTTTTTTAGGAATGGTTGAAGGTATCAAGTTGAAATTAATATAAAATAATAATGTCTATCACCCCATTGTTTTGTAAAATTTTCGAATTTCTAACTCAATGCAAGAAAAAGTTACGGTTTTAAAACAACATGTTTCAATTCAATATTTGAATTTTCCATAATCGAGACTACGCCAAATTAACATATTGTAGACGATTTTTTTTTAACTCTCTTCAATAGGCATGCAGCCATTAATAAGCGAAAGTACTACTACGAGCAATAAAGTTATAGACAATGCTTTTTCTAACTTTGAAATACAATTCAGTGTGATCCATTCTTTCTTCAGTCATTACAAACAAGTCTTATTAAGATTTAATAGATAATTAAATAAATTATAGCTTTAAGATACAACAATTACAAGAAACAACAAGGTATACTTAGGCATTTCTTCTTTTTGTATATTCGTAAAGAAACTAAGATACTTACTAAGCTTTACTGTAATATGACGTACGGAACCCTCAAGGTGTGAGTCCTACTCGCACGTGTCCTGTTTCTTTTCTTTTTTTAGAAATAATCCATAACAAATATTTGGAAAATGTTATTTTGCAATAACGTGATTGTATAATCTTACATCCAATTAGAATGCCGTGTTTTATATATTATGTAATTTGCTAAATATATTTTGTTATAAAAGTACTATGTATTGTTTTACAAATTACTGTTACGTGTAATCACAATTAACAACTGCCATTATGTACTACGTAATCTGAAACCTTTATCAACTTGTATCATCCAGTATTTCAAATCGTATTAAGTAATTAATAACTATCATTATATAACTTGAAAAGCAAAAAAATATATATCATTTTCCAGCTGATAAAATTGTATTAGTATTAATAAAATTAAATGCAATGAACTATTTCTATAAACTTATATAAATGTTTGAATTTTTTTTGGCATTTATGTATTTGTGCAGGGCCTGATTTTTGCAAAGACTTGTAAGGCCTGAGCCTTGGACCGTGGAATTTCGTGTTAAACCAAACCAACTTAATTATTTTAAAATATGCAGTTATCAAATGACAATAAATCATTAATCTGCAAACTGGATGGAATATAATTATTATTTATAATGCTAAATAATGATTTAAATTAATTCTCTAGGTACAAATTTTGGCAAGTTGCAACTAAACAGTTTCAAATGCATACTGTAATATCAAGTGTTCAATGAAAGAAAAGAGGAACTTCAAAATCCGTGATGTACCTTGGAGCCCCAAACTGTGTATTTATAGCATATGCATTTATAGGTATTTATATCATTTAGTCTTAGTATCTTAAGAATTTCCAACATGTAATCTTAAAATAATGACAAGTAATTTGAATTTTATAACTTCCAATAATTGGCGTGAAAAATGCTTTTTGTAATCATTATTCCATGACTGGTAACCACTTAAATATACGTCCAGACAGTACGTCAAAATAAATCCGAACGATGGCTATAACTTTAGCTGTAATTAACGGAGGTTCTACTTAAAATTCCTGTGATTTTTACGATTTGTTTTCGGCTAGAAAGAAAATAAATATCGCCTTCAGACATTTTACATTTTATTTATTGACATTTCACCTATATATTTAATATTTTGAGTGTAAAAAAAGTGAATACTGCGCTTTGTGTGATGGGGAGTATCTGCAGATGCGCGCGGTGAACTTCCAATCGGGCGACTGTTGTCTTCCGGTCACAAGGATCTGAATTAAATTTGGTTGCTAAATTATGAAATTAGCCAATTTATGAATGTGTGTCAAGATTTAGTTAAAAAAATTGATGTTTGACAAAATGGCAGTCATTTGAATAAAACATATATATATATATATATATATATATATAAATGTTTGCCCTTTTTTTTACTTTTTCCGAGCTCGAAAACATAGTTAATCAATAAAAATTACACTTTTCGGTGGTGTAGGATCCAACAAAAACAATTACCTTTCATTTTAAAAAAATGAAGGAAATCGGTCGAATGGTTCTGTAGAAAAATGGTCGCTCAGTTTGAAAAATATAGTTTCGAGACGGGTTTGACATGATTTCAAGACGCATTTTCTGCTTGTTTTCGAGATGGGATTTTTCAACATGTTTTCGAGACGGAATAAACGTAGAGCTGCACGTAGAATGCCGTTTTCTGGTAGATGTAGAGTTACGTTCAACGAGCATAAAAGATTATACGGTATATCACGAATCCGCTTTAAGACAACAACCTACACACATAAAATATGAAAAAAAATCGCCTTAAAGAGGTAGAATCTCCTCTTAATGAAAAAAAAATAATAAAAGTATCGTTTTGATGTGTATGTTATACAGCTGTATGCAATTTATTTCTGTTAAAAGTTCAATAGCAACATCTTTTTATTTTATGGCATATTTTTAAGTTTATCATACAAAAAATGTAGAGATTGAAAAATACATCAATTTTAAATGATAACTTAATGAAATATAAATTATTCAAAAATGAACCAATCAGTTAAAAAAAATGTTTATCATTTACGCATAACTCGAACAATAATTTATGTATTTCATTACTTTTGTTTTTATATGATACATTATAAAAGTTCAAACATTATGTGCATACATATTTTGTATAAATATGTTTTTGTAATACTAATTATTAATTAATAATGGAATTCTTACTAGTTCATAAAAAGAAACACATATATAATATATTTATCGTCTCGATTAAATCCTTATGGTCGAAAACTTGTAATACATAAATTGTCTTTTTCTCCTGACTTTAGTTGTCAATTTATTTTTAAATATGTGAAATCAGCAACTTTAAGATGCCATGCTTAAGTATAAAGCTAAAAATCACTTTTCTGCTATTTCATACGCACCAAATATAGGAAGTAAACGATATATTTATGGAGTAATCTTATTCTCGTTAACAAAGTACTGCAAAATCATTATTTGAATACATTTAGCCGCAAAATAAGGAAATTTTCAAAATGGGTTTATCATTATTGACACAGTTCTCAAACACTCTTTAGCTCCTATTTCGAATAGAGCAATGTCAGTTTCTAATTAATGTTAAATGTGGCATGACAAATCAAATCGAATAAAGAAATATTGAGATTTTGAAAGTGCGGTATAAGAAAAAGAGAGGAGAAAGTCCAAATACCGCCTAGTAGGTCTTCTGAGAGCTAAGCTTAGCGGCAGAGTTTGTACTTTTAATTGAGGGAAGAAAGGCACGAGCAATACGTGTTGATGAAGACTGTGTCATTTACCAACAGTAAGAGCAAAAGTAGGGACATGACGAAATCTTTGATATCAAAAGTTTTTCAGGTATGTGGTTCTCTTTTTTATAAAAAATACTCATCGTATATTGACCTGAATTGACGATTAAATTGTTTTCTAGACATATTTAGCTTCCAAATGCTGCACGCAAGTTATTAGTATTTTACTATGTAAATGAGTAATAACGGTTTTAACTTAAACTTAGCAGTGGTCCAAATATCAGCCACCCAGAATAATCTAAATAACGGCTAGCCGTAAGTGGGCCTCTCGGAATTAGCTCCGCGTGAAGGGCAGAAAAATAAATTATTTTATGAAATTACGGATCCTGTATTGCTTTGTTGCGTCATTTGCGACACAGATTACAGAATTACCTCAGAGAAAAGCATTGATGGACACTCCAAAATCGTCCGCAATAAATGGGAATAGAAAGAAGCAAAATGACGGAGGAAAAACTAAGAAAATACAGGTGAAAGGGGCAGAAGTTGGATTTAAAAAAGGTAAAAAAGGAAGATATTTTACAGAAGAAGGTGTTTCCATTTGTGTCTTTTGCGATAGTGCTTTCTTTGCAGACAAGAAGAGGGAACTCGTGGTTCAATGCGATATGTGGGCCCGTAGCGACTGTACCGACGCAGTGAGTGAATAATACATTTGCAATTTTTGTAGATAAAAGAAAGCAGCAACTTTTTTATCTTTAAGACGTTAAAAAACAAAACTAGGAACAGAATAGTAAAAAGGCTGTCCGAGATTTTTACAAATTTGACAAAAATGCTTCTTTATTAAAAGTTCCATGTTCTTTCTGTACATATTAAAAGTACATATCACTAAAATTTATTACAACGATTTTCTTCCCTCTTAATTAGCGAAATTATCTCTATTTGTGTGATTATTTTGGAATAAACTGAGGTAGTCAGTATTTAGACCCCCATTTTCTAAACTCAAAACTTGCAGACTTTCGGAATTTTTGTTTCTATACACAGAAAACATTTTTCAAACTTAATTCGTTTCCTTAAACGGATGTTAAACATATTAAGGTATCTACTATAATTTTTTTCTCCACTAATTTTCAAAATTGTATGAACCAGATTGAAAATAAAAGTGGTAGCCGGTATTTGGACTTTCTTCTCTATGTAAACGGCCGATCAAGAAAATTTCGCCATAACAGAATTGTAGAAAACTATAATCGAGTAATTTTATTGCAAACAGCTTTATTCTGCTAGTTTTAAAATTGGAATTAAGACAATCGTTCGGGTGGGGGGGGGGACTCGTTTTATGACGCTATGTACCAGTCATTTGCAGCTGACGTCGTATTTTCGGAAATAACTTTCCTTGGCTGTGACCTTTAGTAGTGGACCTCTTTTAGTGGTGGTGAAACAGGGTAACTTTCATTTCTGGGCATGGGGCTTTTGGGAATTTTGCCTGTCGTATATCTCGTTCAGACTTGGAGAAATTTAACCTTCTGATGTATGAATTATTTTTAAATGAATGTAAAAAGTACTTTGCATGTAAAATTAAAAATGGATTATTAAAATAATACATTTATTACAAAACTACAAAATGAACACCATTATAGAATATTCCAGCAATACAAAAATATTATTATTAGTTATTAAATAGATCTTTGTGATAATTTAACTAATAAAGGACATGTTACACAAATGATAGAATTGTTACAAATTGAATTGACATTTGACTACATTGACACAAATGTTAGAATAGGATTTATACATATCAGCAGTAAAATTTTAATTTCGGTGCCATTTGTGAAAACAATGTTTCGGAAAAATCACGTTTGTCTCAAGATTTGAGATAGCGTGCCCGCTGAAATGTTAAGAAAATTAAATTGAATTCAATAAAAATCATCGACTTCTGCGACAACGAAAAAGTCCAAACTTATAAAACAAACTTCTTTATTTAAATCACTAATTTTGTAAATTAGCTCTGAATGCTTGAACAATAGACATAACAAACAATTAAAAGGGAGATCAGTTTTACACGAAATTGCGTATAGATTGTTTAGAGATAGAAGATATTATTCAGAGGAAAATTTATTGTCTTAAAATATTTGTATTTGAACATTTAAGAAAACACGACTTAAAACATTATAATATTAAATACCACGAAGTATAACATTAGTACCAGGTTTTAAATTTAGATGAGCATTCTTAGTTTTGCCTGATTTGAACCAGAAATTTAATACTATTAAATGTAGCTTCTTTCTGTGAAATGTCTATATGAATTTACTTAATAAGTTTAAATTATTATTTTTTTTTTCTGGTTCGAAACATAAAATCTTGAAAATAAAAAATTTTGGGGTCAATAAGACCCAAATGGTACCAGGAGGGTTAAACGCCTCATACATTGAAGAGCCAAAACATTATGACTTTCTCCACATTTTGCAATGAACTTGTCTGGATGATGTGGAGAGCGCGTGATCAGGTGGGAATGGTATTTAACTGTTGCTGGGGAGTCTGAGGAATCATTCTTGCGCTTATATCTGCGTGTGATGGCAAAAGCTTCTGATCCAAACGACTTTAATGGAGGGCAGATTGTAATGGCCCGACGCCCCCGAACGTGTATCTCCGAAACTACTCGACTCGTGTGTTTTTCGCGACATGCCGTTGTTAGTACTTATGCAAAGGGATGAATGACGATCAAAACAGGGATAACCAGGGATGACCACCTCAGGAACTGACGATCAAAACAACTGCAGACGCCATGGCGTTGGACATCTACGTGTTATCAAGGAAAGAGAACGTCGGAGATTACCCCGCTTGAAGAAAAATCGGCGCCAAACAGTAGTTCAGCTGACAGCCCAATACAACGCAGGTCCAAGCAGAATCTTTTCGGAGCAATTTTTCTTCGGGCACTGTTGGATATAGGACCACTCAACAAACGTCCCACTCATATGCCTCTGTTGACCAAGCGTCAATGCCAACTACGCCTACACTGGGCCCGGGAACATCGTGACTGGACCATGACTGATTCATCACCCATGACCATTTCTAACTGAAAATGGAGTCTTCTAGCAGGACAAGGCTCCATGTCACAAGGCTGGAATTGTGCTGGAGCGGTTCCAGGAACATAATGCTGAATTCCAGCTAATGTCCTGACCGTCTAACTCACCGTATCTTACAGCAAATTTGAGGTGTCATGGAACAGCAGCTCGGATCTCAAACACCGCCATGTCAGAATATTCCATATTTGCGTGACCGCTGCTTAAACTTCTGATACAATCTGTTTCCGGCCATTTACCAAGGACTTGTGGCAGCCACGCCATAGTGGGTTACAGTTGTTTTGCGGCCAAAGGTCCAACGCGTTATTAGGTAGGTGGTCACAATGTTTTGGCTCTTCAGCGTGCATAAGTTTGTAAGGTATGCACGCTTGGAAACATACGCATCAGCCCATGCTATAGTATTTACAAATTGTCACAGAGAGGTAAGAGCCATATTTTATTTGTCTAGGCATTATATCTATTTTTTGAAAATGAATGCAGTTTTTCAAGTAGGGCTTGTCTGCATGTCATAAATTCTATCAACTTTAACTTTTCCAATGTTAACACCCTCTTTTGATATTCGAGCTCCCTGGATTGAAAGAGCTCGGAAAATTATGTAAATAGTTTTTTTCTTAAATCTTTATTTAGTTAATAGGGATTAAAGTTTGAATATGGTTATGTTAAAGCCCCTGACAAGCATTAATTTATATATTCGCAAAAGTCAAGTCATCTGAATTAAATTAATCTCTTTTAATCAGATACATGGAACCCAAACAAAGTCTATGCATTTAATTTTATACAAAACACATTTTTAATTATGAAAATTATTAATAAATTCATATTTAAAAATTATGAATTATGACCTGCATTAATTTTTACATTAAAAGAATAAAATTCGTGAAAGCATGCATGGCTTTGTGGATTTACAGCTTATTTCTAACATTAATTTTCGAGGTATAGAGAAATTTTACTTTTCAAAGGTCTAAGTGACCACCTCTCCTGTTTTCATTTACAAAAAAAAAATTAAATAATTAAAAAAACCCTTGGAAACTAACTTAAAAGCTTTATATATACATATAAGTTAGTTTATTTTATATTCACATTTTTTCTTAAAATATTTCCGGTTGGTAACTGAATTATTCTGACAGTTTTTTCCCATAGGGTTTAGGTTTTATTTTTCTAAATAAATGGAAAACCCTTTAACACATTTTCTTTTACAACTCTATGAAGATTAAAAAAAACAGCGCATAAACTGGACTCTTTCCGGGCTGTTTTTATCCAGTAACTCAAATAAAGTTTCAAAAGTGAGTATTAGTATTAAAAAATGAGTAAATTAAAGGTAAATTTTTTAATATGTAGATGACTTTTATTTCAAATATTGTATTCATATTCAAAAACAAAAATCCATTTAAATGATACCTCCCGTGTCTCTCCACGTGAATTTGGTGATAAAATATCATGAGTTGGTGAATTTTATTTTCCCACGATTGTACTGTACGTATGTATGTATGTATGTATGTATGTCAGATGTATGCATGAAAGTAAGTAAATATGTACATAAATACGGAGGTAATAAATTATTATGGAGATTAAAAAGCTCTAAATAATAGTGAAAATTTTAAAATTAAAAAATATTGATTAATCTTTGCCATTTGGTGTGCAAATAAAATTTATAAATAGAGCAGATATTATTATAAAAGTGGCCTTGTTTCGCAATCTTTATCCAGTCAGAAAGGAAAGCTGTTTCAAGAAAATAACGATTTTTAAAATAACAATTCATGCGTTTTAATCCTATCACCGATTGATTTCTAGATAAAAATGCAATCTTTCACATCTAGGATTCAAAAGAAACCTTTCGCAATTCAAACATCGAAATTCTCTTTTAAAGTATTAGAAAATAAATCGTCGAAAATTTTACCAAGAAGATGAAAATGTGCTCTTTCACAGTATGTGTCTTGATTCTGAAAACATTTCTGGGAATAAAGGAGTTTTTCAGTGTATTTATTGAATTCAGAGAACTGTAAAAGCAACCTTTTCAATAAGATATATTTCCTTCATGTAATTTTTTTTTCTTTAGGACATTCAAACTGAACAAAAGCATGTTTTACAGAAATATGAACGAGTTTAATTATCAGAATAATTTTGAGCTTTGTCATAATTTTTACTAAATTTCTACAGAAATTTAAAATTTCTAACAATGTAGGACTTCCTTTTTACTTTCTTCTATTCTATAGAAGAAAGTATTGTAATAGAATTTTTTTTCGATTTCCATTTTTTAATGGATTTACGTGATCTATGGTCAGAGATAAAAAAAAACATGTTTTTATAAAATGTATGTCTGTCCGTCTGTATGAAATTCTGCATAGGATTGAGCCAAATTTCACATATATTTTTGGCTATGGCCAGCAGGTTAAATTTGAGGATATTCCGCCGGAAGGGGGCACTGTGATTCTGATTTCAGTAGCATTTTCATTATTTTATCATTGAAAAGTGTATAAAATTATGCATAGAACTGAACCAAATTTCATATATATGTTTTTTACTATGGCCATCAGGGAACAGTTGAATTTGGAGATATTTCTATACGGAAGGGGGCGCTGTGATAGGGATTTTCTCAATTTTTCCTAGCTGTGTTGTACATCGGCTGCTCGTGCAGCGAAATGTGCTTTGCATCCAGGAAACCCGGCAATTCGCAAGCAACTGACGTACAACAGAACGAAGAAAAATATTGATTTTATTAGCGCTATGATAGCGAATTTTGAAATATTAACATACATGAGATAGAAGCAAGTTTTGCGATTAGCACATCCAACTTGTTTAAAATTACTATGAGATTTCATGGTACAGCTGTAGCAGACACAGATGGGTTTTATTTTGGTGCCAAAAGGGAAATTTCATGCCTGGGCAAGCCGGCGATTTTGGTGAGATTTTGCTTCGTAGAGAGTGTCTTTTATAATAAACTAGAGGCCCATCCCGGCATTGCACGGGTAGACAATGTAATTTTTTAGTATATTTCTTTTCCTGAATTTTGTGCACCTACCAAAAACTGTTGCTGAGATATGTCGTAATGATCTAAAACTTTGAATTCCCCTTTAACCACTTTTTTTCTTGGGAGGGGGGTTTCTAAATCCACTGAAATATGTGTTTAATCATTTGTTTAGTAGATTTGTTTTCCTGAATTTCGCGCATCTACATAAAACAGCTGCTGAGATATGGCGAAATGTCCTAAAATTTTCGAAACCACCCGCTTTAAAACCCTTCGGGGGAAATTTTTAAAATCACTGAATGACCCTAAATGACCACAAAATGACCCAAAACTTTTGAATACCCCTTTAACCACCTTCTAGGGGTAATTTCCAAAATCACCGAAATACGTGTTTAACTATTTTTTTAGTAGATTTGTTTTAATTAATTTCGCCCTCCTACATAAAAGCTGAGATATGGCAAAATGACCTAAAAAAATTCGACCCCCCCCCCCCATTTAAATAGGCCTAACAGGTAACCGAAAACGGGATTTTCTAACCAAAATGGCGCAAAATAAAAATCGCGCCGTCTGAGACAGCTATTCCGATTTTATTACAATAAATACTGATATATTTATCTAACTTTTAAGTAGACGTTAGTTCAAAAACGTGTTATAGTTAAAAAGTTCTAAAAATATTTTTATCCGAAAAACAAAATGTATTAATTAAAAGAGAAAAATTAGAGTATTTATGCTTATACTGTTTAATAAATTATTTTTATTACTCCATTTGAATTTATAAAATGATTTTTTTTAAATGCTGAAAATTTTAAAGTAAACTTAAGAATTTACACTCTCTCTCTGTCTCTCCCTTCCGTATATATGTGCGTGCATATTATACATACATAAAAATTTAGTACAGGATAAACTTAATAGAATATTCATTTTTAAGTAATTCAAGACTGTGTGTGTAATTTGAAATGAAAACGACATGCATAAACGAAGCGTAATATCAAAAGTAATTAACCCATAAATAATGCAAAGTTATATAGAATAAAATATAGAAAACAAATAAATACTGCGATAAAATAAATATATCCGGTGTGATTATTTTGCTTATCTTCTGTGATTAGGAATTCATACCGGAAATCTAAGAAACTCCGTAATTATCCCATCCTCTCCTGGAATCTCTTGTGAACTTGGTGAGACGGGACAGCTTTTGCTTCTTCTGCTTCTTTCAATTTTCTCGTTCTTTTCTTTCTAGTAAATAAAGTTAAAGAAATCTTTCTTTATCGTTTTTCTTTATTTTATTACGTATGTTAAAAAATAAACTAAAAAATTATTATTCATTAATATTAAAAGATACATGTAACTTTAATTTTTTTTAATTAAATATATCTTGATGGATTGGAAGGTATATGTTCCCTATTCTACCTTTAGATAGTAAATAAATTAATAACAAGATACTAACATAAAATATTAACTACAAAATACAGAGTTTTATTAAGTAATTAAAACGTTACATTATTATTGAGGTCATCTAGTAATTACTCAAATTTCGAGGTTTTTACCCCTCTTGAGATAAGGCAAGCTCAGGCCGAATCTGAGCCTGAGAAATTAAAAGCTTAAGAAATTTAACCGTCACATTATTATTGAGGTCATCCAGTAATTACGCCACACAAATTTCCAGGTTTTCACCGCTCTTTATTAGAGATAAGGCAGGCTTAGGCTGAGTCTGAGCCTGAGAAATTAAAAGCTTAAGAAATTTAACCGTCACATTATTATTGAGGTCATCCAGTAATTACGCCACACAAATTTCCAGGTTTTCACCGCTCTTTATTAGAGATAAGGCAGGCTTAGGCTGAGTCTGAGCCTGAGAAATTAAAAGCTTAAGAAATTTAACCGTCACATTATTATTGAGGTCATCCAGTAATTACGCTACACAAATTTCCAGGTTTTCACCGCTCTTTATTAGAGATAAGGCAGGCTTAGGCTGAGTCTGAGCCTGAGAAATTAAAAGCTTAAGAAATTTAACCGTCACATTATTATTGAGGTCATCCAGTAATTACGCCACACAAATTTCCAGTTTTTCACCGCTCTTTATTAGAGATAAGGCAGGCTTAGGCTGAGTCTGAGCCTGAGAAATTAAAAGCTTAAGAAATTTAACCGTCACATTATTATTGAGGTCATCCAGTAATTACGCCACACAAATTTCCAGGTTTTCACCGCTCTTTATTAGAGATAAGGCAGGCTTAGGCTGAGTCTGAGCCTGAGAAATTAAAAGCTTAAGAAATTTAACCGTCACATTATTATTGAGGTCATCCAGTAATTACGCCACACAAATTTCCAGGTTTTCACCGCTCTTTATTAGAGATAAGGCAGGCTTAGGCTGAGTCTGAGCCTGAGAAATTAAAAGCTTAAGAAATTTAACCGTCACATTATTATTGAGGTCATCCAGTAATTACGCTACACAAATTTCCAGGTTTTCACCGCTCTTTATTAGAGATAAGGCAGGCTTAGGCTGAGTCTGAGCCTGAGAAATTAAAAGCTTAAGAAATTTAACCGTCACATTATTATTGAGGTCATCCAGTAATTACGCCACACAAATTTCCAGGTTTTCACCGCTCTTTATTAGAGATAAGGCAGGCTTAGGCTGAGTCTGAGCCTGAGAAATTAAAAGCTTAAGAAATTTAACCGTCACATTATTATTGAGGTCATCCAGTAATTACGCCACACAAATTTCCAGGTTTTCACCGCTCTTTATTAGAGATAAGGCAGGCTTAGGCTGAGTCTGAGCCTGAGAAATTAAAAGCTTAAGAAATTTAACCGTCACATTATTATTGAGGTCATCCAGTAATTACGCCACACAAATTTCCAGGTTTTCACCGCTCTTTATTAGAGATAAGGCAGGCTTAGGCTGAGTCTGAGCCTGAGAAATTAAAAGCTTAAGAAATTTAACCGTCACATTATTATTGAGGTCATCCAGTAATTACGCTACACAAATTTCCAGGTTTTCACCGCTCTTTATTAGAGATAAGGCAGGCTTAGGCTGAGTCTGAGCCTGAGAAATTAAAAGCTTAAGAAATTTAACCGTCACATTATTATTGAGGTCATCCAGTAATTACGCCACACAAATTTCCAGGTTTTCACCGCTCTTTATTAGAGATAAGGCAGGCTTAGGCTGAGTCTGAGCCTGAGAAATTAAAAGCTTAAGAAATTTAACCGTCACATTATTATTGAGGTCATCCAGTGATTACGCCACACAAATTTCCAGGTTTTCACCGCTCTTTATTAGAGATAAGGCAGGCTTAGGCTGAGTCTGAGCCTGAGAAATTAAAAGCTTAAGAAATTTAACCGTCACATTATTATTGAGGTCATCCAGTAATTACGCTACACAAATTTCGATGTTTTTACCCCTCTTTATTAGAGATGTGAAAAAGGAAATTTAATCCATCCATTTCCCTTTAAATGAATCAGAGTCGCAATCTTTAAGTTTTGTTTTCTCAATTTGTATTTTTCAATATATAAGTATGTTCCAAGTGACAATACTTCAACAAATATTTTTCAATTCAGTCGTTGTTTTTTGGGGTGATCCTTACCCAAGTAGCACAGATTGTTGGTCCATCATTGACAGTTTCCGGAAACCGTTTGGGAATGCTATGGTTGGGAAATGGTAGGGAAATGGTAGAGAACAGAAGTTTAATTTAGAGCATATTTGAGCAGAAGTCTGAACAGATAATGTTTCGTCCACTGTAGGGACTTTGTTGGCAAATGGCAAGGAGTTGGCAAGGAGGACATTTTTTAATTAATGACTTTTCCCAATAATGTAAATAGTTGTTTTTTTTTTTAAATAAAAAATTAAATAAATACTCATATTTTACTTATAATATACATAGGTCATGAGATTTTTTTTTTTAATAATTAATTTTTTGGAAATCTGATCCTTACATTTAAAGATCACATTTTTAAGAAAAATATGCAAAAAACATTTTCAAAATGCTTAGAATTGTCGGATAAACGTAGTGTTAAAACTTTCTTAATTTTGTTTCAAAATTAACTTTTATAAATTTTATTACAAAACCGGATTTTTACTTGATGAAATCTTTTTTCAATAAATAAATAAATAAATAAATAAATAAAATAATATGTCAAAAGGATAGTATAAAATACTTAAATAAAAAAATAGTTCAAAGTATTTCGCGTTCTTTTAATGCAGTAAATGTAAGTACATTTCATATTTCGTTATGTTATAAAAAGTTGTAAATAACTGATAATGGATTTTTAAGTTAGTAAATTTGTGAATGTCAGTCATTCCGGTTATTCATATGATAAAATTATAAACAAAACAAAAGCAACGTCATTTTATGTTAATTTAGTTTTTTAATAGAAGAATTTTTAACTTGCTATCAGGCAGAGACAAAAATATCAAAGCATTTTTTTTAACGATATTATAGTCAAGATATTTATTACTAAAATATTTTGCTGCTTTTGCAAAATTTTGAGATTTAATTTTCTTAATTTACACAGCAAAACACAGAGTCTATTTTAACCAATGATAAGTTAATTATTTTACTTAACCTTTAAACTATCACATCTTTTCCATTAACAACATATTAAACTCTAATTATTTCTTCTAATTTAAAAAATCTAATGATAAACAAATTAATTAGGAATAGTACATTGAACTCTTTATGAAAATCGTCTCAAATACTAATTTTAGAATGTTTTTTGCTTCTGCACAGTTTTAAATTTCAAATTTTGTAAAAATTGTTCTGTGCAAGCATTTACGTCTTAAACGTCACATACATGTCGAATAGTTTCTAATAGTTTTAAGTTTCTATCCCTAACAATTCCAAATAAATCGCAATTAAGAACGTTCTTAGCTCATTTCACACCTTTAAATTTCGAATTTTTTAATCAATTGTTTATACTGTTCATCTATATATTAAAAGTATCCATTATACAAAATTTCAAGTTTCTAACCCGAATAAATCTAACTAAATCGTAATTTAGAACGTTTTCCGCTCATTTCAACCTTAAAATTTCGAATATTTCAGAAACCGTACTTAGCCAGCATTTACACTTTAAATGACAATCATGTCAATTTCCAAACTTCTGCATCAGCTGTATTACATAAATCCCAATTTTAGAACGTTTTTTTTTTTTTGCTCTTGCATCTTTTTAAATTTCAAATATTTAGAAAAGTGTTCTGAACCAGGATTTATATCTCTAGAGTAACGAACAAGCCAAATTTCAATATTCTAAGCTTACCAGTTCAAAGTAAAGCGTAATTTAGAGCGTTTTTAGATCATTTTTTCGCTCATTTCACTCTTTTATATTTCCAATTTAAAAAAAAAAGTTATTATTAAGCTTTTACATCTTAAATGTAACCACCATTCAAAATTCCAGACTTCTATACCAACTGTATCACATAAATCATAATTTTAGAGCATTTTTTGTTCTTACACCCTTATAATTCCGAATTTTTAGAAAACTGTTCTAAGCCAGCATTTGCATTTTAAAAGTAGCACCCATGTCAAATTTGAAGTTTCTATCCTTAACAGTTCCATACGAATCGTAAATTATAACGCTTTTCGCGCTTTCACTCTTTGAAATTTCAATTTTTTAAAAACCGTTATGAGCGAGCATTTACATCTTAAAAGTAACCACCATGCCAAATTCCAGGCTTCTGTACCAATTGTATGACACAAATCGCAGTTTTAGAGCTCTTTTTTTCTTCTTCATCCTTTTAAATTTCGAATTTTTAGGAAACTGTTCTAAGCGAGCATTTGCGTCTTAAAAGTAGCAGCAATGTTAAGTTTCCAGTTTATCTCCTTAACAATTCCATAGAAAAAAATCATAATTTAGAACTTTTTTAGAAAGCTTTCCTCTCAAGTCACAGTTTTAAATTTCGAATTTTTTAGAAACAATTCTTGGAGCGCATTTTTATCTTAAATGTAAAACTGATGCTAAATTTCAAGTTTCTTGTCCTTTCAAGTATCACGCAAAGCATAATTTAGAATATTTTTTAATCCTACACCCTTTTTAAATTTAGATTAAAAAAAAAAAATAAACCACTGCTGTGTGTGCATTTGCGTCTTAAAAATAGCAGTCCTGTCAAATTTCAAGATTCTATCCTTAACAATTCCGTAGAAATCATAATTTTGAACGCTTTCCTCTCATTTCACACTTTTAAATTTCGAATTTGTTGAGAAACTATTCTTCGGGAGCATTTCTATCTTAAAAATAACCATCATGCGAAATTTTAAGTTTCAAGTCCTTTCAGAATCACTAAAACAATAATTCAGAACGCTTTTTTTCTCCTTCACCCTTTTAAATTTCGATTTTTTTTAAAAACGGTGTTGCGTGTGCATTTGCACGTTAAAAGTAGCAGTCATGTCAAATTTCAAGTTTCTGTCCTTAACAATTCTATAGAAATCGTAATTTAGAAAAAGTTTTTAGAACGTTTTTCTTTCATTTCACCCTTTTAAAATTCGAATTTTTTAAAAATCTGTTCTTAGAGAGCATTTACATCTTATAAATAACTACCATGCCAAATTTCAAGTTTTTAGCTCCTTCAGTATCACAAAATTTGCAATCTTAGAACATTTCTTACTTCTGTACCCCCCTGAGGTTCGTGGCACCGACTTAAAATGTTGAAGCAGGGATTGTCACCATCAATTTTCCACCATTACTTTCGAAAGCTTTTCGGTAGTTCCAGAAATTATCCCCAATAACAAACAAACGTTACTTCTTTTTTAATATAAGTATAGATAAGGCAGTTTCAGACAGAGTCTGAGCTTGAGAAATTAAAAGTCTCAGAAATTAAAACATCACATTATTATTGAGGTCATCCAGTAATTACGCCACACAAATTTCGAGGTTTTCACCCCTCTCTATTAAAGATAAGGTAGGCTCAGGCCAAGCGTGTGCACTGGCTTGGCTTTGGCTCACTTTTTTATACCAGTCTTCAGGCTCAGACTCAAAGTGTAAAGTATTTTTTTTTTTTTTTTTTAAGAAATTGAAAGAAGAAAAAAGAAAAAAAAAAACACTGCTAGATAATATTTGAGAAACAAGAATGTAGTTTACTAGTTTACATTTCTAAAAGTATTTTTACAATCCTCTACAAATTAGTTTGAAAGAAAAAATGAATTGTTATTGATGGCATCTAAAGAGAAATATTTATCTGTTGCATTGGCATAGTCAGAGTTAGACACATAAATAAGCCGTTGGATATTTCTTATCTACCCCTTTTTATGTTAGAATCCTTATTTAGTAATTATTGGAAAACAGAGCTATTATATTTATGCTATAGTATTACAATGATAATTTAAAAAAATAAGAATTTCGCCTTTGAATATTTCTGCCTGTGGTTGGATATAAATAAGGAAAATTCCATTTTAAACAGATTCTCAGGGGCATGAAAATCCCAAAATATAGTCATAGTATATTCCTTATCTACCCCTCTTTAGATAGTAAAATGAAATTAGATAATAAAATGAAAGTCGGTCGTAATTCATGCCATCATCTGAGTGAGATACAGCATACTTGTGACATAAAAAGCCTTCAATATGATGTTTGAGATTATTTGAGATTAGAATATATAATGAACTATTTGAGATAAGCACATGTAATGAATTATGTAAGATATATGGTATAATTATAAAAAACGGAAGAAATTGCTGTACGGGAACGTTTTAAACGTACGATATCACACTGAAAATATACAACTTACGACATAAACGTATAATATTGCAACCCTGTGTGTATGTGATTTGAATTGTAGTTAAATCATCCGGCGAAGCATCCACGTGTTGACCCCCCCCCCCACGTTTCAGTCTTAAATGTTCATATTGTGTCGGATGCAATTTTAAATGGAAGTGCTGACAGTTTTGCCCTCGTCAGTAAAATTGTAATAGAGTCCCCACTAACTGTGTATGGCTATACGTGTCTAGTTTTTTGCATTTTTTGTAGCATTCCATAAAAAAAAATGAGTCCGTGTGTGTTTTGAAAATGGAAACTTAAATACTCAAAGCTATTAAAATAAGAAACAATACTGAAAAATAAGTATATTTTGCGTTTTGTGAATTTTTAAATATTCTTTTAAAAGTACATAAAGAAAATGGAAGTTACGTTAGACACAATTTAAGAGTTTAAATTTGTTTCCCATCTTGAAACAAAAGTTATCAGAGAGCCAGTCTTCTTCAAAACAATAGGACAATTTCTCATGTATTTTCTCACCTTAAGCACATCATAATTGCTCCTCTGTCCAGCTAATATTTAAACTGTTCAATGCTAAGGCGCATTGATTTTCCTCCTCGTGAATCAGATAATAGAAAACTATTCGCCTTAGGTGTAAAAGACGATCATCCTTTTGATATAAAATATAGAGAAATCAAATGTAAGGATATATCTTTGTTCTTTATTTTCAAATGGAGAGTGACAGTGAAAATGGAAATAGCTAAAATCAGGAATAAAAAAGTTAAGAAAAACCTTACCATTTTCTTTTCAGAAACAATTTTCACATTAGTTTACAATTTTTTTTTTTTAATTCTCAAAGCCGTTACAGAAATGTTAATTAGAATTGCTTTTTAATATAGATATGTAAAGATATATACAGTATTATTGATATCTCTTTGCGATAGCGTTCCTCACAATTACGATTGCGCAAAAGTTGCAGTTGCGATTTCGCCAAGGTCGCTGTCAAGCTTAAATTATATACCATTATACGCCATATATATACCACATATGAGTCATATTTACATAATATATACGTCGTTTTCACATATATCATATATACGCCATATATATGTCACATATATGTGATATTTCTATCTTATAGTATATATATTATAGTATCTTATTATATATACGTAATATTTACGTCTTATCATGAAATCCTGTAACACTTAATTACTTTGTCACGATTTGTAAAATAGATACTCCAGCATCGTACCCAGCTTAGGTTATGTAGCAATTCCCATATTCGCTAGAATGATTAAGCCAGAAAGAGCTACGTTGATAAGACGTTACAAGCGACATAAGCATAATAAGAACACAACAGGTAAGAATTTCTACCCGCAGAGACCAAAGTGGTAATTTCATGGCATAACAACCTGTGATGATCTTATCAGATAAGGCATATTGATCTCGAAACCACCGGAGTCGTCTGACGCTCCGACCCGCCCGAACAAGTTGATTGATGTCTTAAATTTACTGAATTTAGATTTAAAATTTTTCCAGTCGGATCTTCCGCGATCGGTCCTACTACCTTTCCGATCAGTAACAGAAGTAAAGAAACCTCCTGTTTCTCGCGCGTTTTCTGCGAAGTTCATTGTGACAAACAGCTACTTCAGTATTCCGATATTGTTTCCGTGAAATAAAATCAGCCCAAAAAATTGAACGAATAACTTTATTCAAACAGTTCTATCAAGCATAATCGGAGAACTATCTAAATGCAACATAATGTTCCATAAGGTCTTTTCAAATCTCAAAAAAAAAAAAAAAATCCATTTGAAGCTTTGTATAGAATTTAGATATTCCATTAAATTCAGTGAGAATAATTTATTAAATCCCTTACAAACCAGCGGGTCAAAACACTTCGCTGATGTTGTAAAGCTTGTTTAAAGCAAATGAAAAATACAAAAAGTAGGCTCTTGAGCTTCTGCAGTTTGTCTTATAGCTAAACCGTAGAGACACAATGACGCATTGCAACGAAAGTCCTGATCCAATCAAAGACCGCGCTAAAAACTCACTTGGCAGAAGCATCCATCCTGAGTAATTGTGCCCTCAAGAGCGAGCAAAATACATTCGAAGCGTCATATTGAAGGAAAATAAATAGGCTTATAATAGATAGGTTTTCGATTTTGAATGATTTAAAACGGGAAAGCGAAGAACGAGCCGTTAAGGCCATTGGAATTTGGAAAGGAGAAATAAAAGTACTTTAAGACAAAAAATTGCAAATTAAATGAGGAAAAAAATATATAATACATATATATATATATATATATACAGGGTGGTCCTAAAATATATGTCAAAAATGTAAAGGTAGGTAGAGGGGACCTAAATAAGCATATTTCATTTCGTATAGGATTGTGTGTGCGGTAATGCCGCCTTGAGCCGGTAGGGAGCGCTGATGACTGCGGCGTATAAAAGCGCTTCGCTATCTGGATTCATCATTTCCCGCACGGATTTTAAACAGCATGCATCGTTTCACCAATGTGGAGCTTGCCGACATGCATTTCATGTATGGGGCTGCACATGGAAACGGATTAGCTGCTCAGAGGATGTACAGGGAGCGATCCCTGGATAGGAATCAGCCGGATTGTCGAACATTTGAGCGTCTTCATCGGGAGTTACGCACAGGTGGATCGTTTTATGCTACCAGTCGTGGAACTGGCATTGGAAAGATATCGCAGAACTCCTGCAGTGGAAACTAGAATACTAAACACAGTAGAGGATAATCCTTCGACAAGCTCGAGAGCTGTAGGACGTGCGTTGCGTGTGATCCATCAAAGTGTTTAGAGGACTTTACATGAAGACGGAATGCATCCGTATCATTTACAGAGAGTGCAAGAAATGACGCCTGACGATTATTTTCCACGTCTCAACTTTGCTCGTTGGTACCTACAGTAGACGGCAGCCAATCCAGCCTTCCCAGCAGATGTTTTATTTACTGATGAGGCTACCTTTACGCGGTCGGGTATGTTTAACATCCATAATTATCACCTGTGGGTTCATGGCAACCCACATGGCACAATAGCACACGCGTACCAAGAAAGGTTTTCCATTAAGGTTTCCAAAAGTTTTTTCCACCGTACATTCTACCTAGTCGTTTAACTGGCCATACATACAACATCTTCTTACGGGAGGTTTTACATGAACTTCTGGTAGATATTCCTCCAGCTGTTCGCAGACGAATGTGGTTCCAGCACGATGGAGCCCCAGCTCACTTCAGTCGAGACGTCAGGAATCACCTGGAAGCTGACTACGGCTAGCATTAGATAGGACGAGGCGGTCCAGTTCCCTGGCCACCGCGTTCTCCTGATTTAACCTGCTTGGATTTTTTCTTTTGGGGTCATATTAAAAGCCTGGTGTACGAGAATCCCGTCACATCTGAAGAAGATCTTGTTGCCCGCTTGTCTGTTGCTGCTTTACATGTGCTCGACATTCCTGACGTCTTTTCTAATGTACGCCGATCTATGCGCCGTCGCTGTGAATCTTGTATCGCTGTTGGTGGCCGCTCTTTCAAGCACCTCTTGTAAACTGCTAATATTTTTTTGTTTTCTTTTGTCTTTACTTGTCCTTTCAGTTTCCTTTGATTCATACTGCTTTACAAGCTAGTGCTTTAATGCGTCATTACCGCACACACATTCCTATCCGAAATATGCTTATTTAGATCTCCTCTACCTACCTTTACATTTTTGACATATATTTTAGGACCACCCTGTATATAGATAGATATAGATAATCTAAATTTGATCTGGTCATATGTGTCATCTATGATTATAACGTCATAAATGTGTCACGTAATTTGGTGATACATCTCCAATCTCCATCATTTATCGATTCATTCCCGGGTACCACTACCTCACTTTTTAAAGTTTTCTGTATATTTGTTTTATACACTGTATGACTATATCTGGATGGATAACCCCATCCAGATAACTTTCTCATTAAACCTTTTGGATTTTTTAATACAGTTTTTCTTTGGCGCAGCTTGTCCCCAATGGGACCTTGCGCCATAAAACCCTATACAACCAACCAACCAACCAACCGGGTACCACTATAACAGGGAAGTACCAAAATTATTTATAATTTAAACACATAAAAAACTACGAGTTGAATAACACCCACCCTAAGAATATATATTTCCCATATTCAGACAAAACGGTTTACAGAACTAACTATCTTCAACACAATAGCAGTTTCTCACATCTAAGCACATACAAATTCTTGCTCTGTCCAACCAATATTTCGATGGTTCAATGCTCCTAGCATTTGATTTTCCTCACAGTGAATGAAATGAAGAAAAACTATTCGCCATAGATGTAAATTATGATCAACCTTTCTGTGTAACAAACGAATAAATCAGATTCAAGTATGCATCTTTGGTCTTTTTTTTGTAAATTACAAAATGGAAACTTGAAATGGAAATGGAAATGGTTAGGAATAAAGAAGTAAATAAAAATTTTACTGACTTCGTTTTTGAGATAACTTTCATTTTATTATATCAAAGCATAGATTCAAAAATTATTTTAGAAATGTTATTTAAGATTTATTATTTAAGTAAGTTATTTTAATTTAAATAAATAGACTATTATTTATAATTTAAACACATAATACCACTTATTGTAAGAATGATTATTTCTCATCTGGAGACAAAACTTATCAGAAAAACAGCCATCTTCAAAATAATAGACGAACTTCCCTGTTATTTTCTCACCCTAATAACATCCTTGTTCTTCCTCTGTGCAGACAATATTAAGACAGTTCATTGCTCCTGGTACATGATTTTAGTGAATCAGATAGAAGAAAACTATTCAATTAGCTGTAAAATATGATCATACTTTAGGTATCAAATAGGGAGAAATTAGATGAAAGTATACATTTTTGTATTTATTTAACATTTTCCAACATAGTTGAAAAGTTTTAATGAATTCCATTTGTCTATCTGCCATCTGTCTATCAGTCCGTACTCTAACTCCATTAAATATATTCGGATTGCCATACAATTGATATATGTTAATGAGATTTACTACGACATGTTCGGCATTGAAAATTAAATATGCAGCGTTTATAGATCATTTACAGGGATACTCGAAAGAATTCAGTTACATTACGGTCTATGCGGAAAAATCGTTTGCGGTGTGTTTTAATGATGTTACGCTATTTCAAGCATATTTAAATTGATATATATCACTGAGGTGCACTACAAGAGATTTACTATAGAATATGGTGTGCATAGAATTCATCGTTCATTTATCGGAACATACAAAAGAATTCGATTACAGTACTGTCTATGAACGATAATCGTTGGGAGTGTTGTTTTACTCTTGCACTGTTAAAAATAATCTACTTAAAAATGAGAAGTCCTATGTATTTCTTTTAAAAAGTAGAATTGCTTCATAAACGAATATATGATGTTTTCAAATATAAGTGACAATCCGGACTGAAAAGTAAGCTGGTGAATAAATATTAATATAATCTCTTGTTACTCTATGTGTGTTTCTTCTATACATATTTATGTTCGAGTCCCTGTATGTATTCAAACAACTGAGTACAAGCGTTTCTCAAAGTAAATAGTTAAATGCTCGGAGCGATTATAAGATCGGAAAGTACTCAAAAATGAGTACATTTTGCTTATTTTTAATTATTCAGATTAAACAGTGCGTGTATACAATAAATGAGTTTATATATAGCAGAAACATTTCAAAGAACCCAAATGTAATCGTTGTAGACTCTTGTATGTATTTATGTAGGAATACAGAAGTATTTCAAATTTGAAGCCAAAAATATTAATATTTGATTTATTTATTTATGTATTCAAAAATAAGTATATACAGAAAAGAAAGTTTAGATTCGAGACAAAATATACTCATTATCAATTCCTCTATGTATTCAAAAACTAGTTCCTAAAAGTATAAATATTTAATATTTAAAACTTTGCATAATCATAATGGATTGATAAACGTATTCAAATACACAGTACATATAGAAAAGAAGTTAAACATTTCAAGCCAAATATATTCATTAACGATTCCTCTATGTATTCAAAAATGAGTGCGTAAAATATACATATTTCAAATTTTAAACTTAATCTAATCATCATCGATTCATAAATGTATTCAAAAAGGAGTACACTTAGCTCATACATTAAAACATTGAAATTGTGTATACTTAAGCTTGATTTATATATGTATTCAGAAATGAGTACATATATTTTGTATTTTAAGTCTAAATACTCATGTTTGAGTCCTATATGTACTCAAAAATATGAGTATGTGTGTTTTTGTATATACTTATGTTCTAGCCCCTGTATGTACTCAAAACATGAGTACATGCGTTTCTCAAATTTAAGAGTTAAGTACTCGGAACTATTATAAAATCGGAAAGTACTAAAAAATGAGTACAATTTGCTTATTTTTAAGTATCCAGTTTTAGTAGTGTGATATGCTTTTGTAAATGTAACTAATATTTTGCCTATTACTTAGAGTATATAAATTCTATGGAAGATATATAGGGCAGAAGAAAAGATCTCGAGTATATTTCCGTTTATTGACGGAAATTGCTGATGGGAAAATTTACAGCTATGCTGTGTGTTTCCTAATTGAACTAAATTCCAGCATACTATGTAATATATATACAAATATATAGATCATATGCAAGGTTCACAAAAGAATTTGCATAATTTTCTGACTATTGATTCCTTAAATTGGGTTTTCAAATGTATTGTGAGTTTGCCAAATTGTTTACTTAGACATCATCATTCACCTTATTAAACGATGAAGTTTTTAAAAGTATTTTGGAAGTGTTGAAAAGTGTTTCACAATGTATGCTTGACGCATGATTTTCTTTCTTGTCTTGCCTATTTCTGTTTATAGATAAATTTTATTTTATTTTATCAAAGTAGTTTCCTTGATAAAAATGATATTTTATCTTGTATTTTATCAAAGTATTGGTAGAAAGTCTGCAGCTTTGTAAGAGATAGAAATCATGAAAAATAATGCAATATTTACTCATTACATAGTTTTAATTTTTAATCAAAAACTACTTTAGAAATGCTATTTAAAATTGACTCTTCAAATAAGTTATTTCAATTTAATTAAGTAATAAATATCGTATTATTTATAATTTAAATGCTTAAAGAAACTAAAAGTTTTAATTACACTTATTTTAAGAAGCTTTACTTCTCTGCTGAGGAGAAGAAATATTTTTCTTCGTAATTAATGATAGGCACGTTTAAAGAAATTAACTTAGTACATATTTAATATAGGTTCTGATGTATCTTTATTATGGAAAATGGTAGAGATATTTGCACACGGCAAAGCAAAATAAGCAAAAGAAATAAAGAGGCTCCTTAGAGCAATGTTCAACAGTTACGAAAAATGCTCGTTCTGCTCGAATTAAGGACGGTCATGAGTCTTATCAGAATGGAGTGTGGCCTCCTCCGGCCGACCTCCTCTGGCACTGTTGCACATTTCGCATCTCTTTCACATGCTTCCCATTAAACGGTTTAGGAGGGCTTTTTTTTAATGCCCGAGAACGACTGCTCAGACTAGGAACCAAGTCTGTAGAACATAGATGTCCCTCCCTGAGAAATTAATAAATAAAGATCACATAAAAAGTTAAAGATGTTTTTAAGCTTTGAGAGCAAATACGGACGCGATAAAATATTAGACAGGCAACCGTCTGGGAGAACAGGTGGACGGCAAATATGCCAGAGAGCTGTTAAAGGGCAATTATAGAAGTAATGAGAGGCAAGAGTGACATCACTGCCCGCATTCACAAAGAGGAGTAAGAGCTCTTTTGAACTTAAAGAGATAGATCCCAAATGGACCATAACCAGTAAGAAAATCTGTAGTGGAGGGTGAGAGCAGGAGAATATCCAATGATACCGACTGGCACCAGATCATAAGTATATCTACCCTTATCCGAGTAGTTCTAGTGATCCTGACACTGCTTCATAAAATGAGTGCGAAGATTCTTTTGATGTGTGAGTGCGATACTGGAAGTGAAAAATCAACTGATGATCAAGAAGTCGTTTCTTTTGCCAGCATATTTCTTGTCATTGCTTATTATATCTTATGGGCTGAAACGTGGCCTAAATAGGTTTTACAGAGAATATTTTTAAGAAGAAATTTAATCTCAATAACTTGAGCATTTGCTTCTGCAGGCTGGAAAGAATATCGCTAAATATTGGAATTAAAAAAATTTACTTTTTGTTGATCAGTCCACTCTAAGACTTTAAAAATGGTAAATAGCACTACTTGGAAAATAGAGTTATTGTCATTCATCCTGTAGGCCCACCGGTGAGTCACTTCACTCCTTTCCATAGCACCTATGCCGGTATTAGTGCGTGAAGCGTGAGCCATCGGTGAAAACCCTAATTTATTGAGTGAGAGAGCAAGAATTTAAAGTCGGATTTACTTGGATGTGGAAAGTCTCCTCTGCCGAATGAAGGTGTCAGCAAGAGATTTTGCGCTGAATTGTCATTTGTGGAAGTATTGTTGTGAGACAGACTCATTCTCTAAATGGAGGGTGCTACTTTTAGTGAACTCATTTTTAATGTTAATGAAGATGGGTGGAATACCTGTTAATATATTGAGGGCATCACTGGGGATGGTTCTATAGCCTCTTGAAATTTGCAAAAGAAAAATCCTTTGTAAAAGAAATGAATTATTAAATGCTGATTTTTTAAGATTACCCCCCAAATAGCTGTCTCAGGGTCATATGTCTCCCAGGGATAAATTGAGTTTCTGTATAGTTCGAGAAGAGTTTTGTATTTGAGCAATACGTCTGCCGAGTGGACCCCAGGCATGCAATATTGGATTGAAGTCCGGGTAATATGAAGGCCATATCACGCAATGAATATTCTCCCCTGCTAGTGTGTCAGACACTTCACATGTCCTATGTGGGCGAGCATTGTTATCCATAAACAGGAAGTCTGGACCAACTGCACCAAGGAAAATACGGACATGTTCCAAGAGAATTTCGGTGCAATACTGCTGTAATGGTACTGGATCTTCGTCAAAGATGTGAAGCGATTTTCTGCCATTGTGCATGATACTTCCTGACACATTTACACCTCGGCCATAGCGATCAGTTTTCTGGGCATTCTACTGATGGTAAGGCGTTCCCTATCTCTCTATACTATCTGGTGTCCAGAATCACTCTTGATGGTGCGGCTGAATTCATCTGAAAACATGACACCGTATCACTGTTGTGGACCCCAACGAACATGCTCCTTACTCCAATTTTTTTTCCGATGGTGGTGTGCTCGTAGCGTAATGCATCTAACAGGCTTTCCTGGAAAAAAAACTACATTTTTTAATCGCCTGTAAATGGTTCTCGTAGATACGCATCGTTGGCAAGGTCTACAGCTATCTGCCCAGGAGTAGCATTTCAGTTGCTGTTCATGACCATGGAGACATATCTATCCTCTTGAGGAGTAGCGGTCCTTCGCCACCAGCATGCTTTCGTATAGCACTTCCGCTTTCGATGGCCTTTTTTAATAGCAAAATAAAACTCTCCGACGCGCCTATTGCTATGGCAACGGGCATGGCACTTTGTCCTCAATTGAGACGTCCAACAACTCGACCAGGATGGTACGCACTCAAATGTTATCTTACTGACATTCTGCACTGAATATTTGCCGTCAAAAATGAAAAATTAAATCACTAGCTTCAGAAACCGATAGTTTGATTTGCATTACTGCTTGCAATTACGATTAAGGAAGCAATGCGGGCACACTGCATTTTATACAGATAAGAGCTCTTGGCTTACAACGCCCTCTACACTTATCTTTTCTGTGATTTCGCGGCAGTCCGAAACGCAGTTTTTCATTAAATGGTTGTTCCTTAGCATTTGTTAAGCAATGCCAATATTGCTGCTGATACATGGTTTTACTCTTGGTTAAAAAGATGAAAGAAAACTGTTCGTTTAGATGTAAAATATGATCATTCTTTATGTATAAACTATGGAGAAATCAGGTAAAAGTCTCCATCTTCGCTTTTTTATTAAAAAAAAAAAAAAAAAAAAAAAAAAAAAGGAACCAGTTGAATTTAGAAATACAAAAATTACAAAACGTCTTGCCAGTTTATTTTCAGAAATAATTTTCACTTTATTGTATCATTTTCCTTGATAAAAATGATATTTTACACTGTATTTTAGCAAAGTATTTATAGAAAGTCCAAGGAGGAGATAGAAATCATGAAAAAGAATATAATATTTACTCTTTACATAATTTAAATTTTTTAAACAAAATTATTTTAGAAATGCTATTTAACATTTACTATTCCAATAGGTTATTTCAATTTAAATAAATAAGAAATATAATACCATTTATAGTTTAAACGCATAAAGAAACTGCAAGTTGAATCACACACATTTTAAGAAGATTTAATACCCATCTTAAAACAAAACTTATCAAAGTATTAGCCATCTTGAAAACAATAGGAGAAGTTCCCTGTCATTTTCTCACCCTTAAGCACATCATAATTCCTCGACTGTCCAACCGATATTCCGACAGTTCAATGCTCCTAGCACTTGATTTTCTTCCCCGTGAATCAGATAAAGCAAAACTATTCACTTTAAATCTAAAATTTGGAAAAATCAGATGTAAATATACATTTTTCGTTTTTTATTTCTAAATGGAAAGTAGCAGTGGAAACGGAAATAGTTGAAGCATGGAATAAAGAAGTTAAGAAATGGTATTTTGAATTTCTTTTCTTAGATAAATTTTACTTTATTCTATCAAAGTATTTTACCATTAGGTTTGTATGAGGTAAAAATCATGTAAAAAAATACTATATTTCTTTATATATAATATTTATTCTTTCATATTCTAAAATATATTATAATGCTGGCAGGTTATATTTTTAGCTTTAAAGAATGATTATACTGACGAAAAAGTAGCTTTTGTGAACTTTATTTCAGTGTTATAAAAATATAAGGCATATATCTATTTAGAATTATTTTAGTCAAGTAATATTTTAAATCTTGTAGAAATGGAATAATGAAGGTAAGATAAAATCAAACAGAAAAAAAAAATCTAAAATTATAACTGGTACCAAGAGGATTAAGTACATCAACCAGAGTATTAATAAATAAATAAATTAATAAATAACAGGTAACAGCTATATTTTTTTTAAAGAAGAGAAAAACACATGGTATCGTCTTAATAACACATATTCAAACTTTAACAGAAAATTTGTGATACTAGATATTATTATATAGATTATTATTAAATATAAATACATCCAGACAGAAAAAAACCTAATAAATTGAACCACTATTGAATTTGACTTTGTAAACTTATACATTTCTGGAAAAGTTTTAATAGCAGAAGAAAATTAACGATCATAGGCGATAGTACACACAAAATTCTTTTCCAGAGATATACACAACTTTTGTGTGTATCCTTGTATAAGGATACACATATTGGAGTGTCAGTTTTTAGTGAATTATATGTTATTTGATATTTTAAGAAAATATTTAACTTTTATTGCAATGCGAACATTTATATGAAAGTCATGATGCAGAAAATCTAACTGTCTTTTGACCTGATAGACAGATAGACAACTTATGAAAAAATGAATTTTCTTAATAATATACTGTTACTGTAGGAAAGTATTGCATAATCTATACCTAAAGCATGATTTTTCGTTTTTGATTTAGTTAACGATTGTTGTTGCCTCAAGATATAATATTTAATATTTAGGGTGCTTGTTATCTATCGAAATATTTTCATAGAGTCATTATTACTGAGCGATAAAAAAGAACCGTAACATATTTTAATTCGAATGAAAAAAAATCTGAACTACTGTAATACAGGAAATTTGACAATTTGAATTTTGAAAGTAAAACTATTTCGATTATAATGATCATATTTCACAAGTATTCTTAAATAACTTTTATGACTAGGTTTCCCTGCTAAAATTTTACTGAATTTTAAAAAGTATAATATTTTATTAAATTTTGTAAAAACAAAATTCCCGAACAAAAAAAAACCCATTCATTTTTTTTCTCATATCTCACCAAGAAAAAAAAAACATAAACATAGTTTTTATAGAGAAATATGTATAATGCTTCTTACACTATATACACTGCCTTTCAAAATGATATGAACACCCAGTTTTTCAAGCATAAAAAAGAAAATATTGATACAAATAAGATTCGGGAATGTTATAAATGGAACAAATATTTATGTTTTATCACAAAATATAACTGAAAAAATCATTTTTAGGAGAAGAGAACTACATTTTTCAATTTTGAAGTGTTGCATAACACTGACCAAATATACAGATTAGTAGCCAGCGTATGTAGCAGATTTTTTTTCAATCACGATTGGGCATGCAGCGGATCAAACTTCTATCCTACACGTTTTTCATTGGGTTTAAATAAAGAGAAACAGATGGCCATGCAATCACATGGACACCATTATTCAGGAAACATTGCCAAATGCTATTTGCCGTGTTAATGGGTGCATTGTTCTGCTGTAACATTCAGAAATATCTAATATTTGCCTCAGTAAAAGGCAACAAGTTACTGTCAAATAGCATAATGCATTAATTCGGCCAGAGGGAAGGAAACAAAACGTTGACTTTATCACCAAAAACAAATCCAGCCTAAACTATGAGTTAGTATCCAATCTGCTGCCGTTTTGAAAACAATTTAGGAACCTTGAGCATATCAAGTCAATAATAAGTTCAACTATCAAGAACATCCTAATTGAATTATTTTTTCATTAGATAATATTACTCTTTCATATTCAAACTTCCAGGAGATGTGATCTTCGCCCAATCAAGGCAATTTTGCTGGTGATTTTTATCCATATGTGTTTGAGTTTTCTTTTCTTGTACTTCAGTATCTTGAACTGCTGTCTACTCTTTGTCGACAGTAAAAAAAGTCGAAGTGCTTTATGATACCGCTATCAGTGGATCTCTTGCCAGTTCGCCCAAACATGTTTTCCCATTGCTCAGTCTCTTTATAATGACCATTTTTACCCTTTTGGGCTGCGTTGGTGGACGTCCTGGAGATTTCTTTGTCCCATAATACTCTTGCAATGGAAGGAAATTAAATATTACATCTGGAGATCGTTTCAATTTTTTTTGTTTAGCTCTTGCTGCAAGTATTTAATCCTTAAAGGTCAAAACTTCTCATGCTCGCTTAAAGCAATTTAATGGCACCTTAGTCTTACACTGTTAAAAATTTGCGGCAAACTGTCCAGTCATTTGACTGTTTTTATAGAAAATGGTTATATAACCGTAATTTAACTCTAGTCTGACCATAACATGGGCAATAATATGGTCAGACTAGAGTTAAATTACGGTTATGTAACCATTTTCTATAAAAACGGTCGAATGACTGGACAGTTTGCTGCAAATTTTTAACAGTGTAGAAATATTTTGTGGTTACGTGTGGAAATTTCGAAGCCTGTGAAGTGTTTTAATGTACTAAACAAATTTGCATATTTCGGTTTCTTTTTCTCGAAATAGCACTCGATACTTCTGTAAAGTTTAGATGCCTATTTAATGGTAATATTTCGGCCAGTATTCATATCATTTTGCAACACCATTTGTTTTAGAAAATTTATATTTCGAATGAATTTAATATTTAATTTTATTTTGCCGTTATGAATTATGTACGTTAACGTACTTGTTCTCAGGGGAGTGTTTTACGATAATTATTTATGAAATATGATATCCCATGCCCCAATATGCCCCCAATATGCCATGATATCTCAAAATTGCTGGGTTTTCATATAATTTTCAAACGCAGTGTAAATTACAAATTTCGTTGGAATTCGAAAATGTTTAGAAGATTTTGGATGTAAACGCTAAAAACAAGCTAGAAATTGTACGTTAAACGTAACAAATGAGGTGCGTTCGTACTGTTATTATTTCAGTGAAATGAATTATATCGCCTGATTTTACGTACTAGCAAGCTACGCCCGCTACGCTGGTCACTTTCTCTTAACGAACCTTTAATCAAACGAAATATTGACCTTGAATTTTACCTTGTGTTTTAAAGCCATATGAACCTTTACTTGGAATATCCTTCTGCATTTCTGAGAACGATACGAACGCCATTGCAATATTACATTTTTAATGTTTGGGCTGTTAAGGACAAACTCCTTCCGTTGATCATCTACAGTAGGATTTGGTAAAGAACGAGAAAACGATATGCTATATAATATAACCATCCTTGAAAACTCATCTAACTAACAGTGCAGGTTCCGTCAAAATCCATTCCGCAGAATATTTTTAAATGGCTAAGCTTTCATAATCGGGTTCATCTGATTATAAAATTTTCCCCCATAATTCTTATAACTAAGCAAACTAGAACAATATGCGAGATACTAAAACCATCTCCGATAAATTATATAACTAGCAGTTCAAGTCCCGCCAAAATCCATTCCGCAAGGTTAATAAACATTTCCTTTTTAAATCAGCGAAAAATGTAAGTTATAACTTAATAAAAAGTATGTACGATTCAAAAAATAGTAAATTAAAATGTTTTGCATGCTTACAATTAAATTATAATTAAAAAAAAAAGAGATTTGCGTTGAATAAATAGCGAGTCATAATGCTTAGCACGGTTTGAAAAAAATATATATTTGCACATTCAGGGTTGAATTAAATGGTGTATTAGCATACATTTTGGCATGATGTTGGTATTACGGAAAACTACCAAAAGGTATCCAAAAAACTTCGTTCCAAATTAAGCTAATTCTCTGTAGACTCTATTATGGAATAGGTCAGCTTAAAAAAATATGAATAATTATGTTACATTATGGTATCTATGGGGAAAAATCATTTCCGTTGGATTTTAATGGTTACAATACTTCAAATATAATGAAATTGATATGCTTCACTGAGGTGGACCGGTTGGACTGAAATATGCTATTTGGCGAGAAGTAAATAAAAATCATGCAGTCGTAACATCATAATTTACTCTTATATTTTAACAGAATAATAAGGCTACTGTAATTTGTGACTCGTGCTATAGCCAGTATACATGCGCGACCTACGTAATGCATGTCAGGACACATTGACGTTATAATTATCTTTCTAAGGGTGAAGGTTTCGCTAAAGTTACTCCATTGTAAAATTTGATAATTTTTGAAATTCAATATTTGAAAAACGGCATAATCATTAGATTTGAAATTTATATCAAGAAAAATACAATTTTTAACCGTTCTAACAAGTTTGTCTGACAATTTTATGACAAATACTTTTCGAGCTATTAATTTTTTCAGTAACTTTAAATGTTTCATTTTCTGAGATTAGTCTGTGGTAACGATTAGCGAAAAAGCCAGTCGTCAGCAACGCGTAGCTTTTTATTAAAGAGCACATGATTAATTTCCGTAATAAAACAAGTACATTTTAAGGTGAAATATTTTAGATTTCGTTAATATTTACTGAAAATTCCAATGGGAAACTTAAGCCTAGCTTTGACAATTTCAGAACTTTAAATTTATATTTAGACTATTTTTCCATTTAATATCTATTTCTCGGGGAACATCTATCCAAACAACTGTCGGTAGATTATATGATTGCTATAATTAAACAATTTTAGCATACAAAATCGGTTTTTAAATTCAGTAATACGGAAATAATAGGACTCAATCTTAAATATGACGTAATCACCATGGCAACCTAGAATAATTACCAATTTTTAATTTAATTTATATAATTTTATTATATAAATAATATAAATATGCAAAGATTAGTGAAATATATACCGGGTGCGACATATATTCGTTAAAACTTTAATAATTCATTAACAAGAAAGAAATGATAATTTAACAAAAAATGAGGTTTGCACAAATGAGATTAGTGGGAGTGCGGGTTTTTTTTTAATAACAAAAAATTAGTGGTTGAAAAAATCACCGATAGATGACGCTGGCATGCACAAAAAGGAAGCTAATGTATGTAAATAAGGATTATTGTAAAAGACAATAACAAAACATCTCTACATTCTATAGATTTATTTATGCTTTATGCAGCAAGTGTTCAACATGACCTTCACCACATGGTAAAAGAGCTTAACCAACAACGCTTGACATGGTAACGATAGCATACTGCGGGCATCGAATGAAGAATCTGTTTCTCGAGGTGTTTTATTGGTAGCCTGATTTGCATAAATCTGTTTTAGGTAGCTTTCAATACAAAAAAGTATAAAGCTACCTATTGCAGCCGTTCGGAGGAAAGCAGTGCCGGAAAATTTCGATATATTTTCACCGATCATGACCCCCAGACCCCAAAACCACCCTCCGTTCAAATGTTGATTTATATATATATATATATTATATATCTCCATATATATATATATATATATATATATATATCTGACCTATGTCCTACGATAACGCTCGTATTTATAAATCAATTTCGATGAAACCAATTGTGTGTATTAAGATCACAAATGTCTCGACCGAGTTCGTTGGCCAGCTTGGTCTGCCATTTTGTTTCAAGATGGCGGCCATTTTAAAATTTAAAACTAAAATAAATATACAAAAAAGTTAAAAATTCAAATTTATTTTTTAATTACGTGTTAGGCCTTGATACAAGGATTCCAGAGCATTTTTTGGTTTACCTCTATCTTAAAAAATGGCTGAGATAGAGCAGTTTGAAATTGTAGGGTGGCTGACATTTTGAAACAAAACAGCACATTAACGCGATTACTCGCAAATTATTTTCTTTCATTGTTGTAATAATTTTCCCAATAATACGCATAAAACTATATATTCATATCCGTTAGTGCCAAATTCTCGCCAAAATTGGCGACATTTGGCGAATTATCGCCAAATTTGGCAACCAAAATAAGTCTTCATAAATTAAGCCAATTTGGCCATAGCTCAATAATTTGGCGAATTTCTTATTCAAATTCAGTATAAACGAATCTTTTGTAAACGTTTCTTTGCATTTTAACTTGCTGTTTTCGTAAAACATTAGCTAAAATTTTAAAACGAAGATATAGGAAAGCTACCTTTTCCTCCCGGTACAGGCCGGAAGGACATTTTTATTATGCATGCCAGCGTAATTTTGGGTAGTAGGTAATTTTTCACCTGTTTACTTACAGGTTTCACCTGTAGGTAATTTTTTGAGCCACATCTTTTTTGTTATTAAAACACATCCGATATTCCTCTAATCCCATTCATGCAAACCACAATTTTTTCGCTTCATTTGTTCCTTTTTAATGATTTTTTATAAGTTTTAACGTGTTTATGGCGCCCCCAGTATATAGCATTCTTCAGAGACATTCAGATATGTTTAATAAAATACATTTTTAATGCTTATTATTTAAGATAATAATTCATTTTCTGGAACTGAAATTACCTTTAAAAAAGTCTGATGAATAAATATTTTAATTTATAGCCACATACAAAAACATAATTTCACTTTTTGTATCAATAAAAAAAGAAAACTTTTAAAACCTCAAGCCTCAAACCTTTTAAGCCTCAAGGGAAATTTGTTTCCACCGAGTTACATTAAAAAAATTCCTTTTAAATAATATTAAATAAAAAAAAAGTATTAATGGTGACGAAGTCTTGTGTGTTTGAAAACGTTTTGTGTTAAAAAAAATTCAGAAAAATAATAGTTTTATTAACGTTACCAAGGTCAATCCTAATGAATTTTTAATTGGATACTGAATCTGTTATAAATATAAGATTTAATTGCAGCCGAAATTATGTTAAATTCAGTTTTAAAGGGTTTTTATTACTTTATTTAAATTGTGTAATTCAAAGGTTATAATACAAAGGGTTGTACCTCTCTAATTGTTTAGATTTTAATTGATATCTTGAATACATTAAAATTACTCAAATCGTTATAATAATTTAAAAATAGTTATAAAACAAATATATAAAGATTTTTATGAAAGATTTTCTTTAACTAATACCAATAATCTTTCTAAGCTATGCTAAAAGTTTAATCGGGTTTCTGAAATTATTTCTAGATACTTATTTAAATTTAAACATATAAAAAGTGATGGTATTATTTAAGCTGAAATATTTAAGGACATTTTTTAAAAGTTTCATCTTCAAAAAGGAATAAATTTCGTTTTCTTTCGTTTTTATGCATGAAATATGTCAGTAGAACGAGATATCTCCTGAAGTAAAGAAATATTTTCTATTCACTCTTTTATCTTAAGCACATCATAACTTCTAGTTTTGACCAGACAATATCCCCACAGCCGGTATTTCTATCACATTGATTTCCTCTACATAAATCAGATAACTTTTTACCTAAGATATAAAATACGATCAACGTTACGGTATAAAGTACAGAAAATCAAATATAAAAATACATAGGATATTTTTATTTGAAACGAAAAAATGACTAGGGAAACGGAAATAGTTGACGTCAGAAATAACAATATTCTTTACATTTTTTTTTTCAAAGGAATAAAATATTTGAAAGGAATAAACAAATTTTTTTTCCAAACGAAAACTTATCTAATAGCTTTGCATTTAGTCTAAATATTTTATTTTGATGAATTATTTAAGTTCATTTAAAAATATTCTAATTTAATTAAGATTTATTGAAACTTAAAATTATTTTTCCTGCTTAAAACTTTGTCCTGTAATCAAATATTCATGACATATCTCTTTGTTTTAAACTCTTTCCACTATCATTCCTAATTTATCATAACTACCTACAGTTTAATTTTTCTAAAATTTGTCCATCCATTTGTAGAATAAGGGATATTGGGATGAAATATAAATAAAAAAATAAATACTTACATATCATAAAACCTTTAAATATTTTAGATATTGGTAAAAATGTTTTAAAAATTTTAGTAATACTTTTAATTTTATCCATAATTTAGATATTAAATTAAACCAAATGCGTAAATTTACATATTATGTTGTTTTTTTTATCCTATTAATTACGAATGTTTTGGAATTTGCATAAAGAATTTCGAAACACAATTTTGTGTCGGTTAAAGCCTCTTGGAGAACTAAATGTCATAGAGTGTTCAGTGGCAATTCTTACTTCTGTTTCATTAATCATAATCGCACTGTAAGAGTCTGTAGGCTAAGTAGAGAAAAACATTCCTACTTCCACTGTTGAACTCCACATTACTCCAACTTGAGACATCATGATTTGGGGCATAATTGGTATCCATAATTGGTCACTAATATTTCGTATTAAAAGCACGATAACGGCATGGTAATATGTGGGTGAAATGTTGCATTCGAAAACAACCGTTAAACTTCTACCGTTGAAAAAAAAAACCTTACATTCAACAATTGGAAAATGTTTTTCACAACAAGATAATGTCCGAAAGCACACGGCAGTCATTACCAAACAATCCATACAAGGTTTTCGGATGCTTTCTTGGATACGGACGACATCTCCAGAACTCACGCCAATAGAAAATGTGAGGAAAGCTGATGGCCATTGTTTTCTTAATCTGTTCCAGCCTCAGTCGGATGACGAACTGTGAATGATGGTGGAATGTATATTGTCATCCACATCGCAGAACACTTTTCGGATGCCTATTTCATCTGTGCCTCGAAGGTTTGCCGCTTATATTTCTGAAGAAGATAATCCTACTTTCTATTGATTATCTTGTATATTCAATCACTATTTTGCTTTATCTGTTTGAAAATAAAATCAATTTTTAAATGGGCTGTCTCTGTTTGTGTGCTAGTTTTTATATTTGTTTTTACTCTTTAATGATGTTAATGTGAAGAATTGAATTCTTCTTAATTTCTTTTTACTATTTTAAAGAAAGGTCTCAAAGCTCGCATAGAACTCGTACATTTTCCCTACGTAAGAGATTTCGTCAGGTATATAAAATTTTATTCTGGAACTCATAATTTCCAATTCTAGTACCTAAAAGGATTTGATCTCACACTACAGAAAATCGTAAGTCTCTATGCACTTCATACTTTGATTTTAAATCTGACACCGTAATCCAATAACTTTCAGACCACTTGAAAACCATATGCCCTACTTATCTTTGAATTCAGATAGTATTCAAAAAGCGCTAGATATATATGCCGTCGACAAGATTCGAAATTAGGTATTCTTTACTTCAGACCTAGTGCTGAACGCATCTCCAGGTTCGCTCTTTGAAGGGAAGGTAGTCTGCAAAGGACTAAATATGCCTGGGAGATATAGTCCCCTGGACAGTTAACAAAACGTCAGCTAGAAAAACTTGAAGTCACTCCTTCGACCCACGGACAGATAGAATTTTTTGACAGGCTGAACTTAACAGAAAAATTCAAAAACGAATTTAAGTGGTATGATAGCTTCAACTTGTAGTTAAAACGGATAAAATACGCATTAAAAACAGGCTTAAAAGGTGCTTTAAATGAGACAGACATATGTAAAAGATATTAAAACGTATTTAATTCCGAGGTCTTTCGAACTCAAACGCGTCCATCTTCAAGGGGAACTGCTGACTGATAATATAAATGTCGTTTCCACTGTGCCATTACGTAACGGAATTTGAACAAGGGCTAGCCCATTAATCTGTACGAATGTATGGAAAATCCGTGAGTTCAGGCGCTGGAGTCTTTGATTATTTCAAAATGTTAAACCAAAACATAGGTACGTCAAAAGATAAACTGTGATTATAAGCTCTATTTCCTTTACTCAAAATTTCTAATGATTCTCTGATTTTAGCAGCAAAATCGTTGTTTGCAGGTACTATAATTTTTGCGTTTTCAAAATCAATATTTATATCCTGTCGTTGCTTTAACCTCGATAATGCTGTGGATGGTCGGTTAAACTTGATGTCAGAAATATGTTCTTTCAGTCTTTCTTTAAATTTGCGAGTGGTCATCCCTAGAAGCGCAAAATGGTTTATCCTATATCAGGATGACCACTCACAAACTTAAAGAAAGGTTGAAATTACATATTTCTGACATCAAGTTTAACCGACCATCCACAGCATTATCGAGGTTAAGGCAACGACAGGATATAAATATTGATTTTGAAAACTCATAAATTATAGTACCTGCAAAGAACGATTTTACCGCTAAAATCAGAAAAACATTGGAGATTTTGAGTAAAGGAAATAGAGCTTGTAATGCTAGTTTATGTTATAACATACCTAAGATATGGTTTAATATTTTGAAATTATCAAAGACTTCATCGCTTGAACTCACGCATTTATCATACACCCCTACATATTAATGGACTAGCACTTGTTCAAACACCGTTACGTAATTACACAGTGGAAACGGCAATTCCCCTTGAAGATGGACACGTTTGTGTTCGAAAGATCTCGGGATTAAATATGTTTTAATATCTTTTACATATGTCTGTCTAATTTTCAGCCCCTTTTAAGTATGTTTTTAATGAGTATTTTATCAGGCTGAACTTAATTTAGTCTTTTCATAAAGTAAATCTGTAATATCGTTCACCATTGTGCATTTATGTGTCTGTAACTAGTTATGTTGTAATAAATAAAAAAGCAGAAAAGGCCAGCCGAGTGTCCTGATATCTCTATTTCAATACGTAAGACCAGTGTTGAATTCAGACAATTTTCTCCGGGAGGGATTTCTGTAGCTCTGAGGGGGACATAATAGAGTTCCTGGGGTGTGAATTCCACTCTTTGCCCATTAAAAGCATAAAATCTCAAATCTTCCGGGGGGGGGGGGGGAATGTCCCTCTGGGCCACCCCCTGAATTCAACACTGCGCAAGACTTTTGAATTGCCTCAATCATCTCTCAATGTATTTTGCTTTTTTTTACACTGAGAACTAGATTGCTCTTTATCATGAATGGCAGGCAAAAAAACAATAATTAAAAGTAAGTTAAATAAGAATTATTGACCCATTATACTTAAAATTCTCAGAAATTACCGTATACATTTAATGAAAATAGTGTACAAAATTTATAGTTTAAGTGTAAATGTATATGTTCAATTCAAAAATACCGAAAGGAATTATTTCTTTAATTTTGTGGTTAATTTTATGTAATCGGAGAACACAAAACGACTTGGGATCAAACATGAGCGTTGTTAACAGAAATGTGGTTTAAAATAAACATCTGTGTATAGAACAATCTAAAAACTAAGAAAGAAAATGCGTGTAAAAAGATCATAGAGCAAACTGTAATTCAGTGAACGATTGAAGGTTCGCTACGAATTTTCAATACTGTTTTGAAAAATACAGTTTATTTAAGCCAAAACACGTTAGCTTACCACCAATAAATAATCACCAATTAGATAAATGGACTCCCAATTACGGAAATTTCCAGTTTCGGCCAATATGGGTTTTGAATGGGACATTCGCCAAATTAGCCAGTTAGTGCCTTTTTTAACCTTGCTTTTAGTGATTAACTTTGGGCGACAAATTTGAAGGTATTTTGCCAAACATCTCCAAGTATCATCACAATTTGGTACGCTCATACGACATTTGGTGCGCTCATCATTCTGTTAACAGACATATCATACTTATGTGTGTATGTATATGTCTACACACAAACATTGCTCTACGCATATACTGCATTTAACACTATGGAATATTAAATTTTACCTACTTCGATATATTTCCTGTATGTAATATTTGTACTTCAATTTTGCCAAATTAGCCAGTTAGTGGCTATTTGACCTTACTTTTGGTGACTAATTTCTGGCGTCAAATTTGGCGGGATTTTTCCAAATAGTGGCAAGTTTGGCGACAGTTTGGCGTGCTTATACATTGGTGTGTGTATATATAATATGTCTACATACAAACGTTATTCTATGCAAATAACATATTTAACACAATTAAATTTTACGTACTTGCATACTTGTTCTATTTATAATATATCACATCCGGTGTAACATTATGACGTCACTGGAAATGTCCCTAACACCTTAAGTGACTGCTTTGTGCTTTAACGGATTTAATGAACGAATAACAAATTGTTCGGTTTATCTTTTTATTATTTATTATTTTAATCGAAACATATATAATTCAATAGGCTAACTGTTCAAAAAACTGAAAGTTACGTAAGTACCGGGTATGTCAAAAGCAATTGTGCAAACTTTAACAAAGTATGGAACGCAGCTATACAAGTACTTATCACCTTGTAATGCATGGACCATAAAAGAAGCGGTGAAGCGAGAGTGCACGCTTTCTGATTGTGACAAAGGAGTTACATATGCTATAAATTCTACTAAAAATTGCTGAAATTTGCTTTAAGTAATAAAGTTAACAAAGAAGAATTTTAATTGAAAAAACAAAACACAAGAAAAAGTAATTGATAACAAAAGGAATATATTTTTAGGATTAATTGAAACACTATTCTAAAGACTGTATATTATTATACTGTCATTCTTTGACGCATCTAACCCATAATTAAGAATTTGCATCATTTTCTTTTAAAAAAAAAGTATTTTCTGAAGATTTGACATAATTTTACAGCAATTTCTCGTCAGTAAATTTGTCCCACTTTAAGCCCCCCCTTCTCTCACTTGAGCGCAGTTGTTTGTGCAATTAAGATAAGTTTATTTGCAATTCATTGATTTCTTCTTGCGATTCCATTCATATTAGCATTCAGATTAAAAAAAAAAAATGCATACATAAAATCAGTAAGCACCTACTTGATATTGTGTAGTAATCAGATTTTAGTTCACAATCAGAGAGCACCTTCTAGTACTTCATGAATTGTACACATTTGTGTTCTATCCCTTTTAAAGTCTGTATTATGAGTTTATAAACACATACATCCCTTTTCTGTGCCAAGTTAGCAAAAATAAAGAAGGCGAATTTAAATATTTTTCCAATTACACACATAAAATTATCTCTTTCTAATTAGATTTCAAAATTTTCCAACTAATAATTAATTTATTAAAAATTGTTACTGGAATGAAGTTGCGTATTAGCTGTGTTTGCTAGATGGAACAAATTACTGCGTCGATAAAATTGATACTGGATGAAGATATAGCAAAAATCGATTTTTAAATTATGGAACGGAGAATTAGCACGCTTGACAAACTTTTCACTCTACTTTAAATTGAATTTTTAAATGTCATCGTAATCTTTCGAGCAGATAATATATAGTTTCAGAACGTCACTGGTAACAAGGTCAAGTAAAAAAAAAAGTTCTATTTTTAGAGTATGAAAACATGTTTATCAAAACGCAATTTCGAAAGTTTTCTTGATAATATGAGTGATAGTTAATGCTATTGAATAAAAATTCTGAAAAAAAAAATTCTCATTTTATAATACTGTCTAACTTGTGTATATATATTACATACATATATATACATTTAATTAATTTATCAAATTGTTGAATCATTCCCGAAATAGAAAAAAATATGTCATATATTAAGTTTTAATATTTTCTTTCAAATTATTTTTTCTAAAATTTTAAAATGATATCGGAATAATTAAAGAATATATAAATTTTTGTGTAATAATAATTGCTATGAGCTGCATAATAGTGTACAAAAAGTAATTAAATTTTACTATAATGCGAAGATCAAAGTGCTTTTAACTGAAAATGAAAACTATAATAAAGTTTTTAATTAGATGCGATTTAAAAAGATTGAATTCCTTTCGAAATACATTTTTGGAATTGTTTAAGATTCGTTAATTAATATTTCTGAAGGTTACAGTGTAGAAATGTTTTTAGAATCTTGTGATGCTTTACTTTTTTCTGTTTGTTGAACACAGAAAAAGATTTCGTAACACTAGACAAGTGTCTTTCAACCTTTTTTTTCTCCCCGCACACTTGAATGTACAATTAAAATTTCACGGCAAGTTTACAGTAGGAACAGTATATAAAAAATAGTACAAAAAATGTAATTTTAACATTTTTACTAGTAAATCTGCAGATCATGCTCCTCAACGTCAGCTGCGCAAGTCACATATTTATAAATGACAAGAACTGACACAAAATTTGAAAATCACATGAATTCAAATGCAAAAGCATTATGACATAAAAAATGTTCTATTCAGGGTGTTTCATAAAATATGTGAAAAAATTTAAGAAGTTATAGTACACATTCAAACAAACAAATTTGATCAAAGAGTGCATGGTCGGAAATAAAACGCAAAGGTGCTGGCGCGTTTGGAAACTTGGTCGATGCAAACGTTAAAGCTTCATTCTTGTTGCGAGTTATCGGGAGAAGAACGACACTAATAGTATGAAAATGTGATATGGAGAAGAAGAAGAACGCGTATATAAAATTTCGCCTTGATTAATACATAAAAGCCGCTGATCCGAGTGTGCAACTGTCAATCGCGGTAGGAACGTATTGGAAGATGTTGTCCTTCACTAATAGACAAAAGGCTGATATGCATTTTATCTACGGTACTGCAAATGGAAATAGCTCAGAGGCTCAACGATTGTACGGAGAGTAATTTCCCAACAGTCGGTTGCCCGACCGTAAAACATTTGAGTGTTTGTACCGACAGTTGTGTGAGCCGGGATCCTTTCTCGCTGTCCGGTCGGATGCAGGTTGTTCAATGACGGAAAGAACGTTAGTTGTGGAAGAAAGCACTCTGGATATGGTGGCTGATCAGCGAAGTACAAGTACACCAGCAGTGGCTAGGCAATTTAGACATGTATTACACTCCACGACATAGCGAGTATTGAAGGATGAACGTTTGCATCCTTATGGTCAAAGGGTTCAGGAACTGACTCAAAAGGATTATCCTCGTCGTGTGGAATTCGCCCACTGATTTTTGCAGCAGAACACTGTAAATACAGATTTTGGGCAACTGTACTTTTCACGGATGAATGTACCTTCACATGTGAAGGCGCATTAATTATGTATGGGCGGTTGTAAATCCACATGCAACTTAATCCTACGCTCATCGGAAAAGCTTTTCTGTCAATGTTTGGGCAGGAATAATTGGAGGCAATCTATTCAGGAAACAAATTCCTCACGTTTCTGCAACAGGTGCTGCCAGATACGTTGAACGCCGTTCCCTTACACGCGGCGGGTAATGTGGTTCCAGCAAGATGGAGTATCAGCTCATTATGTACGAGACGTGCGAAACTATTTGGATATAACATTTCTCAACAGATGGAATGGGCGAGGTAGTCCTATAGCATGCCGCCACGCTCGACAGATCTTTCATGTCTTGCTTTCTTTTTGTGAGGACAGCTGAAGGCTCTTATGTATGAGACCCACATGGAATCTGCGGAAGTCCTCGTCGCCAGACTTTTGGCCGCTGCAGGGGAATTGGGCGATATACCTGTTGTTGTTCAGAAAGTTCGTCAATCTTTTCTTAGCCATTGTATCGCATGCATAGACACTGCTGGTCACTGTTTTCAACACGTGTTCTAATCACAAGTCACTAAATCTGCTTTTGTCACTTAATCGATCTTTGTGTGTTTTTGCCTCGTTTAACAACATTACCTTCGGCGCCCTCAAGCACCTTTGCGTTTTAATTCAGACCATGAATTCTTTTATGAAAGTTGTTTGTTTGGATGTATACTACCTCCTCTTAAAGTTTCGCCCATTTTTTATGAAACACCCTGTATTTTCCGAACGTATCAATTTAATTTAACCAAAAACTTTGTACAGCTAAATTCGGATATGCCTTCAACTTATCTATCAAATTTCAAGCTTATCGGATGACTGTTGTGTCAGTTATCGCGAGACATGCACATACACAGACAGAAATATTAAGCTAATTTGTTCCCGTTTGCGAGAGGCATCACGGGATATACACTCAAACAGATATAAAAAATATTTCGTCTCTATAGTAAGTGTTCACTTGATGTTCCAGCAAATCTAGTATTTAATAAAATAAATGAGTTTGATATTTTTAACGGGAGCTTAAACTTTAAAACTTTTTTTGAGTTGAATTTTGGAGTGACATAGTCTTAAATTTTCTTCCTGCGATTGATTTTAAATTTTAATAGTTTCAAAATATTTAACATGTTTCGCTACACATTTGAAATCCCTTTACGGTACACCAATCTACCGCTGCACTGTTGTTGAAAACCTCTGCACTAGACTAAACTTTAATACAGCATAAAAATATCGATATCCTAACATCGCATGAAATATTATGTAATATATGTTTTTTATTTATAAAAAAATAATTTGAATTTTATAAATACTAAAGGAAGGAGCCATCCCTAAACTTAGGTGACCAATCAGCAAATGTGGTAACGATGTCACTGTCGTCCTACTAGTTTTGCACAGTTGCTCGAGTTTCTTCAAATGTTATTTTGCATTATTGTATTGCAAATATTACTGTTATGTCATGTGTTTATTGATTAAAAAATTGCACTCTGGAAAATTAATTTAAAAATCATCAGAATTTGGTATCTTAAGTAACTGACTAATTGTCAAACAAATGTTATGTAAAAGCACATTTATTGGTCTATCCAATGCCATAAATATAGAAATTTGCGATGATTAGAAACGAAGATACGGGCAAAATCAATAGCACATTCTGCGACATTTAGTGTTGCGTTTGTGCTTATCATTACTGACGCACCCGTTTGTGCTTTATAATATAGAATTAAGATGGTAGGGATTTTTTTCACAGTATCTATTATATTAAAATCTGACTGTATATTTGTAATTCACAACGCCTTCTCCTAAAATATGGAACGTTGGACGTAGAAATTAACAACAGTTATTCCCATGGATCCGACGATGTCATAATAACGTTTACAATTTTGAAATTTAAATTAATTTTTTGAAATATTTTCGTATAAATGCGTCTTTTACATTCCACTAGCTTCGAAATTCTTCTTAAGAGAAAATGCTTCTGTCAAATGACGTCATTTTTTAAAAATAACGTCATTGAAATCGCACTCTGAGAAGATGCAACGTTTTACTAAAATTTGGAGGACCTTGATAGGAGCTCAGTGTGCACGTTCAGATCGGTTTAGTTTGTTTAATCGGTAGCGTTTGTTTAAACCATAGCCATCTGCAATTCAGAACTTAGCGATACTCGACTGAACAATTTTACTCCGTTGAGTTAGATAAGTAAACAAACGTTCACTTGGCGATAATTGCAGTCTCTCCAAACTAACAATTTACCCGAATTTTTATAAAAGCATAAAAAACTTCTTAATAACACCATAAAATAAGGAATGCGCAAGACCTTTCGAAAGAACTTTGTCTTTCTTCGTTAGGTGCAACGAAGACGTGCAACCACTTAGAAGGCAGAAGCAAGACTGGTAGAAGGTGTCTTCTAAGTTGTTGCACGTCTTCTTTGCGCCTGACGAAGAAAGACAAAGTTCTTTCGAAAAGCCTTAAGCATTCCTTATTTTATGGTGTTATTAAGAAGTTTTTATGCTTTTATGGTATCACGCCAGTTTGTTCAATACTTTTATGTACCCGAATTTTTGTTCAGAACCCTCACGACCAATGGAATTTTATCTCTCGTGTGCCGTGTTACTTTCTTATAAAGGCACTCTAGTGTAACTGAATCAAAATATGATAATTTGCGAAATGTAATTTTCATAATTTTTAGTTTACGTAAAAGAAATTTCATAAAAATGACTTTGACACTGACTTTGACAGAAATCACTAGACAAAAATTTCAGGGCTACTTCATTACCAATAATTGTTATTAATAGTCTATAATCTGTTGTTATTCCGGAATTACTAGGATATAAGAAGCATCCTTTCTATTTTCCATTTTACTGAAAGAGGAAGAATTGTAAAACGTTATTTGTTTTGCGAATTACGGTTATATTTTAAAAAACGCAACAGCCCCGACATGCATCTGAAATTGTTTATTCTTTAATTTAAATTTGATTTTGGTAAACTGTTCTGAGTGGAGATTTTAGAGAAATAAAATTTTGATTTATAAATTTCTGTTTTTATCCATACACACCTAGCATTCTTTTATGTTATATTTGGAAATAAATCGATTTTCATATAGAGCTTAATTTACTATTCCTGATTCATTTGTTTATCATTAGATTTTTAAAATCAGAAGAAATAATTAGAGCTCATGGAAAAGATGTGATAGTTTAGAAATTAATAAAAATAATTAACTGACCATATGTTAAAATGGACTTTATGTTTTTGCTGTGTAAATTACGAAAATTAAATCTCAAAATTTTGCAAAAACGGCGAAATATTTTAGTAAGAAATATCTTGACCATAACGTCGTTAAAAAAATGCATTGATATTTTTGTTGTTGCATGATAACAAGTTACAAATTCTTACATTAAAAAACAAAATCAACATAAAACTAGTCGTTGACGACCACCGTAATACTTACCCATCATAGATATGCATAATATAAAATATGAAAATAAAACATGCGTAGAACAGTTATAAAATGCATTGCAATTCGAATAAAATCGTGGCTTGATGGCATCATAAACTTTAAATGTTCTATTACTGAATTGCGTAAAAGAAACATTCTTATAACTCCAAAAAATTTTAATCATATTAACTAACGGCCTATTACGTCGGATTAAGTGTAATCTTAATTAAAATATATCTTTCAATTGCAATACGGATGAAATACAGGGTCATGAAAAATCGAAGAGTCTGGAAAATAGGATTACAAATACCTCGGCCTCTCATTATCCGATCGACTTCATTCTTAATGCAAAATTTATTTTTTTAGTCTTTTATATTCAATCCTTAAAATAAACAATTTCAAAAATTTTTATATACCTTTTATCAGAACGAATATTTCGAGAGTCCGAAAAAAATAGTTCCGGATAATCGAGGTTACTGAAATTCAACAAGCTTCTTCTCATTATTTCATACTAAGTACAGACTAAGAACATACCAAATTTCAAGTCTCTATCTCAATTTGTTCGGGAGATAGAACGTTTACAGACATACAGACAGACGACAAATTTTTTTTTAAATAGTTTTTTCGGAATCACTAATGTCTGAAAGGTGTAAAATCGTCAAATTTTTTTTTCGATTTTTAAAACGATTACAAGACTTACACTATACTATGTATGATGGGTAAGTAAAAATGACGTTGATTTTGTTTTGTTTAGAATTTTATCGTATAAATGACCGGAATGACTGACTTTCACAAATTTACTACTTTAAAAATCCATTAACAATTATTTACAACCTTTTATAACATAACGAAATGTGAAAGGTACTTACATTTATTGCATTAAGGGGACGCGGAATCCTTTAAACTGTCTATAGTTGCATTCGTAATTACATAAATACGTAGTACCTTTAGTCGTCCTCGAGTCCGTCCGTCCGCCTGCCCGCATATAACAGCGCAAAAACTACTCAGCAGAATGGTTTAAAATTTAATATATATAATCGTTGCAAAATTTTGTCGAGTCATTTAAAATTTTATGAAAATCGAATGAAAACTTAAACAAGAGGGGAAAATTCTGCTATAAGGCAGAATATAGATTGCCACACACGGCTTTTATTTAAAAAATAAATAAACTAGCTGTAACTCAGAATAAAAACGCAATGACAAATAACAATTTTAAAATATCTAAATAACAAATAAAAATTCCCCTGTTAAAGTGTTGAGTTGTTGAATAACCATTCGATTTAGAAAAATATTTTTCTACCACTGAGCAATTTTTCTTAATGAAATTTAATTCATGTTGCTATGGCAGCAGACGATAAAACGATATCTTTGGAATAAGGGAATAAATAGAAGAAAAAATTTTGTTGATGTTTGTGATAAAATGTTTTTCTTTATTTTTTAAAAATGTATATACATAATTCACTTTTATATTTTAACAGAATAATAAGTTTACTATAATTCGTTACTCATGCTATGGCCAGTATACACGATACACGTCGAGCCACAATGCCTTTATCATCATCTTTTTACGCGTAAAAGTTTCGCTATGGTACTCCATTCTGAAGTTTTGTAATTTTTGAAATCTAATACTTGAAAAACGACATAATTATTAGATTTGAAATTTATATCAAGAAAAATACAATTTTTTACCATTCTAACGCAGTTTGTAAAACAATTTTGTGACAAATACTTTTCGAGTTATTAATTTTTTAAGTAACTTCAAATGTTTCATTTTCCGAGATTAATCTGTGGCAACGATGGATTGCTGTGACTTTTCATAAACATGAAAAATGATAGAGATTGAAAGAATAAGCCACCCTGTGTGTGGCTAATAAGATATTAATAAAAGTTTTCTTTATTCTATTAAATCCTATCATATGTAATCTATATAATAAAAGCGCAAATCATGTGACTGAGAAAAACAGATACGGGCTAGCCACTTCTTTTTTCATATGCCAAGCGGCCATTTATATCCAAAATTATTTTTTCGAATAAAATTGCATAAAAGTTTCATTTTTAGAAAGATCGTTCAAAAAACATTGTTTGTTTTAGAGATGAATTACATTCAAAAATGATTCTGAGATAACTTCAGTGGAAATTAGGTTAATAGCCGAATATCTCAATCCATTAAAGTAAATAAACGCAAGAGATTCGTTTATCGTGAGTCATAGAAATATTAAACCTTTGCGGTAATCATTCGCAAAGCTGCATGGTAAATTTTGCAGCGCTGTCTGGTGTCGAAAAAAAAATTCTCATCTGCAAACATGGCATACTTAAAAAGAAATAAAAAGCTCATTTCGCTCATAGCAGAAGATATAATTCATTTCACTGAAATAATAACGATATATATATATTTTTTTACATTGTAAAACTAGTTATAGTACGAACGCACCTCATTTGTCACGTTTAACGTATACAATTTTCAACTTGTTTTTGACTGGAGAGGAATTTTACGCATTGATTTTCTCCACGATCTTCGTACGGTGAATGCCACTTATTATTGTCAGTTGTTACGTAAAGTGAAAGCCGTCTACAGAAACAACAAGAAAATAAAATCATGCGTCAAGCATAGATTATGTAACACTTTCGACCACGTCCAAAATAATTTTGCAAATTCTTACCGTAAGGTGTAAGATGATATCTAACTAAACAATTTTGAAAACGCATAACTTATTTAAAAATCCAATTTTATGAATTACCAACAATATTCGGAAAAATATCCGAGCTCTTTTGGGCAGCCCTGTATATGATCTATAGATTTGTATATATACTAAATAGAATGATAAATTTTAGTTGAGTTAAGATACGCGTAGCACAGTTTAAAATTCCCCTTCTGGAATTTCCGACAATAAGCGGAAATGTACTCGAGAACGTTTGTGCTGCCTATTATACAATATATACAATTTATACACATCAAGTAATAGACAAAAAATGAGTTAAATTTAAAAACGCGTTCATCAACTGAAAAAGTATTCCCAGCAACTATTATTAGTAAGCAGTACTTTAACCGAATTATTTTGTGTGTCCCTGTAAATGAACGATGAAAGCTATACACACAGTATACTATAGTAAGCCTTCTGTAATCCACGTTAGTATATATATCAATTTCAATATGTTTGAAATAGTGAAACATTATCATAATAAACTTCAAACGATTTTTCTTCATAGACCGTAATGTAACGGAATTCTTTTGAGTATCCCTGTAAAGGAACTATAAGTGTTATGCACACCATATTCTATAACTAGTCTCTTGTAGTGCATCTCAGTGATGTATATCAATTTCAATATGTTTGAAATTGTATAACATCATTAAAATAAACTGCAAATGAATTTTTCCCATAAACCGCAATGTAACGGAATTCTTTTGAGTGCCTGTAAAAAAACTATAAGTACTACATACTTCATTTTCTATACCGAACATGCCACAGTAAGCCTTAATAACATATATCAATTGCATGACGATCCGAGTATATTTACGCGAGTTACAGTACGGACGGACAGACAGACGGCAGACAGACCGACAGACAAACCGAATTCCTAAACACTTTTCAACTATGTCGGATTGTATGGGGTATGCCCATCAATACATGGGGGCAAGTAGAGGAAAAGTGGGCGTCCGACCCTGGGTGGCGGAGCTGTGGAGCCTGAGGAGGGAGGAGGGAGGGCTCCTTAGCTCCTCCGCTCGAAGTGCCCACCACCACCAACGATGCTCCTCCACCACCAAAGGGGCTCCTCCTCTCGAAGTGCCCTCCACCACCTAAGATAAGATAAGGGGATTATTTTAAGTAATTTTAATTGGGGAACTTACAGAAATTTTTTTTTTCAACTATAGTAGGGTGGAAAATATTTTTTCGGTTTGTGAATTGTATTTAAAAATATAAATTAACAAGAACGAAAAATCATGCGTCAAGCATAGATTATGTAGCACTTTCCAACGCTTCTAAAATAATTTTACAAATCATTACCGTTTAATAAGCTGAAAGATGACATCTAAGTAAACAATTTGGAAAACGCATAACATATTTAAAAACGTAATTTCAGGAATTTTCAATATATACAATATTCGGAAAAATATCCGAATACTTTTATGTAGCCCTGTATATGATCTATAGATTTGTATATATACATAGGATGCTAATTTTTAGTTTAGTTAGGAAACGCGTAGCACAGTTTAAATTTTCCTTCTGGAGTTTCTGTCAATAAACGGAAATGTGTTCGCGAACTTTTGTGCTGTTCTGTATAGGATCTACAGGATTTATACACACCACGTAATAGACAAAAATCTAGTTAAGATTAAAATCGCGTTCAGTAACTTAAAACGCACTTCCAAGAATTATTGTTAGCAGACAGTAGAGAATTCTTTTGTGTGTCCCTGTAAATGAACGATGACTGCTATACATACAATATTCTGTAGTAAGCCTCTTGTAATGCACCTTAGTCATATATATAAATTTCAATGCGTTTAAAATAGTGAAACATTATTGAAATAAACCTCAGACGATTTTTCTCCATAGACGTAATGTAACGGAATTCTTTTGACTGTCCCTATAAAAGAACTATAAGTGCTATGCACACCCTATTCCATATTAAGCTTCTTCTAATGCATCTTAGTGATCTATATAAATTTCAATGCGTTTACAATAGTGAAACATTTTTAAAATAAACCGCAAATGATTTTTCCCCATAGACCGCAATGTAACGGAATTCTTTTGAGTGTCCCTGTAAGAAAACTGTAAGTGCTACACACTTCAGTTGAAATAGGGAACGTGCCATAGATAACGACAATAACATATAAAAATTGCAGAGCAATCCGAGCATATTTACGGACGTTAGAGCACGGACAGACGGCCATACGGCCAGACGGCCATCCGGCCAGACAAACCGAAGTCACAAGCACTTTTCAACTAGGTTGGAAAGTGCTAAAAATGGTTATTCATTAATTTTAATTGGGGAACTTAGAAATTTTTCGAAGCAATTTTTTTTTTTCGCGTAGAAATATCTATTACAGTACAAGGTGAATTTTAACGAATTACAAATTTAATTAATTTTAATTAGGGAACTTAGAAATTTTTTGAAGCAAAAATTTTTTTTCAACTAGAGCAGAGTATTCCATATGCATGTTAGAGTATATTTGAGGTGAATTTTAAAAGTCAATAATGATTTAATTAAAAATAATAATTAAAAACGGTCATTCATTAATTCTAATTGGGAAACTTAGAAATTTTTTGAAGCATTTTTTTTTCTAAACGAGAATACGCAGTTTGAATATGAGTGTATGCAGTAGAAGTGAATGAATAATTAAAAATAATAATTAAAAAGGGTCGTTCATTAATTTTAATTGTAGAACATAAGAAATTTTTGCGATTTTTAGTTTTAAAAGTCGCCAAAAATAGGATTTTCAGCTGAAAGTAATCTAAGATATAAACTCTCAACTGAAATGAATTTTGCCTTAAGGTGTGAGCTTTTAGCTAGTAGTGACCTAGAGTCAAAACTTCCTGCTCCCAGGAATCACCACGGGGAATATAGTAAAAAATACAGGGTCCCGTATGAATTATACAGAACTCAATTCTAACAGCTCGTCCCCTCCCCCTCCCCTTTTTTACCCAGAGGGGTCCTTCGATGGACTAACAATACGCACTTCAAAAAATACAGAGTGATATAAAAAGAAGAATTTTAACGTGTATATAAAAGTGTAAATAAACAAGAATGAAAAATCATGCATAGCGTCATAATTCATGAATCACTTTCCACAAAAAATACAGAGTGATACAAAAAGAATTTTTACGTATATATAAAATAATAAATAAACAAGTATGAAAAATCATGCGTAGCGGTATAGTTTATGAATCACTTTCCAACATTATCGAAATGTTATGTGAACAAAATATAATTTTTCCATATAGTACATAGTTAATTAAAATAGTGAACATATCCCCTTTAGAATAAAAAAGCATTCTTCACAAAAAATCCAATTATGCATAAGATCCCTTCCTAAAATCAGATAATTTACACTTTCGCCTTTTTTTTTTCAATTCAAGTTAGGCTAAAAGTACAGCGTGCGCATCGATATGTTCAAAATACATAGTTATAGATATTAAGCTACCTTCACAAAATAATGGAACTATTTATATACCAGGGCCCTTCACAAATAATGTAATCCTATTCGAATCCCAGCGGCCTTCACAAAATAAATTCAATAGATTCATGTTATATTACGGCGATAGAAATACGAGGGATATTGACCTTTCATAAAAATCTAACATCACTGTTTGAATGAAAAGGCCTCTTCACAATATACCCTGTAAAAATATTATGATTCCACAGATATTTTAAGAAATAGACAAATGAGTACGTATTCATGCGATGTAAAAATATGTTTTACACGAATGCCTTTTTTTAGTTTAAAGTTTAAAAAATATATTTTTTAGAATTGAAATTAAGAAAAACAGACGGCTATCCAGTATCCCCTCAACATGCATATCGCTGAATCATCTTTCTATCGGGAAACGTTGATTTCACTCCGTATGAGATAATGAGTCACTATGCGATAAGAAATACTTGTTACTCGTAGTTTCTGGCACATTTTTTGTAGGTAAATGTATGAAATGAGCTATTTAAACCCGTCAATGTATACGAATTATTTCGTGTAGTCCGATATAGGTTCTACTCTTCATATATACATATGGTCATATATATATATATATATACTAAAATCTGTTAAGTTTTAAAAGGCTTCACTGTGTATTTAATGAAAAATAAGAACTAAGAAATAGCCATTAAGAGGTACCCTTAAGAATTTTGGGGCAAAAAAGATGTGTTTAAATGAATTTGATACATGTTATGGTAGAAAAATACAGGGTCCCCTATAAGACATATGAATTAAACTATAAATATTTTTAATTTACATTCGTTTATGCTTTTTGTATAGTAAAGTGTAGAAAAATTATACTAAATTGGGTTTATACTATTCTAACTTAAAAATTTCTTTTGAGGAATGAATAGAATAACTAACCTTTTGACTTTGTTTTTATAAAATATATATATTGTACTATTTAGTTAGGGCATTATTTAAAAAAATTTTGTTTTTAATATTGAAAAAATATATATAAAAATGTATCTTACCTATAAAGTTTAACCATAATGTACTGGACTTCATCCAAACGCGAATGTATGCTTGTCTTACAACAGCTAAACGTTAACGTATTCGCTTATCTCTTAAAACCACGGGATATTGTGACGTCATTGATAAGGCATATGGTAGAATACAGAATGAATAGGGATTATAAGAGAGAAAAATAAAATAATCATAAATCATAAATTTTGCATACTTCATACACACACTTACAGTATGAGAAATGATTGCTACTATTAACCATATGAGAAAATGAATCATTAGCTAATCTTACTAGTGTATGTCATATTTAACTCACAGGCTCGAACATGCGTAAATTTTGACTAGAATTATTCACTAAATGTATAAAAAAAAAAAAAAAAAAAAAAAAAAAAAAAAGATTTATATTTAGATCTAATATTTAAATCGTTTAACATTTTAAAATCCTATTAAAAGTATATACATTAGTATGCTTGTGAAAGGTCTATTTTTAAGACGAAACATTGTGTGAAGTGTCCTGTTTTAGGGTTAAAAGTTTCGTGAAGGGGTCTGTTTGAAGGACCCTGTTTCGAAATGAATTAAGAATGCACAATTTATTCCTAAACATTCAACTCGATTCGTTATGTATGCTTAATTGTGTATTCAATGAAAAATAGTAACTAAGAAATAAAATTAAAAATAGTAATTAAGAGGTAGCCTCAAGAATTTTTGGGATAACAGATTGGTTTTAATTAAATAGGCTAATGAATCTAGTTATACAAGTCATACTAAAATAGAAATTACACTAAAAATGCAGAGTGCCCCACAATATATATGAATTATACTAAACCACATTTAATAGCACCCTCCCATATTTTCATAGAAATCGCTTCAATATAATTTAGGCTAACAATATACACTTCAAAAAATACATAGTGACCACAAGAAGGATAGGAATTTGCTATATACTACTACTTAAGTAAAATATAATTTCTCTTATCGCATAAAATATATTAACAAGTCCTGTAAAAATATATTAACAAGACATGAACTATTAACACATGAGTTAAAACATATTGGTTATACAAAACATATATATATAAATTTATCATTACCTAAAAATGTCAAGCACGATTTACTGTACTTCACCTAAATTCAACTAGATTCTTCACCACGTGGTTTGATGACATCACTGATCGCGATAACATTCTAGATAATATTCACTGATAAGAACACATTTCAATTCATTTCTTCAAAAGAAAGTATACGAGTTGTTTCTAAGGTCTAGGTATGTAGATATAGTAGGTGAGTAGTAATATATTTTTAAAGTGCTTTTTATTTTGTTTTAAAAGAAATGGTTATTTTTCTCTTTACGCAGGGTAGAAAAAATTAAAACATCAAATATTAAATTTAATCTTTAGTAATACAAAGGCTTACACCTACAGAAACGCAGACATCCTTTTCGTTATAATTATGATATTTACTTTAAGATATATCACATATGTTCTTTCTTTTACCATGATATTGTTGTGAGCTCGGGGTTCGAAAGGACTGATGCCAATATATAAGAACAATAAAAAGGCTTTATTCACTATAAACAGTGCAATACGATCACAAATATCTTCTGAAAATTACAAGATATTCAGTAATCTTCAAATCCAATAACAGCACAGCAAAATTTCTCACAGAACAATATAGCGTATTGTTCAATACTAAATCGATCATAGACAACACAGTTCTCAATGCAAAGCCTCTCGTGCGTATTCAATCGCATTTGACAGAGAACTAACTAACTGGACTGGTGGAGGTCCCTTATATAGGCTTCAGAGATCTTTCCAGATTATTCCAGAGCTTTCAGATGCTAGAAATTACCAGAAAGTGCTTTAATTTTCGATAGAGAACCAAAGCGAGAAAGGATCCCAATGTACAGGTATAAAGGGGGGGGGTGGTTGCACAAAAAGTCTCCAAATCCGTCGCCAACTTGGCGACATTTGGCGATATATCGCCAAATTTGGCGACAAAAATAAGTCGCCAAAACCATCGCCAACTTGGCGATAAACCCATTCCTTGGCGATTTTACCATAGACTTCCATTATAAAGATGAGGGTGTAAAGTTGTTTTCCTTGCAAACCATCTGAGGCCTTTAGCATTGAGTTACATGATGCACAATAGGAAATACATTAATAATACTGCAATTTTCACAATAATAAAATAAAATAAATTTAAACAAATGGAATATTTACAGATATATACAAAATTCATAACATTGCCCCCCTCTCAAGGACTGCACGTCCCGGGCAGTTCAACCTTTGATCGGAAAGCAAACCCGTTACCAACAAATACTATACTATTCAAAACACATTCATAATGCTGAATTATACAAAATATACACTTATTTAAAAAAAAATTAAATTAAATTAAAGCATAGACATCATTACATACAAGTATTTAAATAATAACATTAATAATGATAATGCTAAGCAAAATAAATAATTACATTAATTTATATACAAGACCATGGTCATACTAATTTACATTATTTACATTACACTATTTACAATCAATGAACTAAGTACTATGGGAACTATGTACTATGAACTAAGTACTATGACCATAGTATGGAGCCAGCCTTTCGTAATGAACGACTCTAGGCTTCGCACTTGGTGACTTTCGGATCCGAATTACGACATCGTTCAGTCTGTTTAGGACTGTATAAGGACCGTCCCAGTGTGATTGCAGTTTGGGAGAAAGTCCTTTACGTCGAGTCGGATTATAAAACCAAACCTTGTCACCTTCTTTGAATTGATGTCCCGTGGCTTTCGTGTCGTACCTGGTCTTCATCTTCTCCGTCTGTATATTGATCCGCTCTCGAGCCAAGTTGTGGACGTCTTCAAATCGTGCCTGTAGATTCTGCACGTATCCCTCTGGCGATGAAGGCGCATCTGGAGGGCGACCAAACAGCAGATCACAAGGTAAACGAAGATCACGACCGAAAAGCATCTGAGACGGGGAATAGCCGGTTGTTTCATGGACGGTGCTGCGATAGGCGAGAAGAAACAAGGGAAGTTTTTGGTCCAAGTCTTGCTGGTTTCTTGAGACTAGAAGTGAAAGATTGTTGAGGATGGTACGATTAAATCTCTCAACCATGCCATCCGACTGCGGATGTAAAGGCGTCGTCCTAGTTTTGTCCATTCCGAGAAGTTGACAGAGACCCTCAATCACAGCAGAGATGAAATTTCTCCCCTGGTCAGAATGCATTTGAAGAGGAACTCCATACCTTGATATCCACTGGTGTACCAAGGCATCCGCAACCGTAGAAGCTTCTTGATCAGGGATGGCATAAACTTCAGGCCATTTTGTGAAATAGTCCATGACAACAAGGAGGTATTTGTTGCCATCAGCACTTTTTGCAGAGGACCTAGGATGTCTAGGGCGATGCGTTCGAAAGGTGCTCCTACATTGTAGAGATGTAGTCTTCCTCGGCTACGTTTCTTTGGTCCTTTCCGAGCTGCACATGCATCGCAAGATTTGCACCATTGTTCGACGTCAGCTCTCGCTTTTCCCCAGAAAAAGCGCTCTCGGACTCTGTGTAATGTTTTCATGATTCCAAAATGGCCACCAGTGGGACTGCCATGTAATTCCTTGAGGACCTCAGGGATTCGGGATCGAGGAAGTACCAACTGCCACCGAGATGTCTTCCCATCTTCCGATTCGAATTTTCGGAACAAGACACCATTTCTGACGTGGAGGGAGTTCCAAAGAGCCCAATATTGCTTCGTCGTAGGACTGTAAGTCGAGATGTCTTTCCAACTGGGCTTCGTGCTAGAAGATTCTAATAACTCCAAGATTGGTTTGATCTCAGAGTCTGCCATTTGATCTGCTCGAATCTTCTCATCACTCCAGGGATCTGGTGGCGTCAATAGTGAAGTCTTCGTCTGGCGTATGACATGTTCGGGATTATACTTCTTCTCCGCTCTGGAACAATAGCGACAACTTTCGGGACACGGTCTTCTTGATAAGGCATCAGCATTTCCATGCGATGAGCCTTTACGATGCCTGATGTCAAAGTCGTATTCCTGGAGTCGTTGTATCCATCTGGCTACTTGGCCCTCTGGGTTCTTAAAATTCATCAGCCATGTTAGGGATGCGTGATCAGTACGAAGGAGAAATTTCCTGCCATAGAGATAGTGATGGAAGTGTTCTATGGCTTTTACTATAGCTAATAACTCCTTACGAGTGACGCAATAATTCCGCTCTGGTTTCGATAAACATTTGCTCCAGTATGCTACGACTCGCTCTTGGCCATCTATTTCTTGGGAAAGTACAGCGCCGACACTTTCCTGACTGGCATCCGTGTCCACAATGAATTGTTTGTCGGGGTCTGGATAGGTAAGGACTAGAGAGGATGTGAGAGCTTCTTTCAGCCGCTGGAATGAATTGTCGCATTCTTGTGTCCATAGAAACTTCTGTTTGCTTTCAGTGAGCCTATGCAAGGGTCTTGCGATGTTGGAGAACCCCTGTACAAACTTTCTGTAATAAGTGCATAGTCCCAGAAAGCTTCGCAACTGATGGACATTTTCCGGACGTTTCCAGTGCTTTACTGCAGACACTTTTTCAGGATCTGTTCGAACACCTTCAGCTGAGATGATGTGTCCTAAATAGTTTACTTCTCGTTGGAAGAACTTGCATTTCAAAGGGTTCAGCTTTAAATTCGCCGCTCTTAGTTTCGTTAACACTTTTCGAATATTCTCTAGATGTTCTTCAAACGTGCGGCCACCAATGATGACGTCATCTAGGTAGATGAGACAAGCTTCAAAAGTCAGACCTTTTAACACTGTCTCCATGAGGCGCTCGAACGTTGCTGGAGCATTGCAGAGCCCGAACGGTATAACTTTAAATTGCCAAAGTCCTTGTCCAGTAGTAAATGTGGTCTTCTCTTTGTCATCAGGATGGATCTCTACTTGCCAATATCCACTCTTCAAATCCAGTGTGGAAAACCATTTATGTCCTGAAAGAGTATCTAGCGTGTCGTCTATTCTTGGTAGAGGATAGCTGTCTTTCTTCGTGATATCATTAAGTTTACGATAATCCACACAAAATCTTGTGAAGCCATCTTTCTTTCGGACCAACACGATGGGAGAGGCCCACGGACTTGATGACGGTTCGATGATGTCACTATCCTGCATCTGTTGTAAGAGCTTAGACACCTCTTCTTGTTTAGCGAACGGCAAACGTCTGGGATGCTGTTTAATCGGTGGATGGCCGGCAGTATCAATTCTATGCCGTGTCAGTGAAGTGCGACCAATATCACTCTCGTTTTGAGAAAACACATCCTTAAATTCCTGGAACAGTCTTTCTGCGGCATGTCTCTGTTCAGGAGATAAATTCTCATTTCGTCCAATTTCAGGTGTTAAACTTGTAGACGGCTCCGACAACGTCAAGCTCGGGTCTTTGCAAACACAGGTGACTGGAGCACAGGTTGCAAGCACTTCACCCTTCTGGATAATTCTAGACTTTTCACTTACGTTTGCAATTCTCACGGGTATCACATCTCTCGACAGATCTACTAGCGCTGATGCTATTAGCACTCCCTTTGGGCTCTTCTCAGGATATCCAGTCAAGCCATACTGGAAAATTCTTTCGTTTCCAGTTAATCCAGGTATCATCATTTCGGTCCGTGGAGGGATGATAACATCTGCCTTGGCTGTGATCCGTTGAATAGACCCGGACTCATTTCCAAGTTTGAAAATAGTGACATCTTCTTGAGCAGACCCAGCTAAAAATGAACTGCAGTTTTTCTACAGAAGTGAAGTATTTTTAAAGTTTTTCTACAGTCAACTGTAGATTTTCTGTAGTGCAATCTCGACTGTAAAAATACTTCAGTTATTTTGCAGTTAATGTGAAGTAATTTTGCAGTAATATATTTCAAAAATACTGTGAGCTTTTATCTGCAAAAAAACTGCAGTTTACGTGAAGTTATGTTATAATCATAAATTAAAAAAATAATGAGACTTTACATCTGTAGTAAAACTGTAGTAAATTTGAAGTAATTTTACAGTCATTAATTCAGTATTATATTTTCAGATGTATCTGCAGTATAAGTGCAGTTACTCTAAGGTAATTTTACAGAACTTAATTTTAGTAAGTTTGTGAGATATTTTCAGCAATTTATCTGCAGTTTTAAAAGCTAAGCAATATTAAAGTTTTTCAGTTTATGACAATATTGCGTATTTACTCTGTTATTAATAATTAACACTGTTTTCAAGACTTTTAGTTTAATGGGACTAAATTGAACCAAAATCAAAATCCTCGGGCGGGGGTGGGGGAGGGGGAGGGGTGGCGAACACTGTTTTGAACCAACCATTTTGAGATAAATTTTTAACAAATAAATATAAAACATAATAAATAAATAACTTTCATGGGGAATTTAAGGGGGAAAGTCCGCCCTTCCCCCCAACGGGAAATTTGTACTTTCTCTAGTGTTTAATTACTTTAAATTACTCGAAAAAAGAATAAATTTACTGTTTTCCAAAATCGGTCAAAATAAAAAATTAAATAAAATTTCAAAATCCAGGGAGGGTTAATGACGCCCCCCCCCCTTCCAACGGAAAATTCTTAGTTCCTCTTTTAAGTTAAGCGAGGAACAGCGAGTTAAGCAGCGGACATTGCTTTCAACCTCCCCTTTGGAGATAAATTTTTAACACATAAATATAAAAAATAATAAATAAATAACTTTCATGGGGAATTTAAGGGGGAAAGTCCGCCCTTCACCCCCAACGGGAAATTTGTACTTTCTCTTAGTGTTTAATTACTTTAAATTACTCGAAAAAAGAATAAATTTACTGTTTTACAAAATCGGTCAAAATAAAAAATTAAATAAAATTTCAAAATCCAGGGAGGGTTAATGACGCCCCCCCCCCTCCCCCTCCAACGGAAAATTCTTAGTTCCTCTTTTAAGTTACTCGAAAAGAACCAATTTTATTATGCTGTTCAAAATCGGAGAAAACGTAATTTTAGTTACTTAAACTTTAAAATTCAGGAAGAAAGTAGTAATTGAACACCCCCCTCCCCCCCCCCACACATACACACTCTACACACAACGAAAAATTCTTAGTTCTTTTATTTTAAGTTATTTTTTATTTTTATTTATTATTTATTTTAGTTATTTAGTTATTTAAATTTCAAAATCGAGAGAGGGGAAATGGCCTTTCCACTTATTAACTACAGGCATGAGTTCCAGTTTTCAATAAAATTTTACTTCAAAAAACAAATGAAAAATGTAAATCTCCTTAACATTTTTTTTTTTTTTTTCGTAACTGACCCGGCATTTCTGTCTCCAATTATGTGAAGAAACACTACTACTCAACTCAACTCCAATTCCGATCGTGTTCTGTTTACATTTTGACGGCGATGGCGGTAAGCGGTAAGTGCAAGCGTTCGTATATTATTTTCTGTAATTCGCTAGCTTTGTTAATATAATAATTAATGCCGTAATTTTTTAAATGTTTATATATAGCCATAAGATGGCTAAAAATATGTACCGACAGACACCTCTACAAATCTAGATAGATTAAAAAATTAGATACATTCAACGTATTTATAAAGTACCACGTTGTCTTGCCAAAAAAAATTATTTCGGAGGAGATTTGTATTGTCAATGTGTCGTCCATATTGTCTTATTTTAGACTTTTTTTTTTTTAATACTGTAATAGCGATGGAGTTAATTTAAAGTTTGTTGCCCCTACAATTACGATTATGCCGATAAATCACGAAATGTAAAACACATATAGTATTATTATAATGTCATATATGCTTTATAATTTGATAAATTTTGGTCACTAGATGTTTTTTCTTGTATTAATTTTACATTATTTTGTAATAAAAAATGCAGAAAATGAATCCTGAAATGTGTTTTATGGTGTTCAATGGATAAATAAGTTAAAAAAAAAAAATATTTTCTTTAAATCCAAAGTTTTTATTATTACAAACAAGTAACAGCATACAAAATTTAAAAATAAGCTATCAAGCTGGGGTGTAAAAATCTAGGAGTCAGTGGGCCGATTCTCACCACTAAATTTTATTAGTATTCTTCGGCTAAATTTTATTATTATACTTCAACTAAATTTTATCAGTATTCTTATTAGTCGAACAATACTAAAAATTTAGTGGTAGTAATCTACCCATTGGCGACTGGATTTTTACACCCCTGCTATCAAGTATAAAAATATAGCAACAAATATTTTGTTATTAATTGAAAAATGTTAACTGACATCTGTAACATACCAATTTGGCAAACTATCTTGGAAAAAGAAGAAAAAGCTTTTAATCGCATTTCATGTAACATATCATTCAAGAGGACAATAATTAAAATAGCATTACTTTAAATCATAATTTTTATAAAGTTATTTTCCTCCTGGTATATTATTTATAAACTTTGATTAAAAGCAATTGAAAATATATGTAAAAACCTTGAGAAATCATTAATTGGATTGACACTAATATTGACACACAGGCTAAGTACAGTCAAGATCAACCCAAACAATATTATAAATTTAATTGTACTGATAAAAGGCTCAAATATTTAATTTAATTTTGTAATAAATATGAGTTATTTGAATTCACAATAACAAACTCTAAATTAACTCCATCACTATTAAAGAAAAGTTTAAAATAAGATAATATGAACAAAACTTTGAAAATACAAATATCCTATGAATATATTTTTTCTAGTAAGGCTTTTATAAATACGTTGAATCTATCTTAATTTTTTTAAGAGAAACCAGTTTTGAAGAAGTGTCTGTCGGTACATATTTTTAGCTATCTTATGGCTATGTATAAACATTTAAAAAATGAATTACGGTGTTAATTATTATATTAACAAAGTTAGCGAATTGCGGAAAATAATGGATGAACGCTGTCACTTATTGCTCAATGCCGAGAGTCGCATGTAAAACGTAAACAGGTTCAGAGTAAAGGTGAAAATAAGCACTCGCCAGTCGCCACTCGTCGATTAAACTTGAAAAACTGGCGACTAAAAACATGGAAAGTACCGGCCAAATGCAGGATTTTCTGTTTAACTTTTTTCCCTAAAATTAGCGATTTTTCCACGCCCGTTCGACGAAATTCATGATTTTTCCACACCCGATCGCCGAAAGTTTTTATTTTTCCGTGCCCGATCGCCAAAATTGATTTTTTCGCGTCTGATCGCCTAATTCCATAATTTTTCTGCACTCGAACGCCGAAATTTATGATTTTACAGCGTCCGATCGATGAAATTAATGATTTTTCCACAATCGACGGCCAAATTTCTTGATTTTTTTGCGTCTGATTGCTGAAATTCATGATGTTTCTGCACCTGACCACAGAAATTTGTAATTTTTCTGCGTCCGATTGCCGCAATTCTTGATTTTTTTTTTTTTTTTGCATCAGATCGCCGAAATTTATGATTTTTCTTCACCTGACCGCCAAAATTTATGATTTTACCGCATCCGATCGATTAAATTCAGGATTTTACCGCGTCTGATTGACGAAATTCAGGATTTTTCCACACTTGATCGCTGAAATTTGTGATTTTTACGCTTTCGATCGACAAAATTCATGATTTTTCCCACACCCGATCACCGAAATTAATGATTTTTCTGCATTTGATCACTGAAATTTATGAATTTTCCGCACCCGATCACGAAAATTCCTGGTTTTTCCGCCCCTGACTACCAAAATTTATGATTTTTCCAATTACGATTGATGAAATTCACGATTTTTCTGCATCCGATCACCAAAATTCATGATTTTTCCGCACCTGATCACCGAAATTTGTGATTTTTCCGTGTCCAATTGCCACAATTCTTGTTTTTTTTTTTTTTTTTTTTTATCAGATCGCTGAAATTCATGATTTTTCTTCACCCGACCGCTGAAATTTATGATTTTACCGCGTCCGATCGATTAAATTCAGGATTTTACCGCGTCTGATTGACGAAATTCAGATTTTTTCTGCACTTTATTGCTGAAATTTGTGATTTTTACGCTTTCGATCGACAACATTATTTTTATGCGTTCGATCGACGAAATTCAAGATTTTTACACTCTCGAATGACGAAATTTGATTTTTACGTAGCCAATCGACGAAATACATATGATTTTTACACGCCAATCGATAAAATTCATGATTTTTACTCACTCGATCGCTAAAAATCATGATTTTTACACGCCCCATCGATGAGATTTGTGATTTTTATGCATTTGATCGATGAAATTCAGGATTTTTACACTCCCGAATGGCGAAGTTTTTTTACGTAGCCGATCAACAAAATTCATTATTTTTCTGTGCACAATCGACAAAATTCATTATTTTTACGTGCTCGATTGAGAAAATTCATGATTTTACACGCACTATCGACGAAATTCAGGATTTTTACACTCTTGAATGGTGAAATTTGCAAATTTTCTTCTGAAATTCAATTTGTGGGGTTTTTTTTTTCGGTTAATGTGCGTGAAGTGTACATATATATATAAAAGTTACTAACCGCTGTTTGAATGAATTTCATGAATTCTAGAGATTGCTGTATTGTGAGTTTCGTGCATTCTAGAGATTGCTGTATTGTGAGTTTCGTGCATTCTAGAGATTGCTGTATTGTGAGTTTCGTGCATTCTAGAGATTGCTGTATTGTGAGTTTCGTGCATTCTAGAGATTGCTGTATTGTGAGTTTCGTGCATCCAGGATGTTGTTTTTTTGTTTGGGGGGGGGGGGGGTAATGTCGGCAAAGCGTACATATATATATATATGTTACTAACTGCTGTTTGTATGAATTTCATGCATTCTCGAGATTGCTGCATGGTGAGTTTCATACATCCACGTTTGTTTTTTTTTTTCAGTTAATGTATGCGAAGCGTACATATATATGTTACTAACTGCTGTTTGAATGAATTTTATGCATTCTAGAGATTGCTGTATGGTGAGTTTCATGCATCCAGGGGTTTTTTTCAGTTAATGTTCGGTTGATGTACCTGCTTAATCCGGTAACGGATAATTGCATACCTGGCTTATATAAGTGTTTTCGCGGTCTCCTCTGATAATGGGATCCAGGATAATGGATATTCAGGGCCATGTTGCCTGCAAGTTTGGTGTAAATGTATCACTTGTACGTGCCACCATTCGAAACAAGCTAAATTCTGCTGCAAAGGCTGTGTAATGTGAGAAGAATTTGTAAATACATTTGGTATTTAAATACGATGTAAATTATAAAGCATAAACATCAAATGTTAATAAAATGGTTTTTTTTAAATTTAAACCTTATTTCCTCCATAATTGCATACAAGATAAAATTGGAAGGACAAATCAGGATGCAGGTAAGAGTAATTTTTGTAAATTTTAGCATTTTTTTTTAAAAAACAGCAAAGCATATATTTGTTTTGCTCTTAATATTAATTTTATGCAGTTATTTTTTATTAGCTGTAACATATGTAAAACATTTTATTTCATAGTAAATGGTATATAATTTAGAAATTTACATATATCCTTTCGTATAATTTATTTTATATATTCAAAATTATATAAATATTCAAGGCACATATTGATACTATCTTTAAGAGATGAAAGAATATTCAAATTTGAAAGTCACATTGTGGAAAAATTAGTTGCAATTAAAATTAATTTTTGCATTTAAATTTCATGTAGGGGAGACTGATACACACTGGAACTATGGGCACAGTGGACCACCCTCTAATATTTTATTTATTTAAACTTTTTTAAAGCTTCTCTTATATCCTAATAGACAACAGCACTGCACTGATTATTTATAGCCTTCAGAAAATATGCTTAGCTCAGATTGAACTATTTTATCCTGATTGGTTGTTTTGAGCTTCTAAAAGTAAAATTTTTCATCATCATATTTCAATTTTTTAGTAATTAAAGGTTGTAGATAAATAAGATAAAACAGCTTTTTTGTAAAGCTAAGATCCTTTTTTTATTTAACTTTAAAGTTAATATGTTTAAAAGGAAGCTATAAACAATATTAATATGATAAACAATATTAATATGATTATTTATTGAACTTCAACATGGGTCACAGTTGACCACCCACTCCTGGGGCACAGTGATCCACAATCCACTCTGCTCCTGTAATGCAGAATGTTCAAAATATTTAATAATTGCTTATTTACTATAAAGAAATATTGTTTAAAAAAAGTTATTTAACTGTAAAATAAAGTAAACAAAGAAAAATGACAATTTATATAATATAGTAAGAAATATTTTGTTTTGTATATACTGCCTTTGATAAATATAACTGTAGTCTAAATTTTTGATGATTCTATTCAAGTAAGATTAATGAGATGCAAATTGAATGGAAATCAGTTTATTTTTCCCGAAACTGTAGATGAATCTATTGTTGTCAATGATGTCATAATATTGCTCCCAGACCCAAAAGTATTTCAGGAAAATTCCAGGCTCAATCTTACTCTTAAGTATTTTGGAATTTCATTTGCAAATTTTAATGTGCGCTGATTTTTTTGTACTTAAGTAATAACTTCAACTAAAGTGCAATTGTTCCTGTATTAATCTGTTATTATTTTCAAAATATAATTCATTTTGTTTTTGTTTCAAAATGTTACTTGTAAATTTATATTACTATGTTATTTTGCAGGTAAAGGGAAAATAAAAAAAGACTTATATTGTATTTCAGATAATACCTAATAGCGGTCCACTGTGCCCCAGAAGTGGGGCACAGTGGTCCACTTTATGGATGCATATAAAAAAATTTTTTGAAAAATATATTGAAAACTATGTTATGAGAAAATTATGATAAATGTATAAATGTTTAAGGAATATTCAAAAATATTTTCATGCAGATCGGTTTGTGCATTAAAGAGAACATAATTTTTAACTGAAAAAATGTTCCACTGCGTACCAGTCTCCCCTACATTTAATATTTAAAATTATCATCTAAATCTGCCACAATAGACTTCATTATGAATTGCTTATGAGATTAAAAATTTGCAATCCCTTTCGCATATATATATATATATATTCTCACAAGCTACAAAGAAAAAAAATTTTTTTGGGGGGGGACAACAGATTTTTATATAAATTGTGAAAGTAACATGTATGTATACAACTGGGAGTGTTTAATTGAAAATTAGCCAAATGAGGAGCCGGAGAAATGGAGAGAGTTTACCAGCTAGTTAAATTAGCTGCAGAATTCTAGAGGGGGGGGGGGGTAATCACTTCCATTTTGCTCCTAAAATATACAAGTTGAGAGTCTAAAAACAGCCAAAGAATTTTCTCTATATTATTTGTAATATTTATTGTTTTGTTTTAAAGAAAGTATTGGTAAACAAAAATAAACATTGATTACGCCAAGGGTGTCTGTAAAAACAACAGAAATATTCAGACGTCACTTAAGAGAAACGAGGTTCTCTATTTTAATGAACTACAGAAAATTTGCAAAAAAAAATGCAGGTGGGAAACTACAGAGAATCTGCAGAAAAAATGCTGTTGGGAAACTACAGAAAATCTGCAGAAAAAATGCAGTTGGGAAACTGCGGTGATTTGGCCGATTCCACTACAGAATTTTTGAGGTTGATACAACTACAAAATTACTGCAGAATTTTTGAAGTCGATACAACTACAAAATTACTGCAGAATTTTTTAAGTCGATTCAACTGCAAAATTACTGCAGAATTTTTGAAGTCGATTCAACTGCAAAATTACTGCAGTAATTTTGCAGTTGTATCGACTTAAAAAAAACTGTAGTCGAATTGGCCAAATCACCGCAGTTTCTCAACTGCATTTTTTTTGCAGATTTTCTGCAGTTCATTTTTAGCTGGGGAGCGTAACTCATTATTCTTAAAATCCAGTGTAAATCCATGCTCTTTTAAAAAGTCCAGTCCGAGTATGAAAGGGTCTGAAATATCGGCCACGTAGACTGTATGGCGATAAGCGGCGTTCCCAAACTTTATTTTCAGTGTCATTCTTCCATGTATATCGATCTTATCTCCGGTCACAGTTTGAAGAATAACACGCGGCGGGATCCAGAAGGGTTTTTCTTTCAGCCGCTGAGCTAGATCTTTTCGAATGATGGTCACATTGGCTCCTGTATCGATGATCATATTACAGGGCAAATCATTCACACTTCCGACCAGAAAAACTCCGTTCTCGCCGCAACTTCTTGCAGAAATTTCACATACTTGAAAATGAGGCTGCTTAAGATCTGGAAACCTCCGCCCCGCAAGATGGCCATTGATCAGTTTTCCTGCTCCATCGTTAGCGGGTGAGCTATTACCTTCAGTGCTTGGTCGCCTTGGGCAGTCGATTTGGATATGGCCTTCTCCACCGCATTTCCAGCACTTGATCTTCCTGTAAGGTTTGTTGGCCCTTAAGGAGTTCATCTTTCTCATTATGTCATTCATCTGCTGCTGTAAGCGCTCCACAGCTCTATCCGACGTCTCAGGCAGGTTGGCTACTCGCACAAAGTGTCGATCTTTCCTTGTAGCTTGCTGGGCTGCCTCGAATTTCAGGGCATAAACTAAAGCCCCTTTTAAGTCACTGAGATCTGCAATCCGGAGTTGTTTCTGGATCTCAGAGTCACGCACACCATCAATAAAATGCTGCAGAGCCAAGCTTTCTCTAATTTCAGTCGGACAGCCAGGATAAGCAAGATGGGAAAGTCTCTCGACATCCGTAGCAAGATCTTGCAGGGATTCAGTGGATTTCTGCTGTCGAGATTTGAGCTGGAGTCTGCTATATTCCTTCATGCATTTCTCGCCAAAGCGCAATTCTAAGGCACTGACGAGCGTTTCAAAATCCAGCGGTTCATTTGCAGGCAAAGTCTGTAGGACGTCGGCAGCATCAGCTCGTAGAGAAGCAGCTAACTGGCAAGCCTTTGTCTGGGAATCCCATCCATTGGCGTCCGCTACGATCCCAAATTGTGTCTTAAAAACTGGCCATGAGGATTTTCCGTCATAGGTCGAGAGTTTAATAGAGACCCGAGGAAGCATAGCTTGATACTTGACATCTTCGGGATAGTTTTCGGCAGTTATCTTTTGTTTCTTCACATTTTCCAACTCCTTTTCTACACTCTCAATCCTTTCTTCTACGGTTTTGGCTGTCCTTTGAATTTCTTCTACCCTTTCTTCTACGGTTTTGGCTGTATTTTGAACTTTTTCTTCTATTTCTTGAAATCTTTCTTCAACTTTGTTTTCCACGCCGTCAATTCTGTCATTTAAAGATGTTATTTTATCCTCTATTAGTTCTTTCAACTCACCAAGGTTGGTTGACATATCCTTCTTCATATCATCTTTTAACTCACCAAGGTTCGCAGTCATTTTCTCATCCATCGCTGTCATATCTTTCTTCATTTCTTCTTTCAACTCGCCAAGGTTGGTTGACATCTCAGCCTGATTCGCAGTCATTTTCTCATCCATCGCTGACATATCTTTCTTCATTTCTTCTTTCAACTCGCCAAGGTTTGCAGCTAATTTCTCCAATAATTCTTTCAATTGACCCTCCATTGCTCTGGTGATCGGCATTCAATCCCACTTCTGACACCAAATGTCGTGAGCTCGGGGTTCGAAAGGACTGATGCCAATATATAAGAACAATAAAAAGGCTTTATTCACTATAAACAGTGCAATACGATCACAAATATCTTCTGAAAATTACAAGATATTCAGTAATCTTCAAATCCAATAACAGCACAGCAAAATTTCTCACAGAACAATATAGCGTATTGTTCAATACTAAATCGATCATAGACAACACAGTTCTCAATGCAAAGCCTCTCGTGCGTATTCAATCGCATTTGACAGAGAACTAACTAACTGGACTGGTGGAGGTCCCTTATATAGGCTTCAGAGATCTTTCCAGATTATTCCAGAGCTTTCAGATGCTAGAAATTACCAGAAAGTGCTTTAATTTTCGATAGAGAACCAAAGCGAGAAAGGATCCCAATGTACAGGTATAAAGGGGGGGGTGGTTGCACAAAAAGTCTCCAAATCCGTCGCCAACTTGGCGACATTTGGCGATATATCGCCAAATTTGGCGACAAAAATAAGTCGCCAAAACCATCGCCAACTTGGCGATAAACCCATTCCTTGGCGATTTTACCATAGACTTCCATTATAAAGATGAGGGTGTAAAGTTGTTTTCCTTGCAAACCATCTGAGGCCTTTAGCATTGAGTTACATGATGCACAATAGGAAATACATTAATAATACTGCAATTTTCACAATAATAAAATAAAATAAATTTAAACAAATGGAATATTTACAGATATATACAAAATTCATAACATTGCCCCCCTCTCAAGGACTGCACGTCCCGGGCAGTTCAACCTTTGATCGGAAAGCAAACCCGTTACCAACAAATACTATACTATTCAAAACACATTCATAATGCTGAATTATACAAAATATACACTTATTTAAAAAAAAATTAAATTAAATTAAAGCATAGACATCATTACATACAAGTATTTAAATAATAACATTAATAATGATAATGCTAAGCAAAATAAATAATTACATTAATTTATATACAAGACCATGGTCATACTAATTTACATTATTTACATTACACTATTTACAATCAATGAACTAAGTACTATGGGAACTATGTACTATGAACTAAGTACTATGACCATAGTATGGAGCCAGCCTTTCGTAATGAACGACTCTAGGCTTCGCACTTGGTGACTTTCGGATCCGAATTACGACATCGTTCAGTCTGTTTAAGACTGTATAAGGACCGTCCCAGTGTGATTGCAGTTTGGGAGAAAGTCCTTTACGTCGAGTCGGATTATAAAACCAAACCTTGTCACCTTCTTTGAATTGATGTCCCGTGGCTTTCGTGTCGTACCTGGTCTTCATCTTCTCCGTCTGTATATTGATCCGCTCTCGAGCCAAGTTGTGGACGTCTTCAAATCGTGCCTGTAGATTCTGAACGTATCCCTCTGGCGATGAAGGCGCATCTGCAGGGCGACCAAACAGCAGATCACAAGGTAAACGAAGATCACGACCGAAAAGCATCTGAGACGGGGAATAGCCGGTTGTTTCATGGACGGCGCTGCGATAGGCGAGAAGAAACAAGGGAAGTTTTTGGTCCCAGTCTTGCTGGTTTCTTGAGACTAGAAGTGAGAGATTGTTGAGGATGGTACGATTAAATCTCTCAACCATGCCATCCGACTGCGGATGTAAAGGCGTCGTCCTAGTTTTGTCCATTCCGAGAAGTTGACAGAGACCCTCAATCACAGCAGAGATGACATTTCTCCCCTGGTCAGAATGCATTTGAAGAGGAACTCCATACCTTGATATCCACTGGTGTACCAAGGCATCCGCAACCGTAGAAGCTTCTTGATATAAAACAGTCTCTGTATAAAACAGTCTGGGGTCACTCAGCCCAGTAGTTAGCGTGGTGACTATAAAATAAGCGGGGCCTGACTTAGCCCTGTGGTTAGTGTGGTGGCTATAAAATAAGCGTGGGCTCACTAAGCCCAATAGTTAGCGTGGCGGGTATAAATTAGCCTGGGGGCTCACTCAGCTCAATAGTTAGCATGGTGACTATAAAATAAGCGGGGGATCACTTAACCTTGTGGTTAGCGTGGTGGTTATAAAATAAGCGGGGGCTCACTAAGCCCAATAGTTAGCGTGGTGGGTATAAATTAGCCTGGGGGCTCACTAAGCCCAATAGTTAGCATGGTGACTATAAAATAAGTGGGGGCTCACTTGGCCATGTGGTTAGCGTCGTGGTTATAAAATGACAAGTCTGATTATATGTTTGTGGGTTCGAAACTTGTGCGGTTTAGACGATGGGATTTCGAGTATTCAGAAAAGTCGAAAAAATTATGATGGTGCTCCATATCCTTATAAATAATATTGGTTTTAATATGATAAGTTAAGGAATCTATATCCGTAAAGAGTAAAACTGCACGATCTTTGTATGTTTTCTTTATAAAATTGTAATGAAAATCATACATAACTAATTTAGATAATTCTAAAATAGAAAATCCAACATAGATGGGTCGGTTCATTAAAATGCTAGTTTTTAGTCGTTCTACAGCGGTTAAATCTTCATCATATGTCTTGAATGATTTAAAAGTAGGCGAAGCTACTAATTTTTTTTTAAAAATACATTTCCAGTATGAATTATTAAATCTAATTCACTTATTTCAAATTCTTAACGATAGTCCCACAGCATTGGAAAGTGTTTCATAAAGTATACCATGACTCATGATTTTTCCTTCATATTTATTTATTGTCACTTATTGTAGATCCTATTTTATAATTTACCTTAAAATTTTTCATTCATTCCTATCATTTTCTGGGTACTCTGTATATATTTTTTTAGGTGTGTATTGTTAGTCTAAATTTTATCAAAGGTATTTCTGTGATAATATAGGTGAGGTAGCGCATTGTGTAATACAGTGTAATGCTGTATAATTAATGTGTATTTTAACTATAATCTCTGTTTTAACAAGACTTGTATCGAATTAGATTCATTAACCTATTTAATTAAAACCTATCTCTTATCCCAAAAATTTTTTAAGTTCAAACCACGGAGGAAGATAGATGGAGGGGAAAGTAACGTTGAAATTTTACAATACAGTTTTTCTCCTTATAGATGGCGCCACGGTAAACTGAAGGCTATCCTAACCTGCTTCTGCAATGCTTTTCAATGCGAAAAGCATTCATTTTTTAAATGTTTGTGATTGAAAATTTGAACTTTAAAAAAGTCAAACAAGTAGAAATTTCATTAAATAAAGTTTTCTTCACACCATGCATATATTTTAATAGATATTTGGCGTTTCGATTGCTTTTTATAACTCTTTAAATAAGAGTTCATCCTGACAGAAGCATCTGAATAGAAGTCATTTAAAAATAAATATCACGGATATTGTACTGCGAAGAAATACGGAATGGACGTATAATTTTTAGAGATTAAAAGTATTATTCAAATAAAAACAGCTTCAGATTACAGCCAAACAAATAGCACTCTATAAGACAATTTAAATGGACATGTCAATTAGCCACAGATATTAGCATTCATTAAGTATAGCAATTTAAAAACATATACACTAAGATCGATATACTAGAATAAAAATTTCTTAGTTTAAAAATGATTACATGCATATAACTTTAAATTAAAGTATAATAAAAAGCACTCATCTTTGGAGCTCTAAACATACTTAAATAAAAAAAAATTCTTCGATTTTTTTTTTGTTTATCTCATCATCATAGCCCGATCTACATCCCGGAATGAAACATTTATATCCCATCTTATATTTATGACATATAATTGCTATAATTAAAAATAATCGAGTAAAATACTTTCGGAATTTAACATGTAATCTAATGACATTCTGTTTAAAGGCAGCCGCCAAAATTTTACACCGCCCTCTTTCATTAAAAAAATATGACTTGCATTTTCGATATCCTCGCCTATTCTAATTTCCCCTTCAGGTTCTTTCTCCGTGGTTCAAACATTAGCTATATCTTAATTAATATTTCATAGTTAGTATTTTTCATTGAATAATCATTGAAGCATTTTAAAACTTTAAAGATTTTAGTATATATATATATATATATATATATATATATTTGGTGAGTAGCATCTATACAGGGCTATACGAAAGAATTCACATATATTAATGGTTTTAAGTATCAATCTCGCTTTAGATAGTCACGTGACATACATTTAAAAAATAAATATGTATCATGGTAAAAGAAAGAACATATGTGATATATCTTACAGTCTGCATGAATATAACGAAAAGGATGTCTGCGTTTCTGTAGGTGTAAGTTTTTGTATTACTGAAGATTAAATTTAATATTTGATGTTTTAATTTTGTCTACCCTACGTAAAGAGAAAAATAATCATTTCTTTTAAAACAAAATAAAAAGTACTTAAAATATATATTACTACTAACTTACTATATATCTACATACCTAGACCTTAGAATCAACTCGTATACTTTCTTTTGAAGAAATGAATTGAAATGTGTTCTTATCAGTGAATATTATCTAGAAAGTTATCGCGTTTTTAGGTAATGATAAATTTATATATATATATGTTTTGTATAACCAATATGTTTTAACTCATGTGTTAATAGTTCATGTCTTGTTAATATATTTTTACAGGACTTGTTAATATATTTTATGCGATAAGAGAAATTATATTTTACTTAAGTAGTAGTATATAGCGAATTCCTATCCTTCTTGTGGTCACTATGCATTTTTTGAAGTGTATATTGTTAGCCTAAATTATATTAAAGCCATTTCTATGAAAATATGAGAGGGTGCTATTAAATTTAGTGGAGTATAATTCCTATATATTGTGGGGGACTCTGTATTTTTATTGTAATTTCTATTTTAGTACGACTTGTATCGAACTAGATTCATTAACCTATTTAATTAAAACCAATCTCTTATCCCAAAAATTCTTAAGACTACCTCTTAATTACTATTTTTAATTTTATTTCTTAGTTATTATTTTTCATTGAATACACAATTAAGCATATAAAACGAATCGAGTTGAATGTTTAGGAATAAATTGTGCATTCTTAATTCATTTCGAAACAGGGTCCTTCAAACAGACCCCTTCACGAAACTTTTAACCCTAAAACAGGACACTTCACATAATGTTTCGTCTTAAAAATTGACCTTTCGCAAGCATACTAATGTATATACTTTTAATAGGATTTTAAAATGTTAAACGATATAAATATTAGATCTAAATATAAATCTTTTTTTTTTTTTTTTTTTTTTTAATACATTCAGTGAATAATTCTAGTCAAAATTTACGCATGTTCGAGCCTGTGAGTTAAATATGACATACACTAATAAGATTAGCTAATGATTCATTTTCTCGTATGGTTAATAGTAGCAATCATTTCTGATACTGTAAGTGTGTGTATGAAGTATGCAAAATTTATGATTTATGATTATTTTATTTTTCTCTCTTATAATCCCTATTCATTCTGTATTCTACCATATGCCTTATCAATGACGTCACAATATCCCGTGGTTTTAAGAGATAAGCGAATACGTTAACGTTTAGCTGTTGTAAGACAAGCATACATTCGCGTTTGGATGAAGTCCAGTACATTATGGTTAAACTTTATAGGTAAGATACATTTATATATATATTTTTTCAATATTAAAAACAAAAATTTTTTAAATAATGCCCTAACTATATAGTACAATATATATATTTTATAAAAACAATGTCAAAAGGTTAGTTATTCTAATCATTCCTCAAAAGAAATTTTTAAGTTAGAATAGTATAAACCCAATTTAGTATAATTTTTCTACACTTTACTATACAAAAAGCATAAACGAATGTAAATTAAAAATATTTATAGTTTAATTCATATATCTTATAGGGGACCCTGTATTTTTCTACCATAACATGTATCAAATTCATTTAAACATATCTTTTTCGCCCCAAAATTCTTAAGGATACCTCTTATAGGGCTATTTCTTAGTTCTTATTTTTCATTAAATACACAGTGAAGCCTTTTAAAACTTAACAGATTTTAGTATATATATATATCACCATATGTATATATGAAGAGTAGAACCTATATAGGACTACACGAAATAATTCGTATACATTGACGGGTTTAAATAGCTCATTTCATACATTTACCTACAAAAAATGTGCCAGAAACTACGAGTAACAGGTATTTCTTATCGCATAGTGACTCATTATCTCATACGGAGTGAAATCAACGCTTCCCGATAGAAAGATGATTCAGCGATATGCATGTTGAGGGGATACTGGATAGCCGTCTGTTTTTCTTAATTTCAATTCTAAAAAATATATTTTTTAAACTTTAAACTAAAAAAAGGCATTCGTGTAAAACATATTTTTACATCGCATGAATACGTACTCATTTGTCTATTTCTTAAAATATCTGTGGAATCATAATATATTTACAGGGTATATTGTGAAGGAGCCTATTCATTCAAACAGTGATGTTAGATTTTTATGAAATGTCAATATCCCTCGTATTTCTATTGCCATAATATAACATGAATCTATTGAATTTATTTTGTGAAGGACGCGGGGATTCGAATAGAATTACATTATTTGTGAAGGGCCCGGGTATATAAATAGTTCCATTATTTTGTGAAGGTAGCTTAATATCTATAACTATGTATTTTGAACATATCGATGCGCACGCTGTACTTTTAGCCTAACTTGAATTGAAAAAAAAAAGGCGAAAGTGTAAATTATCTGATTTTAGGAAGGGATCTTATGCATAATTGGATTTTTTGTGAAGAATGCTTTTTTATTCTAAAGGGGATCTGTTCACTATTTTAATTAACTATGTACTATATGGTAAAATTATATTTTGTTCACATAACATTTCGATAATGTTGGAAAGTGATTCATAAACTATACCGCTACGCATGATTTTTCATACTTGTTTATTTATTATTTTATATATACGTAAAAATTCTTTTTGTACCACTCTGTATTTTTTGTGGAAAGTGATTCATGAATTATGACGCTATGCATGATTTTTCATTCTTGTTTATTTACACTTTTATATACACGTTAAAATTCTTCTTTTTATATCACTCTGTATTTTTTGAAGTGCGTATTGTTAGTCCATCGAAGGACCCCTCTGGGTAAAAAAAGGGAGGGGGAGGGGACGAGCTGTTAGAATTGAGTGCTGTATAATTCATACGGGACCCTGTATTTTTTACTATAACCCCCGTGGTGATTCCTGGGAGCAGGAAGTTTTGACTCTAGGTCACTTCTAGCTAAAAGCTCACACCTTAAGGCAAAATTCATTTCAGTTGAGAGTTTATATCTTAGATTACTTTGAGCTGAAAATCCTATTTTTGGCGACTTTTAAAACTAAAAATTCTATTTTTTGGCAATTTTTAAAACTAAAAATCGCAAAAATTTCTTAAGTTCTACAATTAAAATTAATGAACGACCCTTTTTAATTATTATTTTTAATTATTCATTCACTTCTACTGCATACACTCATATTCAAACTGCGTATTCTCGTTTAGAAAAAAAAAATGCTTCAAAAAATTTCTAAGTTCCCAATTAGAATTAATGAATGACCCTTTTTAATTATTATTTTAAATTAAATCATTATTGACTTTTAAAATTCACCTCAAATATACTCTAACATGCATATGGAATACTCTGCTCTAGTTGAAAAAAAATTTGCTTCGAAAAATTTCTCAGTTCCCTAATTAAAATTAATTAAATTTGTAATTCGTTAAAATTCACCTTGTACTGTAATAGATATTTCTACACGAAAAAAAACATTGCTTCGAAAAATTTCTAAGTTCCCCAGTTAAAATTAATTAAATTTGTAATTCGTTAAAATTCACCTTGTATCGTAATAGATATTTCTCAGCAAAAAAAAAATTGCTTCGAAAAATTTCTAAGTTCCCCAATTAAATTTAATTAAATTTGTAATTTGTTAAAATTCACCTTGTACTATAATAGATATTTCTACGCGAAAAAGAAATTGCTTCGAAAAATTTCTAAGTTCCCCAATTAAAATTAATGAATAACCATTTTTAATTTATATTTTTAAATACACTTCACAAACCGAAAAAATATTTTCCACCCTGCTATATTTGAAAAAAAAATTGCTTCGAAAAATTTCTAAGTTCCCCAATGAAAATTAATTGAAATAATCCCCTTATCTTATCTTAGGTGGTGGAGGGCACTTCGAGAGGAGGAGCACCTTTGGTGGTGGAGGGCACTTCGAGTGGAGGAGCTGAGGAGCCCTCTCTCCTCCCTCCTCAGGCTCCACAGCTCCGCCACCCGAGGTCGGACGCCCACTTTTCCTCTACTGGGGCATGCAAAGTGGGTACGCCCATCTGAGATATCATCCTTCTCCATGACAGTCTCAGGCCTCACATAGTGGTTTTGACGAGAGATAAACGAGAGAAAATACATTGGGATACCCTTGAACACCCCCCTACAGCCCAGATTTTTCCCCCTGTGATTATTTTTTATTTGCGCCGAAGAAGTTGCAGAAGTTGAGGAACGCTGCACAATTGGTTGATCTACAAGCTTCCGAAATGCTGGGGAAAATGTATAGAGCATGCGAGAGACATTGAGAAAAATTAAAGTTTTTATTTGTATTTTTTCATATCAATAACTGTTTTTAAGAAAGTCCCGTTGATATTGACTCACCTTCGTATAAATTATATGTTATTCACTCTGTATATACCAAACAATTCAATGTTTCTGAAAGAAAAAATCATAACCATATTTGCATTTACTGTAATGCCTTAAAATTTTGAATTATGTACCATAATTTAAATGGAATATAGTTTTTGTTTACTAATTAAATCGAAATAAAGAAGATAATAAGTATACATCATCTTTTTTTTAATCCTAGGCCTACACTTTAGAAAAGCCATTAATCATAAGTTTGGAGAACTAAAACAGCTTTTAAAAGATAGCCAACTGTTATATAGCATTTTTTCTTAACCTTATTATTCATCATAAATAAATATTAACAGCATGTGTACATGAATATAACTGTGATTTCCTAACTGACTTTCTTCCAACAGCTTAAAATTTTGAAGCATATACAAGCAATTTATTTCGAAAAAAAAAAAAAAAAAACCCTTTGCACATTGTCTTAATTTGAAGTAAAGAAGGAAATAAATTGTGTGTTCTTTAGTCCTATGCAGATGCTTTCACAAACTCATTAATCAGAATTTTGCAGAACTTAAACAACAAATATAAATCTCCATAAAGCTAAATATTTTTTCCCTAAACAAAATTAAATAAATGGAAGAAATAGAAGATTTTGTTTTCCATAGTTTGAGCTTTTCTTAATGTTTTTCTTTTTTACTTCAAGCTTATATTTTATGCAAGATAAAATATCATACAGTGGACTCACGATAATTTAAACTCGCTTAATTCGAACTAACCTTAATTAACGAATTTTTGCATTAATACTATTGTTAAAAATAGTTCGTTAATTCGAACTAATTTTTACAATATAGGTCAATTAGAACTAAAACATATAATATTAACAAAAATTAAGATGTGGTATTAATAGAAGGGTAGATGGTGATCTTGAAATTTCTGAGAAATTTACTGATGAGCAAATTGTCAAAACTATTAGAGGCAAAAGGAAAAATAAACATAAAAGTAAAAATAACTTTTTTAAAACACCTTTTTTATCAGCATTCAATGTTTCTTGAAAATCACAAACGTCATCTTCAATGTCATCTTGAAAATGCTGCCTATTTTTTTCCCCAAAAATTTCCGCTACTATACATTATTTTGGAGTGGGCCCTGAACTCGATTATGAAAAAATCACTGCTTTGTTACGCTTGGCGTAATGCGCAAGCAAGTAAATTTATTGAAAAAAAATATATATATATGATTTTTGCTCTTTATAGGACTACAGGAAAGAAAATGTGAAACATTATTTAAACTATATTTTTAGGATTTCTAATTTGATTTCTCAACGTATAATCGTAAATTAATTAATACGAAACTATTAATTGATAAAAGCTTTTTTTTTAAATATTACATTCATCTCTTTTATTTATAATACTAGGGATATCTGCCCCCTACGAGCTACGCTCTCCAATTCCCGTTCATTTAACACATTAAAAACACAAACATTAAAAACACTCTGATTTGAACAACTCTAAAACGATTACGGAAGATTGTATTATAATTAACCGACCAGTAGCGATCTGCTGTAACCGGGTTTCCGTTCATTTTCCTTTGACTGAGGGATTTTAAGGTCGAATCAACTGCTGTCGGAATACCTAACAACTGTTTTCCTGATTGATTAAATAGGATCAATGAAACATTTAAAAATCAACTTTTGTAAAATGGTTAAGTAAACAACATCGCTACATCGGAGAATTTTATAACGATGCTATAGACAATTGGTTACTTCTCCATTATCCTGTCGACTAATTTCTATAAAAGAAAACAACTGTCGCCAAAATATATGATTTAACGCCAAAAGTGCATGATCGTGGCTTCGCTTCGCATTCAGTTGGCATCAGATGCGTTACACGTACTCACATTAAGCGCTTCGGTATTGCTAACCATTTGCTGGTCTAACAATCACAATTTAAATTTTTCCGAAGATTCAATAATTCAGAAATGCTCATCGGTTTACGATCTTGATTTTTGGGGTACTTATCATATATGGAAGAATTCAAACAACTTGTTTAATGATAATGATATGTCCAGTACACCAAATTTTTCAAACGTTGACTACCTTTCCTTTAATCCACTCTCTTCACATTCTTCCTTTTTTCTCCTTCCTACTTAAACTCGTCCAGACTGTCGAAGCGCTTCTTATTGGTCTCCTCCGTCACATGGGACTCCTGACAACGCTGTTTGTTTTTCAAATTTTACTCACTCATCGTTTGTACAATCATAGCCCTTCCACTTTGGCCGGAAGCGTAGATACTAGCATACTGATATGGTCTAAACATTTACATCCGTGTATAACATTTTTTAACCTTGGCACTGATGACAGAGCTCTAGAGGCTCCAAAAAAGTTGTATGCCATTTTATATGTATTTTATTTGTGCGATTTTTACTTTGTTCATTTATTTTTAATAAGACCAATATGAACAGTTCGTTGATTTATGATTTGTTAGACACATATCATGCAAAGAGGTAGTTGAAATTATTGGTATAGTAATAAAGGAAGTTTTATACGATATTATCTTTCAAAAATTTTAAACGGAAATAATCCTTAATAATAAGTGACAAGAATATTAAAATTGCTGAAATTTAACAAAACTTTGATACATTTTTTTTAACATTATGCTGAAAGATACATAAAAGAAGGCAAATCTTTTTATTTCATAATGCCTGCAAAATATCACAGAGAATCAAAAACCTATTTTCGAATCTGAAATTGCAATTCTACAGACTGACTTTAAAGCTGCCTCAAACATATATTCTTCGTGATTATTTAAACTGATTATTTGCTTCACGAAATTCTATTTAAGTTTTCCAAAAAAGTAATCTTTGTGCTTCCTAATTGTTTTATGACTTCTATTTATTTAATTTTTTGATATTGGAATTTGGCATCAGATTTGGACTTTAAATTGCCAAAAAATCATTATTTGTCTCAAAGGCTCGTATCATCCTGCGTTATAAAATATTTTTCCAGCAATAATATTACCAGTGCAAAGAAGTCGCTTCTGCTATTTCGTAAGAATGTCATTTTAGCATCTAACTAGAAATAATTTTCTCTAAAAAATAATTTTTTGGTAAAAACGAAAATAAACAAGAGAAAATATTATTTTCTTTACATTTCGTATTTATTATTCATTCTGTTGAATATAATTCTTAATCCTTCAGTTTCTACGTAGAATCTAGCGGGGCAATTTTTACTTTTTCAAAAATTGTTTAAGTAGTTTTATCTTGTATATAAGAAAAAATATATGCAATTTTAATGTTTTCTGTGTTTTTTTTTTGGTTTGTATACAGTCAAACCTTGTTAACGTGAACACGCTTAAAATGAATTGTTCTGCCAGTCCTTGTCAAAATGAATACCAAGATTTAGTTATTGATAACATAAACTACTGTTAACATGAATACGTTTTAAATCAACTTTTGGCTAACGTTAACGAAGTCTGGTTGCAATACCATGCACTGCAGAGTACATTGGGCGCATGGACAATAATTCCTTCAGAATTGTTTTACAGAGGACTTCCAAAACCATTATACTAACGATAAATCGTAAATAAAGATGTCAGTACGTACATTTACAAGTCATGGTAACCACAAAACTTGGGAAACGTCGAAGTGTCGCGAGTCAAAAGGATACCAGGGAATTTGGAAAGTTATTAAAAGCATCTGGCAAGTGTTGATTTGATGTCAACACATTAATTTGTCCCTGAGCAGCTAATAGATGCGCCTAAACTTGCTTTGGTGATTTTACCAATATTTACGAAACACAAACGAAGTGCACTTTGGAAGATACATCGTGAAGTGGAGGGTTAAAGAATAAATAATTCCATGCATGCAATAAATTAAGTCATGTGTATCAGCTGTCTAAATTTTCATTTTATTAAAAATGGGAAAAAAAATTATTCTAAAATGTCTATTCATTTCTTTTCACTCATTCTTTTTTTTTAATACTTTACTCAAAGAGCATTAATAACATAGAATTTTTATCTATGTTGCAAAAAATATAGTCATTAATTTGTGAAAATGCTTCCAAGGTCAACGGTAATATACTTTTATTCGAAAATGGGACATTTTAAAAGAGAATTTTAATTGGATCAGAAAGGAAATGCTTATACTCTTTCTCTTTTTTTTCGTTTTCGAAAATTCTGTAATTAATTTGCAAAAAAAGTTATAATGTGCATTTTTAATAAAAATTTCAGTATTCTATTTTAACATTTCAGCTGGTGATTTAATTTTGCAGAATTAGTTACAGTCAGTCAATTAAAATTAAATATACTATAAATTCGACACTTGAACATTCTTATGAAGGATTTTAATATAATATTACATTTAGATAAATTGAATATACCTTCTTTATGTATTTATTATTCAAGAGAGCATTTTACTACTGAACCAAATGTGTTCAGCCAAAGAATTTTTATTAAAAAAAAATAAATAAAAAAACGTAATTAGCACATACAGGCAAGAGATAGTTTAGGTTACAAAAGTTAGAGTCAATTTTCACCTAAGCACTACTAAAAGAAATAATTAAATGTAAAAAAAAAAAAAAAAAATACTATTAAAATTCACAAAAAGTCAACTTATTATATTATAAAGTACAAATGTGTTCGTCGCTATGGAGGCCGATGTTGACCCCTTTAGGGTTCGAATTAAAAAAAAAAAACAATAATGTTCAATTCATCTATTGCCCTCAGGAGTACATATATATTCCAAATTTCAAAACTCCACGTCAACAGGAAGTGGGTGAAAAATGAATCACATGATTTTACTGTCACATACATACAGAAATGTACGTTAAAATAAAGTATGTAATAAGTATAATAGCCTTAAATAAAAACATTTGCTTTCTTAATTATTTTCTGTCTTATGGCACTTTATAGAAAATAGTAGGCTATGCTAATGGAAGAAGATCATGGAAAATTAATGGATTTAAGTGAGAATTTTGCAAAATTAGCTAGCTATCGCCAAGTTGACTTCTTATATGGCAACTTATTTTTGTCGTCAAATTTGGCGATGTTTCCCCCAGTTAGTACTTTTCAACAAATACTCATTGTATTCATATGTATTCATCAATACATACTCATTCATATATATTTCATATAAATGGTGACCTCGTAATAATGCGAGCAACAATGTGATTAAAATGGATGAATGTTGCAACAATGGAGCTATTTTTTTCTCTATAAATATTAAACAATCGCAACGTTATTTTTATGGAGAAAATACAAGATTTCGGCCGTCGTTGCCTCCCCCCTCCTTTAGGGATCGATTTTTTAAAAACCAATGTCCAATTCATGTATTGCACTCAGGAATACATATATACATTCCAAATTTCAAAGCTCTGTGTCAACAGGAAGTATGGGTGGAACATAAGTGACAAGATTTTTCTGCCACATACATACATAATTCTAAAGTAAAAAAAAGCATGTAATAGAAAGAATTTAGAATACAGTGTTTTATGCGTTAAATAAAAACTAAAAGATTCGATAAAAATTCCTAATTTGTTGACGCAAATATCTACGTTCGAAACGACTTTTTTGAAAGGATCTTTTTTTTTCTTTTTTTTTTTACTCTTAGACGTTTTAACATAAATAGCTAAAACATATCAGGTGTACAAAAAAGGTTTTACCAGTTTACAATGGATGGCTTTATTTGAAAGAGAGCTACGCGTAGGTTACCAAATCTTATGCAAGTAAATACAGCTGATATTACTCTACAAACATGCGCATTACGTGCGTAAGATATTGAGTCTGAATATATTAAAACAAGTGGGTAAGTGTGATCGAAGATCTCACAAAGGCTTTCGTTTAATATTCCTTTCAAAACACTTTAATCCTTTTTTTAATAAATCCAAATTAAGAAAAAAGATTTAAAAAAGAAAAAAAGTGTCCTGTTTTTATAAAGTAAAAATTTACCGGTCTATTTTTTATATCTGAACCAGCCCGATAGCGAGCAAAGCCCGCTATTATACTTTGTAATAATAATATCTGTCATGTGGACTAAATGCGATATTAAAAAAAATCAATTTCAAAATTAAATATATTGTATAGAGAACTTTAAAATATTAAAATATGCCAATATTTCCATAATCGGGTTTTTATCATGATTCAATACGTTTCTCAAACTCATATGACGTTATAATCACTTGCTGACGTCCTATCTACTTGCTTTCTCTATTACTCATATTGATACTCTCTATGTATTATTCTCAAACAATTGAAAAAGTCCGTTAAACTTCCAATATTACGTCAGATTAATTTTCTTTTTAAATTTCTAATGACGTGATATTAATCTGCTTTGTGTACATGCACATATACTCATACTCCTTGTATTATTGAGAAATGTTTGAAAATTTCTGTTTTATTACCAATATGACGTCATATTAATCTTTTTTTTAATTGGTGAAACTTGTCGTTTTATTATCATTTTTCACGTGGAAATCTTTCAATAGAAAATTAATTATTGTAGGAATAATTTTATTGTGGATTTTTAATTATTGGCAACTGCTATAACAAGAAATGTTTAAATTTAATAGGAAAAGGCTGTTATATTTTTGGTTTTTTATCTCTCTATATTAAAATAATATAACGTTTAAAAAATTTTATGATTTTCAGCGTGACAGTAGGTATTCAGCTGTAAGTACACAAAATTTCAAGTCTGTAACTTATACCGTTTCTGAGAAGCCCGCTATTATAGTCTGTCATAATAATATCTGTCATGTGGACTAAATGCGATATTAAAAATATATATATATATATATATATATATATATATAAAATATATATTTAAACCTATTGCGTAATTCTCTGTAATCCAGGATATCCTGTCAAATTGCGTATTTTAGAAAGTGAGACTTTGTGTGACAGTTCTTTAAAAGTATCTACATTGATTTTAAACTATATTTTTGCTAGCAAACGCCCATGTTTGGAGCTAACCTTGCCCACAGATTACGGAAGATTAATCTATACTAATATTATAAAATTGTGAAGATTGTTTTTTTGTTTGTTTGTAGGGGATAATCTCTGGAACTATTGAAGCTATTTCAAAAGTGATGGTGGCAAATTGATGGTGACAATCCCTGTTCCAACATAGGCTATATTTTATGTCGGTGCCACTAACCCAGAGGGGTGCAAGAGCAAAAAAGTTCTAAAATTTCGATTTTTTTTTATACTGAAGGAGCTAGAAACATGAAATTTGGCATGGTAGTTACTTAAAAGATGTAAAGGCTCTCTAAGAACAAATTCTAAGAAAATTCGAAATTTAAAAGATTGAGATGAGCGAAAAGTGTTCTAAAAACAATCTAAATTACAATTTCTATGGAATCTCTGGAACTACAGAACCATTTTCAAAAGTGATTGTGGCAAGTTGATGATAACAGTCCCTGCTGTAGCATAGGCTATATTTCATGTCGGTGCCACTACCACAGGAGGGGGGGGGGTGCAAAAGAGAAAAATGCTCTAAAATTTCGATTTTTTTTATTACTGAAGGAGAATTTGGCATTGCAGTTATTTATAAGATGTAAATACTCTCTAAGAACATATTCTAAAAAAATTCGAAACTTAAAAGAGTGAGATGAGCGAAAAGCATTCTAAAAGCATTCTATATTACAATTTCTATGGAATCTCTGGAACTACAGAACCATTTTCAAAAGTGATGGTGGCAAATTGATGGTAACAGTCCCTGCTGTAACATAGGATATATTTTATGTTGGTGCCACTAATCCAAGGAGGGTGCAGCAGCGAAAAACTTTCTAAAATTGCATTTTTTTTTTTAATACTGAGTGAGCTTGAAATTTGAATTTTGGCATTGTAGTTACTTATAAGATGTAATGTTCTGTAAGAACAAATTTTTAAAAAAATTCGAAATTTAAAAGGGTGAAATGAGCGAAAGGCGTTCTAAAAACATTCGAAATTACAATTTCTATGGAATCTCTGGAACTACAGAACCGATTTTAAAAGTAATGGTGGCAAATTGATGATGACAATCCCTACTCCAACATAGGAATTATTTTATGTCGGTGCCACTAACCTCAATGGGGTGCAGGAGCGAAAAATGTTCGAAAATTGCGACTTTTTTATACTGAAGGAGCTAGAAATTTGAAATTTGGCATTGTAGTTACTTATAAGATGTAAATGCTCTCTAAGAGTCAATTTTAAAAAAATTCGAAATTTAAAAGGGTGAAATGAGCGAAAAGCGTTCTGAAATCATTCTAAATTACAATTTCTATGGAATCTCTGGAACTACAGAAACGATTTGAAAAGTGATGGCGGCAAATTGATGGTGACAATTCCTGCTCTAACATCCTCTTTAATAAAAAGCTATGCGTTACTGATGACTGGGTTTTTCGCTAATCGTTGCCATAGATTAATCTCGGAAAACGAAACATTTGAAGTTACTGAAAAAATTAATAGCTCGAAAAGTATTTGTCGCAAATTTGTTAGACAAACTGCGTTAGAAAGGTAAAAAATTGTATTTTTCTTGATATAAATTTCTAATCTAATGATTATGCCGTTTTCTAAATATTGAATTTCAAAAATTACCAAATTTCACAATGGAGTACCATAGCGAAATTTTCACGCGTTGAAAGATAATGATAAGGGCGATGTGTCCTGACGTGTATATTGGCTATTGCACGAGTCACAAATTATAGTAGCCTTATTATTCTGTTAAAATATAAAAGTGAATTATGAAATGTCAATATTTTGTTTGAATACAGGTTCGTTAAGAGAAATTGACCAGCGTAGCGGGCGTAGCTTGCTAGTTATTTTATATTTTACTAGCTCTTACCCGTGACGTCGTTCACGTAACATTAAAAGAGAAATAAATGCATTAATTAAAGAAAACGTTTCACTGGGCACAGAAAACGTTTCACGAGCAGGGGGCTCAGCCCCCTGCTCGCTACGCTCGCCAACACCCGTTCTGATTTCACAGCCTCTTAAAACCTGGTAATGTATCCTGTTTTAAAAAGATGATGATGATGATATCACGAACGGCGACTTTCTTCTGTAATCAAGTTATAATGCTTTTTTAATTAACTGGTTATAATGCCTTTTTCATTTAATTCATCTTTTTTATTTTTAATATTCATGTGTAAACACAATTTTTATGACGTAATTTTCTTTATTTCCTGCTTTCAACACGTGATCATTTAATTATTATTTTAAACTTTCATTATTGTTTTTAATAGTCTCGCGCAAATACATTTTTTATTTAAGATAAAACACAATCCTTTGCGCTTATTAAAAATTGGCAACAATATAAAAAAAATGACTTTTTCAATAAAAGATTTTTTACTCAATTTTTAAGGATTTTTTGAGTTTTTATTGTCCGACCGTGATAATTTTTTTAATTTCTGAAAGCTTGTTATATTTTGCGTCTGGTGGTATGATTTTCGAATCCGTAGGATAGCTAGAAAAAAAGTAATAGCTCCTCAAAAAAGTCCCTAGTAAAAAAGCGATGAGAATAACCCGGAATATCTAAGTAGTAGAAGAATGTTCGTTTCACCTCAGCAGGCGCTGTGTGCGTGGTGGAGGGGGGTACCGGAAGTGAGCCTGGTAGTGGAAGCGGAAGTGATGGAAGATAAGACAGGAAGGGATGAAAGATAAGACAGGAAGTGAACCGGAAGTGTTGGAAGATAAGAGAGGAAGTGAAGTAGGGGAGGGCTTAATTTTTTTAACCGATAAGGGAGAGAGGGGAGGGCTTATTTTTAGGGGGCTTAATTTTTTTTTTTGTGAAAAATAAAGGGTTTTAATCAGATTCTTTCTTGTTAGGGAATTTTTTTTTTTTAATTATGGGCCCACCATAACCACCCGCTATGAAAAACAATTCATAACGCCACAATTTTTTTTACCTATTCTTTTACACCAGTCATCTGTGAGAGACCTGTAACGAAATAAAAGGGTTTAATTATTATTATGCTTCAGCAAAGTCGAGTGGAGTTAAGGGGTAGGAAGCCTGCTTTAAAAATAACAGAATGCCGACAGTGCTAGTGGAGTTGAGGGGTAGGAACCCTGCTATAAAAATAATACCTGTAAAAGAAATATTTATGTGCTACCTTTCGCGCTCGTCGACCTAACTGTTCAGAGTTTAACATGAGATTTACTTATAATTCACCTGTAAAAGAATTTTTTTTTTTTCATTCTTTAAACATTAACTTAAATGTGAATGAGATTAAAATAGATGCGAGGGCTAAATTTTTAGAGAGTTAAAATGAAAATTCACTAAGAGTTGCTAAATAAAAGAAGATGATCGACTTTGACAGCATTTTTCTAAAAGTTTATTTATCGAAAAAGGAATCATACGTTTCGATTATATTTGTTAACTATTATAGTTTAACATTAAAAAGCAGGTAGACATTCACATCTTTAGCGCTCGTCGACCTAACTGTTCGGAATTTTCTTCGAACCCATTATTTTTGACTTTATAAAAGTTTCATATAAAAAAATTATTCTTTAAGTATTAACTGAAATGAGATTAAAATAGATGTAATGGCTAAATTTTTAAGGATTTAAAATGAAAATTGTGATAGCCATGTAAATAAAAGTAATGTGATTACTTTATAAAAATCTAACACGAAAAAAGCTGGTAGACGTTTACCTTTCGCACTCGTCGACCTAACCGTTCGGAATTTTGTTTAAACTTCTCTCGAGTTCGTCGACATAACCGTTCAGAGTTTTCGTCGAAATCCGGATATATATTAACTTACAATAGCTAACTTTTTTAAGGGAAGTTTAAATAACATATTTCCCAAAGTGTCTTACAAACATTTAAGAATTTATACACACATAAGAACCTCGCCTACAGGTGCAAGGTTCTGACTTTAAAGCTACTAGATGTTGAAATTTAAACTTCTTGCGCTCGGCGACCTAACCGTTCAGAGTTTTTTTTTCAAACCTTGTGTCAATACGAGTTAGGATCCCTTAGAAAGACCTACATAGAGACACTTATCCCTAATATAGATAATCAACCCTAAACTAACCAGTTACAACATACAAGACATAATCGTTACATTCAGTTAATAAGTGATTTGACATGCAAAATATTAGATATAAAAACATATATGATATATACAACACACAAAACAATTTTAAAGATTTTTTTCCCTTTCATATGAACAATTTTTAGCAATAATTTAACTTGAGAGCAGGTATTTGTTTAGAGTTATACGATTATAATAAATTTTCATTAGATTTGACATTATACAACCAACATTTAAAAAAAGAGAACGACATCTAGTTTTTTAACGTCACATATTTGAATTATTAACCTATTTTAGTTAAAAGTATGATACTTAAGTGATTTTATTTGAAAAATCAATACAACAGTTTAAAAGCAGTCGAAAGATTTTTACTTTTAAAAATAACTAACAGAATTTTTTAAAGCAGTAAGGTAGATGACACTAACTTTAAATTAATTTTTAATAGGTCACTTTAAATAAAATACATATTTTTTATTATTATTAAAGAAATATAAACTACTCACACATTATTATGCTGCATTTTAACATAACTGAAATACTACAACCTTTCTGCTAACATGTGGTCACGGAGGAAATCTTTTCATATAGAAGGCAAAATAAGATAATGAATTGATAATCATGATTCGTTATGCATATGTTTAAACAGGAAATTATTTAAGACGTGTGATTAAGACCATTTTACATGGTATTACAGAATAAATCTTTTCACAGGATGCAAGATAAGATAATATCACGTAATGATTTAATAAACACGATTCGTTATGCATATTTTAAAACAGGAAATACATCCGTCAGATAACATTACTTTGTTTATATGAAGTGACCAAATACAAATTTTGCTGATAAGATTAATTTAATTTCGAAAATATTATTGTCAGAACATTCAAATTTTACACAATATTTTTAAAAATTTAAATAAGGGAAATCAGAAAATTGTACACGATATTTTAAAAAATAAATAAATAAGGGAAGTTACAAAATGTTGTACACTCTTTTATTTAGAAAAAGAGAGCGGGTATTTTGTTTTGAGTTATACGATTAAAATAAATTTTCATTATATTTGATTTTACACAACCAACATTTTCAAAAAAGAGAATGGAATCTAGTTTTTATAAATTAACGTACTTCAATTTTTCAAATACTTAACACCCCCTCTTTTGCTAGACTTTATACACATAAGACATAAAAGGTGTTTTCGAATACATCATTTAGAAATTAAGCGACTTGATAAGTAAAACATTATTTATAAAAGCAATAGATACGAAAGTAATAAAGATTTTTACTTACAAATGTACGAACTTCTGATAGGTAAGACTTTCTTAATCACTGTGCAAGAATTAAGTGGTGATTAAACTTATAACATTATATGATGAAATAATCACGTGACGTATTTTTAAACCAATAAAATGTCAGTATTTTTAAACTAATACAAAGTTAGTATTTTTACACGAGCGCCCTCTATCATTATATAAATTTCAATGAAACGAGTTCATAACATTTTACTGCGACCTGATATCGTTGTAATAGGTTGTATTTTTCGTTAAGTTAGTTTTCATTTAAATTATTATGGAACGAGTTATGAATTCTTATGTTGGTAATGTAACCAACTTGGAGTGTCAGCACTCATCACCAGAGTTAAATAATCAAGAGATGGATTCTACACTTTTATCTAAACAAGGACCCGTTTCGAATTGTGAAGTGAAACCCACCTCATCAGGACTAAAGAAACAGAAGTTACCTCATGTGTGTAAGATGTGTAACAAGGCATTTCCTCGAAAAGTTAACTTAGTGTTTCATATGAAATGTCATTTAAAGGAAAAGTCTGTTCGTTGTGAGGTGTGTGCTGAAGTTTTTTCGCGAAAGAGTGATTTACGTATGCATCAAAAGATTCACAAATCACCCAAACAATACAAGTGTGGGGATTGCAACGAACTGTTTTCAAGAATGTATGATTTATTAATTCACAAGAAGACCCATAAGACTCATAAACAACATTCATGTATAAAGTGTAGCGAAATGTTTGATTGTGAATCAGATTTAGTACAACATTGTGATACTTTTCATAAAGTTGTGAAATCACCCTATTCAAAAGATTTGTTATTTGAAAAAGTGAAGCATTTTAAAAGACAAAATGATGTGCGAAATATTTTTACTAAAACTATCATTGTATCCAATGAGATGAATCAAAAAGACTTTCATTCATTTTTTAACAGTATTCGAACGGATGTTTTAAACGAATTAAATTATCAATTGCAAATGAAAAAGTCAATAAAATGGTATGCAGCCGTTAAAGTGGATGTCTGTCGTGAATCACAGGATGGTAACTTAGAGAGAGCAACCCCCTTTTTCCTTTCCAAAAGTGAACTGGAATTAACAGACCAAAACATACAAGTGCATGTTGAGAATGCCTTTCTAAAGTTGTACAACGGCTTTGAAGATTTTACAGAACGTGTGTCTAATTGGACATTACAAAAAATTTTAAAATTAGAATTGATTACAGCTCAATATGACAGTCTTATTTGATTTGTATTATTTTAGATGAATAATAAATAGTTTGGTTGTGAAAAAAGTGTTATGTGTTTTCTCAAGCTTACACTGTGTGATGTTTGAACTAATGATGTATATTTCGATTGACTTAGACAAAATAGGAGTGTGTGTTGACATTTAAAAAGATTTTAATATGAGATAAGAGAGTTATAATTAAAACTGGACTTACATAAAATTTTTTCAAGATAGTCTCGATATCCTTTTCATTACAATTGTTTTAAGGAAATAGAATTCAATTTTATTGCGAATAACACTTTGTTATTAACATCATGTGGTTTGTCTTATCACAACTATGAGATAGATCACTTCCGATTAACATGATAACAAGAGTATAAAAATGACTAATGCAAACCGATTTTCCTGCCTAAACTTGTTATCAGCTTGCATGAGTGACTCATCTTTACTTGACCTATATCGCCACCAGCTTGTGATATTTCAAAACTTTGAAAATTTATCACATTTTAAGAATAAAACAAACATTTAAAAACTTTAAAAATTTGTGTTAGTGAAATTTGTTAGATTGACACAATTTAAAAATAAAACTTAAAAATAAAACTTAAGCATTTAAAAACTTTAAAATTTCGAGTTAGGGAAATTTGTTGGATTGTCACATTTTCGAAAAAATCTGTTAAACATTTGAAATTGAAAAATCAACATATCATTTTCAAAGCAGTGAATAGATGTATACCTTTAAAAATTCGACTTAGTGGAATTTAGTAGTGAAATTTATTAACCTAACACACATGCTAAAAATAAAACTTTATGAAATTTTCCCATTTTTAAAATAAAACTTATTTAAAAAATAAAAAATAAATAAGCAACTATTAAACATTTTGAATGTCTTAGACAAAGCGTGAATAAATTTGTTGAAATTATATAAAACATGAAAAATTTCATTACTTTTAAAGGAAATTTTATTTTTGGTGAAATAAACTCGAGGTATTTATTATATGTTACTTAAACTACATGAGAATTGATTGAAAATGTGTTACTTTTAATCACTCACAAGATAAGACATGATATTACAACATACACATAGGAATTATAGATGGGTTTTTCTCCCACACATGACGTCACTGATAACATATTTACTGATCAAGTCATAAAATCATCGTTTAGGGTAGGTTTTTAAGCACGAAGTTTAGTTGAGATTTAAGATATTTAAGAAATATAAACTACAACTTTGACTACTTTTTGAAATTTCCCCCTACATAAGAAAAAGAACATAGAAAAATAAAATGAAAAGTCGTATTTGAATGGAATCGAATTATTATCCTTTCACTTAACAGCTGAATGCGTCGGCAATTACATCACAAAGGCACTGATAACAACTGATTGAATATATTGTGTTTCTTTTTTAAGGTTAAATTGATTTAATATTCAAGTTATTTCTTAATGATACACTTAAAAACAATAAACTTAATTAGCATTCAAAAAGCAAACGATCACATTATTGTGTAAAACAATCAAATGTTTTAAAAGTCACGAGTTAAAATGAAATAATAGTTTTTTGTATAGCCCTCTATCGGTGGGTAATAGAATTAAGAGATAATTAAAAGTTTTAACTTGAATTCGAACCCACAACAAAAATTATTTTTCGGTTTTATAATTTAGGGTAGGTTTAACTGAGCAAGCCATGATATAACAGTATTTATAGACGATTTAAGATATTCGATAAAGGAAATCATCTAAATTTCTAATGTAATTGAAGGGTTTACTGCTTAAAGTACTACAAAATGAGTACAACACGATGCATAGTTTTTTAATTAATTATATTTTTCGAAAGGTTAAATTGAATTATTGATAAACTTAGGATTTATGTTTAAAGTGAATAAATTTGATATGTTAGGTTCACTTAATAACAGAGGGTTGAATAAGTTATTTTTAATAAAAATAAAGTTTACTAAAAGTTTTTAAAGTTAAAAAAAATGTAAGTTACGTTAAAAAAGTTAACAAAAATATAGTTTTAAAAAATTTAAAGTTTACAAAAAGTTTAAAAATCTTTAAGTAAATCAAAATTAACTTTTTAATTTTAACTAATGAGAGACTATAATCTAACTGTTTATCCTTGTAACCAACTGGTGCATATCAACTATCTGCACATGTGCAGTAAAAACATACACTAACTTGAGTCCGATTTTAAATTATTTGCTAATTTTTATACAGCTCGATTACCTTTCAGAAACAAAACAGAATGAAATACTTACCATAAAACACGTCAACGTCTTATACTTGCTTTCACTTAACTAATCTTTCTACATTAGCTTTGCTAGGGGGCGCTGCAATCGCCGCTAGAGGCGCTACCAGTTTCCGGTTTGTGACGTAGTTTCCGGTTTGCGATAAGAACAAGGTTAAAATAAAACCCACGTGCATTCAGTTGGTGTTGTTTACCTGTACCTTGTTATAAGCCGTTTGCCTTCTCTTGGTCACTCGCTTGTCCAGACTTGTTTATGTGCTGCACGCCTGTTTTGCTGACGCATCTCTTGCTTTAACTGTTTGAACTTGTCTGATGTCAACTATCTCAGGTCTTTTGTCATAGCTTGAATGTACTTTATGTCGATCACTTTAATATAAAAGTTATGTCCCAACTTACTTAAACTTTGATAAAAATATTATTTATTTATAAATTATATCAAATTCTTGTTTTTCTAACACATTTACTAAGTCACTTTCGTTCAAAAATATGGTAAAGCCCGATTTTAAATTGAAGTTTAGGATAAATTCCCCAAATTTTGTAACATTTTAGCACTAATAAGAAATATTGTAAACACCCTGTACATAAAAAATAATATTAAATTCCCAAATTTTGTAACATTTTAGCACTAATAATAAATATTGTAAACACCCTGTACATACAAGTTTTGTAAAAATAATATTACTTATAGCTAACTCGTTTAGTCGCATGATAAGAACCTTCAATATCGCTAAAATCAGTGTTAAACGAAAATGCAACCATAGGTTTTACCGTCTAATTACATGTCTTTACATATTATTTTAAAATGTAAAGCATTATATCTGAACGAATGATATAAGAAAAAGTTAGAATAGATCACATATTTTTGTTATTAAAAAAACTTATATGCAAACACACACTTACAAGGTTACAAGACTCGACAAACGATTCACCATGTTTTTGAAACTTAGTAAAATATTTTAAATTTATAAATTTAAATTAAAATAAAATATTTTTAAATAAGAATATTTAAGAATTTTTAAAGTATTTTAATTTAAATTTATAAATTTAAAATATTTTACTAAGTTTCAAAAACATGGTGAATCGTTTGTCGAGTCTTGTAACCTTGTAAGTGTGTGTTTGCATATAAGTTTTTTTAATAACAAAAATATGTGATCTATTCTAACTTTTTCTTATATCATTCGTTCAGATATAATGCTTTACATTTTAAAATAATATGTAAAGACATGTAATTAGACGGTAAAACCTATGGTTGCATTTTCGTTTAACACTGATTTTAGCGATATTGAAGGTTCTTATCATGCGACTAAACGAGTTAGCTATAAGTAATATTATTTTTACAAAACTTGTATGTACAGGGTGTTTACAATATTTATTATTAGTGCTAAAATGTTACAAAATTTGGGAATTTAATATTATTTTTTATGTACAGGGTGTTTACAATATTTCTTATTAGTGCTAAAATGTTACAAAATTTGGGGAATTTATCCTAAACTTCAATTTAAAATCGGGCTTTACCATATTTTTGAACGAAAGTGACTTAGTAAATGTGTTAGAAAAACAAGAATTTGATATAATTTATAAATAAATAATATTTTTATCAAAGTTTAAGTAAGTTGGGACATAACTTTTATATTAAAGTGATCGACATAAAGTACATTCAAGCTATGACAAAAGACCTGAGATAGTTGACATCAGACAAGTTCAAACAGTTAAAGCAAGAGATGCGTCAGCAAAACAGGCGTGCAGCACATAAACAAGTCTGGACAAGCGAGTGACCAAGAGAAGGCAAACGGCTTATAACAAGGTACAGGTAAACAACACCAACTGAATGCACGTGGGTTTTATTTTAACCTTGTTCTTATCGCAAACCGGAAACTACGTCACAAACCGGAAACTGGTAGCGCCTCTAGCGGCGATTGCAGCGCCCCCTAGCAAAGCTAATGTAGAAAGATTAGTTAAGTGAAAGCAAGTATAAGACGTTGACGTGTTTTATGGTAAGTATTTCATTCTGTTTTGTTTCTGAAAGGTAATCGAGCTGTATAAAAATTAGCAAATAATTTAAAATCGGACTCAAGTTAGTGTATGTTTTTACTGCACATGTGCAGATAGTTGATATGCACCAGTTGGTTACAAGGATAAACAGTTAGATTATAGTCTCTCATTAGTTAAAATTAAAAAGTTAATTTTGATTTACTTAAAGATTTTTAAACTTTTTGTAAACTTTAAATTTTTTAAAACTATATTTTTGTTAACTTTTTTAACGTAACTTACATTTTTTTTAACTTTAAAAACTTTTAGTAAACTTTATTTTTATTAAAAATAACTTATTCAACCCTCTGTTATTAAGTGAACCTAACATATCAAATTTATTCACTTTAAACATAAATCCTAAGTTTATCAATAATTCAATTTAACCTTTCGAAAAATATAATTAATTAAAAAACTATGCATCGTGTTGTACTCATTTTGTAGTACTTTAAGCAGTAAACCCTTCAATTACATTAGAAATTTAGATGATTTCCTTTATCGAATATCTTAAATCGTCTATAAATACTGTTATATCATGGCTTGCTCAGTTAAACCTACCCTAAATTATAAAACCGAAAAATAATTTTTGTTGTGGGTTCGAATTCAAGTTAAAACTTTTAATTATCTCTTAATTCTATTACCCACCGATAGAGGGCTATACAAAAAACTATTATTTCATTTTAACTCGTGACTTTTAAAACATTTGATTGTTTTACACAATAATGTGATCGTTTGCTTTTTGAATGCTAATTAAGTTTATTGTTTTTAAGTGTATCATTAAGAAATAACTTGAATATTAAATCAATTTAACCTTAAAAAAGAAACACAATATATTCAATCAGTTGTTATCAGTGCCTTTGTGATGTAATTGCCGACGCATTCAGCTGTTAAGTGAAAGGATAATAATTCGATTCCATTCAAATACGACTTTTCATTTTATTTTTCTATGTTCTTTTTCTTATGTAGGGGGAAATTTCAAAAAGTAGTCAAAGTTGTAGTTTATATTTCTTAAATATCTTAAATCTCAACTAAACTTCGTGCTTAAAAACCTACCCTAAACGATGATTTTATGACTTGATCAGTAAATATGTTATCAGTGACGTCATGTGTGGGAGAAAAACCCATCTATAATTCCTATGTGTATGTTGTAATATCATGTCTTATCTTGTGAGTGATTAAAAGTAACACATTTTCAATCAATTCTCATGTAGTTTAAGTAACATATAATAAATACCTCGAGTTTATTTCACCAAAAATAAAATTTCCTTTAAAAGTAATGAAATTTTTCATGTTTTATATAATTTCAACAAATTTATTCACGCTTTGTCTAAGACATTCAAAATGTTTAATAGTTGCTTATTTATTTTTTATTTTTTAAATAAGTTTTATTTTAAAAATGGGAAAATTTCATAAAGTTTTATTTTTAGCATGTGTGTTAGGTTAATAAATTTCACTACTAAATTCCACTAAGTCGAATTTTTAAAGGTATACATCTATTCACTGCTTTGAAAATGATATGTTGATTTTTCAATTTCAAATGTTTAACAGATTTTTTCGAAAATGTGACAATCCAACAAATTTCCCTAACTCGAAATTTTAAAGTTTTTAAATGCTTAAGTTTTATTTTTAAGTTTTATTTTTAAATTGTGTCAATCTAACAAATTTCACTAACACAAATTTTTAAAGTTTTTAAATGTTTGTTTTATTCTTAAAATGTGATAAATTTTCAAAGTTTTGAAATATCACAAGCTGGTGGCGATATAGGTCAAGTAAAGATGAGTCACTCATGCAAGCTGATAACAAGTTTAGGCAGGAAAATCGGTTTGCATTAGTCATTTTTATACTCTTGTTATCATGTTAATCGGAAGTGATCTATCTCATAGTTGTGATAAGACAAACCACATGATGTTAATAACAAAGTGTTATTCGCAATAAAATTGAATTCTATTTCCTTAAAACAATTGTAATGAAAAGGATATCGAGACTATCTTGAAAAAATTTTATGTAAGTCCAGTTTTAATTATAACTCTCTTATCTCATATTAAAATCTTTTTAAATGTCAACACACACTCCTATTTTGTCTAAGTCAATCGAAATATACATCATTAGTTCAAACATCACACAGTGTAAGCTTGAGAAAACACATAACACTTTTTTCACAACCAAACTATTTATTATTCATCTAAAATAATACAAATCAAATAAGACTGTCATATTGAGCTGTAATCAATTCTAATTTTAAAATTTTTTGTAATGTCCAATTAGACACACGTTCTGTAAAATCTTCAAAGCCGTTGTACAACTTTAGAAAGGCATTCTCAACATGCACTTGTATGTTTTGGTCTGTTAATTCCAGTTCACTTTTGGAAAGGAAAAAGGGGGTTGCTCTCTCTAAGTTACCATCCTGTGATTCACGACAGACATCCACTTTAACGGCTGCATACCATTTTATTGACTTTTTCATTTGCAATTGATAATTTAATTCGTTTAAAACATCCGTTCGAATACTGTTAAAAAATGAATGAAAGTCTTTTTGATTCATCTCATTGGATACAATGATAGTTTTAGTAAAAATATTTCGCACATCATTTTGTCTTTTAAAATGCTTCACTTTTTCAAATAACAAATCTTTTGAATAGGGTGATTTCACAACTTTATGAAAAGTATCACAATGTTGTACTAAATCTGATTCACAATCAAACATTTCGCTACACTTTATACATGAATGTTGTTTATGAGTCTTATGGGTCTTCTTGTGAATTAATAAATCATACATTCTTGAAAACAGTTCGTTGCAATCCCCACACTTGTATTGTTTGGGTGATTTGTGAATCTTTTGATGCATACGTAAATCACTCTTTCGCGAAAAAACTTCAGCACACACCTCACAACGAACAGACTTTTCCTTTAAATGACATTTCATATGAAACACTAAGTTAACTTTTCGAGGAAATGCCTTGTTACACATCTTACACACATGAGGTAACTTCTGTTTCTTTAGTCCTGATGAGGTGGGTTTCACTTCACAATTCGAAACGGGTCCTTGTTTAGATAAAAGTGTAGAATCCATCTCTTGATTATTTAACTCTGGTGATGAGTGCTGACACTCCAAGTTGGTTACATTACCAACATAAGAATTCATAACTCGTTCCATAATAATTTAAATGAAAACTAACTTAACGAAAAATACAACCTATTACAACGATATCAGGTCGCAGTAAAATGTTATGAACTCGTTTCATTGAAATTTATATAATGATAGAGGGCGCTCGTGTAAAAATACTAACTTTGTATTAGTTTAAAAATACTGACATTTTATTGGTTTAAAAATACGTCACGTGATTATTTCATCATATAATGTTATAAGTTTAATCACCACTTAATTCTTGCACAGTGATTAAGAAAGTCTTACCTATCAGAAGTTCGTACATTTGTAAGTAAAAATCTTTATTACTTTCGTATCTATTGCTTTTATAAATAATGTTTTACTTATCAAGTCGCTTAATTTCTAAATGATGTATTCGAAAACACCTTTTATGTCTTATGTGTATAAAGTCTAGCAAAAGAGGGGGTGTTAAGTATTTGAAAAATTGAAGTACGTTAATTTATAAAAACTAGATTCCATTCTCTTTTTTGAAAATGTTGGTTGTGTAAAATCAAATATAATGAAAATTTATTTTAATCGTATAACTCAAAACAAAATACCCGCTCTCTTTTTCTAAATAAAAGAGTGTACAACATTTTGTAACTTCCCTTATTTATTTATTTTTTAAAATATCGTGTACAATTTTCTGATTTCCCTTATTTAAATTTTTAAAAATATTGTGTAAAATTTGAATGTTCTGACAATAATATTTTCGAAATTAAATTAATCTTATCAGCAAAATTTGTATTTGGTCACTTCATATAAACAAAGTAATGTTATCTGACGGATGTATTTCCTGTTTTAAAATATGCATAACGAATCGTGTTTATTAAATCATTACGTGATATTATCTTATCTTGCATCCTGTGAAAAGATTTATTCTGTAATACCATGTAAAATGGTCTTAATCACACGTCTTAAATAATTTCCTGTTTAAACATATGCATAACGAATCATGATTATCAATTCATTATCTTATTTTGCCTTCTATATGAAAAGATTTCCTCCGTGACCACATGTTAGCAGAAAGGTTGTAGTATTTCAGTTATGTTAAAATGCAGCATAATAATGTGTGAGTAGTTTATATTTCTTTAATAATAAAAAAAAATATGTATTTTATTTAAAGTGACCTATTAAAAATTAATTTAAAGTTAGTGTCATCTACCTTACTGCTTTAAAAAATTCTGTTAGTTATTTTTAAAAGTAAAAATCTTTCGACTGCTTTTAAACTGTTGTATTGATTTTTCAAATAAAATCACTTAAGTATCATACTTTTAACTAAAATAGGTTAATAATTCAAATATGTGACGTTAAAAAACTAGATGTCGTTCTCTTTTTTTAAATGTTGGTTGTATAATGTCAAATCTAATGAAAATTTATTATAATCGTATAACTCTAAACAAATACCTGCTCTCAAGTTAAATTATTGCTAAAAATTGTTCATATGAAAGGGAAAAAAATCTTTAAAATTGTTTTGTGTGTTGTATATATCATATATGTTTTTATATCTAATATTTTGCATGTCAAATCACTTATTAACTGAATGTAACGATTATGTCTTGTATGTTGTAACTGGTTAGTTTAGGGTTGATTATCTATATTAGGGATAAGTGTCTCTATGTAGGTCTTTCTAAGGGATCCTAACTCGTATTGACACAAGGTTTGAAAAAAAAACTCTGAACGGTTAGGTCGCCGAGCGCAAGAAGTTTAAATTTCAACATCTAGTAGCTTTAAAGTCAGAACCTTGCACCTGTAGGCGAGGTTCTTATGTGTGTATAAATTCTTAAATGTTTGTAAGACACTTTGGGAAATATGTTATTTAAACTTCCCTTAAAAAAGTTAGCTATTGTAAGTTAATATATATCCGGATTTCGACGAAAACTCTGAACGGTTATGTCGACGAACTCGAGAGAAGTTTAAACAAAATTCCGAACGGTTAGGTCGACGAGTGCGAAAGGTAAACGTCTACCAGCTTTTTTCGTGTTAGATTTTTATAAAGTAATCACATTACTTTTATTTACATGGCTATCACAATTTTCATTTTAAATCCTTAAAAATTTAGCCATTACATCTATTTTAATCTCATTTCAGTTAATACTTAAAGAATAATTTTTTTATATGAAACTTTTATAAAGTCAAAAATAATGGGTTCGAAGAAAATTCCGAACAGTTAGGTCGACGAGCGCTAAAGATGTGAATGTCTACCTGCTTTTTAATGTTAAACTATAATAGTTAACAAATATAATCGAAACGTATGATTCCTTTTTCGATAAATAAACTTTTAGAAAAATGCTGTCAAAGTCGATCATCTTCTTTTATTTAGCAACTCTTAGTGAATTTTCATTTTAACTCTCTAAAAATTTAGCCCTCGCATCTATTTTAATCTCATTCACATTTAAGTTAATGTTTAAAGAATGAAAAAAAAAAAATTCTTTTACAGGTGAATTATAAGTAAATCTCATGTTAAACTCTGAACAGTTAGGTCGACGAGCGCGAAAGGTAGCACATAAATATTTCTTTTACAGGTATTATTTTTATAGCAGGGTTCCTACCCCTCAACTCCACTAGCACTGTCGGCATTCTGTTATTTTTAAAGCAGGCTTCCTACCCCTTAACTCCACTCGACTTTGCTGAAGCATAATAATAATTAAACCCTTTTATTTCGTTACAGGTCTCTCACAGATGACTGGTGTAAAAGAATAGGTAAAAAAAATTGTGGCGTTATGAATTGTTTTTCATAGCGGGTGGTTATGGTGGGCCCATAATTAAAAAAAAAAAATTCCCTAACAAGAAAGAATCTGATTAAAACCCTTTATTTTTCACAAAAAAAAAAATTAAGCCCCCTAAAAATAAGCCCTCCCCTCTCTCCCTTATCGGTTAAAAAAATTAAGCCCTCCCCTACTTCACTTCCTCTCTTATCTTCCAACACTTCCGGTTCACTTCCTGTCTTATCTTTCATCCCTTCCTGTCTTATCTTCCATCACTTCCGCTTCCACTACCAGGCTCACTTCCGGTACCCACCTCCACCACGCACACAGCGCCTGCTGAGGTGAAACGAACATTCTTCTACTACTTATCTACGCAGAATTTGATTGGTCCATCTCGTTTTTGGCTCAGTTCCAGATTACTTTTTTTAAATATAGAAGGACTTCTATATGTGCACCATTGGTTTTACGAGGCACGTGAAGGTGATAAATCTTCGACGTTATCCTCTGATACTCCTTTTTGTCCACTCCTTGCTTTATCCAATAATGAGCCGGTCTCCGGAATTTCTTGGGCCCATTCCCATCAATTCGTGAATAGTACAATGAATTTTTGTTCTGTTTCTGTTTTAAGATATGGTAACATGATAGAAAAAAAACCCAAAACATTATTTAAACAGCATATTATAATTTAAATAATATTAAACTATTAAATGATAAAAGAGTATTTAAAAAATACTCTTTATTTTTTATTGAAGACAAAATATGTTATTTAAAGGGTTTAAAATAGCATAGTAGGAAGTGAGTAAAATATCGATTTCGAAAGTCTATCGTTACATTCAAACACCAAACTTGAGTTAAATCAAACAATAACAAGTTGGAAATTGCACGTCAAACGTGACAAATGTGGTACGTTCGTACTATAGCTAGTTATATAAATGTTCAGATCTTGATGATTTTTAATTCTGTGAAATGAATTATAGCGTCTGCGGATTAATTTCTGTAACAAATAAGTACAGGGTGATTATAAAAAAACTATCCCGACATTTGGGCCCCTAACTATCATACCATTTGCAGAAACTGTATGAAATTTTGGCAAAAGGTGTTTTGAGGTATGCGCTCAAGAATGATATGGAAAACAACAGTGTCACTCAAACAGTTACGGTTACAGTGAGAAAATTTCGAAAAAATCAAATGGCAACACCCAGTTTTTTGTATTGGAATGTGATCTCCATTGTGAAAAACCCTAAATAGCGTTGGAACGGCAACTGTAGCATGAAAATCATCGAAACTAGGCAAGGGAAAAGTAAAAAGGACTTTGCCGTGCACCAGAGCATTAATTTTCGTTTCATTTACGTCACACGTCACACCGTTTCTTTGGCTGATATCCCAGCTTGATTAGTTCTCCACAAAAGAAGAAGAAACCAAGAAACGCAAATTTCGGGTTCTACGTAAGACACAGTCATGACTGAGGTCGTCACACTAGGTGAAAGAAAAGGCACTGCGAAATGCGAACCGCGTATGTTTCTTTCTGCCATTCCGAAGAAGATGCCGCTTTCAGGGAAAGAACGCGGGGATATCGTAAAGATTTATTACCTGAATGGACAAAATGCCGCAGAGACATGTTAGAGACGTGTTTACCGCAGAAACCATGGATTACGGCGAGGCCCGTGCACTGTCAAAGCTGTACGGGACTTGATTCATAAATTTGGAGAAACTGGTTGCACATGCGATCGACCTCGGTCTGGATGACCTTCCGTTCCTGTGGAAGCTGTTGCAGAAGTCCATCAGACGAGATAAGCACAGTTCGTCCCGCAGCTGCACGCGGTGTTTCACGTGTTCTGGATCTGCCGAATTCAACTGTACGCAAGATTCTGCGCTCTATTCTAAACATGTTTCCGTATCGATTCCAGCGTGTCCAGATGTTGGAAGCGGGATACTATCAATTACGGCTGGATTTTGCAAATCAATTCCTTATCCGGTACGATGAAGATAGCAGCTGGCCTTATTTACGCATTCTGTGTACAGATGAGGCGCATTTCTCGTTAACTGGTAAAGTGAATTCGAAAAAAATGTGTGCATTGGGCCGAGAATAATCCACATGATGTGCATGCACGTCCATTACACGAGGAAAACGTAACTGTGTGGTGTGGTATAACGAGTACGTTCATCCTCGACCCCTACTTTTTTGAAGAGGTTACTGCCGGTGATCTGAAAAACGTGTACAGTAACGAGTGCTCGCTATCTGGACATGTTAACTCATTACGCGATTCCCGCATTGCAACGGCAAAATGCTCTATCTGAAGTTGTGTGGATGCAAGATGGCGCTCCTCCACATGTCGGGCCTTCAGTCAAACGTGTCTTAACTCAACAGCTTGGTGACAGAGTTATCTTCCGTCATTTCCCGTTTCCGTGGCCACCAAGGTCTCCTGATCTGACACCAATGGATTTCTGGCTGTGGGGATATCTGAAATCCAAAGTGTATCAGTTTCGTCCTCAAACTGCATCTGATTTGAAAGATGCCATCAGAACTGCGATTCAAGAGATTCCTATTGCCATGATACGTGCTGTAGTGCTATCTACCACCAGCCGCATGCAAAGTGTCATCGTGTGTGAAGGAGGTCATGTGGAAAATTTGTGAAACACAATAAAATGCTTTATTGTATGCTGCTTCTCTGTCCTTATTGGTTGTCCTCACTTTTAGCCTATCTACCGCCGGTGATTTTCATGCTACAGTTGCCGTTCCAACGCTATTTAGGGTTTTTCACAATGGAGATCGCATTCCAATACAAAAAACTGGGTGTTGCTATTTGATTTTTTCGAAATTTTCTCACTGTAACCGTAACTGTTTGAGTGACACTGTTGTTTTCCATATCATTCTTGAGCGCATACCTCAAAATACCCTTTGCCAAAATTTCATTCAGTTTCTGTGAATAGTATGATAGTTAGGGGCCCAAATGTCGGGATAGTTTTTTTATAATCACCCTGTATATCGGTCGCTTGACGATTAAACCTCGGAAGCTCCTATAACAAGAAAGCACCGATTTTTTTTTTAATTCAAATTTCTTAATAAATATTTTTATTAGTATATTCTAAAGTTTTGATTCGATTTTCATAAAATTTGAAATGTCTCGACAAAATTCTGAAAGATAATATATCTTAAATTTCAAATCATTCGGTTGGGTAGTTTTTGCGTTTGTTATATGCGGACGGACGGCCAAATAGACGGGCAGACAGATGGACAGACCAGACGACGATAATAGGTGCTACGTATTTATATAATTACGAACGCACCTAAAAAAGAACGAAAAATCACGCGTCCAGCATATATTATGTAACAGTTTTCAACACTTACGAAGTAATTTTACAAATATTTACCGTTTAATAAGGTAAAAGATGATGTCTAAGTAAACAATTTGGAAAAGGCCTCCAATTTCATTAATTACCAGAAATATTCGGAAAAATATTCGAATTCTTTTCTGCCGCCCTGTATATGATTTAACATTTTTATATATACTACATAGAATGCTAAATTTTAGTTCAGTTGGGAATCGTGTAGCACAGCTTAAAATTCTTGAATTTTAAACTGTAGAATTTTTCTGAAATTCACGTCAATAAAAGAAATTGTACTCGAGAACTTTTGTGCTGCCCTGTATAGAATCTATATAATTTATACACACCAAGTAATAGACAAAAAATGAGGTGAATTGAGAAACGCGTTCAGCAGCTGAAAACGCACTTCCAGCAATTATTGTTAACATACAGTACCGAATTCTTGTGTGTGTCCTTGTGAATGAACGATGAATGCTATACGCACAATATTCTATAGTAAGCCTCTTGTCATGCACCTTAGTGATATATATAAATTTCAATATATTCGAAATAGTGAAAAAGTATTAAAATGAAGAGTATATGATTTTTCTTCATGACCGTAATGTACCGGAATTCTTTTGAGTGTCTCTGTACAGGAGCTATATGTGTTATGCACACTATATTCTATAGCAGGCCTCTTGTAATGCACCTCAGTGATATGTATCAATTTCTATATGTTTCAAATTGTTTAACATCATTAAAATAAACCGCAAATGATATTTCTCCGTAGACCGTACTGTAACGGAATTCTTTTGAGTGTCCCAGTAAAAAAAAAAAAACTACAACTGCTACACACTTCATTTTCGATACCGAACTTGCCATAGTAAACTTAAATAACATATATCAACTGCATGACAATCCGAATATATTTATGTCGGTTAGAGCACGGACAGACAAGCAGACAGACAAACAAACCTAATTAATAAACATTTTTCACACACTATATTGGAAAGTGTTAAAAAGAGTGTAAAAATAATCGATGTACTTGCGTCGACAGGACAAGTCTTTTTTTCTTCACAGAATCCATCAATGCCCGAGAGTTTGCAAAGGGTAGAAGCTAAAGGTGAATACCTTAATTGAGGTTTGTATTTTATTTAATTTCTTTAATAAAAAAATTGCTAAAAGGAGCAAAACTTTTTTGTACATTAAATAACGTGAAATATTAAAAAAAGATTGGCGATTAATATAATACATTTTAAACAGTGGGGGATTTAAGTAAACTTTTATGAAACATTACTCAACTATTTACCCTCTATAATCAAAGCATATTTGTAAATAGGGCACATATGTTAAAAACTCTTTAAAATGAATTTAAAATCTGATGAAAATTTTAAAAATGAAAAGAAAACATGTGATTGTATTATCTAATGTATCGTTTACTAAAAATGTATTATGTTGCAATATGGTGTTTTCGAAAGATTTCCAAACAATTCTAAAAGAAAAAAAATATGCATTGATAAAAATAAAACAGTTGCATATAAATATAGTCTTTTAGTTAATTTTACTGATATGAACGTCTGAAACATTCTCGTTAAGCTTCGTTAAATTATCTTGATTATTACTTAATATATGGTAATGGAGAAAAATTCTTTCGAAACAGAAATTTTTGGGAAAATCGTTTAAATAGTAAAAGTATTGTAAAAAACATAGCAGAATGATGTTTTCTTTAAAAATTATATATATATCTTTTTCTGGTTTGCAGAAAAAAAATTGGACATATATCGTATAATAAGATCATTTTATTAAGAGAAAACGACTGTTGATAAATTACCTCGAGTTTTCGAAGGTAAGAACTCATCTGAATTCGGGGATTGTTAATTGCACAAAGTGTGTACATGGTTATATTCTTTTATTTAACTTAATTTCATTTTTGTATGTAAAGATGGAATTTTGCAATCAATTTTTCACCCATTTCCTCATATGCTAGAATTTTAAAAGTTATCTACACAGGTGTGTTTCCGATGACAACACAACATTTTTTAACTTAATTTTAAGGCATATTTCTGTTAGCCAGCCAGAGATGATAAATCACCAAAAATTCTTTATTTGCAACTGTATATGAGGTGCAACAACAATGGATTTAATGATGCTACAAATTATGCTCGCCAAAAATGGCGAACTGGCTGTGAATTGCAACAACGAAATATTTCAAAAACACTAAAAAGTAACAAATATAAATAAAAAATAAAAAGTGTAATATATATTTTTTAAATATATGCTTTAATCAATTGATAGTTTCATATTAATTAAACTCGGATTATACGTTGAGAAATCAATTTAGAAATCCCAAAGATATAGCTTAAATAATGTTTCATTTTTTATTTCGTGTTTCCATATCTTAAAAAAACAGACCGAATATTGTAACTCTTTAACCAATTCGCTAGTTCGCGCTTTCTACTAAGCATAAAAATAAACGGTGAATTTTCCATCATCGGGTTATGTGGCCACGCCAAATTAATGTATTGTAATAGAAATTTGGGGGAAAAACATGAATTGTGTAATGAAATTAGTCGTGATTTCCAAGATAAACATTGAATGCTTATTATATATATAGATAGATAGATATATTTAACTATTCTTACTTCTATGCTTATTTAAAATGTTTATCGGATGTGTAATATGTAACTAGTAGTTAAAGCAAATTTCCTTTTCAAAAAGAATAAGCAAGAATTATGTCTTTAACAATTAATAAAGTTTAAAACTTTTCATCGAACTTTAATTAAATGAATTAATTTGTGAAGCTGCGTTTTATATCTTTCTCAATCTTCTTTGTGTAACGAGGGATTTCACAATCTTTTTTAAAAGGTTTAATCAAATCAAAATGAACGAAAAATAATTACTCCTCCTCAAGTCATAATGAATTTATGGTTTTATTGTAGATTATATAACTTAGATAATTATCTTATTTTGACGATAGATTCCATAAAAAATACTTTTAAAGGGGTTTTAAAAAATATGTCCAGTTAAGAAATGTTATATACGCAAATTCATTTCAAACATATTAGGCTGTTTTAATTGTTTTTACATTCCAAAATATTTTTATAAAAATTAAGCAAATTTTAGAAATTCTTAAATTAAGTTTTTGTAAAGAAAAAAATAACATAAAAAGACAAACAAAACAAAAGTTATCAACCAGTGGCAATAAGAACAAGTCAATAGCGAACTACAATTATGAATTCGTTATTTCAATAAAAAAAGTAATGCCATTTTTTACATGTCATAACGAATATAACAAACGTCCAAAAACGGCATTTAATTATTATCATATTGTTTTCAGAATTTATTGTGATAAATTGTGCATGTAACATTAACGAGCAGGGAAGACCGAGCTATGCTCGATCAAAATTAAATTTGAGTTCAAATATCATGACCCATGACCAAAATGACCCACTAATTGAATTTTATCGAACATGTGACTTAGCCCAACAGTCTTCTCGTGCCCGAAAACCATAGGATGCAAAATTTAGTGTAAATAGTCTGAGCCGTTTTTAAGGTAAAATAGCTTGACCCCTAATGACCCATGACCAAAATGACCCACTAATTGAATTTTCTCGAGCATGTGACCTAGCCCAACAGTCTTCTCGTGCTCGAAAACCTTTGGATCCAAAATTTAGAGTAAATTGAGCCGCTTTTTAGATCTTGACCCACAATGACCCAGAAATGACCCACTAATCGAATTTTCTCGAACATGTGACCTAGCCCAATCATTTTCGCGTGCCCGAAACTCGTACGATACAAAATTTAATCAAAATCGTTAGAGCCGTTTTAAAGATAAAATTAATTTGACCCGCTTTGACTCAAAAATGACCCACTAATCGAAAGTTCTCGAACATGTGACCCAGCCCAATAGTCTTCTCGTGCCCGAAAATAGTCGGATACAAAATTTCGTCAAAATCGTTTAAACCGTTTTTTAGATACAATTAGCTTGACCATGACCCAAAATGACCCAAAATGACCCACTAATTGAATTTTCTCGAACAAGTGATCTAACCCAACAGTCTTCTCGTGCCTGAAAACCATTGGATGCAAAATTTAGTGTAAATTGCGCCGCTTTTTAGATCTTGACCCGAAATGACCCACTAATCGAATTTTCTCGGGCATGTGACCTAGCCCAATGATTTTATCGTGCTCGAAACTCGTAGGACACAAAATTTTATCAAAATCGTTAGAGCCGTTTTTTAGATCAAATTAATTTGACCCGCGTTGACCCAAAAATGACTCACTAGTCGAAAGTTCTCGAACATGTGACCCAGCCCAATAGTCTTCTCGTGCCCGAAAATGGTCGGATACAAAATTTCGTCAAAATCGTTTGAACCGTTTTTTAGATACAATTAGCTAGACCCTGACCCAAAATGACCCACTAATCTAATTTTCTCGAACATGTGACCTAGCCGAATGGTTTTCTGGTTCCCCAAAACGGTAGGATACGAAATTTCGTCAAAATCGTTAGAGCCGTTTTTAAGATAAAATTTGCATACATATATGTGACGATACTACTTGCATCACCATACTTTTTGTAGACTCATACTCAAGGCAAGGGTTTCTCCGATGAATTTTACAGTCGAGCGCCGAAAAACCACTTCATTGTGTACGTATAGAACTCAAAATAAGAGGCAGTTCGTTCCGGTTCACATTTTATTCGAAAAATCAAAGAATTTGACTATGCTTTACTTTCCACGTAGTTAAATCTATCCATGCTGATTTTAAGACCGTGAGGAAGACTTGATGATTTAAATTATTATATTAAGAAGACATCTTTGGTTCGTATAGGCAGGTATTTTATCGAATCTATCGGCGGCCAAGGAGAACATTCGAAGATCAGGCAGGCATGTCGGGGCCGCATACACCGCCGAATCCCGGAACCCTCTGACTCAAAACGCGGGAAAATGCCGTATATCATTTTCTGAGCGCTCCAGAATACATTTTTACTAAGAAGTCTCTCGACCAATCAGAGCGTTCGGATTAATTTCTCCGGCGCTCTTATATGGAAGCGAATTTACCGTGAGTTGGAAAAAGCGCGGCAACAAATGCTTCGAGAACAATCTCGTGAAATCTACTCCTTTCGAATAAATAAGAAGAGAAGCAAAGAAAAACGAATGCATAGGTTTTATCAAGTATGGCAAGATGCCAAGATAATTTTTACATTGAGACTAAAGTCTTTCATAATTTGAGGTGTAATATTTTGTCAGGAGTCGTAGGGAAATAAAAAATAAAGAAAATAAATTCATAGGTTGTTATTTCAAAAGAGTAAAATATTTTTAGCTGGGAGATTGGTGTTTTTTAGAAGAATTAAATTCTAGGATGCATTTTATTTAAAGAAATAAAAGTGCGTAATTTTAATAGAGCATCGACCAGCGCCATTTTTTTAAGAGAATGAATTTGGAATAAACTATATTTTGCTAGATGTAATTTTGACAATCGAAATACTGGAGCGAGAAAATAATTTAAAATAATGGGATTTACACAGAATTATAGTTTTAATGAGGTCAACGGCGAAAATTTTTTAATTTGTTTCATATATATATATAACCACACACAAGATTTGCTCGTATTAGAATATATGATTTTTCTAACAAATGATATAAAAGCATTAAATATGTACTATAATTAAATACTTACTATAATTAAATATGGCTGTATCAAAAGTATTTTCGTCTTTTGAAGGTAGTTATACCAAAGCATGTAGCTGGCACTATCTCACTCCTACTGTTGAACATAAAATGTTATTTAAGAGGATACATGTCCCTCAATATTCCATAATCGTACAGGCTTCTTTCTTTCATTTTTAGGATACGTAAAGAGTGATAAAATGTTGAGATTTTATGCCTCTTAAGGCAGGATTTTAAACTAGGCCTAAATACCAATAAAGCTGTCCCCAAAACTCGTGCAGTTGGAGGACATGACAAGGGTAGTGTTCGGTCAGGTTAAAACAAATCCAAACGTTTTAAGAAAGGTGACCTCAGCTGGGGCCTCCGAGATCACGCTGTGTGCTTTTTCTACCGGGCCTGCTACAAGTATTAGAGACATCATAAGCGAGATCGAGTTCGGTCAATGTATCCCAGCAGAAAGATTTAATAAAGAGAGAGGTTTTGAATTTCCTGTCTTAAAATTTGTCATTATATAAATAATAGTACTAAATTTCACAATCGTGAAATAAAAGGAAGTTAGTAAACTTGTTTTATAAAAGGAAATTAAAAGTTTTAAATTAAAAAAATTCCAAGATTAATAGATCAGATTGAACACATTGACTTACCTTTTCCTAAAACCATTATTTTATAATAAATATAAGTACAAAAAGTATAATAAATCTGCCAAAAACTTTACGAAATCAATCCCATTCCCTCCTTTTACCACTACATACCAAAATTTAACCACCAAAACAGAATAAATATTAAATTAAATAGAGAAATCGATATTTTTCAACTATAGAGATCTTGGCGCTTTTTTTAAAAGCTTGGCGCAATTCAGGCTTCAGAAAGTTAGATATGTTTCCAAATTACATACACAGCTATGAAAACAAACCTAATGAACTTTTATGTTTATTTATATATACAATTATGTTCTATCTGTACATAAAAATAGATAAACGGCTTCTTTATATTAAATAAATTGTAAAAATATTTTTAAAAAAATGCTTATTTAAATGAAGGAGCAAATAGTTTGCCAGAAAATATGTTGCCAAATTTTCTTCTCTTGCCATAAGCCATTTTCTCGAAATCGCCTGTATTTGCTTTTCTGTTTTATTTTAACTTGATAACTTATTCACAATGTTTTAAAAAATTGTCTCTTTTATTGTACTTGTGTCCAGAACCTAATAACCACTCAAAGAAACTTATCAACAAATTTATTTTGATAATATATTTGTACACTTAAGTTAGCTAAAATTTTAAATGGAACTACTAATTTAGGGAAATCAGTCACTTTTAATTTTATAAACAAAGCACACTCACTTCTAACTAAGTGTATCCAGATTTCATTCAATTTATTAACGTATATTTAAAAATCTTCGAAAGATCTGTTGTCATCGTTGCACCATTTTTTAAACTGTTTATCGTCAACTTCTTTTATTTTTTTTTTAATATCATTTGGCTCTTTTCGTTTTGGAAGTAAACATTCATTCAAATATGCCGTAATATTTTCATTGCAGTAGGATACACATTCGTTGTTAGGGTTTTTCTCCGCACAACAAGTTCAGTACCATAATATTAATTCTAGCTTCACGAATTATAAAGCGTATATCGAAAAGTTTAATGCAGAACACTGCTGATGAAATATGAGTAAAATTATCATAATGTAATTTTCGTAGCTAAAATTCCTTCTTTTCATTATCAGTTTGGAATTTGAAGAACCAGGAGCACAACATTTTCTTCTCATTATTTTATAGATCTAATCTACACTTTCTTTAATAGTTATAATCTATAGTTATTGATAGCGTTATAATCTAAATACATTGAAAAATATTATTAATTACTAAATAAAACAATAAATAATATCAAAATACTATCGTAAACAATCCGTACAAACTAACAAAGTACATGGAAAATTTTAAGTAGTATGGATCTTGCTTGTGACGTCACGCAAGTAAATTTTCCCTTTCTGGAAGGCCCGGTAGAAAAAGCACACAGCGTGATCTCGGATCCCGCCTCAGCCATGAAATCAAACCCAGAAGTGGCAGGTCATCAGTTGTAAATTTTTACCAGTTGAAGAGATACGGAATAAGATATTTCTCTAGTTGGTGATATAAGTATTGGAATTCTAAATAACAATTACTAAAAAATAAAGATTTTGCACATTTTTTTTTCAAATATCTGTGTTTTTGCTATTGAATGGATTTTTCAAAATATCTTTTGTTAAAGTATCGCTGTTCATGTTCATTGTAACAGAGAATTAAAAAATATATAACATGATGCGTTCTAGAAAATTTAAATATCGTGCATATAATTTTTTCGTTTTTATCTACAATGAGCATAATGTTTTATTCTACTAGACAAAATATGTTTAATATATATATATATATATATATTGTAATTTATTTTAGAGATGTAACATTTATCTTTACAAAATGTTTAATCGTATGGATATGTGCAGTTAATTTTCACGTCAAGTGATACTTAAAAAAATCTGCATGGTAATTAAAGTATCGTTTTCTTTAGCTTAAAATAATATTTTATGACTGTAAATTTTAACATCACTTATAGTTTTGCATGTTTCAGTTTAAAACTAGAAATAAATGTGTGCAGCATGCAGCATTCCAAAAACTTTTTAATGATGTTTCTTCAATGCCGCTTATTCATAACATTTACATTTTTTCACTCTTCTTTGACGTTTTCTATAATTTCTGTAATAAAGGCTTAAATAAACCAGTTCTTATAATCTACATATTTAAAAAGCAATACAAATTTCTTGACCTATTTCGGTTGATCTGACCCTGTTTAGTGAACGTTTTAAGGCGTTTTTCTGCCGCTAAATGGAGAGGGAAACGATTTTCTGCGTTGAGCGAAGTCGGGATAGCCGATGTGTCTAAAGTACCAAAACCAGAAATTCTGTTTCTCTGAAGGGGCCGTGGGTTCAAACATCGCTCCTGGCATAAGATGTTTCTTTGATATTGTCAGTGTTTTGATAATTCAGTTCAATAATGTAAATTACGTTTAATTTAAAAGGAAAAGGTATAGAATGTTTTTTTCTTCATTATTATTAAGTATATAAGGCACTTTTTGGTTAGCCGAGCGCCAGTGAAATATATATATATATATATATATATAGTTAAAAATTCCCCATCACCAATAGGTATTTTTTTTATTAATGATTTTGTATTTGAAACTTCAAAAGCATTGGCGTGGAATTAATGATTAAATAAATTAAAATAATCTACAATTGTTGGTATATTTTTTATTGTAATTGATCGATAATTCATATACTGTAAAAGTTAATCATATTATTTTCATAAAAAAAACTGAAAGAAGGAAAAATATTTATATAAAAACTGTGGCGCTATCTATTGGTATTGTAATACAGTAAAATGTTTATAATTGAGAAAACTAATAAATTTTTAACTTCAAAGACTGCTTTCTTTGTAAAACTTCGAAGAAAAAAACTTGTAGTTCCTCTTTTTTGGATCTGAAAATTGAATTCTATGGAAAATGTTATACGTATCCGTGTAAAGACAGTTACTATACAGCCGGTACCCAGAGTGCTTATGAAAGGGGAGATTTTTACTTCTTTTAGCTATTGCTAACAAATATTCTGTAAAAATGTCTGACATGAAAGATGTTATGAACCCTTTTTCTGTAGAATCTTTACCGTCATTTTTTTATTACGGGTAAAAAATTAATTAATTTAAAAATAAATTTAAAAATAAAATAAAAAATAAAATAAATAAAAAATAATTAATTAATTAAAATAAAATAAAAATAAATAATAAATAAATAAGTAAGTAAAAATAAATAAATAAATAAATAAAATTTATTTATTTATTTATGTTTACTTTATTTATTTATTTATTTATTCATGTATTTTTATTTTATTTTAATTAATTAATTTATTTATTTATGTATTTTTATTTTATTTTATTTTATTTATTTTAATTTTTATTTATTTATTTTAATTTGTATTTATTTAATTTTAATTTATTTATTTTTCACTCTCTTTTTTTGCAATGTTCTTCAATATTTTTCTTCTCATCTGCATTCTATGTTATTCACTTCTGTGATTGGCTATTGCCTTTCTGCTTTCCTATTGGCTGATGCCTTCTGCTTTCCTATTGGCTGTTCCTTTAACTTGACCATCTATCCCACTTATTTCCTTTCAGTCTTGCTCCTGTCTTCAAATGGTTGCACGTCTTCTTTGCGCCTGACGAAGAATGACAAAGTTCTTTCGAAAGGCCTTGCGCACTCCAATTTTCATGGAGTTATTAAGAAGTTTTTATGGTATCACACCTGTTTGTTCAATATTTTAATGTGAACTTGTGTACCCGAAATTCGGGAATGTTTGGTCATCTTATTTACATCAGTTGTACACTGCCTAAACAGCACTAAATGCGCCAATTTTCAGATCCACTTATTGAAGAAAATATATTTCATATGTTGACCAGCTTTTCCAACTCATATTTATTAATTAAGTAGTTTTCCAACTTTTAATCTTTTCTTAATCAAAACTATTTATATAGTAAAGCATTATATAGTAAAAATATTGCAAAGTGTGCTTACAATAATTTAAAAAACCCTGCTGAAAACTAGTACAATGATTATCATAATTGCGAAATTAATTTTATTTTATATCATACATAATAAAATTTAAACAAAGGGGCAAACTACATTTGAGTATGTTAGTTTTATATGTTTTTTTTCGACCCCCTCAATTATTTTATATGTCTTCGAATTTATTTAATGAAATACCGAATAAAAGAAGTATTATTTTTGTATCAAGGATGAACTTAAAATGCCAAAAATTTCTTAAGTTGTGATTATAAGACTTTTCTCTGTAGTAATTTCTTCAAATAAATCTTATTAACTATTCAAAAATGATAAAATCTCCCATAGGAAAATATTGACTGTCAATACTTTGTTGCCACTTTTAAAAATACTAACCTTTTAAAATACTAACATCTTTTTTAAGCTGTAATGTAAAATAAATTAAAAGATAAATATTTCTAGATCTGATTTAAACAGCAATTTTCGTTCATTAAAAAATGGCTTCATTTCTGCATGTTTCAAATTCTGACTTCAGCATCTTTATATAATTAAAAAAGATAAATGCTAAAAGCAAATTTTTCCGTAAAATATTTTTTACCAATTGTTCTTTCAAAGAATTTATTCTATATAGAACGTATAAAATAATTATATTTAAAAAATAGAAGTAAACGTTTTTCTTTTTTGTGTGTTAAGTATGTTTTATGTATATTCTTTTTTAACTCAATATTATAGCGTTAGAATATTTCAATTGATAAAGAATTTATTTTATAAGATCATTTTTAACACTTTACAACATAGTTGTTTAACACTTTACAATACAATTCAAAATGTTTATAAAATCGGTTTGTCTATCCGTGCTCTACCTCGCGTCATATATTCGGATTGCCCTGAAATTGATATATGTTACTGGACTTACTATCACACGTTCGGTATTGAAAATTAAGTGTGTAGCTTTTACAGTTCGTTTACAAAGATACTCAAAACAAATGTATTCCGTTGCATTACGGCCTATGAGAAAAAATCTTCTGCGGTATATTTTACCAATGTTACACTATTTCACAAATATTAAAATTGATATACATCACTTAGTGCACTACAAGATGCTTACTATAAAATAAGGTGTGCGTTGATTTACAGGGACACACAGGACAATTCGGTTACAGTACTGCCTATGAACAATAATTCTTGAAAGTGCGTTTACTGTTGTGTTACGCGTTTTTAAATGTAATTACTTTTTGCGTATTAATTGGCGTATATAAATCCTACAGATCATATACAGGGCTACACAAAAGATCTCAAGTACATTTTCGTTTATTGAAGGTAATTGCTCAAGGAGAATTTTCAACTGCGCTATGCATTTCCTAACTGAAATAAAATTTAGCATATTATCTAGCACATAAAAATCTATAGATCATACACAGGGCTACACAAAAGAATTCGTATGTTTTTCTAACTATTGATGGTAGTTTCAAAAACTGGGTTGTCAATTGTGTTATGCGTTTTCGAAACCGTTTACTTAGACTCTTTTGGGTGGGGCTAGTTGAGCTTAAGCCGAAAGGTAGTTCTCCCCGCCCAGTTTAATCCTGTTTACATAGACTCCGTTTCTCGGGATTGCACTTGTACTCTAAAGCTAATGCTCATTTCCGAAGGTGGACATTCTTACCCCTGTTTAATTAGACTACACTGAAAGAAAACTTATAGCGCCTTCATCTAGAACGAATAAGTAGTCATTTCCTAAATCCCTATACTAGAAATATATATTTTCAAATTATGCGAAAAAGGCAAACAAATAAACTGAATAGACGAAATGATCGAGAATTTATGGTCTGTAGCTTTCTAGGTGATGAAACGATATACTATATTATGAACATTTTGAATTGCGAGAAATTATCACTTGATTTCTGGAATAAATTCATAAACTAGAATTATAGTTACTAAAACTAACCTCTTATGTTCACATTTATTTGCAGAGATTTTTAAGTAAGTTTGACCACGATAATATAGGAAAACGCTCTTGAATTTGAACAGGAGAGACTAGAAGTTTCTACCAAAGGGAACTATAATTTATAAGGATAACATGGCACTATTTTTTCTAGAGTCACAATTTATTTTCTAGATGCCAGTGACAGAATTGTTTTCAGTGTATCCCCGGGATTGCACTTCAACTCTAAAGCGAAAGTTGGATTCCCGGGGCGGTCATCCCTGTTTAGTTAAACACTGCCCTTCGGGAATGCACTTATACTCTAAAGCAGCCATACTCAACCTGCGGCCCGCTCGCAGCATGTAGCCCAGTGTTCTTTTACGTGCGGCTCGAGGTACATAATCATTAATTCATATTTATAAAATTAATTGAGTTGTGCATAAAAAACAGTTAAGACGTTCACCGTTGTTTTGTATATTTTCACGGGAAGACAAATTCTATCCTATTATTTATAATTAATTTAAAATTGTGTTAAAATAACTTAAATTCTGTTTTCTTAGTCAAAAGTTCGTTTTACATGTAGTTCTATTTGTGCTACAGTGGTTACATTTCTTAATCTTCAACACTAATCTAACATTATTCCAAATTAATTAAATGTGTAATAGTATACATTTTTACAATCAAAACAATACAAAGTTTTTGCATTGAGGAAAAATTGATTGATTAGAGAAAATCCCATGATTTTTTATCTTTAGAAGTTCTGTATTTTTATATTGTTACATTTTTTACTTTTTGTTTTATAGCTAATTCGGTTTTTTATGTTTGAATCTCTGTCGCGAGAAAAAAATTGGAACCAAATTATTTTTACAAAACTATTTCCAAACAACAAACTTTGCGGCATATTTCTACATTTGCAATAGAAATCTACCACGAAGTTTATTGTTTGGCTACTGGTGTTACATTTTTTTGGTGACATTTCTTGCGCAACAAACGTTCAAACTTACTGATAATATTAAATTTATTATATTGCTTGTTATGATTCTTATGTATCTTACTATTTTAATTACTCTTGTCTTACTATTTTAATTACTTTGTCACATACTATCCAATGGGATTTCCCCATGAATTTGCCAATTAGCTCACTGTATTGCTCGTATCTTTCTGAGTTTTCACGATATTTGACTGGTTATTTTATATGCATTACTCTATAAATGAACTACCAACCTTTGGTAAAGTTCGCGCTTGCGCAGTTATATATAATTTCATACAAATGCCCAAATCTTATAATATATTCAATATATTAATTTTTTTTTTATTGCAGTATACTGTTTCTACTGTTCTTGAAATCAAACATGTGCTTTACGTCATCGATTTTTAAGAATTCCATCAGATATTCCACAAACCGTGTAAAGAGCGAAAGCGTCCGGTCATTGCCCCTTAATTTTTGGACACCCGTGTATATATGTGGAAACACACAAAATACTAAAGAGAGTGTGAGCAATGTAATATGTTCCCGTATTCCCAAAAAGACATTTGTAAATGAAAACATTATCATTTGGTGCTTATAATACATTTGTATCTTTCAACATGGGCTATATAACAAATACTGGTAAAATTAGGCATAGATACAGGGGAATACACAACTGTTACTAAGAAACGTCTCGAAAGAGCAAGGGTGATAAACGCAAACAGTCAGATTCTCTGCAAACAAAGGCTGAAAGGATAAAAAAAAATCTGAAAAGAACGAGAGAAGAAAATATTCTTTCAAATTGACGCAGAAAATTTAATGCATGGTGCTGGTGAACTTTTAAAAAGTGTGAGGATTTTTTGCCATTTCATGCACCCTTTTTTTTAACTACTGTTTATTGGCAAAATAATTTCTTATGACATGTTCCTTTTTAATTTAATATACACTAAAATGAGATATTTACATTTTTTTAATAATACTTAGTTTTATATATTTTTTTCGTAACTTTATAAATTGATTTTTTCTTCATTCTAAAAATGACTTCCATTATACATTTTTTATAAAACAATCCAGAGAAGTTATTGTAAAAATCTCATTTCCGTACAATGTTTAATCTGCGTTTGTCACATATAAAAGAAATTCATATGTCTATTTTAAATACGTTCGGAGTCAATGTACTTCCAAATTTCACTATTTAACACTGCCTGTATCAGCCGTACGACACTCCTTAAGTTTAATTTGTAAATGTAAAGAAGATATATGTAGAATATTTATATAATTCAATAACATGCATGCTTAATGAATTTGGAGTGGTTTTGTGCGAAAATGTTTAAGTTAGGCTCAAAGACCGAAAGCGCTCTTTGAGTGAAAGTTCGATCGCAACGCGTTATGGCGTATCAGATTCAGCCACAACGCAAAAATCTGTATTCTGGTATTTGTGAAAATGAACATAACGTGTCTTAGATAATTCAAAAAGACAGCAAAGCAAAATTTGTGTTGTGGATCTTTGAATATTCAACTACTACAAGTTGTGGTTATAACGGAATGTCACAATGAGTTTCAGACAGTATCTTATGCAACCGTAGTGCGATTGACGTGTTATAACTTCTTGTTCCATTTTGTAAGTGCCATTTAAAAAATAAATTCAATGCCATTCATTAAGAAATACTTAATAATTTATTTTTATTTTATTCTTGAAATTATTCTCACTTGTATATTAAAAAAAAATACTCTTATATATTTTGTTCGTTATAAAGATATACTTTTCAAAGAAATTTATAATGTAGACTTTTGATACAAAAAATTTCGGTACTTTTCGGTTAGCCGGGCGATATATGTACATATATAAATACATATGAATATACATATATATGTATATATATACATACATACATGTATATATATGTGTATGTATATATATGTATACGTAGATATGTGTATATGTGTTTGTGTGTGTATATATACATGTATATATATCACTGGCGCCCGGCTAACCGAAAAGTACCATTTCATTAATTTAAAAAATAAATATTTATTTTTAGAGAAAAAAATTGCACAGCTCTCTGCCGTATGTTACTTAAAAAAATGCACTACTTAAAAAATCCTTTCACGAAAAGAATGAGGAATGAAAAAACACTTTTTCTAAATCCCAAATGTTTCCGCATAGAACGTAAACAACACTTTGAATGCAAATACACTAAGCACTGATTTATACAGAATCACATTGAAATTCCAAAATGCAATTAATTCGAAACAAATCTGGTATTGTTTCATAGCTTTTAAGAATAGATAATGTTATCAAAAATTTTATTTCTGGAAACGTCATGAAAAAAGTTTTATTTTGCAAATTGAACACAATTTTATTTTTTCTGTAATATATTCTCGACGACTAATTAAATTTTAATCCGTAGTACTAAAATCCATAATAAAGTATATTAATGACACTAATAAAGGATGTGAATTTTCACTTCGCTACACAGCGTACAACCAACAGACCGAAAAATGCCCAGTCCGGGGATCGAACCCAGATGCCTTGGTACAACGTACCAAGTGCTTTACCATTTAAGCCACCAGGACGACATACATTCTGGCATTTTTCACTCTTATACGTCGGCAAGGCAGGATGCAGCACAAGATGGAAAGTCATACATGAGCACACAACGTAGTGGCATACATGAGACGAACAAGTTCCCAACATCAGAGAATATATTTATATCTAATTAAATTTTCAGCAACGCCAAGAACAACTACACCGGAAATTAATGACACTATCAAAGGATGTGAATCTTTCTGTTAGCTGTACGCTGTGTATCAAAGTGAAAATTCACATCCTTTGTTAGTGTCATTAAATTCTGGCGTAGTTTCAGCCTTGCTGAAAATTTAATTAGATACAAAGTATAGTAATTTTTCAAAAAACCTTTTAAAAACCGATGTTTAGTTTGTCTCACATAAGCTCAATTTTCAAATTTCAATCATATATCAGAATATTTAGGTTTGGGTGTATTTGCATTGTAGTGCCTGTTTACGTTTTATGACGAAACATTGTTGACATTTTCAAAATAGTTTTCATATATCTTTTTATAGACTGAAAAAAAGAAAAGTTGGGATAAAATGTAGCACTCATAAATAACGAGACACGTGTAAATAACACTCATTTCATCTAATTAAGATAAGATAAAAATATTCTAGATAATTGATAGGATTGTTATCAGTTGTTGACTTTATAAAATATATTTTAATCTTATGTGTAGTAAATGAAATGGACGTTGTTCACATGTGCCCCATTGTTATCCTACCAACTATTGACAATTTTTAGAAGATTTTTATCTGATGATATTTAGATGAAATGGGCTTTTCTCGCATGTGACCCCTTTTTCTCTACCCAATTGATCTGTTATAATTTGTTTTTATTATAAATTCATGCATAATTTAGGACAGATGAACGAGTTTTGACAAACAATTTTTTGTTTGTTTGTTTAGAAGCATTTGTTTACTACGAATTGACTAGGGTTTTAATTTTTTAGCTGGCACTTGCAAAAACGAATAGATAGTTACAACATGTCTATCCCATTACGGTATCTCCAGAATGTATTGTTCCGTCATTACGACAATTGAGTTTCCGTCATTACTACAACTCGAATTGGTCGCATATTGAAAGAACCACGACATAAATTTAACTTTTGCGGCCCTTTTGAGTCAAGAAAAACGCATTGTGAGGTTTTTTTCAAATGCTGCAATACGAATTTTGTATTCTTGATGAAGCCGAGAAACCATAACACGTTGTGGTCGATTTTTTCGCGCAATTAACGTTTTCAATCTTTAAGCCTAACACACACACACATACATATATACAATACATAATTCCATTTAAATATTTCGGTTAATGATTGTAAATGCGCTTTATTTTAAGTGCACATCAATCTAACTGGTGTTAAAAATTTAAAATTAATGCTAACTTAACCAGTGCACATATCTCAGAAAATTAAGCAATAGTTAAACATCAGCTTTAATAATTTTCTCACGTACATCCAGAGATATTTTAATAATGAATGTAAAGTATACATTAGTTTGATATTGTGAAATAGCAATCAAGTAACTAAGCAAATAGTGATATTAAAGAGGTACATTATATGACCTTTAAATATTTCGACATGTTTTAGGAACCTTGAAATATTCAGAACACCCGGGAATGGATAAATTTAATGAACTTGTTTAACTTCCGAAATGCATTAGAAACTTGTAATAACAGTGCATTTATAAGTATTAATTAATTCTGTAGAAAATCATTGAAAAAAATATTTAATATATCTAGTTTAATTATATTTAATAATTATTATAAAAATGTTTCGAAAAAGTAAAAAGGAATTTAAATACAAAGTGATTATAAGCGATTGTCGGAATTTCAATATTATTGTACAATTTTTCAATATTATTGGGATTTTAATATTATATTTAAGGACAATAGAAAATGCATTATAAGTACAACTGCTTGGACTGGCTCATAAATGTTACTTTGGTGTAGGTGATGTGCACTAGTTAGGATTTTCATAGTAGAATGCAAATTTTTCTATATAGTATCAAAGCAGGGTGGAAGTATTTTGTGTACACTGCAAGAAAAAATAATACAGATGTTTATCTAACTCCTATTTATCTTAAGATTAACCAAACTATAATAATATAACCTCTGCTGAGTTACTCGTGAGTCAGAAAAACATTCTTTTATCTTTAAAAGTCTCAGAGACCAATAGATTTCCGTATTTTAAAGAAGTAAATCTGAAACAATAGTTTCTATCGGAATCATTGGCAACTTGGAAGATATTATATTATATTTTCATAAACCTTAAGACAGATAAGAGTTAGATTATGAAACATTTTTTTACAGTGTACTGAAAACAAAACTATATTTCAAAGTGAATGTGCGTTATTCAGTGCACAGCAAAATTCGCATGGAATCTTTCAACAACCGGACATTCAACACCAAAAATTTTATCCCAATGTAAGTCCTAATCTTACGATCTGTAATTGTCACCCAGTGGAAATATTACAACTCGTATGATTCATTTACGAATTAAAATAATTATTTTAAATTAATGAAGTCTAATTACGTATGCAACGTTTTCTTGGAGGTCCATTAACTGCGATTTATTCTGTTGATCTGTTTCAGGTAACAGACCAGATTATATTATCAATAGGTGTTCTGAGTGTCTGGCAGATTTGTCCAGAAAAGCAGAGTGGTCTCGAAGGTTGGTAAACCGTTGACAGTTTAAACCAACGGTCCCAGGTTCAAATTATGGCCTGGACACTTTTTCACTGACTTGAAAAATTACAACTCATATGATGTATTTAAGTTAAATTTATTTATTTAAATTAAATTTTATTTAATTAAATTAAAATTTATTTAAACAAATTAAAATTTATTTATTTAAATTAAAATGATTGTGTTTAATTAATGAAGTGTAAGTCCTAATATACTATTATTTTCTTATTTCACTTTTGCGCAAGTTCTCGCATCTGATATTCCGTAAGCCGTTAGTTAATATGATTATTAATTTTGGAGTTATGTTTCTTTTACGCAATTCAGTAATAGAGCATTTAAAGTTTATGACGCCATCAAGCCACGAGTTTATTCAAATTGCAGTGCTTTTTATACATAGTTTACACGTTTTATTTTCATATTTTATATTATGCATATCCATGAGGGGTAAGTATTACGGTGGCCCCCCCCAACGACTAGTTTTGTTTAGCAAGCACCATGATGAACATGATGTCATCATCGGCGTCATCATCATCATCATCATCATCGCAAAAAAAGTGTACGGCCCATTTTACATTGCAGAAAACGTAGCAACTGTAATTTTGTATTTGGATATGATCAAGGCTTGACAAATGCAGTAGCCAGGTCGTCACTGGCGATAAAGATTTTTGAAGTGAAAACTTCTTTAGGCGCATTGGGCATTTTTTGAGATGGGAAAAAAACATTTAATTCGCGACACTGTTACCGTTACTGTTACCGACACCTCTGTATATTTGGCGACGATTCTGCAATAACTGGTGCCTTTTTTGAGATGGGAAAAAACCATTGAACTCGCGACACTGTTACCGGCACCTCTGTATATTTGACGACGATTCTGCACTAGCTGGTTCAGGTAAGCAACCAGATTTGCTTAAATTAATATCTCACTTTGACAGCAAAAGTGATATTAGTATCTATTTAGCATTATTTGAAAGACAAATTTCTCGAATGAATATAATAAAAGAAAATTGGGTCACACATTTGTTAAGTTTAATTCCGTTAGAAATCGCCAATATTATAGCTAGAGAACCAGAAACATTGGCGAACAATTACGATTACGTAAAAGATTTACTTCTTAAACGCTTCAAAATGACACCAAAAGAATTTAGGCAGAAATTAATGTCACATAAAAAGAATCTTCAGCCACTTGGCGCGATATAGCATTTGAATTAAGAAATTATTTGGAAGAATGGATTAGCGGTCTTAAAGTATCTGATTTTGAATCCTTAAAGGAATAAATAGTAGTAGATCAAATTAAGAAAAGGTTACCTATAGAAATGAAAGCACATTTTATTGATGATCTTCCAAAAATTAAAAATGTAGACGTATTAGTAAATAAACTAAACGATTATGATGCGGCGAGACGTAATGTTAAAACCATGAATGGAATTTCACCCCACTTTGAAGATAGAAAACCCGAAGTAATTAAAAATGAAATTCACAATCTTTCTTTCATACCCAATACCAAAACAAAAGAAATAAATCTCAAATTAGGTGTTTTAGATAGATGTAACTCTCAAGGCCACATAGCGTCTCAGTGTAATAATAGCAATAACGGTCAAACTAATGAGTTCAGTCAAGACTCTACCGAAAACTATCGAAATTATAATCGCCAAAATCACAATGCTAATGCCGATGTACAGGAAAAATCTAACATTGCTACAATTCGAATCAGAAATAAGTCCAAACCTAATGGAATGGGTAAAATAATTAATATCAAAGGCAAAGAAGCAAATCTATTGTTTGATACAGACAGCTATATTTCTTTATTCAGTTACGAATGTTATGTCAATATTGCGTCGCCAAATTTGTCTTCTGTTGATATCTTATTAACTGACATTGGCGGAGAAACTGTAAATCTATTTGGATATGTTGTGTATGAAATACGTGTCGATAGGTTTCTTATATCAACGAAATTTTATGTTTCAAAATCTCTCGCATACGATATTGTAATAGGGCAAGACGTGATCAGCAAACTAAAGTTGGCGATAGATGAAGAGGGAATTAAAATTGTTGGCGAGCGCAATACTTTTCAAGTAGGTTGCCTTAAAGTTGTAAATAATTCCGATAAAAAATGAAATTATGTTGCCAATTCATACAATGAAGCGAAAATATCAAAAGGAAATAGTTCACGTTCAGAAAACGAAATGATTGGTATTATGAATAAAAATAATTCAGAAAATAATTTCAAGATAAATTTAGCACGCGCGGAGAAAACAGATAAAAGTGATTCAACTCGCGATACCAAATCAAAAGATGAAAATGAAATAACAAAACACGGAAAATATTATAATTTAACGAGCACGAGAAAATACATAGACAGAAGTAATATAAATAAGTAATATAAGTAATATAAAAAGAAAAAATGAAAATAATGAAATATTTCACGAAAGTTTTAAGAAACGTGGTTACTGTTATGGAAATGAAGTGAAATCATTTCATAGAAAAGAAAAGTTTGTTGATAGAAATTATAGATACCGCAAACAATACGCGCAGTATGAAGATAGAAAAAAGCATAATGTTCACGAATACCGTAAACAAGACAGGCAGCACAGAAGTCATACTTTTTGGAGTTATAGAAAGCGGGAACCGTATTTTGCAGATAATTGTTATTACAAAAGATATGAAACTACATCTCATGGAATAAATGATGAATGTATTGAGAGTTGTTTAAATTGTGGATGAAAATTCATAAGTTACATTGGTATTCATTTCAAAGAATACCAATTAATTAAATTTCATATTTCATGTATTTGTAAATTTACGTTTTAAGCAATAGATTGCAATTTTTGTATGTAAAATAATATGCATTATTTTTCATGTACAATAGTGCATTAAATGAAAATTGTAATATAATTTTTGTAGTAGTAGTTTATAATAATGAATAAAAAAAACACTTCATTTAAAAGTATTTCCTGCACAATAAAACGTTTCCTGACGATTCTAAAAATACACACGTAATTTTTCAAGTTTTCACTTCTGTCGGCACTCCCGGAGTGCCATTGTTTTTTTTTTTATCTGGCGACCAAGTTATTTAATCTGACTTTTATTTTCTTTTTGGTACAAAAATTGATCTAAGAAATGAACACAAGCGGCTTTTGTTTTCTCACCTCAATATTAAGACATAAATTTAGAAACTATATTCATACAGAAAATATTCTTAACTTTTATTTTTAATTTGGTAAAAATAAGTTCATCAAATGCAAATATTAAAATAATAAAATCAGAATTATTTGACTGACTTCGGCAAGAAAATAGTCGAAAATTTGTTTTGCTTCTGTACTTCCTCGATGCCCCCTCATGAGATATAGATTTTGTTTTCACTCAAACTATCCAGACATTTAATGCATTCGGCAATCAGCATTTTGCGAAATTGATGGTTAATTCAGCCTTTACAGATTTTTTTTTCAGAGACGTATACTTTTAATAAGTTTCATTAGAAAACTTAGTTTATATTATTTTTCTAAATTATGTACTATTCTAAAGTACATAAGTAATAATTCAAAACTATGCTTGTTTTTTTTTTCTCAATTAATTCATAAAAAAACTTTCGTACTTTTGAAAATAAATCACGGAGGAGGGTGGGAGGGGGGTAAAATATTTTTTACTGGCGAGTACAATCTTTTGCTGGCTACGAGATTTTATGAAGTTTCTAAAGCCCTAGATATGATCACCAGGATACCCATGTTGCTTCTCCATATCAACGAGAACAGTGATGGCGCATCACTCCACTTCCTTATGAAGGTACGTGAATTTTTAAAGCACAATTTATTGCAGAAATCGATATTTGTCTGCCGTGGAAATTGGTATGATCAGAAGTTTTTTTCTTACTAACTTTCTTTTATGGACATAATCCGGTGTGATTTTTTTTGTGTGAGATTATTTAAAAGGGTCAGGTTTTTGTTCCACCAATTTTTATTAGCGTGCTTCATAAAGGACGCTCTAATTTGAAATTTCAATAATTCAACTATAATAAATATAGAAATGAAATAATGACATGTTTATCAGATAGCTCAAACATTTTATATACAGTGATTTAAAAATGGTGAAAAATGTAGGTGTCGTTGCGCTGTCTAAAACTGTAAGAATGTTCATATTAATTTGAAAAGTTGAAAATAGAAACCATTTTTTCCCTTATGTTTCGATATCTAAATAGAAAAATTTAAAAGTGAGGGATTTTTCACACACGTTACACATTATTTACATGTAAATTTAAACATTCTTAGAGCTTATTAATTTCAACACAAAGGCAAAAAAATCTTGTTTGCTTCAACACATTTTTTTAAGTAATACAATAAAACTTCCATAATGGACACTTCTGAATACGGACACCTCTACTTAGCGAACACTTTTTCAATCCCCCAATATATATATCATTTGTATCTCTTTACCTTTTTTAGTGGACAAATTCCATGCTGAAGAGATACCCGTTATTTAGGGGTTTTACTGTAGTTTTAAATTTATTATTTTATGTTGTTCTGACAAGGACATCCTTTTAATAATATTTACACAAACAAAAAGTTATTAAAGTGTGTAATATACAGGATGTCCCATCATAACCACTCAAACTCTGCACAGCCAGATTCCATTCCGCGTTTGGAGTACATAAGAAATGCCCAAAAAACTATACATCTACGACCCTTAGTTTTCGAGAAAAATGCGAAAGACAAGTATGACGTCATATCCGGTGCAAGAAAAAGATTTTATTGGAAACATGAACAACGATATTTGCATATGTTTGTAGACGAAGGTGCGAAAAATATCCATCGAGGCATGCATTCACGCGCCATGGAATGATGTCAAACCGTCGCGTCGTTTGAATCGTGTTTAACCCTTTCATGGTCATGAACGCGTATACGCGGTCAAAGTTTTTTACTTCTAAATGGTCATGGGCGCTTATAGACGGTCAGGATTTTTTACCTCTAAATGGTCATGGGCGCGTATGAACGGTTCAGATTTTCTACTTCTAAGTGGTCATGACCGTCTATGTGCGTTTTTCTCACCCCCCCAGACTGGGCGGTAAAGAAGGCGTTTATCAGCACACTGCCCCTTCCCACATATACAATGGATGTATAGGTAGACTATTTGTCAACTAGATTATTTGTATTTTAGTTGAATGCCTTACAGATTTTGTTAGAAAATGTCTCAGAGAATTTCGTTTTCTGTACAGGCTAAGAATGACATTGTAATTCAAAAAGGAAGCAACTTCATAGAATATCATTTTTTAGTTATTATTTTATTTTAAAACTCTCGTCCATACGATTCTAATCCATTACATTAATTATTATTATTTAAAATGTTTTGCCATGTTAAATTTATTTAATTTTTTTTTAATGAATACATATGTTTTTATTTTTCTAACAGTATTTCAATTTATTTTGTTTAAATATATTACTAAATAACTAAAATCGATTTTTCTTTCTTTTTTTTTCTTTTTTTCTTTTTTTACTTACAGCACTTTTGCTTTGTAATAGTAACAAATATAATAATACCCAAATAATATTAATAATACCAAATTAATATTACACTTCAAAAATTATTTACTAATTTACTGTTGTTGCTATACCAATTATAGCATAACTTTATAAATAAAACAGTGAAACCTGTCTATAACAATACTGAAGGGACCAGAAAAAGTATCAATATAGACAGGTTAGATTTATAGGCAAGCTCAAGAATGTTAATTGATTCAGAGTACATAGTAGAATAATTATTATATATTGATGGAATATTAGTTTAACTTTCTTAGAATTATATATGCAGATGGAATTTTTTTTTAACTTTCTAGAATTATACAATGAAATTTAATTTATTTCTTATAAATAATCAGAATTTTGCATTATTAAATAAATATATAAAGAGTGTACAATATAAATAAATCTGATAAAAATCATATTTTTATTACATTTTGTCAGATTTGTAAAATTACACGAATAAGTGATTAAAAAAGAATAGGAATTTACAATTTTTACTCTTAAAAAGAGAAAGAAATTGCAGATTATTTATTAGAATATGAAACCAAAGAAAAATAATTTGTGTAAAAAATGTGTATTTGGATGTCTAAATGTAGACGATAAGACCGGAAATATTACTTCACAGACATTACCTCACAGACATTATTTAACATTCACATTTGGTTTGATATTTTTAAATATAATAGCACCATTTTCGTAATGGAAGAAGAAATCAAGTTTTTGATCAATTAATTCAAAGGCATGTACAGGTGTCATCATAATTTTCCTTTAGTTTTTATAAAGACGCCCTGTTAGAACTAAAAGGAAAATGATGATTAGTACTTTCACTGAATTAATACTTTCACTTTATTAGTACTTTCACTGAACACCAATAAAATTGATTGATTAAATTTTAATACTCCTCAATATTTGTAAGAGCCTTAAATATATCTTGAAGAATTGATTTGATGTAAGAAAATTATGCACAAATTTTTCATTTTTAGAGACATTCAGTTGATCACTATGTTCAAAATTGCCATTATAATTGTTGGGATTAAATTAAAGACTGCAAGCAGTTGTAGATGGTTTTATTAGTCCAATTGCTCACATTTTTTTTAACATTTCAGCAAAAGTTACAGGCCCGTAGCTGGGGGGGGGGGGGTGATTCTGGAAATTTTTTTGTCCGCCCGAGTATGATCGACGATCCCTCATCAAAACATTTTAAAATGTCCGTACTTTTCTTTATCTCCTTTTTTTTAACTTCTTTTTTCAGACAAGACCGAAATCATAGACACCCATCCCAAAGACCCTTGTATAAAACTTTTTTTTTCTCAATCCAAAAGATATGGAGATTGCGATTGCGGCGTACGACATTTCTGGCTTTGTTGGTCTCTAGAAATCCACTTTACCGCCTCCTCAATGACTCAAATTAACGGCTTTAGAAAATAATAGTTTAAACATTATCCTGTAAACTATTTGACTCAAACGGATTAGCTGTTGCTTGTGAAAATCGTTTTCTTTGTACAACTGTCACTGTCACAGATGAAATTTACTGTAATCTGGCGCGGTTGTTTCACTGTTTCATAGCTTGACAGACAGGTTCCCCAAAACAAGCAAATATTATGTTTTACAACTATGTATTTTTGTCATTGTTAACGTGACAAGGTTGCTATAATTCTGGGCTTTTAGGGGCTTTTCAACAAATGTGGAAAATATCCGTTGACGTCTTTTTTTACACCGTTTTAAACGATAAAAGTTTGTGAAATCAGTATCACTTAGAATTGCAATATCTGGAAGGGATTTTTCAGAATAAAGATGATTTCTAGTGAAACGAAAAAAAAATTGGAAATTTAATAAAAATGTTAAAAGAGCATCAACATTTTTCAGTGGAAGGCTAGTATAGGAGTAAAGTGCATTAGGAAAACTAATGAACTTTATATAGTCATGAATACTAATTGTTTCAGTTTTTGTTAATGTTTCCTATATTTATTAATTTGAATATACGTACAAAAATTTACAAACAATATTCAATTAATGTTGTTTGTAGAAAAAAACATTTTTACCCGCTCAACTATGCGAAACTTTATAATAGATTCACGGACTTGTTTTTACATATACAAACATTAAATTCTCAGGCATTATTATTGAAAGAATTTAGAATCGAACACCATTCTTCATTTTTTGATAAGTGGATTTGACTTTCGTGCATTTAAGAATAAAAATGTATTTGTGGTTGTGTTAGAAAATAGAGTTTCGCCTTGAGAATATTGTTAATAGTCACTTCACTGTTGTTGTGTGATTCCCAAATAAATATGATTTTTTTCTTTCTTTTTTCTTTTCCTTTTCTTTCTTTTTTGTATTTTTAAAAAGACAAAATGTTTTCTGATTTTGAACAAAGAACTTTCATTTTAATAATTTATACAGAATATTCTTTTTTAGTTAATCATTCTTTTTATTTTCACGATGGGTTTTATTTATGTTACATTATGTTATGATATGGCTTTTTTTAATTAAATTTATTTATTATTTATTAAATTATTTCTTTAAAATAATTCTCTGTATCTTTTTTAAACTTGTCTAAAATCTTTTTTTAATACTTGAATGCTTTATTAATATAAACGAACATAAAATAGGTAAATTAAAACTATTTATTTAAAAAAAAAAACACACACACACACAATTTATTTTGGTCATTTAAAATATTTCATTAACCTATGAAATCTTTTCGTGTTTTAAAACAAGGCTTGAAATTTTACTTATAATACTTTAACAAGAAATATCAATGTCGTGCCGTTCTTAGATTGTGAAACACTTTCCAACATTATAAAAATATTGTCGCGAAATTTTCATATTTTCTTACTCTTACAAAAAATTTATAAATAAAGTCTAATGTAAATCTTTTTTTTCTCTTTCTGTTGATAATATTGAGCAGTCATTGCCCACAGATCACCACTCGTATGACAAAATTCACAAAAACGCGTATATTAATAAGCATGATGCAAAAAAAGTTTAGACACAAAGCTTAGTCTTCAACAAAGCAAGCCATTTTCTTAGAAAAAACTTATATAAAGAATTAAATGCAAGGTGTCGATTAAGTCTCTAAAATCGAAAGCAATGGCTGACCACTTCATTCACTCATTCAATGTTGAACAATCTTATTTAAATCTTTGTTTTCGTGAAAAATCTTATGACTTCATCACGCATAATCTAGACCATAATTCAGTTAAAGAAGTTTATAAAATTTTAATTTCTGGATTTTTACACATAAGTGTTTGACACGAAATTTCACACACAATGTCACCAAGCTGGCAGCAAAGTTGCAAAGTTTTCTGCTAAGATCGACATCTATACCGGTCTATACATTCTACCCAGTATTCAGAAATGACTGTAAAATTACATCACAAAAGCAGCGTATATACACGTAAAATATATTTTGATTGTTTATCGAGTTATAAGCGATTCGTGTCACCTGACGACACGATTTTTCCCCTTTCTTGCTCTGCTGCCTCGGATTTCGGATAAAAACGCTGACTTTGGGAGTATGTTCTGAAAGATCTTCTGCCTTTACATGGCTTCTTCACATGGGTTTTCATTTATATATATATATATATATATATATATATATATATATATATATATATCAGGGGTCGATCCATGAACAATTTGGGGCCTACTTAGGGCCCCTTCACAAAAATCTATTTAATAAAATGGGCTCCTTCACAAAAATCAATTTGATAAAATGGCGCCCTTCACAAAAATCAATTTGATGAAATGGGTCCATTCACAAAAATCAATTTGATAAAATGGGCCCCTTCACAAAAATCAATTTGATAAAATGGGTCCCTTCACAAAAATCAATTTGATAAAATGGGCTCCTTCACAAAAATCAATTTGATAAAATGGGCTCCTTCAGAAAAATCAATTTGAAGAAATGGGCCCCTTCACAAAAATCAATTTGATAAAATGGGCCCCTTCACAAAAATCAATTTGATAAAATGGCGCCCTTCACAAAAATCAATTTGATAAAATGGCGCCCTTCACAAAAATCAATTTGATAAAATGGCGCCCTTCACAAAAATCAATTTGATAAAATGGCGCCCTTCACAAAAATCAATTTGATAAAATGGGCCCCTTCACAAAAATCAATTTGATAAAATGGATCCCTTCACAAAAATCAATTTGATGAAATGGGCCCCTTCACAAAAATCAATTTGATGAAATGGGCCCCTTCACAAAAATCAATTTGATAAAAAGAGAACCCTTCACAAAAATCAATTTGATAAAATGGCTTCCCTTCACAAAAATCAATTTGATGAAATGGGCCCCTTCACAAAAATCAATTTGATAAAAAGAGACTCCTTCACAAAAATAAATTTGATAAAATGGGCCCCTTCACAAAAACCAATTTGATGAAATGGAACCCCTTCACAAAAATCAATTTGATGAAATGAGCGCCTTCACAAAAATAAATTTGATAAAATAGCGCCCTTCACAAAAACCAATTTGATAAAATGGCCTCCCTTCACAAAAATCAATTTGATAAAATGGGCCCCTTCACAAAAATCAATTTGATAAAATGGGCCCCTTCACAAAAATCAATTTGATAAAATGGGCCCCTTCACAAAAATCAATTTGATGAAATGGGCCCCTTCACAAAAATCAATTTGATGAAATGGGCCCCTTCACAAAAATCAATTTGATAAAAAGAGAACCCTTCACAAAAATCAATTTGATAAAATGGCTTCCCTTCACAAAAATCAATTTGATGAAATGGGCCCCTTCACAAAAATCAATTTGATAAAAAGAGACTCCTTCACAAAATAAATTTGATAAAATGGGCCCCTTCACAAAAACCAATTTGAAGAAATGGGCCCCTTCACAAAAACCAATTTGAAGAAATGGGCCCCTTCACAAAAATCAATTTGATAAAATGGGCCCCTTCACAAAAATCAATTTGATAAAATGGACCCTTCACAAAAATCAATTTGATGAAATGGGCCCCTTCACAAAAATCAATTTGATGAAATGCGTCCTTCACAAAAATCAATTTGATAAAAAGAGACCCCTTCACAAAAATCAATTTGATAAAATGGCGCCCTTCACAAAAATCAATTTGATAAAATGGCGCCCTTCACAAAAATCAATTTGATAAAATGGCGCCCTTCACAAAAATCAATTTGATAAAATGGGCCCCTTCACAAAAATCAATTTGATAAAATGGGCCCCTTCACAAAAATCAATTTGATGAAACGGGCCCCTTCACAAAAATCAATTTGATAAAATGGACCCCTTCACAAAAATCAATTTGATGAAATGGGCCCCTTCACAAAAATCAATTTGATGAAATGGGCCCCTTCACAAAAATCAATTTGATAAAAAGAGAACCCTTCACAAAAATCAATTTGATAAAATGGCTTCCCTTCACAAAAATCAATTTGATGAAATGGGCCCCTTCACAAAAATCAATTTGATAAAAAGAGACTCCTTCACAAAAATAAATTTGATAAAATGGGCCCCTTCACAAAAACCAATTTGAAGAAATGGGCCCCTTCACAAAAATCAATTTGATAAAAAGAGACTCCTTCACAAAAATCAATTTGATAAAATGGGCCCCTTCACAAAAACCAATTTGATGAAATGGAACCCCTTCACAAAAATCAATTTGATGAAATGAGCGCCTTCACAAAAATAAATTTGATAAAATGGGCCCCTTCACAAAAACCAATTTGATAAAATGGCCTCCCTTCACAAAAATCAATTTGATGAAATGGGCCCCTTCACAAAAATCAATTTGATGAAATGGGCCCCTTCACAAAAATCAATTTGATGAAATGGGGCCCTTCACAAAAATCAATTTGATAAAAAGAGACCCCTTCACAAAAATCAATTTGATGAAATGGGCCCCTTCACAAAAATCAATTTGATAAAAAGAGATCCCTTCACAAAAATCAATTTGATAAAATGGGTCCCTTCACAAAAATCAATTTGATGAAATGGGTCCATTCACAAAAATCAATTTGATAAAATGGGCCCCTTCACAAAAATCAATTTGATGAAATGGGCCCCTTCACAAAAATCAATTTGATAAAAAGAGAACCCTTCACAAAAATCAATTTGATGAAATGGGCCCCTTCACAAAAATCAATTTGATGAAATGGGCCCCTTCACAAAAATCAATTTGATAAAAAGAGACTCCTTCACAAAAATAAATTTGATAAAATGGGCCCCTTCACAAAAACCAATTTGAAGAAATGGGCCCCTTCACAAAAATCAATTTGATAAAATGGGCCCCTTCACAAAAATCAATTTGATAAAATGGGCCCCTTCACAAAAATCAATTTGATAAAATGGACCCTTCACAAAAATCAATTTGATGAAATGGGCCCCTTCACAAAAATCAATTTGATGAAATGCGTCCTTCACAAAAATCAATTTGATAAAAAGAGACCCCTTCACAAAAATCAATTTGATAAAATGGCGCCCTTCACAAAAATCAATTTGATAAAATGGCGCCCTTCACAAAAATCAATTTGATAAAATGGCGCCCTTCACAAAAATCAATTTGATAAAATGGCGCCCTTCACAAAAATCAATTTGATAAAATGGGCCCCTTCACAAAAATCAATTTGATGAAACGGGCCCCTTCACAAAAATCAATTTGATAAAATGGACCCCTTCACAAAAATCAATTTGATGAAATGGGCCCCTTCACAAAAATCAATTTGATGAAATGGGCCCCTTCACAAAAATCAATTTGATAAAAAGAGAACCCTTCACAAAAATCAATTTGATAAAATGGCTTCCCTTCACAAAAATCAATTTGATGAAATGGGCCCCTTCACAAAAATCAATTTGATAAAAAGAGACTCCTTCACAAAAATCAATTTGATAAAATGGGCCCCTTCACAAAAACCAATTTGATGAAATGGAACCCCTTCACAAAAATCAATTTGATGAAATGAGCGCCTTCACTTTGATAAAATGGCCTCCCTTCACAAAAATCAATTTGATGAAATGGGCCCCTTCACAAAAATCAATTTGATGAAATGGGCCCCTTCACAAAAATCAATTTGATGAAATGGGGCCCTTCACAAAAATCAATTTGATAAAAAGAGACCCCTTCACAAAAATCAATTTGATGAAATGGGCCCCTTCACAAAAATCAATTTGATAAAAAGAGATCCCTTCACAAAAATCAATTTGATAAAATGGGGCCCTTCACAAAAATCAATTTGATGAAATGGGTCCATTCACAAAAATCAATTTGATAAAATGGGCCCCTTCACAAAAATCAATTTGATAAAATGGGTAGCTTCACAAAAATCAATTTGATAAAATGGGCTCCTTCACAAAAATCAATTTGATAAAATGGGCTTCTTCACAAAAATCAATTTGAAGAAATGGGCCCCTTCACAAAAATCAATTTGATAAAAAGAGACTCCTTCACAAAAATCAATTTGATGAAATGGGCCCCTTCACAAAAATCAATTTGATGAAACGGGTCCCTTCACAAAAATCAATTTGATGAAACGGGACCCTTCACAAAAATCAATTTGATGAAATGGGCCCCTTCACAAAAATCAATTTGATAAAAAGAGAACCCTTCACAAAAATCAATTTGATAAAATGGCTTACCTTCACAAAAATCAATTTGATGAAATGGGCCCCTTCACAAAAATCAATTTGATGAAATGGGCCCCTTCACAAAAATCAATATGATAAAATGGCTTCCCTTCACAAAAATCAATTTGATGAAATGGGCCCCTTCACAAAAATCAATTTGATGAAATGGGCCCCTTCACAAAAATCAATTTGATAAAAAGAGACTCCTTCACAAAAATAAATTTGATAAAATGGGCCCCTTCACAAAAATCAATTTGATAAAATGGGCCCCTTCACAAAAATCAATTTGATAAAATGGACCCTTCACAAAAATCAATTTGATGAAATGGGCCCCTTCACAAAAATCAATTTGATGAAATGCGTCCTTCACAAAAATCAATTTGATAAAAAGAGACCCCTTCACAAAAATCAATTTGATAAAATGGCGCCCTTCACAAAAATCAATTTGATAAAATGGCGCCCTTCACAAAAATCAATTTGATAAAATGGCGCCCTTCACAAAAATCAATTTGATAAAATGGGCCCCTTCACAAAAATCAATTTGATGAAACGGGCCCCTTCACAAAAATCAATTTGATAAAAAGAGAACCCTTCACAAAAATCAATTTGATAAAATGGCCTCCCTTCACAAAAATCAATTTGATGAAATGGGCCCCTTCACAAAAATCAATTTGATGAAATGGGCCCCTTCACAAAAATCAATTTGATGAAATGGGCCCCTTCACAAAAATCAATTTGATAAAAAGAGAACCCTTCACAAAAATCAATTTGATAAAAAGAGAACCCTTCACAAAAATCAATTTGATAAAATGGCTTACCTTCACAAAAATCAATTTGATGAAATGGGCCCCTTCACAAAAATCAATTTGATGAAATGGGCCCCTTCACAAAAATCAATATGATAAAATGGCTTCCCTTCACAAAAATCAATTTGATGAAATGGGCCCCTTCACAAAAATCAATTTGATGAAATGGGCCCCTTCACAAAAATCAATTTGATAAAAAGAGACTCCTTCACAAAAATAAATTTGATAAAATGGGCCCCTTCACAAAAATCAATTTGATAAAATGGGCCCCTTCACAAAAATCAATTTGATAAAATGGACCCTTCACAAAAATCAATTTGATGAAATGGGCCCCTTCACAAAAATCAATTTGATGAAATGCGTCCTTCACAAAAATCAATTTGATAAAAAGAGACCCCTTCACAAAAATCAATTTGATAAAATGGCGCCCTTCACAAAAATCAATTTGATAAAATGGCGCCCTTCACAAAAATCAATTTGATAAAATGGCGCCCTTCACAAAAATCAATTTGATAAAATGGGCCCCTTCACAAAAATCAATTTGATGAAACGGGCCCCTTCACAAAAATCAATTTGATAAAAAGAGAACCCTTCACAAAAATCAATTTGATAAAATGGCCTCCCTTCACAAAAATCAATTTGATGAAATGGGCCCCTTCACAAAAATCAATTTGATGAAATGGGCCCCTTCACAAAAATCAATTTGATAAAAAGAGAACCCTTCACAAAAATCAATTTGATGAAACGGGTCCCTTCACAAAAATCAATTTGATGAAATGGGCCCCTTCACAAAAATCAATTTGATAAAAAGAGACTCCTTCACAAAAATCAATTTGATAAAATGGGCCCCTTCACAAAAACCAATTTGATGAAATGGAACCCCTTCACAAAAATCAATTTGATGAAATGAGCGCCTTCACAAAAATAAATTTGATAAAATGGGCCCCTTCACAAAAACCAATTTGATAAAATGGCCTCCCTTCACAAAAATCAATTTGATGAAATGGGGCCCTTCACAAAAATCAATTTGATAAAAAGAGACCCCTTCACAAAAATCAATTTGATGAAATGGGCCCCTTCACAAAAATCAATTTGATAAAAAGAGATCCCTTCACAAAAATCAATTTGATAAAATGGGTCCCTTCACAAAAATCAATTTGATGAAATGGGTCCATTCACAAAAATCAATTTGATAAAATGGGCCCCTTCACAAAAATCAATTTGATAAAATGGGTAGCTTCACAAAAATCAATTTGATAAAATGGGCTCCTTCACAAAAATCAATTTGATAAAATGGGCTTCTTCACAAAAATCAATTTGAAGAAATGGGCCCCTTCACAAAAATCAATTTGATAAAAAGAGACCCCTTCACAAAAATCAATTTGATGAAATGGGCCCCTTCACAAAAATCAATTTGATGAAACGGGTCCCTTCACAAAAATCAATTTGATGAAACGGGTCCCTTCACAAAAATCAATTTGATGAAATGGGCCCCTTCACAAAAATCAATTTGATAAAAAGAGAACCCTTCACAAAAATCAATTTGATAAAATGGCTTACCTTCACAAAAATCAATTTGATGAAATGGGCCCCTTCACAAAAATCAATTTGATGAAATGGGCCCCTTCACAAAAATCAATATGATAAAAAGAGACCCCTTCACAAAAATCAATTTGATAAAATGGGTCCCTTCACAAAAATCAATTTGATGAAATGACCCTTCACAAAAATCAATTTGATGAAATGAGCCCCTTCACAAAAATAAATTTGATAAAATGGGCCCCTTCACAAAAATCAATTTGATAAAATGGTCCCTTCACAAAAACCAATTTGATAAAGTAGGCCCGACCCCTTCACAAAATTATATTCCATAAAAACTGATTATTATTTATTTGTTATTTTGTGATGTTTTAAAATGTGTAATTTGTAAACAAACAAGTTCACCAGAGAGGAAAACTTCGGCAAAAGGATTTTAAAAAGTTTTTTTTTTTATATATAAATACTTGGTTCCAGTTTGATTAACTGGATTTAAACTTTCGTTACAAAATGTTATTTTTCACAAAAATATAATAAATTTCACAAAAATAACCTTTATTTTTTAGAAAATGGGCCCCCCCCCCCCCCCAGAAAAAAACCCTGCATCGACCCCTGTATATATATATATAAATCAACATTTGAACGGAGGGTGGTTTAGGGGTATGGGGGTCATGTTCGGTGAAAATATACCAAATTTTTTTGGAATTGCTTTCCTCCGAACGGCTGCAATAGGTAGCTTTTTGTATTGAAAGCTACCTAAAACACGATCCCTGAAGAGACTTATTATCCCGAAGCTACAAAATAAATAAATAAATTGTTCAAAAAAGAAAAAATGAGAAAAGAAAAGAAAGAAATGGAAGTAAATAACAATACAAAAATAACAACCGTTTGTTTTACAATTATCTTATTTAGAAAGTCTGCAATCTAAGGCATCTTAGATACGTAAAGACTTATTCCTTGTAGGTTTGATTTAATTAAAAAAAAATATATATCTGAATTTAACTGAATCTGATACCACATATTAGAAGATTTTATTTCGCTAGCTTATATTTACAGTGATGATATAGTAAATAATCAAGTTTTATTCGAGGAATGAGATGTAGTGTTTCATTAAATATCCCTACTGGGATAAAATATTAAAATACATTAGATTGTAACTCATTAATATAATGCAAGTTATTTACGAAATAGTTTAGAATTTATTATTTGATAGTTAAAATCAAATGGAAATATAACATTTTCTATTTCTTTTATTTTCTTTCCTTCTATGTGAATAGAATGTCACCTATCTGTTTAGACAGTGCAAGGAATTTTTCGAAAGGGGATTATAATGGGGTGGGCAAATCAATCACGCTGAGAACCTGCAATTGACAAGTCTGACCAGATGCGCCCACAATGAACTTCAATAGGCCATTCATTACCGAAGGTGTTTTACAGGGGGGAAAGCAATTTCACCATGTTACTGCTAAACTTTTTACAATGTGAAACTCTTGACCATTTATAAAGATTTTGAGCGCGTCCTCGTCAACCCTTTCCAAGTAAAAAATATGAAAACAGCCTGACCGTGAATGGGTTAAATGGTTGCATCTAGTAACTACAGTTAATCTTCGCATGGTGATAATGTATTCCTTTCATGAATATACCTAATGATCAGGTAATATATATTTTTTTTAAAACTGGATAGGGCGTCACACCTTATTTCGCATTTTTCTCGAAAACTATTGGTCTTACAAGGAGACCGCCAAACATGATTCACACAGATTTTGATGATTTTAAAGTATGTTGTAGAGGTCATACCCCTAACTAGTCAGGTCAAAGGTTTCCTTCAAATGGGCTTTAGTTTTCGAGAAATTTCGGGTTAAAGTTCAGCATGCGTTTCAAATACTCACTAGTTCGCGTTTTTGAACAAGGCCTCCGTGGTGCACAGCTAGCGCTCGCGATATGAGAGCCGGACATGAGGGTTCTGTCCTCGCCTGTGACTTTTATCTTTTTTAAATAAATTTTATATATTTGTCGCGTTGTAAGTTTTATGCAGAATTATGAATTCTGCTTCTTTGAATTTTTTTGATATTTTCCTAATAAATTCCATTTATATTTTCGAATCTTTTGTGAAAATTTACATTTTTTATTTTATTTATTTATTTATTTATTTGTTTTTTTGTGCAGTTTTGAAATTAATATTTCTATTGACGAAATTCCAAACTAATTTATGTCTAGATTTTTTTTTATTACTGTTATTTACCCTTTATATTTTAATAACCGTTCTAAAATAATACACTTTTTAACTTTATGAAATTTTAAATGAAAATTTATATATTTTTTTATAATTTATACAAAATATTTTTAATTTCAAATCTTTTAAAGGTATGTATGATTAGGTAATTCCAACAACATATCTTGAAAGGAGTAATAAAATATTAAAGCCATAACGCTTATATCCAAGTTTTAGCCAGTTATATATTTTTTTGTTTATGTTATTTAAATACATTCAACTGTAAAGTTCAAACTCAACATCATTTTTGATTTGCACAAATAAAAAATAATATATTACAATATTTTTTTTTTCATTCTAACAAGTCGATGCCATACAGAAAAATTCAACTAGAAAAGAAAAATCGTTTGTTAATTACAGTACATATAAAAAATATCTGAAAAAAAACCGTCTGCAATGACTTTTACGGTAATATCAGAATAAATAAAATTTTCTTTTTATCCATTTCGTTTAGCTTTTTTTGCAGACATTTACCACGTTTGAAATAATTTCTTTATCAAATTTAATGCATTTTTTAATATATTTATCACAGTTTAAGTATTTAAAGAATATATAATATGCTAATTTATACATTCTTCCAATATTGTTCAATCAATTTACGTAAAAAATATATTTAAAGGCGATTTTTAATGCGGAATTTGTTTAGAATATTTTTGCGATATGTATCACACAATTAGTTCCATATTTAATAAACTAAAAATGTTGATGTCGGTGATGATAAATATTTTAGTAGTTCAGCAGTTAATATATTTCAATATATTTAGAACAAATCAAATATTAAAAGGATATATTATTTTGTTAATTTTTCTTAATCATTTAAATTTTTTTAATTAGAAAATGCAAATTAAAAAAAATGCATTATTTCATAAATATGACAAATAAATAAGTAAATATACATTAATGTAAACAATAATAATTTTAAAAAGACGAGATATCAAGACATAAATTAGTTTGGATTTTCGTCAACAGAAATATATTAGAATAAAAATTGCGCAAAAACTATAAATTTTCACGAAAAATTCGAAAATGTAAATAGAATTTATTAGGAAAATATCAAAAAGTTCAAAGATGCAGAATTCAAACTTACAACGCAACAAATATATAAAATTTATTAAAACAAGGTAAAAAAAAGTCACAGGCGAGGACAGAACCCTCATCTCCGGTTCTCAAATCGCGAGCGCTAGCCCTACACCACGGAGACCTTGTTCAAGATCGCGAACTAATGGGTATTTAAAATGCATGCTGAACTTTAACACGAAATTTCTCGAAAACTATAGCCCATTTGAAGGAAACCTTTGACCTGAATAGTTAGGGGTGTGACCCCTACAACATACTTTAAAATCATCAAAATCTGTGCGTATCATGTTTGGCGGTCCCCTTGTTAGTTGTATAGTTGGGCATTTTTATTTTTATTTTTGTTTATCCAAATACTTTGGGCATTTTTATGTAATCCAAGTGAGAAATTTGGCTGTGCAGAGTTTAGTCGGTCTTGACGAAACACCCTGTATACATATACATACATACATATATATATATATATATATATATATATATAAGCTTTCTGTACAATTAAACCATTGAAACATAAGATATTGACCAAATATTATGAAATCACTATACCAAATAGCAGAGTCAAATTACAACTTAAATTATGTAGTCCTAAAAAAGGAAATATATAAAATTCAAATGAAAAACATTCAAGTGAAAAAACAAGAGTATAAACAGAGATGAAAGCTATCGTAAAGCTATTGTAAATCACGTCTTTAAGGGTAGAGGATCTACAAATATAAGCAATAGTCGATTTCTATAGATACACTAGCTTTATGCTAAAAATTGTCTCTCCCTCTTTGCCCGATCGACTATAGAACAAGATATATAAGAAAAAAAAAATGAACATTGAAAAACAAGAATTACTTTGAATATATTTAACATGCAAAAACTATTAACTACGCAATCTATTAAACATTGTATTAGCTGTTTATTTCGTAACATATGATTTGAAATTTTTATTTTCAAAAATTAAAACTGGAACTAAAAAAATATTACATTCGAGGCATTAAATTCAAAAGCTTATCGCAATAATTTTAATTAAATGAACCAATTCTTAAAACAAAAGATTTTATCTTTCAACATATTTTGAATTCTCCTTTTAACGAAGAATTTTGCAATTTCTCTTAAATTTTTAATCAAACTTGAAAGAATGGAAAGTAATTGCTTTTGTACTTAAAAATCACGATGCTTTTAAGAATTGCTGATGAACCTATTGTTCTTAAGAACTTATTATTTGTTAAAAGATTATATAACAGAATAAAATATATTAATATAAAGTTATAATTTTTACTTTCTTCTATCTATAATAGAAGAGAGCATTGTAATCGTATTTTTTTTCGAATTCCGGTTTTCGACGGTCTTACATATTTTAGGGTTTAGAGATTCCGAATTTTTTTTTTTATAAAATGTCTATCTGTCCGTCCGTGTGTCCGTGTGTGTGTCATCATAGAAAAGTGTATGAAGTTTTGCATAGAATAAAACTAAATTTTTTGTATATGTTTTAACAGGGGTAACCTGCAGGTTCCAGTTGAATTTGGGGATATTCCACCGGAAGGGGGCGCTTTGATAGCCAGGTAAAGATTCCAAATTCAAAAAAGATGTACAAAAATGTTAGACATCCTAAAGGTGTTTTCCGTTAAATATTCGGCCTTGATCCAAGGATTTGGGAGTATGTTTTGTTTTGCCTCTATCTAAAAAAACTGGTTGAGATATAATATAGTAGAAATAGCATTGTACTATGCAAAAATTTGGGAAATTCTGATTTTTGGATTTAGCGTATTGTATAAGTTAACCCTCTAATGAAAAAATCAAGTTTTCGACCTGTTAGACCTTGTGCGTTTTTTACCATATCGTAAGAAACAAAAATTTTTGGTACTTTTTTCGATTTTTCTTGAGTAACTCTGTTCAAGTGCATTTTACAGAAAAAATTACTTTTACCTTTTTGTAGAGGTTAAAATTCCATACAGCATGCAAGATTCATGTTTGTGAATTTCTCCAAACAGGGTTTGAGATACGGAGCCGGGAAAATAGGGTAAAATTTGCAAAATTTGCAAAAAACACAAATCACGTTAGTTTTTGCCTCATAATCCACTTTTAGTGCATTTTAGGGACGAGACTGTCATAATCAACTATTTAGACCATGAAATAGTCTATAGTTTCATTTATTAGATAATTAATTATAATTATCTGTAATAGACTTTGAAAATCACAGCAACAAGATTTTGGGTGAAAACACGAAAATACCGCCTGGTAAGTTAATAATTTAAAAACCGAGCTTTTATTTTTACTTTGTCTCAATCTCTCGGTTGTGCCTATATCTACCGACTAGATTTTTTGGATAACTTTGCCCCCCCATCTCAACTAATCCCCAATTACCTTTTATTGTACATAGTATAATTAATTAATTACATTGTTTATTCAATATCAAAAATAAAAGCTCGTTTTTAAATTAGTGACTTGCCAGGTGGTATTTTCCTGTTTTAACTATAAATCCGTTGTTCTGATTTTTAGAGTCTATTACAGATAATTATTCATCAAATCAAAGAGACTTGTAGACTATTTCATTCTTTACAAAGTTTATTATGACACTTTTGTCTCTAAAACGCACTAAAAATGGGTTATTAAGCAAAAACTGAACTCGTTTGTAGATTTTTGCTCTTTTTGCAAATTTTACCCTATTTTCCCGGCTTTGTATCTTGTCCCGTACTTAAGCAATTTACAAACATGAATAGTGCATGTTGTAAAGAATTTTATTTTCTACAAAATAGTGAAAGTGATTGTTCTGTAAAACGCACTGAAACCGAGTTACTCATGAAAAATCGAAAAAAGTGCCGAAAGATTTTGGTTTTTCGATATGGTGAAAAACGCATAACGCCTTAGGTCGAAAAATAAGTTTTTACATTATAGGGTCAATCTATACAACATATCCAAAATTCAGTGTTACCCGAAATTTTGCAAGGCAAGGCCCTTTTTTTGGCCTATTTCTACTAGACTATATAGCAGTTTAAAATTTTAGGGTGGCTGATATTTTGACATAAGACAGCATGATTCCTCCATAAAAGGATTTATGAGTTTTAGTGAACATGCTTTCTGGCAAATTTTCTTTCATTGTTGTAACCATTGTTCCAATTCTTATATGCTTAACACTATATTCATATTCGCCAGCGTCAAATTCTGGCTAAGCTTGGTGACAATCGGTGAAATATCATTAAATTTGGCGACAAAAATAGGTTGCCATAAATGAATCAACTTGGCTGTAGCTGACTAATTTGGCAAAATTCTGGTTCAAATTTAATAGTGACGCAACTGGGAATGAATCTACTGTAATTGGGTCCACGCATTTTAGCTTAGTGTTTTCCAGTAAAATTAGCTAAAATCTTAAAACCAAGGAATAGGGGGGGGGGGGGGCTATCTTTCCCTACCGGTATAGGCCAGAAGAATTTTTCGTAGTCGTGTTTGTACATTGGCTGCTCGTACAACGAAGGGTGTTTCGCATCCACGTAACCCGATGCGACGACTCGCAAGCTGCTGACTACAACAGAATGATGAAAAATACTGATTTTATTTTTCGATGTTATAGTGAATTTTGAAGTAATAACATATATGAGATAGAAGAAAGTTTTGGAATTGGCACATCCGGCTAGTTCGTTATTATAATTTTATTTTTCGAATTAACATGTGGGCTTTGTTCTTGTTCTTGTTAAGGTAGTCCAGGATGCGAAATTTTACATGTTTTATTTATAAATATTTTTACACTTATTTACCTGAAATGTATATATATGTTTATATACAGGGTGATCTTTTTTAAAGTGACAGTGTTTGGAGTGTCCTGTAGCGCGATCTAATAGCCAAAATGGCACCAAACTTGGTATTTAGACTAATCAAGACATGGGAAAGAGGATTCCGTGAAAAAACATTTTAGTTCCAAAAATCGCCGCTAGGTCATTTTGTGGTGCTGCTGTAGCTTACAATAACGATAATTAGCATAAAACACGAGTATCGAAGAAAAATACAAATGTTGTGCGATGACAGCGCCAGTAATAGGGGCTATAAAAGCAAGTAGTAGACAGCTCCGACAAATAATCTCAGCTGAAGTAAACAAGCTCCAGTGGAGATGCCTTTCACGTTACCGGAACGTGCGTTACTGGTGAAGCTGTATTATATGAATCAATGTAATGCATCCGCAGCTCTTCGGGAATTTCGAACCAGAAAAAAATTACGAAAGGGGCCTTTATCGCTGAATGGTCTTAAGAAAATGATTAAGAAGTTCGAGGAAACGGGGTCACTGAATATTCGTGCTGGGAGAGAACGTAAACAAGTATCAGAAGATGTAATAACTGATATGGCAACTGCAATTGTCGGAGGATCGCAGGGAACCATTGGTGGTACTAGCAGCGCCCGGGGTGTAGCTCGACAATTGGACATGAATTATTCTACGGTATGGAGAGTTTTGGGGCGCGTTATTGGACTTTACCCCTACAAAATCAGCCTCTTGCACGAACTGAAACCAAGTGATTATGATAAGCGAGTGACATTCGCTCTGTCGTTTCTTGCCAGGGTAGAAATTGATTATGCTTTCCCATGGCACATTCTGTGGGGAGATGAGTGCCATTTTTATCTCAATGGGTCCGTAAACACACAAAATAGCCGAATTTGGGCTGAGCATCCGAACACCGTGCATGAAATCCCATTAAATTCCCCAAAAGTCACTGTTTGGTGTGGTTTCACAGCCGAATTCGTAATTGGGACATTCTTTTTTGAGACCATCATTCCGACAGGACCCGAAACGTGCACCATAAATGCAGAAAGATACCACGAAATGCTGCAAACGTTTGTTATTCCACAACTTCAGCAACGAAACCGTCTCCAACAGACAATCTTTATGCAGGATAGGGCTCCGACACACATTGGTAATAAGGTAAAGCAGCTGTTGCGCCAAACCTTCACTGATGATAGAGTCATAAGTCGGAGTTTTCCAGTTGCATGGCCGCCTCGTTCCCCTGACCTCACGCCATGCGATATTTGGCTCTGGGGTTATTTGAAATCTCAAGTTTATGTTGGTGGAGTATCAAATTTGTCTATTCTAAAGGACAACATAACAAAGACAGTGCGGAATATTCCTCGTGATATGTTACATACGGCTGTGGAGAACGTTGTGCACAGAATGCTCGGTGTTATTTCTGAGAACGGTGCTCACATTGAAGGTAGTCTAATTCCTCACCGGGGAAGTTAATGTAGTAAATAAACATTAATAATTTAACTGTACGATTGTATGTGTTAGTATTTTTCTTTTCTCACATTTTATACATTGCAAAGCGTCACAAAATGCCCTAGCGGCAATTTTTGGAACTAATTTTTTATTCATGGAATTCTTTTTCCCATGTATTGATTAGTCTAAATACCAAGTTTGGTGCCATTTCGGCTATTAGATCGCGCTACAGGGCGCTCCAAACACTGTCACTTTAAAAAAGATCACCCTGTATATCCCTCTCCAACTGTAAACTTTAAAAATAATAAATTTTAATTTTTGACTTTCAAAAAAAATAATTTTTAGCCCTGTTCAAAATTTGTTATATCTTTTGTAAGAATCTTTGCATGCATTTTGAATTTTTGAAAAAAAAAAAAAAAAAAGTTTTTTTCATTGGGATTTATAAAAATATTTAATTTTAAAAAAGCAAATAACTTTTAAAAGGAGTGTTTTTTATGAATACTTTTTATTACGAGAATCACATTTTTTAAATTTCTTTTCAACACAAAAAATTTTTAAGACACTTTTAAGATTATATAACTACAACTAATTATATAAATGGATTTATTATTTTCTAGATGCGGGCGAGAATGCGCCACTGGATTTTCCTACAGGTGTCCTACGAAACCACGCCATGAACTTTTTCGAAAAACTGGTCGGAGTGAAATATTAAATCGCATGATCTTGAGACGAGTCTTTGTGGAGTCGTTCGGGGTCTGCCAAATCTTTTTCTTTGATTAAAATTGTAATTTTTGATAAAACTTTATAGATTGCACCTCTTCTTCTCCCAGTTTTTTCACCCATTTCAGAAACTACTAAGTTATTTGCTTCAAACCCCCATATTGTTTAAATCTCATCTTCTTTAAATTTCACCACCGTTCCGTGGCATTTTTACAATCGAAGCAAGTTAAACGACATTAGTTGTTTCTGTACTTTAAAGCGTATTTTCCCGCGTGTGTGACGCGTTTTTCAGATGCGAATTTGAAAAATAATAGCATACGAAGAAGTTTAAATTTTTATATATATATATTTACGAGAGAGCTTGATTTTCCTTTTTTTCGTTCACTTATTCAAATCGAAGTTATTTTATTAAAATTTAATATATTGTAACATCTTCTATACTATTAAAATCCGTGCGCGTATATATGCAACCTCAAAAACTCGGAAACCACAGGGCGCAGGGCTACGAAATTTGGCACACGGGTTGCTGGTAATGAACGATTTTGGCTAAAAATTTGAAAATTTAAATATTTTTTTGATATAGATTAAATATTAAAGTCCATCCGCAAAGTGATCTCATCAAAATACGTTTTTTTATCTTCGGTTGGTTGGTTGTATAAAATCTCCACAGAAGTCATTAAATAAATCAAGGTAGGGATAATTGCAATTGCTAGTCAAGTGTTTAAAATCGATGGATCGGAGATTATATGACATGTAGACAATAAACTTAGTTATTAACCGGTGCAAAATTCTAAAAACTTAATTTTAAAGGATTTTATCGACTTAATGAATGATAATTAGCTGTGTTTAAGGGGTTTGTTTTACGTGACATATATGAAAACTTTATTTAACAGATTATTTGTTAAATTTATGGGGATGGGGAGGGGTCTGGGTAAATGACTTTTTATTAAATATTACATTTATTTTACTAGACCGCTGGACCACCTGGCGGCGGCTTTTTCATTAATTGGCCCTCCTTATTAATAAATCCAAATATACTGCTCTGATTTCAACAGAACTAATTACATATAACAAATTTAACATGTTTAGCTTCACCTGTAACGTTTAATCGCTGTTTTATATAGATAATACCGCTATTTTAGAATAACAGTTTTCGTAAAAATTAAATTTATGTTCCCTACATAGCCCGTATTCAGTTGACGCATACCAACAGTCAAAGTTAGTGATTTGTTGTTGAGTACTTGACTGCGCGCCTCTTCGCGGGTAATTATTTAATTGCGCTTAATTATTACATTTTTTTTAAAAATAAAGAAAAACATTTTATCACAAACAATAACAAAACATTTTATTCTATTTAATCCCTTATTCCAAAGACATCGTTTTATCGTCTGCTGCCATAGCAACATGATAAATTAAATTTCATTAAAAAAATGCACAGTAGTAGAAAAATATTTTCCTAAATCGAATAGTTATTGAACAATTCAACACTCTAACAGGGGAATTCTTATGTCTTATTTAGATATTTTAAAATTGTTTGTTGTCATTCCGTTTTTATGCTAAGTTTCGTTTCATATTCGATTATTATTATGTCTATTTGATGTGAATTTTTTACGTAATACTACTTTTTACTACGGATATTTATTTGTGTAAATACGGATTTTTAATAGACATAAGAAATTTTTATATTCATAAACTTTAGTTTGGTGGCTGATTTTTATTATTAATTTCGGTTTTAGAATTAAATTCATGAACTCTCGTGCGTAGAAAGGGGTTAAACAGCTAGTAGTTATTTAATGTTTGTTATTGTTATGTGTAAAAATTAATGTATTATATTGAATTATTATGACGCAATTTCAGATATATCTAGGTCTTTATATTTAAGGAACACGCTGTAATACCTAAAAAAGGAATGTTTAAAGAAATTGTTTAACATTATATGAAATCTCTAATTTATGTGGCAATTTAATTTCGAACAGGAACAAAAAATTTCATATTGTCTAACATTTTATGGAATTTTTAATTCCTATGTCTCGGAGCGTTACTTTTAAGCTTGGCGGTAAAAATCTTATTCATTTTTTTTTCTTGTATAATCTATTCCCTATGATCTTAAACATATTCACACCAAAACAGTTGCGTTTGGCCCAGTGGACTTTTTACATTTAAGTTTGAAACGCTTCTACTTTAATTATGGGGTCTTCTTATATTATGACATTTCAAAGTGTTTTCAGAATTTTATTAGAAAATGTAAAAACTTTGATAATTTTAATAACAGAATTTTTTTTTTATTTCATTAGCTGTGGTGACATTAAACAACCATTTTTTCTATGAGAAACGATACAAAAATGCAAGGTGCCCCAAAACAGATAGCCGATCAAACAAAATCTACAATTCATTAACTTAAACTATATTAAAATGAAATCCGTCGTATTTATAAGGTGTCTTCATACATTTTGATTACAGTAATTTAAAACAAAATGTTCACATTTTAGTCAATAAATGATATTAATAGCTTCAAAACTTCAAACTCAAGCTTTTTTCATTTCCATTTCTGTTTCAACTTTTAAACATAATGAGATTCTCTCAGTCCAGTAGTTAGCATGTTGGTCACAAAATGAGCAGCTTCAGCTGATGTTTTCGGGTTTGAAACCAGCGCGGTCTGGGCGCGGTGTTACTGTGGAATGCTTACAGGTACCTTGTATAATTCGGATGACTTTTCCTTCATATGTACCGCTTCTATAGAAATATAGTCAAATGTCAAATTTGGCCAATGTTTAAAAACATTCAGCACTATCACTTAAAAAAAATGAATGAATAAAAACTAAGCGGTCTTTGATTCGTCGAGTTTTACACATCACTCTGAGTTGAGATTACTCTTATTGTTACTCTGGGTTACTTCCAAGTTGAAGGTGCCTTCTGTTGGGAAATTTATATTAAAAAAATATATTGAATACAAAATTTAATAGCTACTATATGATCATGTCATTTAATACACCTTTAAATCTGTTATATATATTAAACAACTAAATTTTAAAGTTCTGATGTCCTTGATGGACACCCTATACTTTAAGCGAGAATGCACTAATTTCAATAAAGTATGTGCTAGAAACAATTTCAACATTTTCAGTGTTGGAATGTTTTAAACTTTATAATTTATATAATATGCTTAAAACGCCGCAATTAATTGAATTATATTTAAAAAAATGTCAAAATATTGCATTTTGTACACATTGTATTGTTGACTGTAATAAATTTCTGATATTTGCACGATGTGTTAGATAAACAGATTATGAAGCTAATACATTCATAAACTTAAATTTAGATGATTTTCTATATTCGAATAATGTTAAAAATAAGAGCGAATGATATGCTAACGCAGAGGTCCAGAAATATGTAAAAAGCAGAAACTTGACTCTTGTAAACATCGTTTTAATTATCGTAATAATTGACTATGAAAAAATAGTGCATATCCAAATAAACTAATTACAAACTTCTTAAATACTCCATAAACGTAGGACAAAAGCATTTTAATGGCATCATAATTAAGTTAACATTCTTCTTCAGTTGAAGTACAGGCAACTGTTTTATAAGAGACATTGTTTAACAATAAATGCAATTAATTAATGAGTGGACCAGCTTTATTAAGAAACCTTTCAAAGCGAATGAATTTTTTCATTACAATGATAATAAAAAAAAAACACACATATAATTTTCTAATATCTTGCGGTTAAATTTTAAATACGGGATTTTTTTTAATCTGAGATTCTTGCGTTTGAAAATAAAAGAACCACCTTCATTATAACTATTTTTTTTACAATTTAATATCTTTTCAGGGAATTGTACTTATTAGCTACGTAGACAGTTATTCTAATCACAAACTCGAGAATCAGAGCAAAAAATTCACATTATTCAGAATTTAAAAGCAATCATTTATATTATTTCGCTTAGTTGAAAAAGAGTTTAATCATAATAATATTTATAAATAATTTAAAACCAAAGCAAAATTTCGTGATAATAGAATTATAAATTGTGTACATTATTTTTCTTTTTACTTTTAATTAATGCTATAAACATGTAAAACTTCAACGTTAAAGCTGCATTTTATATGCACAAATTTTATTTTACTTATATTTTTCATAAATTTAAATTATATGTTATTTTGAACTGTAGTTCGAATATAATTGATATATTTTTTTTCTTAGGAAAACAAGAGTTTTTTCATGACTGCAATCCAGACTAAAATGCCGGTACCTACTGATCGCCACTCAGCCGCTTGTGAAAGAGTAATTTACCCGAATTTAAACTGTAACATAACTTTGAATTACTTAGACGCAGATGAAAATAAATATTTTAAATCTATCCTGGGTATACTGTGTTACTATTTAGTGCTGTTACCTGTAGAATATTAGAGAATCACCTCAAAATTGTCAACAACACAGTATATCAAGGATTTATTTAAAACCCCTTTTTGGTTTGTGTCCAAATAACAGCCCAGGTCCCAAGTAACATCCATTTATGGTACCGTAAACTTTGGGACTTTCTAAAGACTTCTTAAACAGCGTGATTTCTGTACACAAAAAAATTTAACCATGCAGGGTGGGTAGGTATTTATCCTGGATGTATGCATAGAACAATCATACTGTTACAGGGAACCTGAGGGCTAGACGTACGGATCACGGATATGCTTACTTATAATATTTTGTTGCACTGTGGAAATTAATCTGATGGCCGAATGGTCAGAGCGAGAGCTTGAGCCTGGTCTGTATGGGTTCAAACCAGGCTCACTTCTTTTATTTCTACTTTTTTGGTTACAGTTTTTCATGATAAATGGAATATTTTCGATAAAAGTAAATTTTGATATTAGTACTCTTACGGGTTTATTTCCATTATTAAAATAAAATAGCTTTTAAATATGATAAAATGATTTCAAAAAGATCTCTCACAATTAAAATTTTACATTACAGCGCCATTTAATATGTAAAGTGTCATTTCAATGCAATATTATAAAATACGTTAAATGTTTTGAAGAAAATGAAAAATAAGAATTGTGAGAAAATATCCGTTCTTGCGTACGATATTTTTTTATGAAGCACTTCAACTGTGAATTATTATTGAGAAGAACATGCAAAATCGAATTTTTCGATGTAAATGTCAACGTAGAATAGACTATAAAAATAAATTGTATTAGATATACATTCTTTTAGCAAGTTATATCAGGACTTACTTTTCATAAAAGTTCAAATACATGTGGTTTCTCGTCTAGTTTTGTAATGAATAAAATGTGGTTAGAAAGTTTTTATATTTTCTATTAAGAGTATGCGTAAGTATTTAGAATAAATAATAACACGATTATTATGTATTGCAATGAGGGCCATAATTATTTGTTCCTTGTATTTGATGATGTATGATTCCGTTTTGTTCGTACATTATCAAAATATTTAATCATATGAAATTAAATGTATTAAATAATGCAATTTGCACGAGAAAAGGTAATTTTGAGAAATTAATTTTGCTAATTAAATATTTACGCTTCATCATTATTGTTATGGAAAAGATAATTTAATGAAATGTTTAGAAACTCTTTTTATCAAATTTTAACAATATTTTATTTCACTGATACAAATAAATCTCATAACTGTTACTATCATAATCTTGTTTTATTAAAAGTATTCCTTTTAGAGTGAAAGGAATGAAAAATCTGAAACAAAAATAGAGTACGAACTACCCATACTGTCTAGACTAGTCCCTATAGTTCGACAAAACACTAGTAAATATATGAAACAGTGTTTGTAATATTTTAAAATTGAATTTTATTGTTTTATTGTTTTATTTTTCAGCGTTTGCACCTAATTGCTTTAAGGCTATTTTCTACCTTTGTTTTTCTATTAACCTACACGGTGTTAGGCAAATAGTGATCTGAACGCCTCTCCCTTTTCCTTCTTAACTAACAATATTTACGCATCCACAATAGAATGATGCATTCGTTATGGCAAATTAAACTTCATTTTATTATATGCATTATTTCCTACAATAATACAAATATTTTTATAATGGGCATCGACTTATACATCACTCAAACTGATACATAAATCATTCTCCACAACTGTATTATTACTTACCCATCATATCGTCGCTGCCCTGTCAAACTATCGAATGTGAAAAAATGCATTTTCCATTACTTTTAAAAATGGGACGATTGTCACCAGTAAATTTTATTAGAATTCTTCGCCAAGTAAGAATGCTCATAAAATTTCTGTGAATAACATGGTTGCCAGTTATGCCTTCTTATTGATTGAGATGTATAGAATTCATACCGCAAATTTTGGAGAAAAAAATTTTACTCTAAGTAAGTAATCACGAAATGTCTGTCATTAAATAAAGCAAAAATTTCTGCTTGAAATTTCTGGTATCGATGTGAAATTTCTGAATGAAAAAAGAGGCCAAGCTGGCAACCCGGCTGAAGAGTATTATTAACATTTAGTGGTGGCAATTGGCCCCTTTTTAAAAGTAATGAAAAATGCATTTTTTGCAAATTCGATAGTTCGACATGGTACTGACGATATGTAGTATAGGGTAAATCTTGTAATCGCTTTGAAAATCGAAAAATTTTTTGACGGATTTACACGTTTCAACACTGGAGATTCCGAAAAACATATTTAAAAAAAAAAAAATTGCCGTCCGTCTGTCTGTGTGTCTGTAAACGCTCTATCTCCCGAACAAATTGAGATAGAGACTTTAAATTTGGTGTGTACTTAGTATGTAATAATGGGAAGAAGCTTATTGAATTTGAGTAACTTCGATTATCCAAAACTATTTTTTTCGAACTCTCGAAATATTTGTTCTGATATAAGGTATGTAAAAATTTTCGAAATTGTTTATTTGAGGAGTAAATATAAAATACAATAAAAAAACATAAATTTTGCATAAATATTGAAGTCGATCGGATAATGAGTTGCCGAGATATTTGTAATCCTATTTTCCACACTCTTCGATTTTTCATGATCCTGTATTTCATTAAAATTTCAATTTAAAGATATATTTTAATAGGAAATGAGACGCTTAATCCGACGCAGTAAACCGTTAGTTAATAGGATTATCAATTTTGGAGTTATAAGGATGTTTGTTTTACGCAATTCAGCAATAGAGTGCTTAAAGTTTATGACGTCATCAAGCCACGATTTTATTCGAATTGCAATGCATTTTATAAATGGTTTACACTTGTTTTATTTTTATATTTTATATAATGCATATCCATGATGGGTATGTATTACGGTGGCCTCCAACGAGTAGTTTTTATACTGGGTCATTAGGAAGTATGAAGGTTTAAAATTCATTTTCGAATATTTATAAAAATTAAAAAGTTAGATATCCGATCGAGTTGTTAAAGATGTATCAATCGGCCTATCAAAATAAGTGAGAAATAAACACAAAAAATCCAATCACGTGATCAAATTGCCAATAGAATTTTTTTGAGCGAAGTGAGTGAGGGCCAATTGTAGTATCTGCCTGTTATGAACACTGATCTGGGCAATCCAGATCCCGTGATAGAGTGCCTGAATGTTTTGTATTTTGTTTGAATGTACACATGCATATATCCTTATTACGAGAGTCCTTGTTTTGGGAGGATGAGGATACGTAGTCGTGAGTTTGACTTTTCTAAACCACATTAGTAGACATGAAAATAACATGGAAACATGAAAATCAAATTATTTCCTAATTTCATGTTGTGATGAAGTTTCTTACATATTGTTAAAATAGTGTTTTCTTTTATCAAAATTAATCCTAAATTAGTATACTTAGTTTTACAGTGTTAAACTCTTTCAGTTTTAAAGTTTCATTTTCCCTTTTTTCTTCATGTTAAAATTAATTCCTTACCGCAAGCCTTATACACTTCTATGATCTTTTTCTCAGGCATTTAATCTTTGAGTTCTCAATTAAAATTATTCCCGAGTCATGCTAGCACCGTAAATAAAAATATATAAAAGGAATCATTTTCCTTTTTCTATGTTACTAAGGGTAGCTGCAAAATAAATCTCATATGACAGTTATCGGCGGTTATCTTGACAGCCAATATTGTGACTTTTCAGAGACTCGGAAATGTTTTTTAGCTCACAAAGAGTTTTTGCGTACGTTTTATATTCTCACTGTGGCGAGTGTAGAGGTTCAATGGTTTTACATTCCTTCTCTTCAGTTCGCCAGGCGCACAAAAAGAATATACTATTAATTAGATCTAACCATTACTTATAATCTTTGCTCCGTCCAAATTTCATTTCACCACACTTGTGTACTTGGCATTTTTTTATCTGTCTGCTAGTTACACTGGATTATTTTTAACACAATTATTTCAAATTGGTAAAGTATGTCTTGTATGTCTGCTAGTTACTCTGAGCTAAAACTGACTGTTGTTCAGTTGTGGACCACTCCGGTGCTATGTAAAATTTCTAAACATTGTGCACTTATTTAACAACAGAATGAAAGAACTACCTATGCTAGCTAGAGGTGTTTAATACTATGTCTCCTATTACTAATTTTACGAACCTGGATTTATCTTCCCTTTACGAAAACGGAACTAAGAAAAAAACCTTCAAAATACTCTTGACTGCAAGACTTCACTACACTCTAAAAAAAACCTGTAGATTTAACAGAAAAAATCTGTCAGCTATGCTACCAGATTTTCCCTGTAGTTTGTACAGAGAAAATCTGTTAAATTGATGCTGACTTTCCCTGTATGTAACAGAATTTCTCCGTAGTATAGACAGAGGAAACCTGTTATCTGGTACAGAATTTCTCTGTAGACAGGGGAGACCTGTTATTTTAATTCTTAATGAAACTAATCAAATTATGTATTTATTTTAATTTTTAATCTTTGTATTTTCTGTTTACTTTTTATAATTTATAATGGCGTGAAGAATACGAATTTTTTAAAAGAGATTATTTTCTGAAACAGTGGATATACTTTTTTTAATTTAATGTTTAATGTGTTCAACAATTTCATTTAATTAAATATTTATTATATGAAGTTAATATTTACACAAATAGTTTATTATAAAAACATTCGTATTCTTTAGAAGTAAAAAGAAAATAAGATTAAACGTTAAAAGAAATAATCTGTAAAGTTTTCATTAAAAATTAAAATATTTCATCACTTTGCGAGTTTGTTTAATTATAGGTTTGGAAATGTTTGATTGACGTTACTGTCATACTGTCGAAATAAAACTTTTTTTAATTACTTAGTAAAAAATGTGTTCTGTACCCTGTTTATAAAACCATAAAATAATTGTGATTTTTTTTTCTTAAAATGTTAAGTCTGTTATAAATATGCTCAATTGTTTAAGTTTTATTAAATCCACCACAATCTTAAACAAGTTAAATATTTCTCCATAATTTTATTTCATAAAGATTGATCTTTTTTTTTTAAAGAAATATATAAACAAAATTTAGAGTTTACAAGGGTCGATTCGGGCCAAATTTTGGGCCTATTTAGGGGCCCTTCACAAAAATTTATTTAATAAAACAGGCCCCTTCACAAAAATCAATTTGATAAAACGGGCCCCTTAACAAAATTCTATTCCATAAAATCTTCTATTTATTAATTATTTATTATTTTGTGACTTTTAAAATGTGTAATTTGTAAACAAACAAGTTCAAAGGATTTTAAAAAGTTTTTGTTAATAAATGCTTGCTTCGAATTTGAGTAACTGGATTTCAACTTTCGTTACAAAATGTTATTTTTCACAAAAATAACCTCTACTTCACAAAATGGACACCAAGAAAAAAAAACCTTCATCGACCTCTGGTTTATATATTTCCTGTACAAAATTAGAAAAATACATTTCCGTAGCACTATTAAAAAATATTTTTTTTTATGATTTACATGTTGCATATTTTCTTATTTTTAATTTTTATTAAATTCTCTAAATATATTTTCATTTATACAGAAAGACAATTAATTTTCCAGAATCATTTGCAGCTTACATTATATCTAACTTGATGCTCCATAATTTCCTTTTTATTTAAATCAAGTAACATTATTTACATTTTTCTTTCTAAATATTTCTTTTTAGGTGCGTCCGTAATTATATAAATACGTAGCACTTATTGTCGTCGTCTGGTCCGTCCGTTTGTCTGTCCGTCCGTCGCATACAACAACGCAAAATCTACCCAACCGAATGGTTTGAAATTCAAGATATATTAGCTTTGCAGCATTTTGTCGAGACATTTCAAATGTTATAAAAATCGAATCAAAACTTTAGCAGATATTATTAAAAACATTTATTAAGATATTTGAATTTAAAAAAATCGGTGCTTTCTTGTTATAGGAGAGCTTCCGAGGTTTAACCGTGAAGCGACCGAGATACTTATTTTATTACAGAAATTAATCTGCAGACGATATAATTCATTTCACGGAATTAAAAATCATCAAGATCTGAATATTTATATAACTAGCTATAGTACGAACGCACCTCATTTGTCACGTTTGGCGTACAATTTCCAACTTGTTAAAATAATATACATTTTCAAAATCTCTCATGTATATTATTATGTACATTTAAAATGTCAAATATTTAAATAAATTGATTTCATCAAAAATATCTTATTTTAAAGTTCATAGAAATAAAATATATTGAACAAATTTAATAATACTTTAAAATTCAAGCAACTTGTACAACAAAAATTTAATAAATTAAGATTGCGCATACAAAATTATCTGCAGTTGAATAGTATTATTAAATGAAAATTATACAGATCAAAGTACTAGGATACGTGAAAAAAAATGGTTTAAATAATTCGAAAAATAAATGAATTAGTAACTTCGAATAAGTTAAAGTTCAAATATTATAAATTATTATTATTAAACAATCGAAATTTTTGACGATTTTTGAGTATATGAGTATTTTAAAATTGCAGAGAAACGTACAGATAAGAATGTAAACAAATAATAGTCAAATGTCATTCTGTAATTATTAGAATAAAAATACGTTTAAAGCATTCGCACGAATTAAAAATAACTAAAAATACAAAATATGCTACATTTCATATAAACTTAAATAATAAAGATGCAGAAACATATTTCCCTAATTTCACGACAACTATCATTTCCTACAACGAAAATATCTATGCAAATTTAATTCTTTTGAGATATTAAAACTTTACGAAATAAAATGTATGAAAAAATAATGAACTTATTAAAGATTAAGGTGGATTTAACAAAACAAAATTAACGAGCGTGCTCTGGACAGACTTACCGCAATATCAGCAAATAACGTATTTTCCACATCACTCTGCTTTGCCGTGTATCTAGTGTTGGCGGCGAACACGAGGCACGAGGTAAACGTACACACTGCCACTATAGTGACTAGTCTAGCCTGGAGTAAAGATACTAATACGAAGATCGTAGACAAACAACTTTTTCTATAATACATGTTGAAAACGAAGAACCGTGTGACTATAAGACAGTCCACCAGTGGGCGAATACGATATCTTTCCTGGATAACAGAGAAAATCTGTACTTTACATAAAATGGAGATATTCTGTTAAAAGTACTGTAGAATATCTGTTAAAACAACCGTTTTTTTAGAGTGTATACATGGCCTGACAAGACCTACTCCATACACATAATCTCCCGAGCATCAGGCAGGCTGATGGACGTAACGTGAACACAGCATTTAACTGTCATACATTTTTTGTTGACTATACTCTATCGATACAGAGAGGTTCACCTAAAACTCCGTTTCCGACTTCGTGTCTTTGCCTTGTGAGTTGTATTTGTGTTTTATGAAGTTCAATGATGTGCCATTATTAAAAAATCGCTGCCTCCGTACAAAACGCTCAAGAGATGTCTGATGCATGCGTATTGTAGACCATCCCATAATGCAATAGAGTTTTCTTCAAGAAATCGCCATTTTTTCCTGCAATTAATTTCCTACATGTTTCATCGAATTCTACTTTGCTGGTTTTTTAAGTACGGTTAAAAATTGTTTATATTCAAAGTTCAAATTTATTTAGAAAGATCTACTGCTAATGGGTTAAACTTTCCTACAGTTGTTTTCAGATCCTTATACATGGAAACGATAGGGAGATCATGTCTTATAGATTTTGCAATTTTAACTGTGTAATTCAAATTTATATGCTAATTGTTAGGTTGCTTTTGGTAACATGTGTTAAGTTTTCTATAAATAAGTGGCTGTGCCTTTGAGGCCTTTGTTGGACAAGACAACGATCGTCAAAGAGCAGTTCTAATCATTGGCTAATTATGGGATTTCACAATAAGCCAATATTGGCGTAACGATTTTGTGCTACTTGGGTCTGCTTTTGTTAGCTGCAAGTATATTAGTCTAAAATAGAAAGATTCATTCCCATGAAATGTATATTTGTATTGTGTAATGCTAAACAATGACAAAAACAAAGAGAGAAAGAGAAAGAGCTTACCTCTGCTGAATTGATGAGCTGAACGAAATTATCAGGAAACACTCCAATCTTATTTTTAAGTTCGCCTTTCCACCATCCTTTGTCATCATCTTCTTTTGATATCACAGAAATGATATCACCTTCTTTTAAGGTTAATTCATCTTCATTAAGAGCATCATAAGGATATATGACTAGGGCTTTCTCTCGAACTATAAATGTACAAAGATACGTAATTTCTTTTTGATACATAATTAACATGGAAACATGTAAATTTCACATAAATAAATATAAAGAGCAAGTAACTAAAGAAAAAAAAATAAAACAGGCTTCGCTTCTTAATTCATGACTTGCTTAATTTTTTTAAAAACATTCATACAAAAGATTGTATACTTTCTTTTTTCACTTACTTGCAGTGAGTGATCAAATTATTAGGGTAACATTGTGAAAAAAGTATTTTGAGTTTGAAATAGAAATAAAACAGATGTTTAGAAATAAAACAACCTTGTTTTACGTAAATAATTACAATACAGAATAGAATATACTTTTTTAAAAGATTTTCAGTAATTGTTAAATGTACTTTTACTACCTAAAATTTCCTAGGAGAAAACATTTTGAAAATAACAAAGCAAAAATGAACTTTTCTAGATAAAAAAAAATATATATATGTCCAACTAAAACATCAAAGTTTCACGTATATGTCACACTAAAACATCAGAATCTCACATATATGTATATATCTTAAAACAAATTGTTTACCAGTACTTAAATGCATAAGTAATCTGAAAATATAAAAACGATCATATATGAACAACGTATCAAGCTGTATTTGAAAATACTAATACAAAATAGTTCCATAAGGCTTTATATACACTAATTATGACACTGCTTATGGTCCTCACTATAGTTCACGAACGACAATCAAGTCGCGCGCGCGCGAAGGAGTTGTCCTTATGGAGTAGGTCTTATCGGAACAAGGAATTTTGTAATAATTTAATTATTTCATGCTTTTGTGGTTCAGAACAGGTAAAAACAACGACTACATATCCTTATCTTTCCAAAACAACGGCTCTCGTAATAAGAATACATGCCTATATTTACTCAGACAAAATCCAAAACATTCACGAAAGTATCACGTGATCTGATTTGTTCCGATCAGCGTTCATAACCAGTAAAATTGTCGCAGTTATACAGATATATGTATTGTACAAAACAATGCATATAATAAAGTTTAATTTTCTATAACCAACGCATCTTTAACTAACAAAGGAGAGGAGGTTCGGATCACGGATTTGCCTAAAACCCATTGTTGGTTTGAATAAAGATAGAAAATAGCCCTCAGTGTAAACTCTAAAAAAAAATATTACAAATATTGTTACGTACTTTACAGTCATTTGAGTTGTACTAAACAGACGAGCCTGGACGATATGGATACAAAGTCCATGCTCGCCTTTTATTTCAGATTTTTTTTTATTATTATTCATCTAAAAATAATTTAGCAGTTGTTTTACAGTTTTTGAGACAAATAAAATACTCTTAATAAATCAAGATCGTGATATCAACATGTTATTAGATTTATTTATTGTAATATTAAAATAAAATCTTTGTTAAAATTTGATTAAAAAAAAAAGCTTTTAGACATTTTATTAAAATATCTTTCTCGATAACAACATTGGTGAAACATAAATGTATAATTAGCGAAATAATCAATTTCTGAAAATATATTTTACTTGAAATTCATTTTTTGATGTAAATAGCATTATTTATTATAATTTAATAAAAATAATAAAACACGAGAAACAAATGCCATTCAATACTCAAAACCATGTTAGTATATGCAAAGTACTTACTTATACGTTCAGCAGAATATTTATAAACATTCTAACTATATTTTATTCATTACAAAACTGGACGGTAAACCAGATGTATTTTACCTCTTTAGAAAAATGTGCACTAATATTTCAAATTTAAATAATGTATAGATTTTAAATTTTTTTTATATTTTCCGCATTGATTTTTACATTGTAAAATAGGTTTTGCATTCTATTCGTAATAAAAATTCACTGTTGAAATACTCATTATAAAATACTTGGAGAAATAAATCCTACGTGCAAACGGATATTTTCATTTAAATTTTTCGTTACTTATTTTTCATTTGGTTAAAAAAAAAAGTTATGTTTAAATAAAAAAAGCAATTTAATGTAAAAATTTAATCCTTAAATAGCTCAATTTATCGTATTTAAATAAGTATTTTAGTTTTAGAAATAGATTTGTAATTGTTATTAATATGAAAATTTACTTTTATGAAATATATTCCATTTATCATGAAAAATACAAAGCAACCGATAAAACATTTGAAAATAAAAAGTTGAAAAATCAACCGGAAAGGCAGGAAAATCGAAACCGTACCCTCCAGAGTTAAAATAAATACTCTAACCATTCAGCCACCGAGTTCACTTCTACATTTACACAGAATATCATTAAAATACTCACCATAATTAGTCAAATCAATGTTTCAAACACAGGCCCTTCAAGTTCGCTATGCGTACATTCACAGTATAAACCCACTCCATATTTTAGTCTCCTTCGTCCATGCGCGACCTGATCGTCGCTCGTGAACAGAGAGTATATTTTTTTAAAACGGTAAGTATTTTTCTTTCACATGAAATTAAATAAAGTCTCATTTAATTATAACTTATTAAAATGAAAAATTTTCAACTGTTCGAATTAGCTTTATCCCCTTCGCGACGAGCTTCCTTTACAGAATTTTTAATCTTTTACCACCGGTTTTTCAAAACAGAAATTTTTGCCTAATTGAATCGCAGAAATGCTGTCATCAAATAAGGCTAAGCTTACAATAAAATAATCGTGGGTAAAATAATGGTGGGAATAATCGAGGACTCTGATCATCTTTTGCGTCACGTATACGTGTCGCTCGTCCCCAAGGGGTTAATAATTTGATCACCCACCGTATTGCATGCCAACGTATTATGTGCCAATAGTGGTTTAGTACGTGATAACCCCCACATTCACTTTTAAAAACATCCTTGTTATCAGCATTTCGCAAGTTTGATTCACAGTGGGCGATTTTATATGGAAATTTTTAACATGTCTCTTTGAAAAAGAAAAACTTTAAAAGATAGGGTGATTATTTTTTAAAACGTTTAACTAGTACATTACAATATATTCAAATTCAGTGTCCGTTGACAAGTGTTATCAAAAGTTAGAGACAGAATAATAATAATAAAAGGTATGTAAAAATATGCCATTCTTGTATCCGGATGAATTTTATATGGTGCAGCCATCAAAACGATGTATTATTTGAACGTATTTTTAAAGGCGTATAGAAAACACGCAAGCTATGCTTTAAACAAATTTACATCAATTTGTTAAAAGAAATAGCGAAATGCTTCAAATAAAAGAAAGTCCGTAACATTTAATTCTTGCCTAGATAACGTATTTTGTTATCTAGGCATCACAACACTTTTAGTCCAGATGAAAATAAAAAAAGAACACAATAGCAGATAATGAGAAAAGTAAAACATCATTCCTTACTTACTCGCATTGTTTAAAATGGGTTGAGTTTGTTTAAATTCAAGAAAAGAACGTGAATCGTGTTAAGTTGTATAGCATTTCACCTAACAGAATTATGCTAAACTTTGATTGGTTTAAAGGCGCGAATTATTTTTAGACGCCAAGGAATGGTGTTAATTCTTCGCTGGGGAACTTGCTTTGTGCACTGCAAATAGAGGCGTCTTAAATTCAGACACTTATGTGTCTGAAAAGGTAATTCAGACACTTACGTGTCTGAATCTGAATTTTCAGACATCATACATGTCTGAATTTAAGACACATAAATGTCTTACTATGATCATGGTATAAATTAACTGAGAAAAATGTCTGAATACTGGTGATATGTCTAAAAATAAGATATTTAGACATTCAGACACTTAAGTGTCTGAATTCGATACAATTTCATACTATGTGTAGTGATTGTGATAAAATTGTATCACTATGCCATCACAATCAGCAAATGTTTTGCAATAAATGACTGTTTAAAATACTTTTCCATCCACTAAATAGTATTACTTTATAGAAGAAGTAATTTGATTAAACCATAAGATGTGTGTCAAAATTGTACAAGTCAGCTTATCTTGAAAAAAATTGTTCATTAAAATAATTAAAGAATTGATTTTCACAAAAATATAAAGTTCTCCAAAAGTTACTTACACTCGATGGCTTAATCACGGGAATGCAGGAATGCCCCCCCACTCCCCAAAAAGAAATTAAAAATACTAAAATACATGAGTGCCGGTAAAAAGAAATGTATGGAGGGGACATGGCAAAGACCCCGTTTTTCAAACAGGTGTGCCTGTGGTCCACAGCTTAAACCGCATTTTTAAATGCAGATTATGAACATGAAAAAAGCTAACTGAAAGTGTTTTGTCAGAACGCATCGTGCAAGACAACATTTAAACATATCAACCTGAAAAGCAGTACAATAATTTATTTATTATGTATTCAAAAATAGGTTTCTAACAGCAATTTTAAAAATAAAGATAATAAAGAGCTGAAACTATTTTTTAATTGACAGGGGAATCTGCCCTCTTGAATCTGCCACAATTTAAAATGTTCTCTACGGGAGATTCAGGGGCGCTCCCCTGATGAAGTAGTCTTGGATCATTTTTCTGTTTGCGTCTAAGTATTCTATAATCAGTTTATTTATTTATTTTTTTAATATACAGACATGAAGAAAATGCAGTTCATTAAATTTCAAAATCTAGGATGCCCCACACCTTGCCGGTGATTATGTTAAAAGAAGGCAGACATACTCCCCCTTTCCCCCTAATATAGATAATATAAATACAGTGTATTTCGTGCATTCGGGGTAAATCACTATATTGCGCCTCTTTCTTAGTAACTTATAATTGTATGCTATAATTTTTTAAGCAACGATTCTCTGGAGCCCCTAAAAAATTTTCTCCTGAAAGAATAATTTTTAATATAGAGAATAAAGAGTATGAAAAAAAAGCATGTAATATGTGTAACTATTTTTAATTTCTAAAAATCTTCTATCTTTTAGAAAATTTTAAATATTTATTTTTATCAAATACAAGATCTGATCATTTCTATTTGGGGTCCGGAGCACACAGGCCATGTCGTCTCCCCCCTTTCACAGGAAAATCCATGCATTGCATTATAAACATGACATACAGCTTTACATGCATTTTAAAATTTTAATTACAGCTTTTCAAAAAGAATATATTGCAGAGGCATTAAAAAATGGATTAAAAATTGTATGAAGGTAAAATCTTCTGGACTATATGCTATTTAGAGTGAATAAATCTTTATTTCTAAATAAATCGTTAAATATGTTTAATGTAATACAATTTTTTCTCCGAATTTCTAAGTTTATATTACAAATGATTCTATGAATTACAAATAGAATTTTGTTATTAAGTTTGTATTATCAGATAATAGAGGGCGCCACTTCACTTCGAAGAATTGTAGAGTTTAATAAAATAACTGTGTCAGAGGATTAAATTATATATATTTTCACATTTTAAAGTCCCATTTTAAATTCAGATCTAAATCTAAATCGCAATTAAATTTCAAATCCCGGTTGGGAAGGGGAATTTGTGATTTCTGAACTTACTTTTAGTGTTCAATTATTTTAAGTTATTCGAAAAAAATAATTTCACTGTGTTTAACTTATTAAAACCTTTGGCCTAGCGTTGCATTAATCCAACACTGTAGCTAAATTCAGTAATACCTGTTTCAACATTAAGTTTCCAGATCATAGAAACTCGACAGAGTTTCTCGCCAAGCATAAGAAACAGCAATGCATTGAACCGTAAATGAAAGGAATTTCCGCCAATGGATGCAAACGATTTTACAATTTTTTTTTTTTTGAACTCTGTCTAGTTTATATTTTGCGGACGGGACAAAACGGGTGTTTGACACATCTATATCTCGCGTTCTATTTATGATAGAAACAAAATTCTTGATTCTATGGAATGGAGCGTGCAACGGGACTAAGAATTCAAAAGTAAAGCAAAATAGTTTTTCAGTAAATGCGATTTTAAAAGTGCTGTTTTTTGCACTTTTTAAATCTTGTTCAGACCAAAAACTGTTGACAGGGCTACAGCAATGTGTAATTATCGGATTTTTACGCGGTTTACGTTATTTGAATCGTTTTTATGAGTAGTTCGGACCTTTGTAAGTTTCATGTAAAAATATTAATTAGTTTGTGATTTATATCAGTTTAAAGTTGTTGATTCCTATACTTAACATAGAGCAAAAGACTGTTCACAGGGCTACAGCAATGTGTAATTATCGGATTTTTATGCGGTTTATGTTATTTGAATCGTTTTTATGAGTAGTTCGGACCTTTGTAAGTTTCATGTAAAAATATTAAATAGTTTTTGATTTATATCAGTTTAAAGTTATTGATTCCTATACTTAACATAGAGCAAAAAAAAAATAAATGACCCAACTCTTTTAGGAATGGTCGTATACACATGATATTAAGATATGTTATTACACTCGAGCCAAGTAAGCTTCCTATTATAAAAAATCTTAACATTTAAGGTTCGTTTACAGGGTCTCACAAAAGATCTTTTGATATAGGGCTAAAGAGTTGTGTAATTATCCGATTTTTAAGCGGTTTGCAGCATTTAAATTGTTTTTATAAGTAGTTCAAATGTTTAATATTTCGTGTAAAAATATTAATTAGTTTTTTATGTATACCACTTTAAAGTGATTTATTCCTATACTTAAGATGAAGCAAACAAAATATTAAATGGTCTAACTCTTTTCAAAAAGAACGTATGCGCATGATGTTAAAATACGTTACTACGAACTACTTAAGTTAGTTTCCTATTGTAAAACAGAAGTGTAGAATTTACTGTTCGTTTACAGGGTAACTCAAAAGATTTTTTAATAAGACTAAAAAGTTGTGTAATTAGCAAATTTTTACGTTGAAGTACATGATTCCTGTACTTAACACAGAGGAAAAACAATAGTAAATTGTATAACTTTTGTCAAATTCGCTATATACACAAGATATTCAAATATGTTACTACATCCTCTCTATTGTAAAGCGGCATTGAAGCATATACGTTTCGTTTACAGAGTCTCTTAGAAGATCTTGATTACACTACAACCGATGTATATTTACTGAGTGAGATGTATTTTAATGATTTTACACTGTTTCAATCTCTGTAAGGTTTCATTATCTTGCTTTAAAATTTAATACTAGGACTTCCCTCAAAGGGATTAGTCTGAGTGATATTGCTGAGAACATAAAGTTAACAATTACGATATAAAGAAGATATCAACAAGAATCTAAGTGAATATACAGCATATGATAGACAAGAGATAGATAAAGATACAACATATGAAAAATAGCAAATTAAATGATATAATTACAAAATATCATATATAAATTCATATATTGTTATGTTTTCATATGCATTTTTTTATAACATTTGGCAAATAATCTCATTTTCTTAAGCGGGAATTGCTCAAAACTTAAAAAAAAAAAGCGCCGGATCTTTTAAAACGATATTTTTAAAGTCACATAATCAGATTTGCAGCCAATAGCGTATTTTAGCAAGCGTAGTTTAACGCAAATTTAATTTAATTTTTGCAACATTTTCTTTGTGACAAATATCTAAATAAAATATTAAAAAATAAAATATTAAATATTGAAATATTAAATCAAATATTTAATATTTGAATTAAAAAAATTTTCTTTGTTTATTTGTATAACTATTTATAGAAACTCGTATACTTCAAACCACATTGATAACATGCTTTGCTACAAACGTGTCTACCAGTCTAACTACTCGTATGTCTTAGCTGTGTCTCTCTCCGAACTCATCTGTCTACTGTCTCTCTACTCTTCTGTATACCCGTCTCAGTATCCGTCTGTCTTTCTACCCGACTCTTTAATCGTGTCTCTACCTGTCTTGCTTCCCGTTACACTACTCGTCTATCAACACGTCTGTCTGTCTATATACCCCTTTCTCTACCCGTCTGTCAAGTCGTCTCTGTACTCGTCTCTCTATCCACCACGCTACCCGTCTCCCTACCCATCTTACTACCCCTCTGTCAACCCTTTTTTGCACCTGCTTCGCTACCCGTCTGTCTATTCGTTTCGCTACCCGTTAGCTTATCTCTGTCGCTATCCGTCTCTCTACCCGTCTGTCTACCCGTTTTTTTACACGTCTATCTATCGCCAACTCTTCCCAATATTTAAACAATTTAGTAAACGGAAGCCGTTTATCTGTTATTAAATGCAAACAGGAGTAATTTATCTAAAGAGTGTAATCAGATGCAATTTTTTTAAATACATACATAAACCAGCATAATAATTCACCAGTTTTATTTTCATAGTAGTTTATATGTCATTTGACAGTAAATCTCAACTTCTTCAACCCGAACTGCGTCAAGCTTTTTAAAAAAGCCCCAAGGTCCGTATAACTGGGAAGGGGAATTGTCCTCAGGGCTATTAGATACATGTTATTAAGTTAAGTGAAAGTTTCGTAATCGGGTTCGCAGCCAATTTCTTATGTCAGAAAGGGTGGCTTCACGCCATTTTAAATTCATTTCTGTAACTTTCTTTTTCTTTTTTTGGTGGGTGGTTGGGGGGGGGGGAGGGTTCCAAATATATACACTTAAATTCAAACTTTTGCCCCCATGTTAATATTAGTGTTGTTTGTATTATCAATTAATACTTTGTTGATCGAGCTTCATTCGAAACAAATGTAAAAGACTTCTACAGTTTTTTTTTTCTAGGAGAAAGTTCCGTAATCGGGCCCTAAGCTAATCGGGGAATTTAATATCATTATTGTTTCTAACTCTTATAGAGTTAAAACAATATTGTTGCTAGCATTACTCTTGTTTGTGACCAACCTCTTCTGTGTATCTGAATAGGGAAAAGTTCCGTATCATGTACTGGTTGGTGCCAAAGGCAGTTGTAGAATCTTACAAACTTTTCTAGAGAGCGGAAAAACATGTTTTTTAAAATATTTACAAATATACGTTTATTAAACCATGTTTTTGAGCCATTTTAAAAAAATTAAGTACAGTGCTAAAATAAAATTTTATTGCCATTTTCGATATTTTAATAAGAAATGAAAATACATAACAAACAAATTTAACAAAACTAAGCCATTTTTGGGTACTTCTCTATTATCCCGTCGACCACTTTTCATAACAAAAAACTATCGCCAAATAAGATTAAACGCCAAAAATACAGTCCCATTTACTTGATGCCAGAAGCATTATACGTATTTGTTATGCCATCAAGTGGTTTTTAATTCGACATTTGCGTGTATTTTTCATTATGTTTTACTGATTTATTAGTTATTTCATTCATTAAAGTAACAATTGTGTCCTTAAATTTTTATATTTTATTTATTTTGATATTTCAATGGCAACGTTCTCCCGTTTATTTAGCGTTACAGTTTGGCGATAGTTTTTTGTTATGAAAAGTGGTCGACGGGATAATAGAGAAGTACCCATTTTTTGTGATAAATAATTATTATTGCCAGGGGGACAAATTGTAAACAATTAATAAGCGAACTAAAAAAATTACCGGAAAAAAACTTGTGGGAATCTCAAGAAAGAAATATCTGATATAAATAGCATTTAAAATCTTAAAATGGAGAAGTGGTCCGTATAAAAATGCAAAACCTTATATACATGATATCAGATTTTTTTTAATTTTTTTATATTTCCGAAAGCACAGATAAAAGGGTAAAAATCCCGGCACAGATGCCATATACTCACCACGTTGCGCGATTTTTCCCCCGCCCCTTTGGCGAAAACTGTTTGTTGTGTTTGTTTACTTTTATTTTTTATTTTAATTCTATAGATTATTTTTATATGTATATCAATATTAATTTTTAATTCTATAGATTATTTTTATATGTATATCAATATTAATTTATAATTCTATAGATTATTTTTATATGTATATCAATATTAATTTAGGCACAGATGTCATATACGCACCAGATTGGCACGATTTTTCCCCCGCCAATTTGGCGAAAACTTTGTTTTTGAATATTAGTTACAAATACCATACAATAATAGCATGTAATTTTTTATTTCAATATAAAAATAAAATAACGTAATAAATGAAATAGCTCCTATTATTCAAAAATGGGAAATAAAAATAAATAAATGATAGTTTGATATAAATAAATATTGATATATATAATAAAAACAATTTATAGAATTAAAATAAAAAATAAAAGTTAATAAACAACAATTGAAACAAAATAACCGGGTTACCATGTGAGGCATAAAATTGCCATTTTGTTGCAATCGCGCCAATGTGGTGCGTATATGACATCCGCGCCTTTATTTATATCAAACTATTATTTATTTATTTTTATTTCCTTTTTTAAAATAATAGAAGCTGTTTCATTTATTACGTTATTTTATTTTTATATTGAAATAAAAAATCACGTGTACTATTTGTCACACTATTTGTAACTAATATTCAAAAACAAAGTTTTCCCCCAAGCTGGTGGAGGGAAAAATCGCGCCAACGTGGTGCGTATATGACATCTGTGCCTTGTTTCATTTCACATAGAGGTACTGCTCTATTATCCCGTCGACCACTTTTCATAACAAAAAACTATCGCCAAACTGTTAGATTAAACGCCAAAAATGCAGTCCCATTTACTTGATATCAGAAGCATTATACGTGTTTGTTACGTCATCAAGTGGTTTTTAACGCGACATTTGCGTGTATTTTTCATTATGTTTTACTGATTTATTAGTTATTTCATTCATTAAAATAACAATTGTGTCCTTAAATTCTTATATTTTATTTATTTATGTATTTTGATATTTCAATGACAACGTTCTCCCGTTTATTTGGCGATAGTTTTTTGTTATGAAAAGTGGTCGACGGGATAATAGAGAAGTACCCACATATGTATTGGTACTTTTATGTTAACTTGGCGCAGTTGATAAATCGCCAAATATTTTTCTCATAACATCTTCATATTGCATTCATTTCATTTAAATATAAATCTTTCACTGATTTCATTTGAAATACATACATTAAAAATACACGTCTTTCACTCATTTAATTTAAAATACACGCCTTTCACTAATTCCATTTAAAATACTAAAAAGGAAAAGAAAATAAGAAATAATGCCACAAATCGAAACCTTTTATTTAAACATCAAAGAATTGTTCCTAACATACACATGCGAAGTAAAAAAGCTGCTAATGGTGTGATTTACGCCAAATCTCTAATACTAATACTACTCTTACTAATCTCTAATACTTTTCAAACAGAAAAAATTCCAGATTAACTTTCCATTTTTATTAAATTGAAATATATTTTATTGTGCTGAATATTAGTGCTTGCATATTTTTTTGCTCCATGTATTCCATGAACTTTTCAATTCAGATTGTCTACGAAAATCTCCCGCCGGTGAAAATGACGTACGCACAAAATTTAGTGACGTATGTACTTTAATTGTGCTTTTTTATCTATTTTTTTTAATATAACTTCCAAACGGTTTGACACTTATTCTTGGTAATAAACAGACGACGTTGTCAGCTTTATAGGTACCTGCTGTAAAAATTTGAACGAAATCCGTTAAATAATTTTTGAGTTATGCTTGACGAAAGGTTTTAATATCCATCGTAGCTATATATGGGGCAAAGTAATACTGCGCTGTGTATGAGTCTTCGTTGCACTCAGACAATAAGATCATTTTGTCCGCCTGAAATCTCGTCGATGTTAAGCTCTAAATCTATTAATATATAGTATTTTCATCTATTAAAAAAACTATGTTTATTTATAAATATATAATTCTAGCTAATTGATTGAAATAGCGATTACAAAATTCCAACTTTACGTTCATGCGCTGAGTAATAGAATGTAAAAATGTTGATACCCCAAGATTACAAGTTTTGCGTTTAAATATTTGCCGTTCATCGAATCTCCGGCTATGGCTAATGCTAAATTTCGTATACATATCCTCTCGAAACAAAGTCATGATGAAGCAATGCCGTGTTTCATATTTGCCAAGCTATACTTATTGCCTCTATAATCAACTTTGAGAATATTTTAACAGTTGCATACATATGTCCTAATTAATTCATGGACTGCCGGAGATTGGGGACCTATATTTTACGATCACCGAATTGGAATGAGCAGACTATATGAACAGAAATCACTTTAATAGTTTTTATACTTTTTCAAAAGTTGCGAATTTTATATTTTTCAAATTCTCGAAACGTTGAGTTAAAAAAATTAAACAAATACAAAACTTCTAAGGTGTTCAGTAATTTTCAAAAATAATATATTTAATATGTTAGTATAAAAATCCCTGTAAATTTTTATACTAATAGAAATAGGTTGGTAGGAAAAAAAAAATGTTGATTATTCTCGGTAAAGTATGCTCCATAAACTTATCGTTGTAGTTGACCGAAAAAAAGTGCTTCTTATTTTTCCACATTTTTCTGAAACTGTAGTATTTTAATTACTTTGTTGTTTAATTACGTTGTTCTGTGGTATTTTAATTACTTTTTACTGTAAAATTGTGTAATTTTTTGTTTTTGAATATATATAAACGGAAGAGTGATATAAACAAAAGAAAAAGGAAAATAAATATGTCAAATAATCTGATGAATACAATGTAAGGAAATTAATATAAAAGTTTCCCAGTTGTTATGGTGGCGACATGTACATTGGAATAAGTCACTCAATAAATTGTATAATTCTGATGTATAATTCTGTTTATAGCATCACTATTATTTTTTTTGCCCCTTTTATCTTTTCTTTTCTGAGTAAAAATGGAATCCGTACAATTGAAATTAAATACCTTACAAAAAGGAGTGATATCTCATCAAAAACAACTCGTTGTAAATGATCCCGCCAAGCCACAAACTTAAAACGTCAGTCACAAAAAGAAGTGATATCACATAAAAAGAAGCGATATAGAAGTGCATACTCCGAGTCCCGTGTAAAAATCTATCACCACTCATAATGTTTCCAAAGGACTCGGAGTGAGGTACAGTATGTGAAAACTGCTTGGCGACCTGCAAGCTTTTATAATGTTTGCGTTTCCTGGAATTACATATGACTATATTAATTTAATTTAATTTAATTTATTTATTTATTTTGCTCCCATAAAATTGTAAAAAGTTGAAGCTTCTGTGTTTGCATGTCCTTTCTTATTTATGAGCTTGAAAAATCAATTTGTTGATTTTATTTAAAATTATTTAAACTAGAAACACCACTCTTACGAAGAGGATTTTTTAAGTAAACATGTAAAGATTTTGAGTTTGTAATATATATATATATATATATATATATATGATGATCATACGCATATTAATAACATTGTACCTTATAATAAACGTTAACTAAATTGAGATATATTGCAGTAATTCTAGCGTAAGTGGAATCGCATAGATCTGGGGAAAAATCCGTTCTGTCAGTTGTTTCGCATACAAAAATATTTAAAAAATGATGTAACAAAAATTAAAAATTTATTTTTTTCTATTTTCAAAATTGATATACTGCATATATTATAAAAGCCTGCAGGTCGCCAAGCAGTTTTCACATACTGTACCTCACTCCGAGTCCTTTGGAAACATTATGAGTGGTGATAGATTTTTACACGGGACTCGGAGTATGCACTTCTATATCGCTTCTTTTTATGTGATATCGCATCTTTTTGTGACTGACGTTTTAGGTTTGTGGCTTGGCCGGATCATTTACAACGAGTTGTTTTTTATGAGATTAATATTTTGTTGTTTGCTCACCAGTATATCTGAAAAGAAAATTTCGCTTTCTTTGATGAGCAAAAACTTCTCAATAAAATAAGACAAAAATTACTATTCTAAAAAGCGGTATGATATGCAATATTTCCATTTTGAAGAGAAAAATAATTGTGGCGATAATAGGTTAAACTCGGTCAAAAAGAAACTTTAGTCTGTTAAATTTCAATATCCAGGGAGCATTTTTTCATTTAAAAATATACTGATAACAATCGAATTGAAATTTTGTATAGTTCATATCTCCTTCCCCACATAAATAATAAAGTTGTACAATTTTAACCACCATGTCAAATCGACAAAATCTATCCAAAATTTCCATATTCCATAGCAACAAATTAATGAATCCTATAAAAATATCAACACGCGTCCGAAACATTCATCACTTGCATTCAAAATAACCTACTTGTGTGGTCTGGATGGCGCAATTGATAAGGCAAGATACTTGTAAGCAGTAGGACCCGGAGTCGATGCTGGCTGTGGGTGAAACCGTAAATTTAGAGTATCTTCCCATAAATAGAACCCGAAATGGCAGCACTAGCGCTTTTTTTTTCTAGCTGTTTTACCCGGGTAAAAAAAAATGGCGATTCTTCAGACAATTACAAACGACTGAAATATTAAGACACTTTAAAGTGTCTGTTTTTTTAACCATCCATTTCAGACACTTATGTGTCTGAATTTCAGACATTTCAGTTTACAATGTGAATGATTACCTCCATGGTTTAATATTTTGTCATTAACTGCAAAATGAATACGTTGTGTTTACTTCAATTGAATGAGATATTGGGCAGTCATCCGAATTTCAATTAAAGTTGCCTCAAAATATATAATAATATTTGAATACAACTCATCTCAGAAAAATTAATTTTGTAACAAATTTTCTAAAAAGGTAACTTTTAACTGTTTTATTTAAAGAAATAATTTTCAAAAAATACCCGACTGACATATGAAACGCGAAGCTCCGTATGTGTGTTGAATAGTCATGTGATTGATGTGCGCTATTATAACATAGATGTCAATATCATCACCAATTTCTATTAATACAAAAACAATTAGATACATTTTTTGTGTTCACAGAAAACATGCTAATTTGTTGTTTAGAATTTCTGGTTGTCATATTAAGGGATAATTGCTGCGTTGCATATTGAAATGCCACCAGAAACATGAAGTTTTATTTCGCGGCCGTTTTCACATATTCATATATGAAGTAAGATGTGTCTCTTAAAGAATGATAGTACATATTGCTTGCTTGCAACAAAAAAAGAATAATGTTTATATTTTATTAAAAAAATAAACAAAATTATAACAAAGGAAAATCAAGATAAAAGAATTTGATGTGTTCGTAATTTGATTATAGAAGGTGTATCTGCACTCATGGCCAGAACTGTACTGACAAGGGAACCACTTTTGGTGCAGCTCGCACCTAGCATTCCGACCTGGTGCATTTTAAAGCCCTATATTACGAAGTTTGAGAATCGGTGAAATTTTTCTGTTAAAATCATATATATATTTTTTTACAATTGAATCTATTTGGACACTACACTGTTAACTAGTATTTTAAAAAACACAAATTGCACAAATTGTGCTTATTAGTTGCTAAAATCAGTGTAAAAATTGTTTTAAACTCATAAAAGAGCTAACTTTTTAGCTCTTTTATGAGTTTAAAACAATTTTTACACTGATTTTAGCAACTAATAAGCACAATTTGTGCAATTTGTGTTTTTTAAAATATATTTTTTTTATTTTACAACAGCATAACTTTCTGAAAATGCATTTTTTTTTTATTTTTTAGTGTTTTAAAATAAAAATTAGTTAATAATACGAATAAAATATTGAAAAAAAAGTTTAAAAATTCCTTCAAGAACCTACGAATTTCAATTTTGAAAAAATACAACATTATAAGTGCACTTTTGTTGGCGCGAAATTGCCTTTATTCATTACCGTAGAATTTTTTCCGGCAACCCTGGTCGAATGTCATAGTTTTCATGTTGGTTTGGATTCGTAGCACCCTAATTGGCGATTTAACTCCCTTTTGGCGTGGAATTAACAATTAAAAATACAATAATAAAAAATTAAAAATATAAAACATTATATATTATACTAGCAAGCTACGCCCGCTGCGCTGGTCGGTTTCTACAAATGAACCTTGAATCAAACGAAATATATCATTTAATTTGACTTTGTATTTGAAAGCAATCTGTATATTTACCTGGAATATCCTTCCACATTACTGAAAAATGACGTCATTGCGCTATTATATTTTCTAATGTCCAGTCAAAATTTTAGCTGTTAAGGACCAACTCTTTTATTTGGTCATTTACAGTTAGGGTTTGCTAAAGAATGATAAACTATATGCAATATACTAAAACCATCACTAAAAATTATCGAACTAACAATGCAAACAAATTAACTAACAAAATCCATTCAGTAGAAGTTTTTATAAAGGCTAATCTTTGATAATCGGATTCATCTGATTATAGAACTTTTCCACATAATTCTAAAACTAACAGAGCGATATGAAATATACTAGAACCATCCTTACAAATTATCTATTTAACAATGCAAGTCGCAAAAAATACGCCCAATAAAAATTTTCAAAAACGCTAATCTTTCGGAGTCGGCTTCACCTGACTATATAACCTTCACACATAACTGTTTGACTAAGCAACGTAGAACAATATGTAGTACACTCTAACCATTCCTGAAATAGCATCTAACTAACTAACAATACAATTCTCATCAAAATCTGTCCAGTAGAAGTTTTTCAGAAGGCTAATCTTTCATAATCGGAATAAAATATTGAAAAGGCTAATATTTGATAAAAAATAGGTCACTCGATTTTGGAATTTCCTCCTATAATTCTAGAAATAAGCAACGTAGAAAGATATGTTATATAATAAAACTTTCCCTAGAAAATTATCTAACAGTGTAGGCTCCATCGAAATCCATTCGGCAAAATCTTTCAAAAAGGCTAAACTTTCATAATCGGATTGATCTGATTATAGAACTTCCCATAAAAATTCTATAACTAAGCTACGTAAAACGATATGTTATACAATAAAACCTTCCATGAAAAATTATCTTACAGTTTAAGTTCTACGAAAATCTATTCTGCAGAATAGTTATAAGCAGCCGGAACGGAATTTCATAGATGTTGAAGTAAATAGAAGTATATTGCCTTATTAATATAGTTTGCATTTGAATAAAAAAAAGGTACTTTTCGGTTAGCCGGGCACCAGTGGTATATGTACATATATAAATATATATGTATATACATATATATATATGTATATATTCATCCATATAAGTGTATATATATGTATGTATATATGTATTTGTGTAGATATATCTGTATTATATATGTGTGTGCATATATACACGTATATATCTATCACTGGCGCCCGGCTAACCGAAAAGTACCAAAAAAAATACTGCAAAAATGCTTTCGTACACTTGAAAAAAAACACCTTTTGGCTTAAAATCTCTCATCAAAACTGTTTTTTTTTCTTTTTTAAAATAAAATTAGTAGCAGTTTTTTCTTTTATTTTTCCAGATGTATAGCCATTTCAATTATTTCTGCAACAAAAAAAGCACCTTTTGGCTTAAAAACAAATTGTTTGGGGTCAAAAGTAAAATCAAAATCGCCAAAAACAAAAGATACATCGCCAAATATTGTTTCAATAGCAATCTTGCCCCTTGAATAATTTTTTAAGCATTACGAACATTCCCAATCATGTTTAAATTAAATATTTTCGTTTTATAATATTATCTATCATCAAAACTCGTTTTCTTTTTTTTTCTTTTCTTTCTCTTTCTTCTTTCTTTCTTTTTTTTAATAAAATTAGTAACAGTTTTTCTTTTATTTTTCGAGATGCATAGCCTTTTAATTTCATTCTGCAACAATAATGGTCGCCAAAAAATTAGCAATGGTAACCTTTTCAGCCAAAATAACAGAACTTTCTATAATAATTCTGTAACTAATGTATGTAGAACAATATATTATATACTAAAACCTTCCCTGAAAAATTACCTATCGAACAACGCAAGTTCCATCAAAATCCATTGGGCAGAACTCGATTTATAAAGGAACGGAACGAAATTTCCGTTTGTGTTTTATATATATACTAGCAAGCTACGCCCGCTGCGCTGGTCGGTTTCTACAAATGAACCTTGAATCAAACGAAATATATCGTTTAATTTGACCTTGTATTTGAAAGCAATCTGTATAATTATCCTTCCACATTACTGAAAAATGACGTGATTGCGCTGTTAAATTTTCTAATGTGCAGTCAACATTTTAACTGTTAAGGACCAACTCTTTTATTTGGTCATTTACAGTTAGGGTTTGCTAAAGAATGATAAAACTATATGTAATATACTAAAACCATCTCTAAAAATTATCGAACTAACAATGCAAACAAATTAACTAACAAAATCCATTCAGTAGAAGTTTTTATAAAGGCTAATCTTTGATAATCGGGTTCATCTGATTATAGAACTTTTCCACATAATTCTAAAACTAACAGACCGATATAAAATATACTAAAACCGTCCTTACAAATTATCTACTTAACAATGCAAGTCGCAAAAAATACGCCCAGTAAAAACTTTCAAAAAGACTAATCTTTCGGAATCGGGTTCACCTGACTATACAACCATCACACATAACTGTTTGAATAAGCAACGTAGAATAATATGTAGTACATTAAAAACATTCCTGAAATAACATCTAACTAACAATACAATTCTCATCAAAATCCGTCCAGTAGAACTTTTTCAGAAGGCTAATCTTTCATAATCGGAATCAAATATTGAAAAGGCTAATATTTGATAAAAAATATGGTCACCCGATTTTCGAATTTCCTCCTATAATTCTAGAACTAAGCAACGTAGAATGATATGTTATATAATAAAACTTTCTCTAGAAAATTATCTAACAGTGTAGGTTCCATCGAAATCCATTCGGCAAAATCTTTTAAAAAGGCTAATCTTTTATAATCTGATTGATCTGATAATAGAACTTCCCAGAATAATTCTATAACTAAGCTACGTAGAACGATATGTTATACAATAAAACCTTCCCTGAAAAATTATCTTACAGTTTAAGTTCTACGAAAATCCATTCAGCAGAACTCGAGTTAAAAGCAGCCGGAACGAAATTTCATATATGTAGAAGTAAATAGAAGTATATTGCCATTAATATAGTTTGCATTTGAATAAAAAAAAGGTACTTTTCGGTTAGCCGGGCACCAGTCATATATATATATATATATATATATATATATATATATATATATATATATATATGTGTGTGTATATATTCATACATATAAGTGTATATATATGTATTTAAATACATGTATTTGTGTAGATATATGTGTATACGAGCAGGGAAGACCGAGCTATGCTCTGTCAAAATTAGATTTGAGTTCAAATATCATGACCCATATCCAAAATGACCCACTAATCAAATTTTATCGAACATGTGACCTAGCCCAACAGTCTTCTCGTGCCCAAAAACCATACGAGGCAAAATTTACTCTAAATAGTCTGAGCCGTTTTTAAGATGAAATAGCTTGACCCATAATGACCCATGACCAAAATGGCCCAGTAATCGAATTTTCTCGAACACGTGACCTAGCCCAACAGTCTTCCCGTGCCCAAAAACCATAGGATGCAAAATTTTGTGTAATTAGTCTGAGCCTTTTTTAAGATAAAATAGCTTGACCCATAATAACCCATGACCAAAATGATCCACTAATCGAATTTTCTCGAACACGTGACCTAGCCCAACAGTCTTCTCGTGCCCGAAAATCATAGGATGCAAAATTTAGTGTAAATAGTCTGAGCCGTTTTTTAGATAAAATTAGCTTGACGCACAGTGACCCAAAAATGACCCACTAATCGAATTTTCTCGGATATGTGATCTAGCCCAATGATTTTGTCGTGCCCGAAACTCGTAGGATACAAAATTTAATCAAAATCGTTAGAGCCGTTTTTGAGATAAAATTAACTTGACCCGGGTTGACCCAAAATGGACCCACTAATCGAAAGTTCTCGAACATGTGACCCAGCCCAATAGCCTTCTCGTGCCCGAAAATGATAAGATACAAAATTTAGTCAAAATCGTTTGAACTGTTTTTTTAGATAGAATTAGCTTGACCCTGACCCTTGATGACGCAAAATGACCCACTAATCGAATATTCTCGAACACGTGACCTACCCCAATGGTTTTCTGGTGCCCCAAAATGGTAGGACACAAAATTTCGTCAAAATCATTACAGCCGTTTTTAAGATAAAATTTGCATATATATATATATATACATATATATAACCACACACAAGATTTTCTCCTATTAGAATGTACGAGCAGGGAAGACCGAGCTATGCTCGGTCAAAATTAAATTTGAGTTCAAATATCATGACCCATGACCAAAATGACCCACTAATTGAATTTTCTCGAACATGTGACCTAGCCCAACAGTCTTCTCGTGCCCGAAAACCGTAGGATTCAAAATTTAGTGTAAATAGTCTGAGCCGTTTTTATAATAAAATAGCTTGACCCATAATGACCCATGACCAAAATGACCCACTAATCGAAATTTCTCGAACGTGTGACCTAGCGTAATAGTCTTCTTGTTCCCTAAACCTGTAGGGTGCTAAATTTATTTCAACTCCTCTGAACCGTTTTTAAGATAAAATATCTTGACCCATAATGACCCATGACCAAAATGACCCACTAATTAAATTTTCTCGAACATGTGACCTAGACCAACAGTCTTCTCGTGCTCGAAAACCATTGGATGCAAAATTTAGTGTAAATTGAGCCGCTTTTTAGATCTTGACCTACAATGACCCAGAAATGACCCACTAATCGAATTTTCTCGAACATGTGACCTAGCTCAATGATTTTCGCGTGCCCAAAACTCGTAGGATACAAAATTTAATCAAAATCGTTAGAGCCGTTTTTTAGATAAAATTAATTTGACCCGCTATGACCCCAAAAATGACCCACTAATTGAAAGTTCTCGAACATGTGACCCAGCCCAATAGTCTTCTCGTGCCCGAAAATAGTCGGACACAAAATTTCGTCAAAATCGTTTGAGCCGTTTTTTTAAATACAATTAGCTTGACCATGACCCAAAATGACCCAAAATGACCCACTAATTGGATTTTCTCGAACATGTGACATAGCTTAACAGTCTTCTCGTGCCCGAAAACCATTGGATGCAAAATTTAGTGTAAATTGAGCCGCCTTTTAGATCTTGACCCACAATGACCCAGAAATGACCCACTAATCGAATTTTCTCGGACATGTGACCTAGCTCAATGATTTTATCGTGCTCGAAACTCCTAGGACACAAAATTTAATCAAAATCGTTAGAGCCGTTTTTTAAATAAAATTAATTTGACCCACGTTGACCAAAAAATGACCCACTAATCGAAAGTTCTCGAACATGTGACCCAGCCCAATAGCCTTCTCGTGCCCGAAAATGATAAGATACAAAATTTAGTCAAAATCGTTTGAACTGTTTTTTAGATAGAATTAGCTTGACCCTGACCCTTGATGACGCAAAATGACCCACTAATCGAATATTCTCGAACACGTGACCTACCCCAATGGTTTTCTGGTGCCCCAAAATGGTAGGATACGAAATTTCGTCAAAATCGTTAGAGCCTTTTTTAAGATAAAATTTGCAAATCCTAATAATATTATAAATCTGATTGTGTGCAAATGTCAGGCTGAAGCCAGCGTCAAAATGGAGCATTTAATGATCCTGTATCTTTGCATATAGGCTGATTATAAACCTCAAATTAACATAGGCTGGTTTTTGTTTATTTTATTCAAATATTTTTCTTAATAATTCAAAATTTCGTTATTTTCATTGAGAATAAATGGACATTTTTTCGTATAGCATTTTAAAATGGTTAAATTTACTTTACCGTTGCTAATACTTCATCGTTTCCAAAACTAATTCAAAACCCGGAATAATAATTTTTACTCAACAATTTAGTTTCAATTGAAAAATTTTCACGTGAAAAATGAAAATTAAATAAAAAAAATTAAAGAATTAAGAAGAAGATTAAATAATATTATTAGAAATGAAACGTACTTTTTTTAGTTTTTGATAATAATACAAGGTATCAATATGCGTAACCATAGGAAACAGGCGAATCTGACGTCATTTATCGAAAATAAAATGGATATGCTTTGATTGGTGAAATAAAATGATGTTGGGTTTTTTTCTTCACTTTTTTTTTCTTTTGTATGATAACAATACTTGCCGTTTTACCGTCTGCGCATGGCTAATATAACTATACCGTACTTTTTATTTAAATTTTAAAAAAGTTAAAAGAAGTTTCAAAAGAAAATGGTTAGCAAATGTCAATAATATGCTCCGCAAAATTATCCATGTCGAAAATGATGTCATGAATAGCGAGAAATAGTGATTTTTCATTCTTAAAACTAAAAGAAATAACTCGATTACCTAAAAAAAAAAAAAATGACGAATGTTAATAGTTCCATTTTTGTTGATAAAACCTACAGATTATTGCGTTAAAGTAACATCTCATCAAAAAGTCACCTGTAAATAATGCAGCAAAGTCTCGTAACTCATTTACCGTAAAAAGTACTGAGATCGTATAAAGCCAAGTTTAACTATCTTATTAACTCTGAAATTTTCATTCGCAAATCACTCCTAGTCTCTACATCTTTAGTTAATTATTATTTTGTGACTTGGCAATTACGTAGCACGAGAATGTGATGTATATAGTTAGTCTTAATCAAATAATACTATAACATATTAAAGTGTAATAACTTCCCTGTGCGTATATAATTTGCCTTAATTAAATTATCCCATCCTATTCCATAACATAGTAAGGTGTAATAACTTCCCTGTGATGCGTAATTGCCAAGTCACAAAATAATAATTAACTAAAGATGTAGAGACTAGGAGTGATTTGCGAATGAAAATTTCAGAGTTAATAAGATAGTTAAACTTGGCTTTATACGATCTCAGTACTTTTTACGGTAAATGAGTTACGAGACTTGGCTGCATTTTTTACAGGTGACTTTTTGATGAGATTTCACTTCTTTTTGTAAGTAATCCTCCTTTTCTTGATTTTCTCCTTTTCTTGAGATCATCCACTGATTTTCGCTAAGCCCACACTCTGTCGCCTATTATTTACAGGTATCAAAAATTTGAAGCTTTAGTTTCGTTTGCAAAGTACTGTAGATAAAAAGAGATTTCAGGTTCCTAGGCAAGCACTAAGTTATGGGAGGGGGGGGGGGTGTCAAAAGTACTCTCAATTGCTTCCAGGATAGGTGCTATCCATCTGAGATATTACTCGCAGCCCTAGATACTTGATATTTAACATAAAAGAACTTTTTAGTGTGAAAAGAAAGCCAAATCTTAAATTTCCGGAAATTTCCAATAAATCAAATTATATTCCTTTATTCGATGTTTTTTTTTCGTTTTTTTAGTCTTTTTTTTATTATTTACAGATTTTTTAATTTTTCCTTACTTTGTGTACTAAACCCTGCCTTTCTGCCAAATGTCAAGCTTCTAGGACTACAAAATCGAATTATTTTCAAAATTTCGACTTTTTATAAGTTTATTGATTTTTCGATTTTAATTCTAAGTTACCTGATTGTCATGCCAATATAGTAATTATTTGTTCCGTCTTCTTAGGATCATTTAGGTTCAATTTAGAGATACATCAAGTGAATCTTAGAGTTACCATGATTTTATTTAGAAAGGACTATCAAGCCATAACCAGCCAGTAATGTCGGGAGGGTAGGGGGAGCTGTGAAAATTTTTGTGGGGATGACAACATTTAACAATCCATATTTCATATGTGAAGTACATAGAGTACAACCTGTGAAAGAAAACAAACCTGTCTATAAAGAAATCGCCTATATCGTAGCTAGTCTATAGCGGAACTTCTCGATAACGAAATTCGTAAACGAAAGAAAAGAAAACCATAATCCGGGGGATATAACATAAAATAATTAGGGGCGTTGTACTAGCTAATAGGACAATTATCTTAAAACTAATGTTTCTAGCAGTACAAAATCAAAGTGTTTTCGAATTTTCGATTTCTTAAAGATATTTCGATTTTTCGATTTTATTTTCGAATTTAACGAATATTTTAATTGTTCCTTTTATTGTATAGTAAATACTACTTTTACACCAAGTTTTAAGTTTCTAAGACTACAAGATAAAATTATTTTCAATTTTTGATATTTTCGAATTTTTTTTATAATTTTCTGGATTTTTTAATTTTTTCTTATTTTGTATCCTTTATTACAAATTTCAAGTTTCTAAAGCTACAAAATCGAATTATTTTGAAATTTCCGATCTTTTTCGAGTTTTTTTATTCTATTTTCGAATTTATTGTGTTTTAATTTTTCCTTTTTCTGTATCCTAAACAATAAGTTTACGCCGAATTTTAAGTTCTAAAGCTACAAAATCGAATTTTTTTCAATTTTTCGGATTTTCGATTTTTTTTTCGAATTTTACAGATTTTTTATTTATTTCTTTTTTTGTATCCTAAATACTACCTTTATTCCAAATTTTAAGTTTCTAGCTTTACAAAATCGAATTATTTTCAAATTTTCGTTTTTTTTTTACGATTTTTTTTTTCAATTTTTGTTGTGTTTTTAATTTTTTCTTTTTCTGAATCCTAAACACTACCTTTACACAAAATTTTCAGTTTCTAAGACTACGAGATCATATTATTTTCATTTTCTCTCTTTTTCTTTCTTTTTTTTTTTTTTTTTTGAAATTTTCGATTTTTTTTAACTATCCATATTTTTTAATGTTTCCTTATTTAGTATCTTAAATATTACCTTTATTCCAAATTTCAAGTTTCTAGCGCTATGAAATCGAATTATATTCAAAATTTCGTTATTTTTCGATTTCTTTCGATTTCTTGATTTTATTTTCGAATTTTATTGCGTTTTTATTTTAACTTATTCTGAATCCTAAACACTATCTTTAATGCGAATTTTAAATTTCTAAGGCCAAAAGATCAAATTATTTAAATTTTTTTCAATTTTTTTCTATTTTTTCTAATTTTTGATTTTTTTTTTCGAATTTTCTGGATTTTTTAATTTTTTCTTATTTTGCATCCTAAATACTACCTATATTCCGAATTCAAAGTTTCTAGCGCAACAAAATTTGATTATTTAAAATTTTTCCATTTTTTTCGATTTAATTTTTTTTTTTTTTTTTTTTTCTGTTTTGATGTTTTCTTTTTCTGAATTCTAAACACTACTTCACACCTAATTTTAAGTTTTTAAGACTACAAGATCGTGTTATTTTCAATTTTCAATTTTGTTCGATTTTTTTATATTTTCGAATGTTTGTTTTTTTTTAATTTTCCGGATTTTATAATTTTTCCTTTCTTTGTATCCGAAACACTAGCTTTATTCCAAATTTTAAGGTTCTGTGGCTGCGGGATCTACCCAATCTTTTTGATGACGCAAGAGTGAGTGAGTGACAAAAAATCGAAACTTTGAGTTCATATATCGTCTGCACTAATTTATGGGTATTTTTAGAATTATGCATATTTTTTAATTTTTCCTTATTTAGTATCTTAAATATTACCTTTATTCCAAATTTCAAGTTTCTAGCGCTATAAAATCGAATTATTTTCAAATTTTCCTTATTTTTTGATTTTTCCGACTTTTGGATTTTATTTTCGAATTTTATTGCGTTTTTTATTTTAACTTATTTTGAATCCTAAACAGTATGTTTACTGCGAATTTTAAGTTTCTAATGCTAAAAAATCAAATTATTTTAATTTTTTCAATTTTTTACGAATTTTTCGAATTTTTGAATTTTTTTTTCGAATTTTCTGGATTTTTTAATTTTTCCTTATTTTGCATCCTAAATACTACCTTTATTCCGAATTCCAAGTTTCTAGCGCAACAAAATCGGATTATTTGAAATTTTTCGATTTTTTCAATTTTGCTTTCGATTTTTTTGGTGTTTTTGATGTTTTCTTTTTCTGGATACTAAACACTACCTTCACACAAAATCTTAAGTTTCCAAGATCGTATTATTTTCAATTTTCAATTTTGATGGAATTTGTTGAATTTTCGAATGTTTTTTTTTTTTCGAATTTTCCGGATTTTATAATTTTTCCTTTCTTTGTATCCTAAACACTACCTTTTTTCCAAATGTCAAGTTTCTAGGGCTACGGGATCAACCTAATCTTTTTGATGACGCGTGAACGAGTGAGTGAGTGAGTGACAAAAAATCGAATGTTTGAGTTCATATATCGTCTGAACTAGAAAAGACAGAAAGTTGTAATTTTAAATTTTGGTTCTGTGTGCCAAATACTCTAGAAAAACAAAGTTTCAAATTTTTGGGATACTCCAGCGCGGAGATATGGGGGGGGGGGTCAAAAGTGCCCTGAGTTGCTTCCAGAAAAGTATGCTTACGGCTGTCCTCTCTCGACTTGGCGGAGGCACTGCCGTGTCTCCAGATCTTGCCAAGGCTGTGGTTTTCCTATTAGACTTAATGTTAGCTATATGCTCCATTTTTCTGCAACTAAATTTCCTCATGCCAATATAGTAATTCATTGATCCGTTTTCTTAGGATCGTTTATGTTCAATTTAGAGATAAATCAAGAGAATCTTAAAATCACCATGATTTTATTTAGAAAGGACCATCAAGCCATAACCAACCAGTAATGTCGGGAGGGAGGGAGAGAGAGATGTGAAAATTTTTGTGCGACCAACATCTTTTAACAGCAAATATTTCATATATAAATTAAATAGAGTAAAGCCTGTGAAAGAAAATGAACCTGTCTATAAAAAAAAAAGGTCTATAACGTAGCCAGTCTATAGCGGAACTTTTCTATTACAAAATTCGTAAACAAAAGAAAAGAAAAGCATAATCCGGGGAAAATAACACAAAACAATAACGAAGGTGTACTAGCTAATAGGACAATTATCTTACAATCTATCTAAAACAAACTATCCCCATCCTGTGGGATTTGTTTTTCAATGTTTTACTTTATTTAATGCAAAACATAGATTGCATCCGACAACTCATAAAAAAGTCCTCCGGCCTGTACCGGCAGCAAAAGGTAGCTTTCCTATATCTTCGTTTTAAAATTTTAGCTAATGTTACTCGAAAACAGCAAGTTAAAATGCAAAGAAACCGTTTACAAAAGATTCGTTTACACTGAATTTGAATAAGAAATTCGCAAAATTATTGAGCTATAGCCAAGTTGGCTTCATTTATGAAGACTTATTTTTGTCGCCAAATTTGGCGATATTTCGCCAATTGTCGCCAAGTTTGGCGAGAATTTGGCGCTAATGGATATAAATATATAGTTTTATGCGTATGATTGGGAAAATGATTACAACAATGAAAGAAAATAATTTGCGAGAAATCGCGTTCACTAAAACTTATAAATTTATATTAAAATCATTAAAATTACAGACATTACAATACACTTTCATAAAACATTAAAAACATATTAAAATTGGACGTTTCGGATTTACATGGAAAATCCCTCTTCAACAACAACATTTCACTTAGCGTAAATCATAGTTCAAAAATATCAACAAATAGAAAATGCAACGTATCAAAATTTCGAAGTCAAAGTTACAGTTATAATAACACGGAGTATTCATTCGGGATTGCACCTGCTTGACCATTATTGACCATAAATTTATCGTTGGTTTTTTGTAATGTGCTGTTTTGTTTCAAAATGTCAGCCACCCTAGAATTTCAAACTGCTCTATCTCAGCCAATTTTTAAGATAGAGGTAAAACAAAAAATGCTCTGGAATCCTTGTATCAAGTCCTAACACCTAATTAAAAAATAATCTTGATTTTTTAACTTTTTTGTATATTTATTTTAGTTTTAAAATTTTCCGTGGCCGCCATCTTGAAAAAAGATGGCGGACCAAGCTGGCCAACGAACTCGGTCGAGGCATTGGTGAGCTTAATACACACAATTAGTTTCATCCAAATTAATTTATAAATACGAGCGTTATGGTATCAAATTATTTTCATTTTTTCAATTTTTTTCGAATTTTTTTATTTTTTTTTCGAATTTTCTGGATTTTTTTAATTTTCCTTTTTCTCCCAAACAGCACACACCCATCTATAAGACATCTACAAGCTGTAAATCCCAAAAAACCGACACATCTATAAGAAGTCTACAAATATCCATGATACACCCTTTTCACTTCTTATGGAGATGTTATGTGTGATCTCTCTGAGTTCTATTAGACGTCCAAGATATCCAGGTAGTCTATAAGACCACATCTATAAGACATCCAAGCATAGATCACTTTTCAACATGCAGTACTTCTTATAGACGTACTTAAGACTTGGATTGTAGATATCTAGGTACATCTGATATGCATCTATAAGACGTTTAATGTGCGTCTATTTATTGATATTCAGCATTTCTTATAGATATACTTAAGATATGCAAGAAGTTTCATCAGAAACACAGCCTTGGGCAAAAGTATTGAGCACCTCCATATTTATAATATATTTGTAAAAATAATAGATATATACAAATATTAAATTGTATACAATTATGAATTTTCTCTTTAAGAAATTAGTTGGTTAGAAAAAGAAAAAAAAAAAAAAGAATAACTCATCTTAATAAAGCTATTTTCTTTTAAAAACTTTTTTTTTAAATTAAATTTTGTTTTCTGAAAGTTTTGTTAGCCAGTTAATAAATAATCAAGAAAATAATTCTTGGAAGAAAAGACAAAATAAAGAACTGTCTTAAAGAAATGTTATGTTAAAAAAATAAATAAAATAATAATACATTTTTAAATAATTTTTATTATTTTAATTTTTAACATGTCTTAATAATTTTTTTAAAAAAATAAGAATTATTTACGCTGCTGAAGAGTAAGTTGACTTTTACTGCAAAAAAAAGACAAAATAAAGAACTTAGTCTTCAAAAATGAAAATAAAGAAATCTTATGCACACAAAAAAAACTATACATAATTTTTAACATGTGTTAGTAATAAAAAAAAATAAGAAAATTATTTAAATTTCCATGATTATAGTCATGGAAATTTAAATAATTTTCTTGCAGTAAAAGCCAAAATATAAAACATACTCTTCAGCAGCGTAAATAATTCTTAATTTTTTTTTTAATTATTAACACGTTAAAAATTATGTATAGTAACAATGACACTTCCAGAAAACAAAGTAATTAATACTTTTAAAAAGGTAGGTTTTTAAAGAAAGCGACTTCATTAAAAGATGAGTTGATCGTTTATTGTCTTTTTTTTTTTTTTTTTTTTTTTTTTTACAAACCGTAATAACTTAAAAAGAAAATTCCTAATGATATGCAGTTAAATATTTGTATATAACTATTACTTTTACAAATATATTATAAATATGGGGGTGCTCAATACTTTCAGCCAATACTGTATTTCCAGTGAAATAATATCGTTTCTTGCACGTCTTAAGTATTTCTATATGAAAATTAGAATAATTCTTGCAGAACATGTTAAAATATAAAGAAATTCGTCTTCAACAAGGAAAATAGAGAAATCTTATGTTAAAATTACACTTTAAATTTATGTTATTTTAATTTTTAATAAAAATGATACAAGTTTAAGAAATATTTTCATTGATAAAGATAAGTGCTTTATATACATTGGCTTTTCCAGTAAGAATTATTCTAATTGTCATGATCACCTATTAACTTGCATAGCATAACAATTGCTATGGTATGAAAATTTCAATTATGAAACTTACTGAAAAACAAAGTTATTACAATTATAATTGTAATAACTTAACTGTTAAAGACATAGACAGCAGTTGTGAATTCTAAAATAATTGTGTTGAACACATGCGCTTCATTTACCCTCTTACTAAACATCCTTCAAAGTTTAATGTTGAAGTTCAAAATTTGTTCTACTCTTTCATTATTTTATCAGCAAGTTTCCATTGATGTACAAAATACACCACCATTGAATTTTTTATAAACTATTATTTTTTCGTTCTTAATTAAGCATTTTTTTATATATAAATGTGAGGTCTATTACTAGAATAATATTACTAGACATAAGACACTATTATACTTTATCATCAAAAGTTCATATTTTATGCTTTCAAAGACACTGCTTGTGTCTTAATGTTACTACAAACTGTCCGTGTTAGATTAATTATAACTAAATTAGTTTTTTTTAAACAATTTGATGTTTACTGCTTTTATACTACTACGGGACATCGCATTAAACAAGGATATCATTAAAGGTTACTTAAGTTCTAAAAGCTGATGGGGCATAGAGTGTGCTGCTTGTGTCTTTATGTTGTACAAATCGTCAGTGGCGTTAAAGGTTAAAAAAGAATTTCATAACTGTATGTAGTTAAATATTTGCATCCAACTAATATTCAGGCTCATGCTGCCACTTAGGGATAGGTGCCCCTGCACCCTCTGCCACCCTTAATGATGGCACATGATTTAGTGTGAAAGGACCAACATGACCCTCTGTCCACCGCCCTTTCAAGACATCCAGCATGGGCCTGCTAACACTTTTAAATCAGTTATATAAAAATACAACAGTGCTTAATAATTTTGGTAAAGACGACTGTATGTAAAAATACTAAATATTTTGTTTCGATAATATCAGTATTATTCCCATATTTATATTGGGATTTTTTTTTTTTATCAAAGCATTGACTAATTTTAAAAATATTTCCAATGAAATATGAATGCTGTAATTCCCTCAAATCTCATAACTGAATTTTATAAACTACCATATTTACTTACTCCTGCATAATGCACACATTTTTACCAAAATTTCAGGTCTAAAAACCAGTACGTACATTATACACTGAATATTTCTAACAACCATATACACCAAACCACACACGTTTTCACAAAGTATATATATATATATATACATAATGCAAAAATCTCAATTTTATGTTATTTTAATAAGAGGGCAAACTATACATGAGCAAATATAGAAGTAATTTAGGTTTGAGAAAAAAATTAAGTCCTCATTTCTAGTTTTTTTTTTTTTTTTTTTTTTTTTTTTTTTTTTTTTTAATTCTTAGATTTTTTAAAGTTAAAATAGCATGGTGCATATTATACATGAGAAATATTTTTTTTCTTATGTAAAACAAGGTACACATTATACACAAGTAAATGCAGTATTTAAAATCAGTTTGACAATTTTATTTTGGGAGAAATTTCTAAATCCTCCAGTATTTTGCAACAATAAAGAGGCTAACATATTTGTTATTATCCCTCTCTAAAATTAACAAATCTTTCTTGCAGAGGATAAAGACTTATGGGAGATAAATTTTTATCTCCCCCCCCCCCCCCACCCAAAAAAACAAAAAAAACTTTGCGATGAATGTCACACCTATATTACACACAGCATGCATAAATCCTTAATTTTTTATACCACTATTTTGGAATAGTATTTTTTTCTTTATTTTATTATATAATTTCTTCAATTAAATTAGGCAAAGTTTTCTATTTGGAAATACTATAGTACTACTTCCTACAGTGATAAAAGATTCAAAATTGTGTATGGGACACTCGTTGCAAAGGGATTAACACAAATTAATAAATTTCTTATTATGTTTATTTTGTTCTAGTTTCCCAATATAGACAAGACAGGGGTTTTTTTTTTTCTCTTAAAAAAGCTTATTTTGATAAAATTATTAGACAAATGTCTTAAAATCTATTTTGTATATTGAACTAAATTTAAAAAAATTTATCAGTACAAAAATATTACTCCAATTAACATATTGTATGAAAGAACCACTCAGAATTGTTTTTTTAATCATGTCGGCTTACATCAAAAACTTTACAATTATCTGAGCTTCAGATACGTAGGGAAATTTACAAATTGACTGCTTTTTTTAGAAAAGCAAGAAAAATTTTAAGTTAACAAAAAGGGTCGACAGTCACTTTTACAAAAATTAAATATTGCAACGTGATTTAAATTAATGCTAAAAATTTTTGCATGCTTTCTCATTAGGATATATCATATTTTTCAAATGTGTCAGGCACCACTCAATAACAATTTTAATAGAAATATAAGTATTTTTTTTCTTATCAACAATATTAGACTAGGTGACAGTACTAGGTGGTACAGAATACAACTATAACAGAAAAAGGAAGAAAAAAAGGACTTTATTTGAAAAAAAAAAAAATCTTTGGAACAGGCTGTAACAGGACAAACACAATTCTTTAAGTTTCAAATATATAGATTATTCTACTCCATTATCACTACAATAGTAAGAGCTGATTTCTTCGAGCAGCACCTATAATAAATTAATAAAAATAAGAACATTGTTTTACTACATTACATTTTACGAATCACAAAAAATGACATTTTGTTAGGATAAAACATTTTACACACATCTAATGTCTTATATGAAAACTTACTAATTAAAACTGAATTAATCTTCAATGAAGCAATTGTAAGTTACTCTCCTCTTCATTAGGCCATGTCATTAATTTTTTGCAGGTTATTTCTAGTGATGGGCATAATGAATTATTTTGATATTTGAATGAATCATTCAGGCATGCACAAAAGCATAGCTGTCAAGGCTCTTAAAATTCTTTTTGTTTAAAAAAAACTTCTGGCTTTAATTGATCACAAATAATAGGAATGTAAACAGCTATGCTTTTGTGTATGCCGGAATGATTCATTAGAAAATCAATCATTCATTCATTATGTCCTTTGCTATGTTATTCTTAATTTTTAGGGTTCCGCACTTAAGCAAAACTAATCTTAATTTTTTTAATAGCAATTCTTTATAAAATCGGATCTGATGTCAGTTAAGAATAACTATTTATTAACTAGAGACATAAAAAAAAAAAAAAAAAAAATAGAGTATCAATAAAATAGAGTTGGCTATAGTATCGATTAAATCGATAAAAAATATCGACAACACCAATCACTAGCTAAACCTATGGGAGTGTTCTTTCGATTTCTCATTTGCATGTTGATATATTTGAATGATATACATTAATTAGGGATGCACTGAATAGTGATTTTGGCCGAATACCAAATATTCGGCCCATAGATAAACCGAATACCAAATATTCAGCTAGACGAATAGTAACAGTGAAGCCAAATATCGAATATTCGGCCAACTGAATAGTAACTATTCGGCTGAATACCGAATATTTTTTAGAGTTTTGAAAGTATTAAAAATTATAAAATATTTTTAAAATCAAATGAAAATTTTGAATGAATTAGAAGAAACATTTTACAGTGATATAGTGTTTATTTGTCAGGAAGGGACTAAAGTAAAACAATACAATATATTAAAATGGTGGGAAATTAGCAAGAATAACGTTCCTGCTCCTTTCGATTTAGCAAGGAAGTTTTTAAATGAACCAGTGAGCAGGTGTCTGGAATAGGAAATCATGATTATATTCAGCGGTTGTAAATATACAGGGTGTTCATATATCTTGGAAAACTTTCTGTGTAGATAATGTGGTCAAGGCAAACATTTTTTGAGCAAGAAGCATTATCTCAATCCACTTATTCTATCAAAAATACAATACATTCAATCAAAAACACAGGGTGTATCACCTCAAGCTGAAACTCAATTTTCGTTCACAAATTTAACAACAATGAAAAGATTTTAGCAAGATTTGCATCATATTAATTTACTTGTAGCAAATATGATGATATTAATGGAAGCATCTGAATTTTGGCCAATGACACAGTATACAATGTCACAGACCAATGACACAGTAACAGTGCCAGCTGCATTCTGAATAAAGGAATATCTAGCTCAGTTTTGTTTAGATATTAATAGTAGTAGTAATTTCCAGTACTTCTCGTGATCATGACTCACAGAAATCAAAGTAACAAACGAAAATTCAAATTTGATCTGGAGAGAAATGCACTTTATTTCTGATTGAATAAGTATGTTGCAATCCTGGTTTCCTGGACAAAAAATGAATTAAGAGTAGCTAAATTTTATCTTTCATTACAAAATGTTTTTTTCACAAAAATATAATAAATTTCACAAAAATAACTTATTTTTCATAAAATGGGCTCCAAGAAAAAAAAGAAACCTGTATCGACCCCCGATAGTGTTGACTCTAGGCTAATTTAGCAGAGCGCAGCAACTTGCAGCCTTTTTTTACTATTTTATGCCCCGATTAGAGCCGTACAGAGTACTCGGTATATACTAGGTACTCAGCCAATTTGACGAGTACTCGGCATTCGGCCAAATATCAGCCGAGTACTCGGCCAATACAGAGTAGTTGCAAGAATTTCATTTTTTAAGCATATTTAAAGACAAATTAATTTACAAGTGATCTATAAAAAGTTATTTGAATATAAATGTATAGGGGAGACCGGTACACAGTGGACCACTTTTTCAGTTAAAATTTTTTTCTCTTTAACAGACTGACCAATCTATATGAAAATATTTTTGAATATTCCTTAAACCATCTTACATCCATCATAATTTTCTCACAACATAGTTTTGAATACATTTTTCAAAAAAAAAAAAATTATACACATTTGTAAAGTGGACATACCCCGGAAGTGGACCAGTGTACCCCGGAAGCGGGGTACACTGGTCCACCCACCGGGGTACAGTGGACCACTATTAGGTATTATGTAAAATACAATATAAATCTATTTTTCATTAATCTAATTCTTTTTTGTTGCCCCTTCACCCGCAAAATAACATAATAATATAAATTTTGAAACAAAAACAAAAAATTAATTATATTTTGAAAATAATAACAGATTAATACAGGAACAATTGCAATTTAGTTGAAGTTATTACTTAAGTACAAAAAAATCAGCGCACATTAAAATTTGCAAATGAAATTCCAAAGTACTTATGAGTAAGATTGAGCCTGGAATTTTCAAGAAATAATTTTGGGTCTGAGATCAACATTATGAAATCATTGACATCAACAGCAGATTCATCTACAGTTTCGAGAGAAATAAACTGATTTCCATTCAATTTGCGTTTCATAAATCTTACTTGAATAGAACCATCAACAATTAGACTACAGTTATATTTATCAAAGGCAGTAAATACAAAACAAAATATTTCTTACTATGTTAAATAAATTGTTATTTTTATTTGTTTACTTTATTTTACAGTTAAATCTACTTTAAAACAATCTTTCTTTATAGAAAATAAGCAATTATTAAATATTTTGAACATTCTGCATTACAGGAGCAGAATGGATTGTGGACCACTGTGCCCCAAGATAGGGTGGTCCACTGTACCCCATGTTGAAGTTTAATAAATAATCATATTAATATTGTTTATAGCTTTCTTTAAAACATTAACTTTAAAGTAAAATAAAAACAAGTATCTTAGCTTTACAAAAAAGCTGTTTTATTTATCTACAACCTTTAATTACTAAAAAAATAAAAATATGATGATGAAAAATTTTACTTTTAGAAGCTCAAAGCAGGATAAAATAGTTCAATCTGACCTAAACATATTTTCTGAAGGCTATAAATAATCATTGCAGTGCTGTTGTCTATTAGGATAGAAGAGAAGCTTAAAAAAAATTAAATAAATAAAATATTAGGGGGTGGTTCATTGTGTACCGGTCTCCCCTAATATATGCCATAATTCATAAATAAATGTATTTACTTGGTACATAAAAATTTATTTATAAAACATAGAAAAAGGTAAGAAACCCCCCCCCCATGCAAAATTAATGTAAATTAAAGTTTAATTTCATATTTATATTAAAAAAAAAAAAAAAAAAGTCATTTTTAAACTGTAGGAAAAGATTGTGATTTTGGATAAAGAATCAGTGTGTAGAAACAGAAAATACAATAAATGCAATTTAAAAAAATAATAATAATTAAACTTGCTGTATGGCAAATTATGGTACAAAAACACTATAATCATTCTATACATTTTCATGAGATAGGGCATTTCTTTTATTGTTGTAAATTTGGCCTGCTTCAGAAAAAATGTGTTCACTGTGAGCACTGATAAAATAGCAATTTAGCTGAACATTACACACACACACACAAAAGAAAAGAAATTGTAAAGCCTGTAAACCCCTTTTTGGTGATTTTGTGTACCCGCGATGGCTCTTTTCAAACTACTTTATGCACACAGTGGCCCTTACATCATGTCCTTTCAGTTATTTTCCTCGCAAAATATGTCAATCGGCCACAGGAAAAAAAATTGTGAATTTCATCAATCGGATGAGGAAAAAAAAATGTGAGAGATGTGAAATTTAATGATTAGTCATGAAAAATAAAGTTTGTAATAAAAAATATAGTACTAACCAAATATTCACGTAAGTCTTCCTCCGTTAGGTCTTCCAAGATCTCCGTATGTTACGAATAGTATGTTAATGTTCCATCTGGCTGGAACTCTGTAAATGGATTCAAGAAAATTTACAGGAATTAGAATAGATTGAAATGAAGTGTTTATCTCAGAAGTGATGTCACTTCTGAGATTAACACATATTATTGCAATGCTATTATATAAAGGCATTAGTAATAACAGGCATGAGATTGAAGAAAGATGGAAAAAAAAAAGTGCGTGAAACGGAAAAATGAAAAGTTATTAAAAATAACATGCAAACAAGACAATTAAGAAGACAAAATTAGCACTCACCAATCGGCGAGTGCTAATTTTGCGAGCGCGCTGAAAGTTTGGCAATGGGGTAATTGCACGTTTTTCAATTTAACTTGCATCTGATAGAGTGTAAAAATACGAACATTTTGATACCATTTTTACCTGTATTAGAAAGTTGTAGAATTCATTAAATTAACTTTTAAAACGCCGCGGGAAAAAGCCGCGTCACGTGATAAAAGCTGTTCTGACGTCACTACACATGTAAACAAACCCTCGCTGTTTTTCTCCCTGTTATTTTCTATGGGGAATGGCTTGCTTTACGCTAAATGATTTATTAATTTTCTTAAAAATGAATTGTATAACAAATTAAAAGTATTGTAAATTGCTGTAATGAATAAATAATACTGTGAATTCCAGGTGAGATTTTTATTTCATTACGTTTTTAAGAATTTTCATTTCCAGATCTCGATGTAGAAATAAAGTATTGGTACATGTTAATACTCGTACTACAATATTGTATTTTATAGAAAAATGTATACTTTTACTTATTTATTTTTTGTATTAATATATCATAATATAAAATAAACTGATACAAATAGAATTTATTTCATTAGGGAGAGTGGAATCAACTTATAAAAAGGTTTTTGTATTTATATTTTATACTTGAATTAAGAATTTGGCTTGGTTTCACTATATGTTTTATCTCTTTAATTGTTAAATAGTTTTGAATCTGTGAAAACAGTTAAACTTACTAGAAAGAGCGAAATGTGTTGAGGTAGCTTTAAGACAGCCTTACAGAATTTTTATATAAATATACACGGGAAAAGTTTAATAATTTTTCAAAAAATGTTTCCAGGTGTCTATCCAGATTTTTCTCACAGGCAGGCTCCTGTTTTATGAAATTGTGAGCAGTATTTTATATTTGTGAAAAAACTAATTATAATTTTGTGAATAACTGTTACATTCAGGTTCTTGTTTATAAATTTTGTGATATTATAGCATAATATCTCTTAACATAATGCCCTTCTCTTATGATACTAATGCATTGTTGAAACAAAGAATGAACCTTGAATGATAATATATGTTTATTTCTTTATATGTCACTATAAAAAGTTTACGTGTAATGAGATGACTGTTTTCGAAAGTGAAAAGAGTGAGCTCTACTTAAACAACATATTCAAATTCTTAGCACATCTTGCTCTTTTTTTAAAAAAGCTTTGTACAGTATAATGCTTATTTTCAAAATTAAGATACTGCTTTCTTTAACAAGATATTCAAATATTTTCATTTTTTTTTCTACGAAAGTTATAGCATTGAGGAAAAGACTGATATAAAATTTTTAAACCTGATTAATCTAAAATAGTACATTCTGAGAAACCATATTTCAAACAAACAAAAAGTACTGCATCCATTCAAAAATTATACGTAAGCAATTAATAATAAAACAGTAATTAAATTATTTTTACACTTTTTTATTTAACTCAACTTGGTTATTGTATATGATGGAATCATGTTATCGGTAGTTTACCCACTTTCTGATAAATTAAGAAACATAAAAATTATGTGCAAAGGTGTGTTTCCGATGACAGTACATTTTAATATTTTTAGAACTTAATTATAAATTAATACATTAATTTTGACGTGTTTTTCTGTTAGCCCGCCACAGTTGATAAATGGAAAAATATTCTTTGTGGTTACAATTGTATGCGACTTACAACAACAGTGGATTTATTATTCATTAAACCACGGTCGCCAAAAAAAGGCAAAATGGGTGTGAAGCTGCAACTATTTTACGTACTAAAAAGTAGAAAATAATAAATAAAAACTATAGAGTGTAATATACGTTTAAATTATTAATTTAGAAAAAATACATTATAATAAATTAAAAGTTTCATATTAATTGAATTATGATTATATACGTTGAGAAATCAATTTAGAAATCCTAAAAAGATAGTTTAAATAATTCTTTTATTTTATTTTTTTCTTTCCTCTTTCCGTACCTTACAGAAATAAAGCAAACATTATACATTTATTTTAATAAATTTACTAGCTCGCATTTTCTACCAAACGTTAAAAAAAAAGTGCTGAACTGTCCATGATCGGGTTCGGTGGCTACGCCAAATTACAGTATTATATTGGACATTTTTTGGAAAAATCATGAATTACAATCATAAAATGAGGCGTGAGTATAGACATTGGATGCTTATAAAAGATGTGTATTTAAAAAATATATTTTTACTTTTATACTTATTTTTAAGTAAACACATAAAAAGAGAAAATAAAAGACAATAGCGATAAATTTACTCACGTATGTTGCAGTAATTGTTTTTCTGATCGGTGAATACACAATTATTATTGTCAGTAGTTAATTTAATGTTTTTATTCAATAAATCAGCATTAAATAAAGATTTTTTGTTTTTGTTTTCTGCATTATTGCTCAAAATTTCAATTCTCATAATTAATTTGAGCCCAATTTTATCCTTAATATAACCTGCATAACAGGAAATTATATTCATATCAAAACGAATCATTAAGCATTAAAAGGAATTAAGAAAATAATGCATTTCAAGAACTATATAAATGCGATTTTACTTACAATTTCTTTTGTAAAAAAACTATCATTCTTTTTTCCGTTTAAATAAATAAGAGTAAGTAAAATATATACATCCCCTTTAGCACACAATTGACAGGTTTTGCAATATTTTCACACAACCGATAGATGAACTTTACGATATTTTCCCGCAACCTTTTGATGAAATTCATGACAGCAAATTTTTGCAAACCCAAAATAATCAGGGCACATTTCCAGGTATATAAAATTGGGCAGGGCACATTTACAACTAAAAAAAAAATGGGCAGAGCGCTGCATCCTCTCGAAAAAGTAGGGGAAACACTATACTGTTAACTTTCTTGTTACTTTTAAAAATCAGCAAATAAATACTGTAAAAGCAATCTCTGTTATTTAAACATGATTCTATTTCTTAATTTTTTTATTTATTGACAGTTAATAGTTATCTAGGGTTTTAAAAATATTTTTAAAAACATTTTTTTTAGATATTCGGCAGTATGACCAAATACTACATACTGAATATTCAGTGCGTTGGGTTGATACACGAGTACCAAAAGATTAGTATCAAAGTGATTTAAAAAAATAGACAAGCATAAATATCATATAATACACAATTAAAAAAAATATATATATATTTTACTGGGTATGAAAAAAAAAATGTGTTGAAACACAAGTTAAACAATGACAACAAATGAAAAAAAGAATGTAAAATTAATACATATAGGATCAGAATTTTAATTATTATACAATGTTCACTCTAGAAAGAAAAGGGCAAGTTGTTAGGCAATAATAACAGCACAAATGAAGCAGAAAACAGTCATTGTTCAGTGAAAAAGGGCATTACTTCAAGAAAAAAAAAATTATTGTGTTGAGTAACGATAAAAAAAAGGGGAATAAACGAGCTACTGTCACGCACTGAAGTTTGTCAACTTTTTGATTGTGTGCTTTCTAAGCCCATGCCAAACCAATAACTTAATACACGCATAACAGCCTGGTTACCATTAAAGGGAAAAAATCCCCTAAGTTTGGCAACTATTTCCCTTTTTAAAACTGATTAAAGAAATAAACTGTGCGAGTGTAAGACAACATAGCTAAAAACAGTACAACATTTATTTAATAATCTCCTGTGTTTTTCGTAAAGAAATAAGGAAGGTCTATGATTTTTGCAAGCTTTCAGATACATACATTAATTTAGAAATACTCTGGTATTGGGAAAGACAAGAGACCTCTGGATACAATTAAGGATGCATTTTGATATTTTAAAAAGGGTAGAGTGCATTTTGCCAAATTTAGAGCAGGTAAGATGCTGCACCCTTAAACAATGGTCTAGAAGGAACACTGAATTATAAATAAATACAAAGAGTAATTTTTTAAACAATAAGAATTACATTATTTATAGTATTAGTTTTAGTCTTAGCAAAATTTTATATATAGTTATTTTAGTGTAAGTCTAAAATGTATGATAAATAATACACGAAACTGTTAACCCCTTTTAAGGGCAAAGTATTTCAGTTACAAACAAGTTGAAAACTTTTTTTTTTTTTTTTTTTTTTTTTCCCATTGAAATCTGAATTTGTCAAAAAAATTCCTTTAAAAATAAATATTCGCTATTTTCTTTCGTTAATGTACATCATAAAATCTAAATATTATTCGAAAGTTCTGATAAATATTATGGTTTAGTGAATAAATAATTTAACACTGGCGTTCAAAGGATTCAGAATATCTGAGAGTATAAGGGTTATAAACAAAACAAGATGTAGTTCATTAACACTCAATTACTACTAAAAACAGTTACATTATTGCTTTCGTTGTACCTGTGAGATAATTTCTGCATTTATACAGCGACATTTCGGATGTATTTTTCCTTTTAAACACAAAATATATATATATATATGACTGATGAAACTTATCGTAACATTAAGCCTAAATCTTGTATATAGGTAAGATACAAGAATTTAGTAATTAAGTGTTATATAAACTACACAGGAAAGTAAATAAAGAAATGAATAGCTTACCTTTTACGCAAGTTGTAAGTGTAATTACAAGACTTCAGTTGCATAACATAAACAACAGCGCGGACTTGAGTGCCTTCGAACGCCCTTCGACTTTCGTTCCCGCATGCGCGCAGTTGCATTGAAGTCGAAGTACTTTTTCCATAAGATGAGCATAGTTCGTGTTATTCGCAAATCCATTGGATGAATCGAAAAGTATTTCCAATGGAGGTTGAAAAAAGCATTTCCTTTAGACGTCGAAAGGGTGACAGATATAATACGTCTATTGCAGGTCATAGACGTCTAATACATATCTAAATGAGAAATGGCTTATAGACATCTATTTGTTTAATGCAATGCACATCTAAAAGATGTCATGGACGTTATAGACGTATTTAGACTATAAATCGACATCTTATAGACAGAGTGTGCTGTCTGGGCTGTATCCTAAATACTACCTTTATTCCTAATTTGAATTTTCTAGCGCAACAAAATCGGATTGTCTTCAAATTTTCGGTTTTTTTCAATTTCTTCGATTTTTTCAATTTTGCTTTCGATTTTTTTGGTGTTTTTGATGTTTTCTTTTTCTGGATGTTAAACACTACCTTCACACCAAATCTTAAGTTTCCAAGACTACAAGATCGTATTATTTTCAATTTTCAATTTTAATGGAATTTGTTGAATTTTCGAATGTTTTTTTTTCGAATTTTCTGGATTTTATAATTTTTCCTTTCTTTGTATCCTAAACACTACCTTTTTTCCAAATGTCAAGTTTCTGGGGCTACGGGATCTACCCAATCTTTTTGATGACGCGTGAACGAGTGAGTAAGAAGTGACAAAAAATCGAATGTTTGAGTTCATATATCGCCTGAACTAGAAAAGACAGAAAGTTGTAATTTAAAATTTTGGTCCTGTGGGCCAAATACTCTCTATAATTGAAGTTTAAAATTTTTGGGATACTCCAGCGCGGAGATATGGGGGGGTCAAATGTGCCCTGAGTTGCTTCCAGAAAAGTATGCTTACGGCTGTCCTCTCTCGACTTGGCGGAGGCACTGCCGTGCCTCCAGATAATTTTCCCTATGCCAGTATTGAAATTAATTGCCTGGACAAGAAAATTAACAAGAATTATGTCATTAAAAAGGGATTTCTCTGGGGAAAAAAGAGACGTCATATTTGAAATAAAACGGGAATTTTCCAATATGTTTTAAAATGAGTGTGAATCAATTCCTTTCATTAATAATACAAGGATCAGTAAGTATGGAAAGTAGATGAGTTTCACGCCATATTTATAACGAAAAATTTAAATGTTTTGTTATCTATACTGATTATTAAGCATGAGTATCCGTTATTTCGTTCCGCATGAGTATCCGAGTTTTCTGCTAAAAATCACATCATAATTTTAAGAAAAGGAAAATGAACACGAATCTATTATATTAAAATCTGACCGTGTGTTTGTATTTCGCAACTACGCCTAGACTATCGAACGCAACGCGATTTACTACCGGTTAGTTTACTACCGGTTTAGCGAATACGGGTTATAATTGATCCGAGGATGTCACATAAACTCTCAGAATTAAAAAAAATTAAATTAAATGCCATTTTTTTTTAACGAAGTTTCTCTAAAAACGAAAGGTAACTTACTCCATGTTTGTGTATAAAAAATGAGAAATAAAACAGATCAGTATATTTTTTACGCCATTTTCTCATTAAAACTGAAAAACAGAATTTATTTTCACTTTGAATAGATGGTGAAAACAAAATATTGATTTCAGTAAATTATCTGAAAAATAAAAATATATTTTCACATATTCAAACTTTATGAATCGATTTATTCTGGAGAACAAAAATTGCCTGTCAATATACTGTCATTTAGAAAACAAGATTTGTTTCAACTATATATTAAACCAAGGAGGCAGAATTGAATTTAAAGAAAAAGCATATACTATTTCTAATTAATATTTTTTTTGAAGTATGGCTGTTAAAACGTTTCACAAAGGCGTTAAAAGTAAAATTGTTTATCAGGTAAAATTGACATTTATTTTTACCCAATTCGTCTATTTCCACGTTTTTATTTGGCCCTCCTATTTGCATTGGTTGCAATTTCATTTTCGCGAACTATTTGGCACAAAATTTCACTTTTTTAAGACTGGGTTATGTCAAGGTCCCTATAATAAAAAATACCGTATTGTCTCCTATGAAATGTGATAAATAGTTAGTTAATTATTAACGTTTTTAATTATTGGAAGTAAAATATTTTGCTTAAATAATGTATTTATTCTTCTTTTAATGTTGCGTGAACGAAGTCACGGGTAACAGCTAGTATATATATATATATATATAACCACACAAAGATTTGCTCGTATTAGAATATATAATATGATATGTGTGTATATATATCACTGGCGTCCGGCTAACCGAAAAGTACAAAAAAATATGTACTGCAAAAATGCAGTCGTACACTTGAAAAAAAAAACACCTTTTGGCTTAAAATCTCTCATCAAAACTGTTTTTCTTTGTTTTTTTTTTCTTTCTTTTTTTAAAATAAAATTAGTAACAGTTTTTTCTTTTATTTTTCCAGATGTATAAGCCATTTCAATTCTTTCTGCAACAAAAAAAGACACCTTTTGGCTTAAAATCCAATTGTTTGGGGTCAAAAGTAAAATCAAAATCGCCAAAAACATAGATAAATCGCCAAATATTGTTTCGATAGCAATCTTGCCCTTTGAATAATTTTTTAAGCATTACGAATATTCCCAATCATGTTTAAATTAAATATTTTCATTTTATAATATTCTCTCATCAAAAATCTTTTTTTTCTCTCTCTCTTTCTCTTTCTTTTTTCTTTCTTTTCTTTTCTTTTCTTTTCTTTTTCTTTTTTTTTTTTAATTAGCAACAGTTTTTCTTTTATTTTTCGAGATGTATAGCCTTTTCATTTCTTTCTGCAACAGTAATCATCGCAAAAAAATTAGCAATGGTAACCTTTTCGGCCAAAATAACAAAACTTTCTATCATAATTCTATAACTAATATACGTAGAACGTTGTGTTATATACTAAAACCCTCCCTGAAAAATTATCTCTCGAACAGTGTAAGTTCTATCAAAATCCATTGGGCAGAACTCGAGTTATAAAATAACGGAACGAAATTTCCGTTTGTGTTTTATATATATAGTAGATAGTAGATGATTTTAACAGAGAATTTTAAATCTCTACTTTTCTAATCTCTAAAATCTTTTGTCTATCTATCTTGTTAATCTATATATCTTGAAATCTCTAACTTTTATGTATAGGGTTACAAAATGCACCAGGTCTCGGTAATAGGTGCAAGCTGCACCAGAAGTGGTTCCCTTGTTAGTAATTCTAAATTTCAAGACAAACATATTTTGCATAGGAAACCAAAGTCCCAATCCATTTATTATACAATCAAAAATACAGGGTGTCTCACACAAAACCGGATTTTGTCCGTACAATAATGAAGATATTTTAGTGAAATCTCCAATAGACTTTGCTTTCTGTGAAATTTGATGAAATATCACAAGAAGTTTTAGAAATGACAATCATTTACGACCCAAGAACACCGAGTTACATACTCCAAGAGTCAGAAGCAGCTGAACAGTGCATATGGTGTGCCCGAACGAATAACAGTGCAATTACAGTGCTTCCTTTGATATTATGGCAAAGTTATTCTGGGAATCATTTAGCTGAAACATCTTCGTTATTGTTACAGTTATGCAGAAAATTCGAAATTTGGCTTCGTGTAAGAAATCTTGTCTTTTTTATTGTATAAATGGATTGTGATCTATACAAACAATGTTTGCCTTCACATCTATTATCTTACAGCTCTGTCCATAAGTTCAGATGTACACTGTATATGATCATGCACCAAACGCATTTGCGGCTTTCTTAGGGCCATTCATGCGTTCTGATTTGGTATTAGTTACAATATGAGGGTTGTGAATCATTTTCCTATGACTAGCATCATACTTGAAAATTTTTTGGCGGTCGCCGTGATAGTGAACAAGAAATCTTTTATTCTGATATTACTTTGGAATATTATAAAATAAATTAAGAATTAAGATAAAATGTATTTATTTACCTGGTTTAGGTGAATGGGGAGGTGGTGTAGGGGCTGCATGTTTCTTTCTGGGACTTCCCTACAAAAAACAGAAATGATAACTCATTAGATACATGAATCATTTATTATTAATGATAAAATAATGCAAAAAGTATAAAGTTATTTTATACATAAATGTATAAAAACAAACGAAAAATATAATGATATTAAAAAAAATCTTCATGTATCATGAAATCTTTTTTCATCTTTATTTAGATACTGTGATGTAACATCTAACGATTGCCTAACAAATGACTAACAAATGTTTTGGTTAACGAAGATTCTATCCGCTGATTGCTGGCTTGGCTAACGAATGTTTTATCAGATGAACATGTTAATATAACGCAGTTGAAGTGCAAATTGATTGGACGAAAAACTATGGAGTTCTCTGTTAAAGTACATTGCTTACGAAGAATACGACTAACGAATGCTATTTCGGAAAGAAGTATATTTGTTAGCAAGGTATCAATATTATTAATTTTATATTTAAAATTTTAAAGAATGTAGATGGTAATAATATACGGCATAATTAAAAAACAATATACATATTTTATATATTGGGAAAAAAATAAGTATTAAAACTCTGATGCTGTTGACAGTTTATTTAAGAATACGCCATCAGAGATATTCGTAAGTAAGTTTTTGTACTTCCCTACGATCATCTCTAAGAATGTTCCGGATATTCTCAGCGGCACGAATAACACCACAGTAGTAACATTCATCCCAAACTCAGTATGAATTTCTAAAGTCCATGTGTCTTATGGTTTTACCACCACTTTCACATGACCTGAAACAGCTGAAAAGTCCTATCACTACTGCTGTACCGTTGACGACGATGAACATTCTTCCAGAGTTTGGGATGATTTTGTGTGCCGCTGCGATATTGTTAAGTTTTCTTTTTTCGTGCTAAATTAATGAGTTTTGAATGACAACTGAACCCATTTGCGACAAGCGTCCTTTATATAATTTTTAATGTATTATGAATTTTCAACAAGAGCGAAAAATCATGCGTCAAGTATAGCTTATAAACACTTTCCAATGCATTCAGATTAATATGAAAAAAAATTCCCGTTTAATAAGGTGAAAGAGGATGTCCAAGTAAACAATTTGAAAACGCATAACACATTTGAAAATACGATGTTAGGATTTACCGTCAATAGTTGAAAAAGCACTCGAATTGTTTCGTGCCCTCCTGTATAGGATCTATAGATTTGTATATATACTATACATAGTATTCTACAATTTACCTCAGTTAGGAAGCACATTCCACAGTTGAAAATTCCCCTACAAAAAATCCCGCCATGAAACGTAAATGTACTCCAGATCTTTTTTTTCAGCCCTGTATAGGATCTTTACAATTTATACACACCCAGTAATATGCAAAAAAAAAAAAAAGTTAAATTCAAAAACGCGTACGACAACTGAAAACACACTTCTAGTTATTATTGTTAATATAATACTGTAATCGAATTCTTTTGTGTGTCCCTGTAAATGAACGATGAATGCCATGCACACCCTATTCTATAGTAAGTATCTTATAGTGCACCTCAGTGATATAGGGTAAATGTACCAAAAGTTGGCCACTTAACTGCTTTTTAATATATAAATGGTAACGTAGAATTTTTAAAAAACGACACAACATTTTTAACAGTGATATATGTTAAAACATACGTTTCTTATTATGTTTCAGCAATTATTTTTTAAAAACACAGCAAAACAATTTTTTAGACAAAGTTCAGTTTAAAAAGGGTAAGATCACCAACAGTCGGCCACTTTAAATCTAATGCTCGGCCATCACTGCACCAATTGTCGGCCACTTCAGTATTTTGTCTTACCTGAAAAACGACTCTAACAAATTTGACTAAATTTTGCATTCTACCATTTTCGGTTATGAGAAGATGATTGAGCTATCTCACATGTTCGAGAAAATACAATTAGTGGGTCATTTAGGGTCACTGTGGGTAAAGCTTATTTTATTTTATCTAATAAATGGCTTTAACGATTTTGACTAAGTTTTGCATCCTACAATTTTGGGATACAAGAAGACCATTGGACTGGGGCGCATGTTCGAGAAAATTTCATTAGTGGTTCATTTGGGGGTCACTATAGGTCAAATAAATTTTATCTAACAAACGGCTCTAACGATTTTGACTAAATTTTGTATTCTACCGTTTTAGAGTACGAAAAGACCACTGGGCTGGGTCACATGTTTGAGAAAATTCGATTAGTGGGTCATTTTCGGGTCAGTACGGGTCAAGCTAATTTTATCTAAAAAACGGCTAAAACGATTTTGACTAAATTTTGTATCCTACCAATCTGGTGTGCGAAAATATTATTGGGCTGGGTCACATGTTCAAGAAAATTCAATTAGTGGGTTATTTTGGGGTCACTGCAGGTCAAGGTAATTTTATCTTATCTAATAAATGGCTTTAACGATTTGGACTAAGTTTTGTGTCTTGCCTTTTCGGGATACAAGAAGACCATTTGGCTGTGTCACATGTTCCAGAAACTTCCATTAGTGGATCATTTGAGGGGTCACTATGGGTCAAATTAGATATAAAAAAAAACGGCTCAAACGATTTTGACTAAATTTTGTATCCTACCGTTTTGAGGTACGAAAAGACTATTGGGCTGGGTCACAGGTTTGAGAAAATTCGATTAGTGGGTCATTTTGGGGTGACTACGGGTGAATGAATTTCATTGTGAATGAAGATTGAGACAGTTGTTGAACAGTTGACAGTTAACGAAGTTGCAATGTTGGCAATATTTCGCCAACTTCCCCAAGTTTGGTGAAAGGTTTGCGACATTGGCGAGATTTAGCAAAATTGGCGAGATTTTAAAAAATCGACTTTTAGGATTACTAATGCCAAAGCACACGCTTACCGTCAAATGAAAGAATGAGTGAAGTTTCCGAATTTTCGCAAAATTATGGCGACATTTGGGGAACACATTGGTTTTCAGAATCTAAAGGAATTTTCTAGAAATTCCCACTAACAGCGAGGATAAATGATTCAACCAATCATAGCCCACAGAACGTTTTTAAAAACAGAATTTAACCAATCAGGGTACATAAAACTGATTGTTATATGTTGTACAGAGAATTTATTGTTATATCATGTTGAACACAAAGATAATTTTAACGAGCATAGCTCGGTATTCCCATATGGTTGTAAAGAACTTAAAATAGAACTTTTTAAAAACACCAAAACATTTTTAACAGTGCCATGTATAAATGCATACTTTTGGAAATTCTTCTGGGAATCTCAAGTTATTTCTTATATGTGTTATTCTTCAGAGTAATGTCAATCAAAATCGTCAATCATAAACATTTTTTTCTATTTTTGTTATTATCTCATAAATGATTACTTTATGAGTATTAGAGTACAAGAAATTAATAACACAGTACTTCTTTACATTTCAGCCAAATTGATTTTCTGTGTAATGTATGCTGTGTAATGCATGTACTAATTCGGCAGTTCAATTAAAAGTGACACATGTAGGAAGCTTCATTAAATTATTTTATTTTATTATTTGAGTTTAATAGAGGCTGCGAAAAGGATTCTAAAACCCAGTAGGTAGCTAACTATTGCATAAAACAATCAGGTAACAAGTTTTTCTTTTATCAAAACCAACGGCTTTGTACGTATGGTTGCAATATGGAAAGTGGTATTTGTGCACCAATTAACATTAGGATAAATTATACTTTGGAAATAATTTAAATATTACTAAATTAAGTCACAATTTGAATAAACGTCATTTTTGTACAACATTAGGTGAATGTGAGACTTGAAATAATGTGAAAATCGTCATTGCAACGCATTTGAATAAACATCCTTCCAAGAATACAGATACAATGCAGTCTATTTGGAAAAACTTTATTTTCTATAAAAATCAAACGTTTCTTTTTACAATATTAATGGACCTCCATGCACCATAAAAATCAAAACACCGAGAAATAACAAGGGGGAAAACATTAGTTTACTATATTTAATTGTCATTTGTGTACGGCTAAAGGCTGAATATGAAATAGTTATTGGAAATCATATTTCTTTATTACTATCATTTGAATTAATTATAATGTTTGCTTGTACCTCTGTTTATCCCACTGTTCAGAAAAGTTGTTCCTAACATAGTATGAAAAACTATTTAATTTTAATTTTCTTTTAAATAAAAAAAAATCGGAAAGACAAATATTGTTCTTGTGCTTCTATGTCTTAGTTATTTCTATGCCAAATTTAAAGTTTCTAGACTGACATTTTTTGAGAAACCATAGTAAAAATATAACTGTAGAACATTTCTTTCCCATTTCATTTATTTGAAAATATTTAAAATAGAGGCATCTTTAGGAGCATCACGCCCCATAGAAACTTGCATGTCGAATTTAAAATTTCTAGCCTCGACAGTTTGGGAGTAAAATCATAATTATAGAGCGCTATCCAATAGTTTCTTTCTTTTAAATATCAAATACTTCGATGAACGTTCTTAATGAGCATTTATGTCTTAAAAACCATCACCATAAGCAGTTTCTTGCTCTTAGTGTTAACAGATTCAAAGTAAACGGGATTTTAGAACATTTTTCGTTCTATCAGGTTGTTTGTACAGAAATAAAATATAGCCTATTTTTAAGTGGAGGACGGCATTATTTTATCCCAGAACACGGTTTGAAATCGTTTCTGTAGTACAAAAAAATCGTGATTTTAAACCCTATTCTATTCATTTCACTCTTTTAAATTTCGAATATGTTAGAATATGATTTGCCGGCGCATTTACATCTTAAAAGTAAAAGCCATGTCAAATTTCATGTAACTAGCAATCACCCTATCAACTCCGAATAAATCATAATCACAAATCATCATGCGTTTTACGTTCCTGAGTGACAGTGTTATCCTGAAAGAAATTTTGGATTCGGATTGAGTGGGTCAAAAATAATTTGGATTTTAAAAATTTTCTATTCATTTCCCCATTTTTAATTTAGATTTTTGTTTAAGAAAAAGCTATTCTGTGCGAATATCAAATTTCTATCCCTATTAATTCTAAATAAATCATAATTTAGAATCATAAGCAACAATTACTGATAATTTCAATTTTTTAAATTTCGAATTTTGTAGAAACCATTCTTTGCGAAAGTTTACATCTTAAAAGAAAACACCATGCAAAATTTGAAGTTTCAAACCCAACAGTATCACAGAAATTGCAATTTTAGAAAATTTTAGTTCCTTTTAAATTTCGAATTTCTTAGAAACTGTTCGGGTACGATCAGACAGACCACTTACGTATTAAAAAGGTTATCCATGTCTAATTTCAAGTTTCTATTCTAAAATTTATAAAAACCGCTATAATTCAGAACATTTTCCTCTCATTTCAGCATTCTAAATTTCCAATTTTTTAGAAACTTTTCTTAGCCGGTCATTTATGTCTTAAAATTAACCACCATGCCAAGTTTTAAGTTTCCAGCACCAAAACGATCACAGATTTCGAAACTTTAGAACGCTTGTTTGGTCCTGTACACTTTGAAATTTCGTTTGTTTAAAGAAACTATTGACTTTTAAATCTATTATTTGTTTATAGAAACGTTGTACCAGCGTTTGCATATTAAAAATGACAGAATTGGAAAATTTTAAATTTCTATCCCTAGTAATTCCATGTAAATCGCAATTTAGAATGTTTTTAGAATGTTCACACTTTTTTCATTTTGTAAAATTCCTCCTTTTTTTAATTGACCTGATCCAGAATTTACGTCTTAAAAGTAACAGACATGTTAAATTTCATGTTTATATTCCTAACAATTCTACACAAATTGTAATTTAAAACTTTTTCCACTCATTACTCACTTTTAAATTTCGATTTTTTTAGAAAATAACAACCATGCCAAATTTCAAGTTACTAGGTCCTTCAATATTACAAAAAGGGCAAGTTTAAAATGTTTTTTGCTCATCCATCTACTCGGTAAAAGTGGCTCTGACGTAAAATATAGTCTATGTCGGAGCAGTGACTGCCATCTTTACCTTTGAAATTTGTTCGGTAGTTCCAGTAGTTTCCCCTACAAACAAACAAACAAGCACGTAAAAAACGTTTCTTTTTTATAATATTAGTACAGATGTAGAGATAAAGTTATATCTACCAAACAATGAAAAATAAACTCAAAAAAGTACAATAAGTTATGTATTCAGTATTAAGCTCCTGGTGGCCGACTATTGGACATGTAAGAAAAATTAATATCCAATGGTCGGCCACATTAAAATTAATTAAACGCAACAAATTTATTTACTTTTTATACTCAAAAACATTAGTCTATTTACCCTGCCTTCGAGTCTTATAATTTTAGAAAAAAATAAAAAATAAATTTATATTTGCCTTTAAAAAAAAATTGCCATCAGTTAAAAAAAAAAATAGGAAAAATGGCGATTTCATTTCTATCTTGAAATAAATGGCTGATTACTAATTCAATAAAAAAAACCACAATTCTTTGGTGATGGTTTATGACTTATGTAAGATAGCTGCATATAACCAAATTGTAATATTTCATTTAGAACCAAAAATAAGCTGTTTGTAAGGCATTTTATCTCAATGTGGCCGACTATTGGGGGGGTGGCCGACTATTGGTACAGTTAATCTATATTAATTCCAATATGTTTGAAATAGTGTAACATTATTAAAATACACCGCAAACGATTTTTCGGCATAGACCCTAATGTAAAGGCATTCCTTTGAGTGTCTCTGTAAATGAACGATGAATGCTACACGCACCATATACTATGCTAAACATCTTGTAGTGCGCCTCAGTCACATATATCAGTTTCGTTATGTTTGATATAGTCTAACACTATTAAAAAAATGCCTCAAATGATTTTCCTCCATACACTGTAATATAAGGATTTCTTTTGAGCATCCCTGTAAACTATATATGCTACATACTTCATTTTCAGTACAGAACAAGCCATAGGGAACATCAATATCATACATCAATTGCATTGCAGTTGGAGTATAATTTCGCCAGTTAGAATACGAACAGATGGAAGACGGCAGACAGACAGAAAATCCGAATTCATAAACACTTTTCAACTATGTTGGAAACTGTTAAAATGAAATTTTTGCCTAATTTAATAAATTAGGCAAACATTACTATTCAAAGTTACTTGTAGGAATAATAATGAAGTATTCTGAGCACCCTATACGTCACGTATACGGGACGGGACGCTCGTCGCTTTACGGTAAAAATTGATATTTTATGTTCTTTTTTTGAAAGTACGCAGCCTTGACAAAACTACTTCCTACAAGGAAGTTTTAACCTTGAAAGTACGTAGAGAGAAATTTCCCAGCTTAACCTGATGCTCCACTGCTAAGTGTGAGTGGTATCTCGAAGTGGGACGCGAAAACTAGCTTTTTAGGTGCCTTCGTAATTATATAAATACGTAGCACCTATTGTCGTCGTCTGGTCCGTCCGTCTGTCCGTCCGTCCGTCCGTCCGTCTGTCTGTCCGTCCGTCCGCATATAACAACGCAAAAACTACCCAACCGAATGGTTTGAAATTTAAGTTTTTTTATCTTTGCAGAATTTTGTCGAGACATTTCAATTTTTTAAAAAATCGAATCAAAACTTTAGAAAATATTAATAAAAACATTTATTAAGAAATCTGATTTTTTTTTTAAATCGGTGCTTTCTTTTTATAGGAGCTTTCGAAGTTTAATCGTCAAGCGACCGAGATACTTATTTTATGACAGAAATTAATCTGCAGACGATATAATTCATTTCACAGAATTAAAAATCATCAAAATCTGAATATTTATATAACTAGCTATAGTACGTTATATATAGTACGTATCTCGTTTGTAACGTTTGACATACAATTTCCAACTTATTACAGTTAGTGACGTTAGGGACCGTTAACGTTACAGCGATAGCGATGTTGCTACATTTCGTGACTTTTTAGCTCACAGGCTATCAAAGCCTGAGAGCTTATGTGCCCGCCCGTTCTGTATGTATGTATGTATGTATGTATGTACGTATGTACGTACGTAACGCGATAACTCTTGACAGAAATAACCGTTTTGCTTCCAATTTTGTTTATAGGTTCCTTGTGATAAGGCGCTTCCTTGATTAGTTTTGGGGATTGATTGTTTAACTATAAAGGGGGGAACGGGGGGGGGGGGGGGTTAACCCCCCTTAATTAAGAAATATGGTTTTTTCATGCAGAATTTTCCAATTTTCTTCAAATTTTGTATATAGGTTCATCGTGATAAGGTTCTTTCCTGATTAGTTTTGGGGGTTCATAGGTTAAGTATAAAGGGGCTAACGGGGGGGGAATCCTCCCCCTTAATTTAGATAAATGAATTTTTCATGCGGAGTTATCCGATTTTCTTCCAATTTTGTTTATAGGTTCCTTGTGATAAGGCGCTTCCCTGATTAGTTTTGGGGATTGATGGGTTTACTATAAAGGGGGGCTAACCCCCCTTAATTTGGATAAATGGTTTTTTTCATGCAGAATTATCCAATTTTCTTCAAATTTTGTATATAGGTTCATTGTGATAAGGTTCTTAGCTGATTAGTTTTGGGGGTTCATAGGTTAAGTATAAAGGGGGTAACGGGGGGTTAATCCTCCCCCTTATTTTAGATAAATGATTTTTTTCATGCAGAGTTATCCGATTTTCTTCAAACTTTCTATATGGGCTCATTGTGGTAAGGGGCTTCCCTGATTAGTTTTGGGGGTTCATTGGTGAAGTGTAAAGGAGGAAAACGGGTGCTACCCCCCCCCCCCCCCTTCATTTTGATAAATGGGTTTTTCATGTAGAATTATCCAATTTACTCCAAATTTTGTATATAGGCTCATTGTGGTAAGGCACTTCCCTGATTAGTTTTGGGGGTTCACTGGTAAAGTATAAAGGGGGGAACGGGGGGGACTAACCCCCCTTGATATAGATAAATGGGTTTTTTAAGCAGAATTATCCGATTTTCTTCAAATTTTATATATATGTTCATTGTGATAAGGCGCTTCTCCGATTAGTTTTGGGGGTTCTTTGGTTAAGTATAAAGGGGGGACGGGGGCTAACCCCCCCCCTTAATTTAGATAAAGGGATTTTTCATGCAGAATTATCCGATTTTTTCAAATTTTGTATATAGGTTCATTGTGGTAAGGCGCTTCTCTGATTAGTTTTATGGGTTCATTGGTTAATTACAAGAAGGAGAAACGGGGGATGGTTCCACCCTCTTAATATATTGTCGATTTCTTCATTTTTCGAGGGCTTATTTCAAATTCTTTGAAATAAGAATATAATTTACAGTTAGTGTGAATAGCCTGTGAGTTCAATGCCGTCAGTTTAACTGGGCAGTTTTCTTTTCTTTATAGATTCCTGTGAAACGACTTTGCTGCATCCAATGATGCATTTTAGGTGCGTTCGTAATTATATAAATACATAGTACCTGTAGTCGTCGTCTGGTCTGCCCGTCTGTCCGCATATAACAGCGCAAAAACTACCCAACCGAATGGTTTGAAATTTAATATATATAATCATTGCAGAATTTTGTCGACCTATTTCAAATTTTATGAAAATCGAATCGAAACTTAAAAAGATATTAATAAAAATATTTATTAATTAATTTGAAGTTTTTAAAAATCGGTACTTCCTTGTTATAGCAGCTTCCGAGGATTAATCGTCAAGCGAAAGATCCGAGATGTATTGTCAAGTTATCTGACATGTAAGCCGTTATAGTCATATATGAGGTATATGACATTTTATAACTTCTATGAGCAAGTTATAGTCACATTCTTCATTCTATTAAATCCTATCATAAATAATTAATTCAATGATAGCCCATGATAGGTAATGATTCTAGGTTGCCATGGTGATTACGTCCTATTTAAGAATTATTCGTATTATTTCCGTATTATTGAATTTAAAAACCGAATTTGTATGCTAAAATTGTTTAATTATACTATCATATAATCTATCGACAGTTTTTTGGATGGATGTTTCCGGATAAATAGATATTAAATTGAAAAAGAGTCTAAATAGGAAATTCAAGTTCTGAAATTTTCAAAGCTAGGCTTCAGTTTCCCATAGGAATTTTCAGTAAATGCCAACAAAAGATAAAATGTTGCCAACTTAAAATGTTCTTAATTTATTACGGAAATTAATCATCCTCTTTAATAAAAAGTTATGCGTTGCTAACGACTGGGATTTTCGATATTCGTTGCCACAGATTAATCTCGGAAAATGAAACATTTGAAGTTGCTGAAAAAATTAATAGCTCGAAAATTATTTGTCTGAAAATTGTTAGACAAACTTCGTTAGAAAGGTAAAAAATTGTATTTTTCTTGATATAAATTTCAAATCTAATGATTATGTCGTTTTTCAAATATTGAATTCCAAATATTACCAAATTTCACAATGGAGTACCATAGCGAAATCTTCACGAGTAAAAGGATCATGATAACGGCCATGTGTCCTGATGTATACTGGCAGCACGTGTCACAAATTATAATAGCCGTACTTGGTGGAAAGGATTCACCACCTTTTGGGTTTTATGTTACACCCTTCGAAATGTATATATGTAAATATTGAGTGTTATTTTTTTTTTTTATTCTATAATTAGTAAATAGTTCTCTTTGCATTTATGTACAATTAGTAATTATTGTGTTTTATGTTATATACATGTTTATGCATTTTTATATATAATTCTTTACACTTCAAGAGCGGTACAGTGGTGGGTATCAATTTAACTATCAAGGTGACAGACAGTTTTATTAGCGCTGTCTGGCGAGGAAGGCGCACTGGAGCCAGGCTATGAAGTTTTTATGACTTTAAATTTATGAGGAGTGCCAATCACACTTCGTGTGTGGTACTGGGAGTTCGAGGCTGAAGGATTCCGAGTAGTCATAGTGGTGCCTGGATAATTTTAGGGGGCCAGAGAGACTGTGATCATTGGCCGGACTTTCCTCCTATGAGCAACGAAGGTAGGTGTGGTCATTGACACACTGAGCCATTTGGGCACACGGTCGTAAATAAACGTCAAGTAGGTGGGAGGTACCAACAGCAACTAAAAGAAAGCCAGAACTTGGAAAAGAGGCAGTGAATGAAAAAATGCGAAAGAGTCAGTGAGTGAAAAACATGCGAAGAAGTCTGTGGATGAAAAAGAAGTGAATGTGGTCAGTTGAAAAGATTGAGTTGAAAAATATTATTATGAGAGAGAGTGCTGCAAATAGTTTCTGAACAACGATACTACCGGGCTTGTGATTGAGGGTAGGCCCATAAAGAGTCACTCTCCCCAGCCTGCATCAGGGTCCAACCTGGGACCCGGGAATTCCCCACTAACTGGAGATGAGTCTGTCGGTGAACGACTAAGGTAGGATGTTTAACTATATAATACCAACCTAATCAAATTTGTACCGCTCCAATTTAATGGTAATTTTTTTGTTTGGCAGGAGAACTGGTTCATATAGGATTTAAAAATGAGTAATGTTTAATTTCAATTGTGAGAACGAATCATTTAGTAACTGATATTTTTTTAATGTATAAGTTAAATTGTAGAAAGAGGATTGATATATATATTCTTACTATGTTTTCTGTGCTGCATATTTTAAAACGGATTAATTTATATATCCTTACTAAGTCTCTGATATGTTTATTTTAGAAAGGATTGATTGACATATCCTTACTATGTTTTTTTTATATGTTTTTTTATTTTGTTTAATGTAAATAAAGTAATTGTTTCTTTAGTTAAAAAAAAAGTGTTGTCTTAATTTAATGGCTGCATAATTAATTCTAAAACCTAAATGTTTCTTTAGAATTTGCTTAACTTCAATTTTGTTTTTTTTATTTAAAGTTATCTTTAGGGTTGTTTTGGGTAATTATTTTATGGAACTATATACACTCCATTCCCAAAATCTAACTGCCATATATTGGATACTCAGCACACAACGCAAATTAATTTCCTTTAATCATAATTCTCTAGTATCTAATTAGGCAACGATCACGGAGTCTTCTGCAATCAGAAGCCCCTATTGATAATTATTAAGTAATGGTAAAGGTGCACCCCACACCTTATTTTCTCTATGTGTAGTGATGGTCTTTTATTGACAGTTGTAACCGGCCTCTAGTAGGAGCTGTCTGCAAATCACCAGCAGTACTATTCTGTTAAAATACAAAAGTGAATTATGATGCGACGAGTGCGTAATTTTTATTTAATTTTAATATAATAATCTTAGAAACAAGTTTTGGAAATTTTTTTCGAAAGTGATTAATAAATTGGCCTAAACTGTATTTTATATTGAGTTTAAAAGAGGAAAGGTGGGGGAGCGCTTTATATTATTTTGGTTTCCTCAGGAACGTTTAGTCAGAATTGAAATTTTAATGTATCAAAACGTCAGAAATTAAATCGACATTAAATCGGCAATAATTATAACGGCTGTCCTTCAGTTCGTTTTGATAGATTTTCATTTAAAAATATGAAATCCTACAACATTGATTTTAGATATTTTTAAGGTTATTATCATGGGCCCGGGCAATGCCGGGCATGTCAGCTAGTATCATATAATAACAGACAATATAGTTGATTTCACTGAAATAATAACTGTACGTTATTAACTGTACGTGCATTTGTTTCGTTTAATGTACAATTTCCAACTTGTTTGTGCACGAATCTCACATACATGCATTATAGTGATCGCGGAGTTACCGAATTTCATGTAGTTTTGAGATTTCTATTATACGAATATATCTGATTACTTTCAGAAAAGAAAATAACTTATTTTAAAACAGTTAAAATAATTTTTTATTTAAATCTACGTACTATGTTTTAAAATAAAGTTTTTCCCTTTTTATTGTTTAAACAACAAACTTTTTAATTTAATAAACTGTAAACTATCTCGAATAATGCACAAGTTTTATTGGAATTGATTTTTTGCAAAAATTGTGCAATTTGTAACGTGGTCATCTCAGTTTTGGAAAAATTCCAACATAATAATGAAGAATATCCAAATGTTTAATCTATCTTTATTATCATTTTAGTTATAATTTAAATTTCTTTTAGAGTTATAATTTAGAGTTATTAGCATCCTCTGTTTTACAAAAAAAAAAAAAAAAAAAAAAAAAAAAAAAACAGTAAATATTTTTTTTGTTTATTGAAATTTCAGTTTATTTCTTCCCTCTTATGATTTTTATTTTTGTAGATTACGTGAGAAAACTATTTTATGCTACAAAATGTATAACATTGTCTTATATAAATAAGTAAGCATAACATGTCTAGACGGGGACATTTATCTTTCTACAAATACCTAAAATTTGAATTTCAACGAAAAATCAAGAGCTTAGCATATTAAAATGCACATTATATATAAAATGCACAAATATATTTTTTAATCAACTTCAAAATGGTAATATACGTAATTCGTGTGATTTCTTTTTATTTATGCCCACGCATAATTTTTGAAAGGATGCTTCGATTTTGATCATTCTTTTGTTGTTTGACAGGGTTCGATTTGAAGGTGGTCCCATATAAATATTATCAAGGTCCATATATGATATGCTATAATATTTTTCATTTGCTTCTGTGTGTCTATGATCTAATTTTCCTAAAAACTGGTCAATCGTCACTTAATTTGAATACATCGTTGAGTTATAAAAAACTACTTATATTTATAGAATAGTCATCGTACTGTACATGGCTTTTAACACTTTCCAACAAAGTTTAAAAGAATGAGTTGTAATTTACCAACTGGACGATAAATGTCCGAGCCAGGATTCGAACCTGGGATCTCTTGGCTGAAGCTGCCATGCTCTACCAACTGAGCCATCCCGGTAGAATCTGGAGGACCTAATACAGCCAGTTAAACTTATTGATCATAGCATCTGGTCTAATATCTGAATTAGCGCAGCAAAATAAATCGCAAGTTATTTGGAACTCCAGTAAACGGTGGATACGTGATTACACTAGATTAATTTTAACACAATTACTTAAATTGGTAAAGATATCATTTGAGTTGTAATTTTCCAACTGGACGAGAAATGTCCGGGCCAGGATTCGAACCTGGGATCTCTCGGCTGAAGCTGCCATGCTCTACCAACTGAAGTATGCCAGTCGAATCTGGAGAGCCTAGTTCATCCAGTTAACCTTATTGATCATAGCATCTGGTCTGATATCTGAATCAGCTCAGCAGAATAAATGGCAGGTTTTTTGGAACTCCAGTAAACGCTGGATACGTGATTACACTAGATTAAGTTTAACACAATTATTCAAATTGGTAAAAAAATCATATGAATTGTAATTTTCCAACTGGACGAAAAATGCCCGGGCCAGGATTCGAACCTGGGATCTCTCGGCTGAAGCTGCCATGCTCTACCAACTGAGCCATCCCGGTCGAATATGGAGGACCTAATACAGACAGTTAACCTTATTGATCATAGCATCTGGTCTGATATCTTAATCAGCTCAGCAGAATAAATCGCAGGTTATTTGGAACTCCAGTAAACGCTGGATACGTGATTACACTAAATTAATTTTAACACAATTATTAAAATTGGTAAAGAATGGGTAGAACATGGCAGCTTCAGCCAAGAGATCCCAGATTCGAATCCTGGCCCGGACATTTTTCGTCCAGTTGGAAAATTACAAATCATATGATTTATTTACATTATTTACATTTTTTATATGATTTATATCAGACCAGATGCTATGATCAATAAGGTTAACTGGAAGAATTAGGACCTCCAGATTCGACCGGGATGGCTCAATTGGTAGAGCTTGGCAGCTTCAGCCAAGAGATCCCAGGTTCGAATTCTGGCCCGGACATTTTTCGTCCAGTTGGAAAATTACAACTCATATGATTTCTTTACCAATTTGAATAATTGTGTTAAAATTAATCTAAATTAAAAAAGTGTTTATGTTTTCGTTTTCTTGGCCGTCTGGCCGTGCTCTAACTTTTGTAAATATATTCGAATTCCCATATAATTGATATGTATTTATATATTTTTGAGATTTACTGCAGTATTAAAAATGAAGTATGTGGCATTTATAGTTTGTTTACAGGAACGCACAATTTTATTCCGTTTTGTTATGGTGTGTGGGGAAATATCGTTTGCGGCGCATTTTGATGCTGCTAAGTTACTTCAAACATAATGAAATTGATATGCATCACTGAGGTGTATGGAAGCATGCTCTCTATAGAGCATAGAATAAATAAGTAACCCTTATTGTTTGTTCACAGGAACGCGCAAAATTATTCCATTACATTATGATATAGGGGGAAATCGCTTAAATGTATATTAATGATCTTATGATACTTCCATTTTAACCCTTCGGGGACCATGGATCCATATATATGGTTCTTTAAAAGGTGTATACAGCAATTGTTTTTAGTACCAGTAATAAAAAAAATTAATACTTTACCTATTTAATTAGGCATTTTCTTGATTAAATAAGTATGGGTAACTGTTTAAAAAAGTGGTGCCAACTGAATAAAATTCGTGTATTGGACACTGGGGTTAATAGAATTGATATACATTACTGAGGTGCACTACAACATATTTTCTATAGATTATTGAATGCGTAGAATTTATACTTTATTTTCTGAGATATTAAAAATAACTCGGTTACAGGACTGATTATAAGCGATAACTGCTGGATGTGAGTTTTTAGGTGTGGTATGCATTTTTTAATTTCTTCAAATCTAATTTTTAGTATGTTACGAGGTGTGTAAGTCATATAAAGGATTGTCGTCCTCCATGCATGGTTTTTCGTCCTGTTTTTTTTTAAAGACATGAAAATATTTTAACACGAGAGTAACAATTAAAATTTTGAGGTAGAGGCAGACGACATACGCCAAAAAAAAATTATTGGTCAGTTGTTTAAATTTAAACTCTTTTATATCCGCTGACATTCATTTGTGGTTTAGCAGACGTTAATTTGTGGTTTAGTGCAGTTTAGCTATCGTGGAATACATTTTGAAAGAAGAGAAAATGGATTTAACGAAAGAACATTATCGAGCTTTGCTTTTCTATGATTTTAAAGTTGGCTAAATAAAGAAGATTGCCTTCAATGTCTCCAATTAGCATATAGAAATGAAGCTTCATCTCGTGCCACTGTTTTCAGATGGTTTAAAGAATTTAGAAGAGGTCAACATTCTCGCCTTGATGAAGGACACACAGGAAGACCTTTGTCAGCTCTAGTCCCAGAAAGTGTGTCGGCGTTACGAACAAAAATTGTTAATCACCATCTATGTACCTTTTAAATAATACAAAAGGAACTTAACATTGGATCCAAATCTAACATAAAATTCTTCATGAAAACTGCATATAAAAAATTCCGTTTCTCGTTGGGTCCCCCGTAATTTGACAATTTGACAGAGCACCAAAAATCTGAGAGTGTCAGAATCAATAAATGAATCCTAAAATTATTTAATGATGGTGCGCAGGGCACTGCATTATTTCTAAAATTATAACTAGTGATGAGATGTAACATACGTTTTTTTTTTAAGTTCCAGCACGTCTAGAAAGTAAAGTAAGGGTCTTTGAAGTTGACCACAAATCAACAATGGTGAAAAGACAACGAGCAATAACAAAAAGTAAAGTAAAGTAATAGAGGCACAGAATACAGTTATTGGATTAGGACAAATAAGGGAAAAAATCTGAAAACTGAAACTACTTGGCATGAATTGCAATTCTTATGTTTATTTTAATTATCTCATAATTTTGAATGAAATATAGTATATTATAAAGCAAAAACATGTCCGTGAGTAACGATGATATCATAACGACGGTGGCAAGAGTCTCGGCAATCAATTTGGTTGTTATTGCAAAATTAAAAAACTTAAAAATATCACATACTTTCAATTGTTTACATCATCGCGTAGAAAAAAAACGTACTTTAAAATGCATTTTGTTTGATATCTGTATCTCACTTTTAAGAGTTTTTACGATTTCGAAAATAATTTTCAAGCATGATTGTTTTGTTAATTCACCCGATTAAATTCAAAAGCAGAATATTACCACGTTTGCACTTAAAACAATGTAACAAGTTTTCAACTATTGTTTCAAACAATGTAAATAGCATTTGTTTTCAACTAATATTTTATTACAAAAGAACTTCTCTACAAATAAAGAAATTAATCAATTTAAATTCATGTTTAACAGATGTGTAATCAATCTACGTGCTTGGACATTGAAGTAATCACAGTAAAAATGTTCCTATAAATAGTGAAATCATTGAGGGATTTCTTTGGCTACAAAACCGCTGACATGCAGTTAATATGAAAGTAATAACGTTTTTAGTAAATTTAAAAACTTTATTATTTGAATTAATAATTGATATTTTTCATATAAAATTTCTTTTAGTGTAATTGGTGGGCAATATAAAGTATATACAGGGTGTTCTAGAAAGGACTCCCCAACTTTGAAATGACATAACTTTGCAACAGTGAGAGATAGAAATGTGAAACAAGTTGAATGTTAGACAGATAGGTCTGGAATTTTTTATACATCAATTTAAAAAAATAGTTCCAATATTGGACACGAGTGGGCGCTGCAATCACAAAGCTGTGTCTTTGAAATAGTTCCTGAAAGTTGGCTGTTTGAACTGAGATAAAAATCACATTACAATGGTTTCGATATGGTTACCTTTTTCAGCAACAGCATGATGCAACCTACAGGTAAAGTTCGAAATCACTTGTTGCAATACTTCTATTGAAATGGATGCACATGCCTCACAGATGACGGTTCAAGCTGTTCTAACGTTTGGGGAACAGCGTCCTTCAAGTAACCCCACAAAAAGAAGTCGCATGGATTCAGATCCGGGGAATATGGTGGCCAATCCATTCCAATACCTGTCACTTTGAGATAATTTAAAGCAATGACTCTCTCACTGAAGTATTCCTCGAGGAACTCAAACACTGCAATAGTACGGTGCGGACAGGCCCCATCCTGCATAAACCGTGAAATCTCTGGTGCATCCTCTAGAGCTTGAAATGTTCCAATAAACTGCTGTAAAGTTTCAATATATCGAGATGCGTTAATCATTTCCCTCCTGAAAAAGAGCCCAATGATTACTTTACTGGACAGTCCTGCCCACACTGTAATTTTTGCTGAGTGCAGTGGTTTTGAAAGACACACAAACGAGTTTTCAGTGCCCCATATTCGCCAGTTTTGTTTGTTCACATATCCCTCTAAATGAAAATGGGCCTCATCGGTGAACCATACATGACCGATATCAATTTTATTTTCATCAATCATTTGCAAAAACTTCTCTTTGTTGTAGAGCTGTATTTGTGATCGCTTGATGGCACTGTATTTTATAGAGAAACAGCTTCAGGCCTTTTCGCATTATACTGTGCGTAGTGGTGTTTGACAATCCTGCTTCAGCAGCGACTCGCCTTATGGATTTTCGACGACATCGTCTAACAATCTCTTCAACTGCTTGCACATTTTCAGGTGTCATGACTGATCGACTGCATCCCACATTTCCGCCTAAATCATCGGCCACACTGCCCGTCCGTTCAAACTTGTTGAATAAATTGCGAATTGTTTTCAAGTCTGGACCTTTTTAACATTAAATTTTTTTTTTGAAAACTTCGCTTTGTCATCGTCGGACTTCGATTTAATCGATGGTATTCAAGTACAATAAAAATTCATTGTTCCAAGGAATACGGCATGATATTCTTGAATTCCGAATTATTCTCTAATTCTATACAACTTTTTTACACGTGTCAGCAGTGAAACAGACGCACGAATGAAATTTCTGTACTTCTGAGTACCATTTAAAGTTCCATGTGCTTGTGCTGCCACCTATTATCCAATATTGGAACTATTTTTTTAAATTCGTGTATAACAAATTCCAGACCTATCTGTTTAACATTGAACTTGTTTCACATTTCTATCTCTCACTGTTTCGAAGTTATGTCATTTCAAAGTTGGGGAGTCCTTTCTAGAACACCCTGTATCTACGCTATGTATATATAAAACCCTATTGAAACAAGTTTATCTAACCTATATATAAAATCTTAATGAAACGATTTTATGAAACTAATTAGTGAATTTTTTTTATAAAAGACTGATTAAAAGAATATATATTAAATGCAGGGTTCTCTGACGGTAATGTAATTTTAGTTTGTGTTACAATCACTTACAACATGTTTTTTCTTGATAACGGTGTATCAAGAAAATTTATAGTTATTTTACAGGATCGCACAAAATAATTCGCTTACTTTACCGTCTATGGGTGGTAATTACTTAAAATGCATTTAGTGTAATTATATTATTTGAAACTCTACAAAATCTGTATATGTTACTAAAGCTTACTGCGGTATGTTCGCCATTGAAAATAGGTGATGTAACATTTATGGTTCTTTTACAGGGCAACACAAAACAATACAGATGCAATACATTTTATCGCCAATTATTGTTGTGAGAGCTTTTTCTATTTAACCCTTTGAAAGACAGTGAGATATAGTATATCCCACGTAATTTCAATTACCGAACGTCACATTGACACCAGAATTTTAAAATATTCTTTTTATAATGTGCGTCAAGAAAAGCTTTCACTAATTTTCAAATAAATTTGTTTATAAATTCTGGTGTCAATCAATCATTTAGCAACATTTTAACAACAGAAGTACTTTGTCCCTGAAAAGGTTAACTTTTGAGGCTTCGTGTATTTCTATACATATAACTGTGTCTCCGACTATATTTTCGAACGCATTTTTAGCTGACTTACCACGAACGCATTTCGCACAAATCTTGAGGAAAAGCTTCCGTCTTTGTTCCATATACAGAATATCTCAAAAATATAGCAACAAACTTTTAGGGGAGGTAGAGCACATCAGAAGGATTAATAATTTCATAGCAACCCATGCCCGGAAACGTCAAGGGAAAGTGGTAGCAGATGTAGAAAATTGGAAAGGGCACAAGAGAGTGATTAATTGTAAACATTTATTGGACATCATGGGCACAAAAGACGTACGAAATGAATACAGATCATAACGTAACAACATATGCTTGAAGTTTGCACCATCAGACGCCAAGCATGCCCAATACCGACGGAGCATTGATTGACCGACACGGTCGAACACACCGGAAGTTTAAGTGATTGTAGCAGCAGCGCAGACGAGTGTTGCCACAAGTTCCATTTCTGACTCCACACCCTCGTGACACACGAGAGCTTTGAGATCTCCCCACAGAAAGAAATTAAGGCTTGCTAAATCAGATGAGCGTGGAGGACCTTGATTTCCCCTCCAGCGCTCTCGTGCAGAGCACCACCTAGTGGCTACCGTCCCCTAAATACTAGGCATGAGCGCTGACAACAATGGCGGCTGTCGCAGGCCGAATTTTTTCAGCGTTTGAACGGTCCCTCGAAATTCCACACCAATAATTTCTAAAAGTTTTCTTCGCCTTGTTTTACGGAGATCAAATAAGTCAAAGATAACTTTTAGATATTATTGGTGTTGAAGTTCGAGGGACTGTACAAACGATTCCGCCTGCGACAGCCGCCATTTTTTTCAGCGCGCAGGCCTAGTATTCAGGGGGCGGTCGAGGCTAACGAAAAAGACAGGCTACCGCAGTGCGTTCCACTTATCTTTCTTTACAGACCGCTAGAGTGACGTGATGCTCATTTCGTACACCTGCATTGGCGCATTCGAGCATCACATGACTCCCGCTGTCTGTAGAAAAAGATTTGCGAAATGTACCGCGGTAGCCTTTTTTTTTCGTTAGCCTCGGGGGGCGGTGTAGTGGCCTACGATGACGTTTCTGGTCATAGGTTGCTGTGCAGTTTTCAATCCTTATAATGTACCCTACCTACCCTAAAAGTTTGTCGCCAGATTTTTGAGACACTCTGTATATATTGATAAAATATTTCTCATTAGTCTTTTTCCGTTGGTAGCTCCTCTGTTGGGAATTGTTAACTAAACTTTTAAAATAATTTTTTTTTCATCTTCTCATACAGCAACCATACTCCAAGTTAAAATAAGGTAGGATAACTTATACTCAACTTTCTTTTACGCCGATTCCGTTCCCTCGAGAGAAATATAATAACCAAATTTAAATAAAAGTGTTTTTTTTATGTTTTACTGTATGATGGCCGTTTTGAAGATAAAAATAAGTAGTACTGAGTCAACACAATTTACTCTTGCGTTTAACGCACCTCCTTGGTGGGAAAAGGGTAACCAAATTTAAGTAAAATTGATTTTTTGTGTTTTTTTAAATTATTTTTCAGAATAAGCTTCTGACACGGTGATATTTACATTTTGATAAATTTTTTTTACGCTGGTAGCAACTACTCCGTGAGAAATCACATAACTAAAACTTAAACAAGTTGGAAATTGTACGTCAAACGTGACAAACGAGGTGAGTTCGTACTATAGATAGTTATATAAATATTCAGATCTTGATGATATTTAATTCTGTGAAATGAATTATATCGTCTGCAGATTAATTTCTGTAATAAAATAAGTATCTTGATCGCTTGACGATTAAACCTCGGAAGATCCTATAACAAAAAAGCACCGATTTTTTAAAAATAATTCAAATTTCTTAATAAATATTTTTATTAATATCTTCTAAAGTTTTGATTCGATTTTCATAAAATTTGAAATGTCTCGACAAAATTCTGCAAAGATTATATATTTAAAATTTCAAATCATTTGGTTGAGTAGTTTTCGCTTTGTTATATGCGGACAGACGGACAGACCAGACGACGACTATAGGTGCTACGTATTTATATAATTACGAACGCACTTAAAAAAGGACCTAGATATCCTGACTAGCGATGCAGGAACGATATCCTAGCAGCCAGGATATCGCTCGGTTAGCTCAAATTTCATTTGCACGGCAAGGTAAGATACCCAGGTTCGAGTCCTGTCCCGGATAGTTTTCGCTCTGTTGTAATAAAGCTCACCTATGATACTCCAACCATTGATTGTGTTATGCAAATGTATTTAAAGAGCTAAAAAATGTTACTTTCATGTCTTTCGATGAATTTCGTCTCACAGACACAATGAAGTGTTCTTCTGTTGTCTGAGGCGTATAATTAAATACAGTGCATTAAATAATTATGGCCTCTCACAATTTTAGCTAATATAATATATTGACAAAAAAAAAAAACTCCTGTGCTGTTTTCTCTGTTGTAACATGCAATAGTAAACACGCATTCATTGGTGGCTGCAGCAGTACATGGGCATGCACTGTGAAAGCTTATCGGTGAAATCTGGATTTCAGAATCGAAGAAATTATGGCCTTATCCAATCGAAAGTTCATCTGTATGCGTATAGTTTGGCGGAAACTTTTTTTTTAATTTCGGAGAACAGTTTAAATAGAAAATTCACTAAATAATTTGTTTAAAGTGCTAGACTAAAAAAAAAAATTAATATGTCATCCGGTACATACCTTTCTGATATCGAACGGGGTAAAGTTGATGTTTTAAGAGCGCAAACGAATATGAATCCTACAGATATTACCTGAGCTATTGACAGAAATACAAGGGTCGTCCAAAATTACCTTAAAGATCCATCAGGGTATGGAAGAAAAAATTGCACAGGTATACTACCCTCAGTTACGAATAAGGAACTCCGTTTTCTGAGGGTGCAAAGCATCAAATAAAATTGTAACAGCTCGACAATTACGATATAGATTAAATTTGCCAGTTACTGTTCGTCGAACACACCAGTCACTGAATAAATTTGGACTTAGCTCGAGGAAACTCTAGTAAAAACCGATGTAGTCCTCAATTCATAAAGCTAATAGGAAAGAATTCACTCGCAGCCATATGCGTTGGAGCACTGAATGGTGAAAAGTTATTTTATCTGATGAGAAAAAGTGGTATTCACAGCTATTTGAAGGATAACAAAGAACCTTTAGTGTTTTCAACTAGACAACAAGGAGACGGTTCGATAGTGATATAGGGCACAATAGGATGGAAAAAAGAAAAGCTATATGGAATTCATATATGGAAAAATGAGCAGAACCTCGAAATGGATTTCAAATAGCCGGAAGAAATCGGTTGTTTCAGCAGGATAACTGAAAAATTCATGTGTCAAAGACGTCCAAGAATTGGTTCACGTCGAACAAAAAACGAAACTGCTAGAGCTTTGACTCATCAAATCGCCTGATTTCAATATAATAGAAAAAGTTTGGTATATAATGGCAAGGAAATTTTATGCAAATGGCCAATATTTTACGTCCAAAGACAATTTGAAAACAGCTATTCTTGAAACATGGAACTCTATTGATATGAAATATTTTCAAGACTTATATGAAAGCTTGGCACGTCCAATGGAAACTTGCTACAATGTTAAAGGCGGTTGGACCAAATATTAAAGGTTTCTTGTTTTAACAATTAATATAGTGGGCTTTAAACAAAGAGAGGACATATTTTTTTTCGCAATTTATGTATAATTTAAACATATACATAGCCGGTATAAGTCTTATTTTTGAACGTACGAGATTTGAATGTTCATGGTACATAATTTAGTGTATAATCTTTTATATTCCACATGTTTTTATTAAATTGTAACTATATTTTTTGTGTTTGCTTAAAAGTAGCAAAATGACCATAATTAGTTAACGCACTGTAGTTTCTTGAAGTGCTTCTTTTGCTTTAGGAAAGTTTCTAGAAATATAGATGCTTCGCTGAAATTTCCAAAATAGTTTTTGTTGACAGGAATTAATACACTGTTTTAGAGTACAAGATTTTATTAGTGAGTTTCAGAATGAACGTATTTAATTTCCCGATACTGTTTACTTGTTGAATTCTAATTTAGAAGCATCTAACTTGAACAGACATATTAGCTGCTCTCACATACCTCTCTCTAACATCTCTAACACATTTAAATATATCAAGGACTAGTTCACCACAAAGTTGTAAAATAACAAGTTACGTAACTACGGGGTGGCAAATGCAATGAACCTCAATCTTTGTTGTTCTACAATTTCCAAAAAAATATTATTACAGAAGAAAATAATAAAATTTTCAAATTATTTTCAGTCTTAATGATCATTTGCTTGAAACGGCTAAGCAATTCACAGGGGATTTTTCTTTAAAATGCACTGACAATAGTGTTTATTCATATAAAGTCACACCGTTTTATACAACACATGCAATTGTGTTTGTGAAATGTACTGTGAAGTTCGAATATAATGTGTGTGATTGAGGTGTTATCCTGGTGAAGTTAGTAAAAACATTGTCGCTTTACAGTAAACTCCCGTTAGCGCGGACTGCCAATGAAGGCCATATTTCGTCCACACTAACCTAAGTCCGCATTAACTGCAATTCAATTGAGTAAAATAATACCTTCCGTTGAATAAATTGAATTCAGATTTTCACAGAAACTGAATAACACACTAACTGATGCTAAAAGATTACAACTTTTTTAATATAGTAATTTTAGTAAAAAAGTAAATCTATGACAATTTGTTAACACAAAAGAATAAACTACCCAAGACAAACAAAATATTCAAATAAACTGCTTAATATAAAATTGCTTACATAAATTTACTTTAATTAAAGTAACATCTGACTTTTCTTTGCCATAGTTGAATAAATGATCTTTTTACCATATTAATTTTCAGCTTTGCGACACGCTCAAACATTTAGTCGGTTACATCATATTTTGATTGGTACGATGGAGGAACAGCCGGTAGAAATTTTTTAACCTGTTTTGGCGGTAGAATGTTTTATTTCTCTTCATCATTCTCATTGACAACTACTTTATCTCTCAATGGCTAAAGTTACACAACAGTAGCTTTTGAAGAACTAATGTACAAAATTAGTTTAGATCAGTGAAAAAATTTTCCATGTTATCCGATGAGTAGTACGTATTAAGCGTATCTTTATCATTAATTGTAAATGGAAAATGATGGTAAAAACGAAACTGCCCGCTTTAACCGGAGATAAGCTTAAAATGTGACGCATTAACGAGAGTTCAAAAAAATTGTACTTTTTACTATTTTTTACCTCTTTTTCTAAAGAATAATAAACTGTCCAAATAAACTATGTAATAACATAAAAGAAATGCGAAAAAAGGGTCATATATGGCCTCGTGAGTTTTGATCCTTCACTTATAATGTAAACTTTTACACTAATGTAACTTTTATTATACTTAATGTTTTTGTTTTTTATTTTTTTACTAGCTGAAATTGTGCAAAAATTACTGGGATTGCTAGGTTATATATATATATATATATTGCAATTATTATTTATAATACAAGTATAATTGCTGAACAAAAAGTATTTTAGACGTCTTGAATAATAAATAAATTATGAATATTACATTATATAATAAAAATTTCATTTTGCTGCGATACTTTGTTTTGTCAGTTTTTAATATTTTTTATTAATTTTAACCCAGTCATACTGATTTTTGAAGATATCATAAGAAGTTAATGATTTTTTCCCGAACTGAGTGAAAAAGTGTCCAAGTCGGGAAAGACACATTTCACTCAGTAGGGAAAAAAATCAATAATTTGTAATATTTTGAATAATTTTAAACATGAATACTTAAAAACCTGTAAACAGCCTACAGATATAGAAAACATATAATAAATGTCAAAATAAAATTTGACATTTGGCCTAGATGAGTTTCAATCCTTCTATTGTAGTTACTTCCCTAAGTGCGCAGATTTACGATAATTTATTATTTTGAACTTTTTTACCCAAATATGTACCTTAGAAATGCCTAACATTTTTGTATATTGCAAATACTAAAGGCATTAATATTTTTAAATATATATATATATATATATATATATATATATATATATATATATATATATATATATATATATATATATATATATACTAGGGGGCCTACCCCCTGCGAGCTACGCTCGCCAACCCCCGCTCAGACTTCGAGGCCTCTAAAAACATGACAGCGTGCTTTATTTTTAAATATTGGTAAATCTGTAATTGGGTAGCCATGCTTTTAACGTTTTAATGGGGCATTTTTTGATTAACATGGCCTCATACACAGCTGTTGCGACAACTGACGACTGTTTTCGGGATTGATAAGTAAAATCAATTACAACTTGAAATCCAGCTTGTATAAAATGGTTAGGTTTAAATTGTGGCTACCTCTCGGACTTTTATAACAGCGATCTGTATTCTATTCTTCCTTTGCGTTTAAGGATGAGAAAAATTCCATCTGCTTGTGAATAACATTAAGAACCACGGTATTGAAAAGTACTTTGTTGTAGACAATTTTCTGTGACAGGTTTTAATTTTCTCTCTATTTTAGTGCACCATCGTGCATATTTTCATGTTATTTTAAATATGTAAATTATTTATTTTAATTAATATGTATATACGAATTTTCTAATAATTATTTATCATACAAAATTAATTAAATATTTTGTGCATGCATGCCTACATTTATTCGGCATCAATTGATGAGATATTTAAACAAATTTGTTATCCGCGATAATTTTACACCATGTTATGTCACATGAATATTGTTCATAAGAAAATCGGGTACTTTTCCAGTATAGGATCCTTTGCTTTTAGGTTTGGCGTAATTCGAGCTTCAAAAAGGGATAGATTCGTTAATATACATAGATTTGTTGCCAAAAGTCATGAAAACAAACCCAATGAACTTTAGGTGCTTTTCTATTACAGGGGTCTTGACGCTTTTTCAAAAAGCTTGGCGGAAAAAACCAAGCAGGATAGAAAACCAAGCAGGATATTTTATTCTCCTTCCGTTCAGTTGGGCAATTATTATTTTATATATTCGTTTCAAATATCCGAATTAGTGATTTTATAAATTCGTTTGATTAAATTTTACAAAAAAAATAACAAAATGATATCAATAAATAATAATTACTATTAATTCCTTTTCCCCCCTTTCTTTTGTGTTTACATAAATGACGTCATTTGGACGAAATTATTCAAAATATTTTCAGTTTATAAATTAAATTAAATGTTGACAGACGATTGAATCCTGACAATAGAAATGTGATTTTTTTTTTCAAATTTTCCTGAAAAACATAATTTAATCACAATCTTGTCTTCATTATCGATTGAAATAAAAGATAAATTCAATTTCAATTTGAAAATAACGAATAAAAAGAAATCAATAATCCCTATCTGGATTCTTTTCATTTTTTCCCTTTTTTGTCACAAAAAAAACTGAGTAATTAGTTGCCATCATTACAGAAATGTCATTAAAATTAGAAAAAAATTAATATCACGAAAACTAATTCCAATTTCAAAATTCTATTACCAGTTTTGACATCCGCGGATTTTTATGGACAGTTGGTATTAATTTCACCATCAAGCGTTTAATATTTTATTAAAAATAGTCCTGAAACATAATCAGTCGTTTAATCAGTCGTTTCATAAATTCGTTTCATAAAATCGTTTCACAAATTCGTTTCATTAGGATTTTATATATATAGGGTAGATATTAATTAGTAAAAAGCATTTATAGATGTCTTGAATAATAAATGAAGTGTGAGTGTTAAATAAAAAAAATTTTTCATGTTTCTGTGATTTTCTTTTTTGCCGTTTCGTAATATTTTGAAAGAATTTTTAAATAAGTATTATCAGTCTATAGGCATAAAACATTGCAAATGGCGGTGTCAGCTGGGACCTGTGTAATTTCCAATATCACTACACAATATTTAAAAAAAAAAAAAAACTTACGGCAATTTGAAAGAACAGATAATGAAAAATAAATCTGAAATTGCTTTCATCTCAATAAACGTTCATCAATTTTGACGTCAGAATTAGTTTATATCACGTTGAGTAAAAAGTTTTCCGCCAAAATTTTTTTAACTGTAAAATGATAAATACATACGAAATCATCAAAGCTAAGGAGGATAGTAATCTCCGTTTAAATCTACAATCGTTTGCCGACATTTTGGCAACTTTTCAATCCCTTCTGCGAAAAATTGTGGCGTGCGCGAGTCTAGAAAGAGATCGACCTCATTTATGAACTCCTCATTTGAATGGAAGATTGTGCCATCAAGATGCAGCTACAGATGTGAAAAGAGATATAAATCTGAAGGGGCCATGTCGGGGCTGTATGGTGGATGTTGCATCAAATCCCACTCCAGCTTGTCGAGCGTCCAGCCGGTCATCGTACTAACGTGTAGCCGGTTGTTATCTTGATGAAAGAGATCCACCTTCCTTCTGAACTCGTTTCTTCGTTCTTCGCGAATGGCATCGCGAACTTTGATTAGCATGTTGCTGTATATTGCACTGTTGATAGTCTGTCCGTTTTTCAGTTACTCTTTGTACAGAATTCCACGACAATCCCACCAGATGCAGAGGAGCACCTTCTTGTTAGTTAAGGCACATCTTGCAACAGAGCCAGCTGATTCCCCAGGTGCTGACCACCCTCCTTTATGGCTTGTATTGTTGTAGTACGCCAATTTTTCATCACAGGTCACAATTCTGTCAAGAATGTTTCCTTTTTCTTTGATCTCTGAGTAGAGCCAAACAACAGTTTTTTCTCCTGCGCTTGTCTTCAGCAGTCAATTCGTGAGACACCCAGCGGTGGAACTTAAGCGTTAGGTTTATGCATTTTAGAGCGTTAACTATTGTTTTTTGGCAAACTTTAAGCTCTAACGCAATAGTTCATGTTGAAATATTTCTGTCTTGATCAATGATTAATATCAAATGATAATATAAATGATCAATGATTGCTTTAACTGCTCACAATCAACTTCAATAGGGCGGCCGGAACGTGGTTCCTCTTCACTGTCGAAATTTCCAGCTTTAAACTTCCAAAAGCAAACTTTGACTGTATCATGAGAAACAGTATTGATTCCTAAACTTTCACACATCTTTCTGTGGCTTTCAGTCACACTGAGTTTATTACGGAACTCATAGTAAATAATCGCTCTAATCTGCTGACGTGATAGCTCTTTTTTAAACACTTTTTTGAAGCACAAGATAATAAAATTTTAACAAACAAATTACAGAGTCGTGTAGTTCCTGTGCTCTGCTTTCGAATGCAAAAATTGGTTGGCTGAAAAGCTAACAACCGCACAAATGACAGCTGTTTGCGCGAAGGTTTCTCCCCTTGGCGGAAAACTTTTTACTCAACGTAATATATCGGCTTTTATTGGCCGATTTATGGAAAAAGATGAGTTTAAGCAGATTTTTAATCATCTAACATATTAGCTTAGCGAAATGTCTTAAAACAAAATGTTTAAATGTTGACCTTTGAGTTAGTAAAAATTAGGAAAATCTGCCATTTATCTACTTCCAAACATTAAATATTTTTGAAGAAATTTAAACATCCACTGCTTTTCTCTTTGCCAAAATGTCGTTGTATATTAACCTTTTGATTACGGGCTAGGACTTATGTCATTCCAGCGACTATTGTTTTATTCTATTCGTAGCACTTTAAAAAAAATAATTTCTGTCATACAAGTATATTAGGGTATTTTAAGGAGAATCTACTACAAAGAACATTTTTTACAAATATTGATACAACTGAATATAAAAATAGTCACCAATCCCAGACCGTAATCAAAAGGTTAAGAGTTAGTTCCCCATGCATAATCTAATGCATTTTAGCACTAAGTCACAAAACTTCAATGTCACACGATTGGGATGTTCCTGTCATACAAATACGTAATATCATTTTCTGAAGAAAAAACAGGCATTTTCTTTCATTAAACAATCTGTTTATTTGAATAGAATCATAATGACGTCACTTCCATTCCACTGTTATTGATACAAATGCACATAAACTATGGAAACTTTTATTTAAAATTATTAAAGGTGAATTAAAATTAAACCTTTTAAAATCTTTCATTTTAATGTAAATTATCGTTACCTCATACTTATTAAACAATAATGTAAAAACACCTATTACAAATTAATTTTCAAGCAAACGGAATCGCGAATAATAACAAGTTTTATACCTAAATTATATTATCAGTACGTATTTCTGAACTAGCAGTTGAATTATCAGTATGTATTTTATGTAATTTTTCCATTATTTGTGTGCATTATCTATAACTAAATTTTTAGTATCTTGAAGATAATGTTATCTGTTTTGTATTTTATATACTGCAGAAATATCTTATTAGCCATTGTGAATTTTCCTTTTGTTTAATCGTGCACGTTAATAAGGCTGAAAAGTAGAAAAATATCATTCATACTTATCAAAGAATACAAATATTTCCCTGATTCAAATTCCTGTTTGCACCTCTTTTTATATGTATCATTTCCATATATTATGATAAAATAAATATTCCACGCGTAGAACATCTTCACTTATAATTTAATCCTTTCTCAGAAAATAAGAAAAATCCTAAGATACGTAAGACTATATTTCCGTGCTATCGAAAGCTGTTTTGAATTTCTAATTACTTTCACATTCAAGAAAAAGTAAGTTTTTATATACTATACACTGAAATGATTAATATTTATTAAAGGGATTTAAAATAAATATTTTTTACTACAAGAATTCGAAATAATCCTTTTTCTAACAGAATTTTAATTAAAATATCTGCATAAACCTCTACGAAATTCTTAATAATTCGTTGCGTTTTAATTTTTGAGCTGTTATTCTTCAGTTCGATTTACAATAGAAAATTGCTTTTAAAATTTGCATGAAATATAACTTTACATAATTTTATATTGTATTGAAGAATTATTTATTATAGAAAATTTTTACTGAAAGATAAAATGGAAAAACAAATTGATAAAAAATGGCCCAATGCCATTCGTTTAATATTTCAAATCTAATGTAGATTACATCTTACTTATATTTCTTATTATCAAAAAAGGTAAAAGGAAAATTACTACTATAGTATAAAATATAACAAGTAGAAAGATGGTTTACGGACATTAAAGATAGCATGAATATTAAAGATAACATGAATAATCAGAGTGTTTTTTACTTACATTTTTGTTAAACTAGTATTTTAGTATTTTGTAAGACACGTTGAATTTATAACTTTTACATAATATGTAAATCGCTTACAGCTTCTGAGAAATTTCCTTTATCTTAATCGATCACGTTTAAGCAAAAGCCTGTGAAGCAGTAAGCATCATTCAAGTTTATCAAAGAATAAAAATGCAAACATCTTATTTCAAATTCCGGTTTGCATCTGTTTTTATAAGCATGGCTTCCGCATATTATCAAAAAAAAATTTTACATGCCTAGAAAATCTCAAATAAGGTCTCAAAAATTAGAAAAATCTAAAATGTCTAGACAATAATTTTACATGCAGTCGAAAGTTATTTTGAATTTCTAGTTTGATTTACATTAAAAAAAAACTTTATGCATACTGTATCGATTTATTTATCTAGTGTAGTGATAAATAGTTACAAAAAATTTTTAAATAAAATTTAGATGAAGAACATTTATTTATTTTTATTGTTTAGAAAAGGAATTCTAAATAAGATAAGTGTATGCAATTCAAAATAATTTCTTACATTTTGATTTCTGATGTGTTATCCTTCCTCCCCTCTATGCAATTCTAAAAATTCATTACATTTTGATTTCTGATCTGTTATTCTTCAAGGGTTTTATTGAAAATCTCAAAATAAAATTAAACGCTAGCACAATATAATAATTTATAACACCTTGTAATAATATTTCTTTTAAATGCTAAAAGATGTAAAATAACAACATAATAAATACACAGTAAAATAACTTTTATTAGGTTGTTTGACATGTTTCGGTTCACTCCGAGCCATTTTCAAAAATAAATGAAAATATTCCATAATTGCACGGTCTTTGAAGTTATTATTCAAAATGCTATCATTTAATTTCCATGTACTTTTTTAAAAATTAAGCACGTTATATTCTTTTTTTACTTGGTTGTTTATTTTCATATCTGTAACCATGGAGTGCGATGAATAAATCACTTACAATTCCATGAAATCACTTGTTAACTTTAAATTAAAGTGTAATTATTGCTTAAATGATAAACACAAATCACTAGATTACATGTATAATGCAAGAATGTACTTAAATTTGTCAAACTGGGAAAGTGAAAATTATTATTTTATTGCTTTCTTAATTTGTGAATCATCGCGTGCCAAATTTTAGGTATTTCAAAAGAGGTTGATTCCTTGCATATGTTCTCGTTTCGAAAATATATTTCTACTGATTCACGCATAATGGATGGGAAATAAAATCTTGATGGAAAACTTCAAAGCTCTAATTCTTCTGTCATTTGATATTTGCCATATGTTCTTTTATTCTCGTTTTAAATTTCCTGTTTGTCATTCATATATAGTATACTGTAATGTTCCATCTGCCCTGGTGAATGGATTTTCATAACACTTGAAAGTTAATCAGACTCTATTGGATCTATTTTTCTACTTACTATGTTAAAATATGTGGCATCGCAAGAAATAACGGACATAAAGACAGCACTATTGATAAAATAATTACGAGAAGGGATAAGAAAAAGAAAAAAAAAATCTGAAATGAACGAAGTTCAAAGCTATCAACTCTGCAATAATTTTTTGGTTTTTTTGAAAGAATGAAATATAAATTTAGAAAATTCAATATCTGCCTTATCGCAAAACCTTCCTCAAAATTTAAAAACATAGAATGTAGAAAAATAGATCCAATAGAGCCTGATCAATTTTCCGGTGTTAATGAAATCCCATTCACCAGGGCAGATGGAACATTACAGTACTATATATGAATGACAAACAGAAATTTTAAAACGAAATAAAAGAATATATGACATATCAAATACGACAGAAGAACAACAACTTTGCCCAGACTACATAGAATAAAGCCTTTGTAGATTGATTTTAAGAATAGTAAAATAATTTTTCCATCAATAATTTATTTCCCATCCATTATCCGTGAATCAATAGAAATCTATTTGCGAAACGAGAACATATGCAACGAATAAGCCTCTTTTGAATTACCTAAAACCACGCGATGATTTAAAAATTAAAAAAACAATAAAATAATAATTTTCACGTTTCTAGTTTGACCAATTTAAGCACCTGCTTGCATTATACGTGTGATCTCGGGATTTCTGTTTATCATTTTCAAAAACTTTGCGAAAATAGTTTATTTATCATTTTGATCTTGATGAACTCGCCGTTAGAGGGCATAAAACATGTCATCTTTATATTAAAGTGTATTTTTAAGCCTTTTGTGTAATCTTTATATCACTTTAACCAGTAATTATGTCTTTAATTTAAAATAAAATTAATTAAAAAATATTTGGGATGATGATTTTTCCTGAATAGTAATGAAGAAAAAAAACAAATTCTATAACCTTTCTTCGTGAAATAAAACATAATTTGCAATTTTTAACCGAGCTGAGAAAATACTAACGATATCTGAGAAACATCTTATGTCAGAAGCGGGGTTAGAACTTACTCTTTTTTTAGAGCACCTTAAGTCCTCTTTCTGGCGTTTTGGATCGGCCATATGGACATCGATGAACGTTCCTCTGAAACAAAAGGACTTCAAAACTGGTTTCCACTCTGTTTAGTGACAGAGAAGCACCCTAAAGTTTTTATTGCGCTTGCTCAGATAATCTAAAATTGGTTTTACCAGGTTCGGTTTGCGTTTTTAAACATATAGATAATCTTTTTTTCCTGTTTTTAGATGAAATTGATCGATAACAATTCATTAAGTTCAACTTTTATTTATTTTATTTTTTTTTAAATGCGAGAGTGACGCCACCAGTAGATCAATAATATTAAAATTTGAGTGTCTGTTTGTATTTCACAACTTCTCCTCTTAGAATAGGAAATGTGGGGCGTAAAAATTATTAACACCTGTTATTTGCATGGATCAGAGGATGACACAATATAATGTTTAGACTTTTGAAATGTAAAGTTGTTTTTGATAAGTTAATGATATTGTAAATTTTAAAATATTTCTCTAATGGTGGGAATTAAATTGTTTTATAGCTGTGGAAAAAATAGAACAAGTTACGCCAACAACGGAATACACAACAACAACGAATACATTTTCGTTTATTGACGGAAATTGCAGAAGGAAAATTTTCAACTATGGTATTTTCTTCCTAAATGAATTAAATTGTAGCATACTATGAAATGTATATACCGGGTGTTTCACAAAGGACCCCTAACTTGGAAAATAAATAACTCGGAAACGGTGATAGATAGAAGCATGAAATGAGTGGTGTATTTATTAAAAAACCGTAAGAATCTGATACAGAAACCTGAAATTTTTAGTTAAAATTAGCGCCGATAGATGGCGCTGCAGGCAGCATTACAGGTCCCTATGCAGAGAGCTCAGATGCCAAGAACGATCAGTCGTCGAAGATTTCGCCATTGAAGCGTGATCGCTATTAGCGTACGGTGAAAGAAATTGTTTATCGCATCAATCCTTCTTTAACACTCGTTGAGCAAGAGGGCTATTTGCTCATAGAAATAATCTACGGTATATTGTAAAGTCTATGGCTATTTGTCAAACTTGTGTGTTGATATCCGGTGACATACTACAGAGAGTCACTGAAACTTTCATTCTTCGTTTACGACATGTGTGTTGTGTGAAAGGTTCACATTTTGAATAGCTTTTGATGTGATACATTCTACGTATCTCTATGCAACCTGCAGCGCCATCTATTGGCACAATTTATCACTGAAATGTTGAGGTTTCTGTAACAGATATTTACGTTTTTTTATTAAATACTAGGGTCCTAACTAACTCTGCCCCCTGCTCGCTACGCTCACCAACCCCCGTTCTGATTTCGCAGCTTCTTAAAACCTGGTAATGTATCCTGTTTTAAAAAAATGATGATGATATCACGAACGGCGACTATCTTCTCTGATTAGGTTATAATGCTTTTTCATTTAAATGGGGTATTTTTCGGTTACCATGGCTTCTCCGTCTGCTTGGGAATAACATTCAGAATCACAAAGCAATGTGTTTTCAAATTTTACTCTTATATTTTATGTTCATCGAATTTTCTTGTATTCGGAACCTAGCTAGATCTTTTTCTCGTGCTCGATTTAGCATAGGGGGCATGTCTCGTGAAAATCTTCCAAGTCATTTACGATATCATTCATAATCGGGAAAATCCCTTACTCGTTTAACATTATATGAATAATCGGGAAAATCCCTTGCTCGTTTAATATATATGAATAATCGGGAAAATCCCTTGCTCGTTTAATATATATGAATTTGGCGACAGTAATTTGGTCGACAGGATAACTAACAAGTACCAATTGTATATATAGTGTTACGAATATTGTAAATAGTTAGTGTTTGTGCTTAAAACTAATGTAAATAGTTCAATTAAGCTCTATTCATAAGCTAATATTAATTTTTGTTGCATTGCAATATCTCAATTTGTTGATTTTTTTGCAAGCGAGTAAACGCTATTGGATTTCAATGGGAGTCTATGGAAATTTAGTGAAATACTGGAAATAGCGCCAAGTTGGCGTCACTTTTGGCAACTAATTTTGGCCGCCAAATTTGACGATACATCGCCAAGTTGGCGAAAAACTTGGCGACAGACCCGGGTCCCTTCCCCTTGGTAACTCCCCTAATAGCGCCCATCCTATCTAAATTCTCTACTTTCATGTTAATTCACCCTAAGAAAAGTCAGAAAGCTCTGACCAATCATATACGTTTCGCGGTATCTACGCAGATTTTCATTGGCCCATTTCCAAACCATTACTTTTTTTATATATAGAAGGATAACACTGGTTTCATGTTCCTATCTATCACAGTTTCCGAGTTATTTATTTTCAAAGTTAGGGGTCCTTCGTGGAACACCTATAGATCTTATACAGAACTGCACAAAAGAATTCAGATACTTTTCTGATATAGATGGTAATTATTGAAATTGTGTTTTCATATGTGCTATGTGTTTTCTAAATTGTTTACTTAGATATCACATTTCATATTATTAAACGGTGACGATTTGTTGCAGTAGGCTGAATGCGTTGGAAAGTGTTTTATAATCCATGTTTCACACATGTTTTTTCCCCTTGTATTCTTTTTACCAAACTTCATGAATGAAAACATCGCTTTGTGCTGAGTTTGGGCACCGATTTCACGATCGTGTGGTCATATTGCAGTTTGTAAACATTATTTCTTTATTTGTATACTTTATTCCTAATTTTCAGTAGCCTTTGTAAAACATTAAAAAAATTCATTTGAAAAAAATTACCTTGCTACCTGTCTTGACAACTTATGTAATTTCTAAAATACTTCTGCAATCAAATAATTTGGGTAATTTGTAATTTTTAATATTACGGATTTTATCGATTATTAAGGCTGATTTTAAAAATATATTTTTACCCGCTCAGTAACACAAAACTTTGTGACACATTCACGAATTCGCATTTAGGCGTAAAAGTATAAAATTTTCAGGCGTCGAAGGGATTTAGAATAGAACAATGTTTTTCATTGTTTCATAATTGTATCATATCTTGAGTTATAAGTGATTTCTGTCACATGAAGATTTTTCTGTTAAAATGCCAACTTTAGGAGCCTTCTCTGAAGGATCATTATCGAATAAAAAAAACCGCCATTAAATTTCTTATGTTGTCTGACCATTTTGTGCATTTTAGAATGTGTCAGAATATTAGTAGGTTTCGATTTAAGAACAGTCTTAATCAACCCAAAAATTTTACACAAATCGGAAAGTTTCACGATTATTATTCTTCAATTTGTAAAAACTAAGATGTTATTAAGGCGGTTCTCAAATTCCCTGCTCAACAACGCAAAATTTTTGACATATTATCTCATTTATTATTAAACGTAAAGACATAAAATTGACTAGACTGACCTATATGGAATTAAAAAGCGATTTTTATATTTTGATAAATAAATTATACTTATTGCATTATAAGTGATTGTTGTCACGTGACGACAGACTTTTCTCTTTTTACATGCTTTCGTATGAGGTAATTTGATTAAAAACGTCAAATTTGACAGTATTTTCTGAAAGAATTTTACCAAAAAATGGAAAACATCATTCGATTACATACTTTCTGAATAAGAATACCCACCAATTTCTTGCGTTTCGGAATAAAAATGAATTTCCAAATGTATTAGAAAGTAGCTCTTTTCTTTTTGAGAACATCCTTAAAATAATTTAAAACACAGAAACTTTCATAAAGGTGTTCATCGGATAAGACGCATACTTTGTAAACACGTTTTCCTCTTTTCAAGAAATATTATGTGTTAGGAAAGTTATCTTCGGAACAAACATTACCTGATCTATCTATCAATCAGCTATAGATTTTGTCTCATCCAGTATATGATTTATTTTTTCCTGAGAGTAACATCGCAATTCAGTTCATCCAAGCTGTAAAATATTTTCATTGTTATGCAATAAAATATCCTAAATAATATACGAAAATGCATCTATATTTTTAATTGGAAATTAAAAAAATTAAACTTAAAAGAGTTGAAGTTAAAAGTATAAAAATTACTGATTTCTTCTGAATTATTTAGTTCTACTTATCATTATTATTTTTTTTAAAGCAGGTATCATATGTTAAAAAATCATAAATGAATAATGATTACCGTCATATGCTTTTCCGATCAGAATATCTTTTTTTTTTTATCAAAAATTTACATAAAACGTATGAAAATGCGTTTGTTTAGGCAATTGAAAATAAAAATTATGTAATTAATATATTATCAATTTATTCTCTGACCAGAGAAAAACAAAATTATGTTTCTGATTCATATGAAATAAATCATTTTTTGATAATTTGCGCTTTTACTTATATTTTCTACCTTTTCAAAAATTTGAAATTTAAATATGAAATATTTTTACATTTTTATAAATTTTAATGAAATTCTTATCATTAAAAATCTTTTAAGTTTGAAGAAGTAAAATATGTGAATATGTGGAAACGCTGTATGTATTTCTCAAATAAAGGATCACTCTGTTACGTTTAAACATATAAATATATTCACGCCACAATATTTACAGAGGAAAGAAACAATAGTATGTACACAAAGAATATGATCCAATCACATCTTAAAACAATGCGATTCAGCACTGGGCTGAAAAGTCCGGATATCGGCGTCACATCTTAACATTTTTTCAGCTGAGCATAAACTGAACAGAATCTGCTACCGTCTCTCAACGTCACGCTGTCATGTGATCTCCTCAGTTTATAGCGTGTCCCTTCCTTTAAAGCTCGTTTCCCTGCCGTATGATGCTGATAGTATAGGGTGGCACTCCGAGACAGTAATAGCTAGGGAATGTAATTTCCTACAAATAAAATTTTAACTAAATTTTAAAAAACTTGGCTCAATGCGCACTATTATAAATTGTAAAATATACACTAATAGAAAACCTATATTGGTTAGAATGGAAACCAATATTGTGTCAATATTGCATTCATCAGAAATACTTCCAATGAAATTGCAATATTGGTCAAATAGTGACCTAATATTAAAAATATATGGAATGAAAAGCTACTACTACATAAATATTGGTTTTACATTATCAGTATTTGTAACGAATGGCCAATATTGCAGAAAAATTGGAACTTACATTGGAAATATTGGTAATGAAATGGTAAAATGTTTCTTTAAATCATTAGTGTAATATTGGCAAAATATAATAATCCCAATGTTCGAGCAATATTTGATGCCAATATTAGCCGAGATGTAGACAGGATATAGCCAATATTGGACAATGTATAAACAATACAAACAATATCCGCTCAATATAGTATTGACGCTAATGTAGCTTTCAACTTGTTGAATACTTATAGTTTAAGATGTGATTAATAATCTTACAGAAGATGAAAATTCCATCGATAAGTCCATTAGCAGCTTATCATTCCTTAATTATAGCTCCAAACACAACATTCGCTTAATAGTGTAATAATTAAAAATTAATCATGATTTACTTTACTTAAATCTACTTATACAAATTGATTTATTTCTAAAAATATAACAAGTAACTGTGTTAGAAGCGTTTCACCGAAAGAGGATGAAATTTATAAAACAATGTTCTACTTCAATCGATATGAAAAACAAAGTACATCAGAATCGATTTTTAAGAATGGAGAACTCACGCACACTTGATGCAGCCTATCACTTTGTTCTAAATTGATTTTTTGAATAATGCCATAATTAGTAGATAAAGTAGTTTATGGCCATTATAGAATATTAAGTTCTTGAAAAGAGTTTAATAATATTTACCAAAAACTACTTTCATATGTTTTATTTTCAATCTTTCTATAATTTTTTTATCCAATTTCAAGAAATTTCAGTAGTATACGATCTAAAAATGTTTCGTTATAATGCGAAAAAAATACTAGAAACAATTTACACAGTACAATTTTTGTATTCTTCATATTTTTTCGATGAAAGTAATTTCGTGAATGTGTCAGAAAGTACCGAATATGGATTTGAGAATACTCTTGACAGATAACAGTGCTAAAAGTCCAGTTAAGTTGTCATTTTTTCTGAACAAACAAATTTCTTAAGAATAAGGACATTAATTTTACTAGTAATTATATTTTTACAGAAAGGGTGTTCCTAAAAGAATCATTTAATTTCACAAAGCATATTAATTTTTTACAGGTATGCCTATAAAGGGTTCTGCGTCAATTCGTTGCGCACAGTTCATCGCGGAACAATTCATCGCGCACAATTCGTCACAGCTTCAATTCATCGCGGCGACAATTCGTCGCAGCGTCAATTCGTCACGAGCTCAATTCGTCACGGCTCAATTCGTCGCGACGTCAATTCGTCGCAGCGAAAACGCACAATTCATCGCGGAGCAATTCATCGCGCACAATTCGTCGCAGCGTCAATTCGTTGCAGCGTCAATTCATCGCGGCGTTAATTCGTCGCGGCGTCAATTCGTCGCGGGCTCAATTCATCGCGACGTCAATTCGTCGCAGCGAAAACGTCTTTGAAGGCTATTATGATAAAAATAAAGATAATTCAGTAAAATTACTTAATGATAATTTGTTTTTTAGATTTAGAGAATTGTAACTAACATTTTACAGGCAATTTTGGAGGAATCTTTTTTCAAATGTGATTTTTGTGAATTTACCTGATGAGAACATGAAGGTTTAATGAATTAGAACAACTCATTTCTTATTTAAGTTAGAGATCGAATAAATATTGCTTTAGATTACCGAAAAAAATGGCGGAAAATTTAGGATAAAATCACCCAGAGCATGAAAAAATGACGTGAGTCTTAAATCTGTATATTACCATTTGCATGCTTGCATGCAAAATTTTCACTAGGGAGAAGTGGTATGTAGCGTGAAAAGTACGTATCTTCAACAACGAAAAAATTCAATAATATTTTCTAAATTTTAAGTCCATGTCCATGTTACAACGAGGCTAGGAGAGGGCAGAGGAATATTCTTCCCACAAACCAGTAAGGAAAGTTATATAACGGCTGTTCTCAATTCCAAACTGGCTACATTATGACATAATTTTTAATTCATTTTTGCTCAGAAACACATGGAATTGGCTCGTGTTCTTATTCAGAAAGTTCGCAATCCAAAGACATTTTCCAGTTTTCAATGCAAGCAGAAGATCTTTCAGAAAATACTGACAAAGTTGGCGTTTTGAACTAAATTTCCAAAGCCGCAGCACGAAGAATGAGATAAACATGTTGCCATGTGACACGAATGAATTATAACTCGATACGTAATTGAAAAAATATGGAAAATTCATTTCGACTCCAAATCCCTTTCACAATCAGGCCGGCCAATTTTATGCCTTTGCGTTTAAAAATGAGTCAGAAAACGCGTCAGATAGTTTCACATTATTCAGCAGGTCAGCTGAGAACCATCTTAATATGCGTTTAAAATAAATCCATTGCAGTTGAAATATATAAGGTACCCTTTGCTCATCAATAAAAAAACAAAACAAAAAAATAACTAGTTGCATATGCCAATCCCAAAACTTCTGTCTATCTCATACATGTTAATGCTTCAAAATTCGCTATCACACCGCCAAAAAAAAATCAATATTTTTCGTCATTCTGCTGTACGTCAGCTGCTTGCGAATCGTCGGGTTACTTTTATGCGAGCAGCCGATGTATTACATTAAACTACGAAAAGTCCTTCTTGGCCTGTACCGGCAGGAACAGGTAGCCTCCCTATTGATTGGTTTTGAGATTTTAGCTTCTACTGAAAATACACGAAGCTAAAATGCGCGAACCCGAAGAGTCATTCACAGTTCTCGTCAATATTGAATTTGAATGCGAATATCGCTAAATTAGACAGACATAGCCAAGTTGGCTTCATATATAACAACGTACTTTTGTCGCAAAATTTGGCGATATTTCACCAATTGTCGCCACGCTTGGCGAGAATTTGACGTTGGGAAATATAAATATACTAGGGAATCGAACCCGGGCTTCCCGGGTTACAGAACGCAGGCGAAAACCATTTTTTCTCTAAATCTAATAGATTTTTCATATTTTTATTTGTCAAAGTTGCTGCATTTAGTGATTTTTTTTACTGGTTTCTTTGCTTTTCTTGTGCGTGAAGCGCTCATACATGCGGTATGCATACAGTTTTTTTTTTGTACTAAGCGTTCATACATGCGATATAGTGATCGCAACATTAACGAATTTCAAGGGTTTTGTTTATTTTTTATTTTTTTGGTATTATTAATACAGGGAGTTCGCTGCATCAAGTGATGCTTCTTTGTTAATTTATTATTCATCATCTTATGCATGCGATATAGTGATCGCAATATTAACGAATTTCATGTATATTCGTTTTTTCCAACTTTGCAATGACCGTTAACATTATTTGTAATACTGATGAAATATGAATTAAAACGTTGTTTCTTACTGCTCATATTAACTTTTTATATGCATTTTTATTAAATTTGTGAAATAATTTTTTTATATTTTATTCATAAAAATGCAATATCTAAAACAATATCTTCTGTTTATATTATCTGTTAAAATATCCGATGTTTGTTAATGGTGTAAACAAATAATTTTCTTTTAAATTTTTAAATTATTACAAAGCTTCCTTTTCTCCAAAATCGTCTGAACTAATCAAATTTTGTATCCGGTATAACGCTACTCTCATATAAAGGCACCATATTCTTGTGACTTTTTATTTCAAAATTCATTAATTTTACTACCTGAAACTATTTAAAAATTTATAATGGCAGCATTCTTCCATTTGTTTATTGGGCGTTTCAAAATTCATGCTTAAAAATTATTTTATAAGTCATAATATATCAGGCAATTAAGATATAGTTTTCAAACAAATTGCATTTGAAAGTAATTTTTTTTCCTCTATAACGGTGTAAAAATTGAAAATGTGCTATGTTTAGAAATTAAAAAAATTACAATAGCAAAAATCACAAAACCGAAATTACATCGTCAGCTGTTGGCATTTGCAAAATGAAGTATGCGTTACGCACGGACACGTTTGGCCTTTATAATATAGATAGATAGATAGATAGTGTTAAGCATGTAAGTGTTGAAACTATGGTTACAACAATGAAAAAAAAAATTGGCGAAGCCATGTTACTGAAACTAATAAATTAAACCCGTTTAAGGAGGAATACTGCTGTATCGTTTCAAAATGTCAGCAACCCTATAATTTCAAACAGCTATACCTCAGCCATTTTTAACACTTTCCAACCTAGTTGAAATGTGTTTGACTTCGGTTTGTCTGGCCGTCTGTCGTCTGTCGTCTGGCCATCTGCCGTCTGCCGTCTGTCCGTCTGTCCGTGCTCTAACTCCCGTAAATATGCTCGGATTGCCTTGCAATTTGTATATGTTACTGTCGTTATCAATAGAACGCTCCCTATTTCAACTGAAGTGTGTAGCCCTTATAGTTTTTGTACAGGGACACTCAAAAGAATTTCGTTACATTACGGTCTATGGGGAAAAATCATTTGCGGTTTATTTTAATGATGTTACACAATTGCAAACAAATTGTAATTGATATATATCACTATGGTGTACTACAAGAAGCTTCATATGAAATAGGGTGTGCATAGCTCTTATAGTTATTTTACAGGGACAGTCAAAAGAATTCCGTTACATTACGTCTATGGAGAAAAATCATTTGCGGTTTATTTCAATAATGTTTCACTATTTTAAACGCATTGAAATTTATATATATGACTAAAGTGCATTACAAGAGGCTTACTACAGAATATTGTATGTATAGCAGTCATCGTTCATTTACAGGGACACACAAAAGAATTCTCCACTGTCTGCTAACAATAATTCTTAGAAGTGCGTTTTAAGTTACTGAACGCGAATTTAAATTTAACTCACTTTTTGTCTATTTCGTGGTGTGTATAAATTCTGTAGATCATATACAGGGAAGCACAAAAGTTCGCGAACACATTTCCGTTTATTGACAGAAACTCCAGAAGGAGAATTTTAAACTGTGCTACGCGTGTCTTAACTGAACTAAAATTTAGCATCCTATGTAGTATCTATACAAATCTATATATCATATACAGGGATAAATAAAAGTATTAGGATATTTTTTCGAATATTGTATATGTTGGAAATTCCTGAAATTATGTTTTTAAATATGTTATGCGTTTTCCAAATTGTTTACTTAGATGTTATCTTTCAGCGTATTAAACGGTATGATTTGTAAAATTATTTTGGAAGCATTGGAAAGTGTTACATAATCTATGCTTGACGCAGGATTTTTCGTTCTTGTTTAAGATAGAGGCAAATTAAAAAATGCTCTAGAATCCTTGGATCAAGGCAGAACATTTAACGGAAAAAGTTTTTAGGATTTCTAATTTTATTTTTACAACTTTTTGAAATTGTAATCTTTAAATGGCTATCACAGCGCTTCCTCCAGACGCAATATCTCCAAATTCAACTGGGACCTGCAGGCTATGGTCAAAAACATATACAAAAAAATTGGTTCAATTATCTGCATAAATTCATAAAATTTTTGATTATACAATAGTAAAACTGGAACAAAAATCGCAATCACAGCGCCCTCTTCCGTCGATATAGCCCCAAATTCAAGTAGGACCTGCTGGCCATAGCCAAAAACACAGAAAAAAATTTTAGTTCAATTTTAAGCATAACTTCATACACTTTTCGATGATACGATGAGGACAGACAGACAGACGGACGGACGGACAGACAGAAAGACGGACAATTTGTAAAAACATCTTTTTCGGAATCTCTGACCCCTAAAACTTGTAAATCCGTCGAAAACCGGAAGTCGAAAAAAATTTCGATTACAACACTTTCTTCTATAGAAGGAAGTAAAAAATTATAAATTGGAAACATTTACTGAATACAACAAGCAGTATTAGCAGATGAAAATAATTAAAATATAATAAAATTATGGTTTACTTTCTAACTAGGTGATAATAACCGTGATAATAACCATAAACAGAACTCAAGCTTCTATGACTCTTTTAAAAGAAGCTGCTTAGAGGGGCCCAAGAAGGGGATTAATATTCAAAATTGGTGGTAGATGAGGTCCGAGATATTTTTTTGTTGTTCAAGTAGTAGTTGGAAGTCCTAAGTAGCTGTCAGACAAAAAGAAGCTAGTGAATCGGCCGATTTTTAAGGGAAGCTAACAAAGGGGGCTAACTAATAGTTTTGAGCTAAGATGAAAACATCTTAAAGGATCCTGGTACTTAGCGCTTTAGATCTTCAATTAGTCGGAATTAAACATAGGGTATAAATTAATCATTAGAACAAAATTTAAAAAAATGCTTAAAAAAGGGGCCTAAAGGCCCAATAAAAATATAAGCGTGGTGACCCGGGGAGAGTAATCCAAGGCTAAACTTTAAAGTCGCTTAGTAAGAGGGTGACAGAATTATGGGGGTGATAAATGCATAGCACACAAAAAGTTCAAGGGGCCTCGAGTCGGGCCCCAGGGTCCTAACTGGAATGTAGAAATATAGGAATAACTAAATGGAGAAAAGGCACCAAAAACGAAAAAAAATCGGATTTAAAGGAGCAAGTTATTAAAAATTTAGGGAACAAAAACTTCAATGGTGCCCCTATACCGAGTCCCACGGGAGCCTGGGTCTTAACTGGAACACAGAAATGGGAGTAAAGCCTAATGGAGAGAAGGCACCAAAAACGAAAGAGATCTGAGGAAAAGGGGGCAAATTATTAATAACTTAGGGCACAAACACTTTAAGGTGCCCAGGGGGCCCGGGACTTGTTCGAGAAATTTTTTTGTCGTTCATATAGTAGCTGGAAGTCCAAAAAAGTTATTAAAAAAATCTAGTGGATCGGTCGATTTTTAAGGGAGCTATATTAGAGGTCTCAAAAATGGCCAAATGATAGTTTTGAGTAAGGCCTTAAGAGGAAAACATCTTAAAAGATCCTAGTACGTAGCGCTTTAGATCTTCAATTAGTCGAAATTAAGCACAGGGTATAAATTGATCATTAGAATAAAATTTGAAAGAAATGCTAAACAAGTGGGTAAGTGTGATCGAAGATCGCTCAAAGGGCTTCGTTTAATACTCCTTTCAAAACACTTTATCCTTTCTTTAATAAATTCAAACAAATTTCATTTAGCAACAACAACAAAAAAAAGTCATGTTTTTTATAAAGTAAAAATTTACCGGTCTATTTTTTCGTTTTTTCGAATATCTAAACCAGCCGAATAGCGACCCAAGCCCGCTATTATATTCTGTCATAATAATATCCGTCATATGGACTACATGCAATATTAAAAAAAATAATTTAAAAATTAAACAAATTTTACACCTTTAAAATGTTAAAATATGCGAATATTTCCATAATCAGATTTTTATCACGATTCAATATGTTTCTCAAACTCATATATTTACTATTCGCTATTATTTATATTGATACTCGCTTTGTATTATTCTCAAACATTTGAAAAATTCGTTAAACTTCCCATATGACGCCAGATTTTCTTTTTAATTCTCTAATGACGTGATATTAATCTGCTTTGTGTACTTACACATACTCATACTCCTTGTATTATTGAGAAATCTTAGACATTTTCCGTTTTATTACGACTATGACGTCAATCAATTTTATTTCATATTTATCTTTTTTTCAATTGGTGAAACTTTTTATTTCATTTTCATTTTTTCACGTGGAAATCGTCTGATAGAAAATTAATTATTGTAGAAAGAAATTCATTGCGGATTTTAAATCTTTGGCATCGGCTATAATGAAAAATGTTTAAATTTAATAGGAAAAGGCTGTTAGAATTTTGGTTTTTTATCTCTATTTATTAAAATAATACGAATTTTTCAAATTTTAATATTTTGATCTCTTTACAGCTGGTATTCATCTATATACACGAATTTTAAACTCTGTAAGTTATAAAGTTTTTGAGAATGGCTCTGTGACGGACAGACAACGGAGCGGGAGTCATAGGGTTTCATGAGATGAACGAAAACCAAAGGGCCCTAGTGCCACAATAAAAATATGAAGGTGTTGGCCCTGGGAAACAGAAAGGCCCACAAAAAGAATGGAGATCAGATGAAAATGGGGCAAGTTATTAACAATTGAGATGCAAAAACCTTAAAAGGGCCCTAGGGCACCCGGTTCTTAAAATATTAAAAATCTGAGCGTCAGGTCTGTAGGACCTGCCTTGGACTATCCACACCCAAATTTTCAGTCTTCCACGTGCGGTAGATTTCGCTTGTCATCGCGCACACGTACACAGAACTCAGACAGACAAACACTTTCCTTTTATTAGTATAGATGAAATAAATGAAAAACTTATAAAACCAAAATACTACTTTATGAAATTGCATTCATGCAGCAATCAGTTCAATCACAATCACAAAAAGTATTTTATGTTTACATCTCTCAATACTTTTTTTACTTCCTAATTCTTTCAAATATAAGGGAGGGGGAGGGGGGTTGTACCCTGTGTACACATATGTCAACTAATACTTTTTTTTTTAAATTTCCAGCATTTGTATTCGTCATTTTTTCATGATCGTGGTAATTTTATCCAAAATCCTTCGCCATTTTTTCGGTTATCTAAAGCAATATTTATTCTATCTCTAATTTTAATAAGAAATGACTTGCTGTTATTCATTAAATTTTCATGTTCACAATAACGAAATTCCCAAAAAATCACAAAAAAAAATTCCTCCGAAATCGCCTTTAAAATGTTAGTTATAATTCTGTATATCTAAAAAACAAATCATCATTAAATAATTTTACTAAATTATCCTTATTTTTATCATAATAGCCTTTAAAGACATTTTCGCTGCGACGAATTGATACCACGACGAATTGACGTCGCGACGAATTGAGCCCACGACGAATTGAGCCCGCGACGAATTGAGCCCGCGACGAATTGTCCCTGCGACGAATTGAAGCTGCGACGGATTGTGCGCGATGAATTGTTCCGCGATGAATTGTGCGTTTTCGCTGCGACCAATTGACGTCGCGACGAATTGAGCTCGCGATGAATTGACGCTGCGACGAATCGTCACCGCGATGAATTGACGCGGCGACGAATTGACGGTGCGACGAATTGTGCGCGATGAATTGTTCTGCGATGAATTGTGCGAGATGAATTGACGCGACACCCCTATAAAGGCTTGTGGTGAATTAAAAATTACGTTTAGAAATTCACGTTTTCATTCAGTTTTCCCACATGTTTACAAATGCCTTGAAACTACTAATTACAATGGCAAATGCTTTGAGATAGGAGACGCAGTGCAACGCTGTTGAAGAAAATCATCCTGCACAGTTAGAACAGGATTTCAGATCTCTACAACATAGAATCAACAAGTTGGAAATTGTATGTCAAACGTGACAAATGTGGTGCGTTCGTACTATAGCTAGTTATATAAATATTCAGATCTTGATGCTTTTTTATTCTGTGAAATGAATTATATCCTCAGCAGATTAATTTCTGTCATAAAACAAGTAATATAAAAACTTTTTTTAAAGTCATTTCCTACTTAGGTCAAATAGAAATTTTTTTCCAGCGATCTGCACGCTTCGCCACTAACGGTATTTATTCCTAAATTTATATCCTGCTAAATATCTTACATATAAGAAATTTTTGAAATGTATTAAAAATTAAATAAAAAATAAATAGCTAAAATACCAAAAATTAATAGCTCGAAAAGTATTTCTCACAAAATTGTTAGACAAACTGCGTTAGAAAGTTAAAAAAATTGTATTTTTCTTGATATAAATTTAAAATCTAATGATTAGGCCGTTTTTCAAATATTGAATTTCAAAAATTACCAAACTTCACAATAAAGTGCCATAGCGATGTTACAGTTAACAATAATACAGTTTTTTTTTCAAATATTAATTACTTAATTTAATTTAATTATTTAATTTTAGTTTTATACTTCATTTCTGTTCAAAAGTATAGACTCACTCCACATTTATAGTCTCCTTCGCCCGCGAGCCGCCTGATCTTCGTCCGTGAACAGACCCATTATCTTTTTACGTGTGAAGGTGAGACTATAAATATGGAGTGAGACTGTACTTTTGAACAGAAATGAAATATAAAATTAAAATTAATTAATTAAATTTAATTAATGAATTAATATTTGAAAAAAACTGTATTAACATCAATTGTCACCCAGTACAAGTTTAAAAAAAATTATTTGAACTTGATAGGATGAATAGAAAATATTTTATTAACGATTGAAAATTTGAACAAGATATATAAATATATAGAGCTTGTGAGCTAATAGTAGGAATTGAATAAGTATCTCACTCGCTTGACGAGTAAATCTCGGAAGCTCCTATAACGAGAAAGCAACGATTTTTAAAAAACATTCAAATTTCTTAATAAATATTTTTATTAATATCTCCTAAAGTTTTAATTCGATTTTTATAAAATTTGAAATGTCTCGACAAAATTCTGGAAAGATAATATATTTTAAATTTCAAATCATTCCGTTGAGTAGTTTTTGCGTTGTTATATGTGGACGGAGGGACAGACAGACGGACGGACGGACAGACAGACAGACGGACGGACCAAGCGACGACAATAGGTGCTACGTATTTTTTTTTTTTTTTTTATACCGCAAACCAGGCCCCTACCTGCCCGGCATGAATGCCTAGCTTAACGGGTTAGTACCTGGGTGCGGGGCGGAAATCGCCTGATCACAGCATGGCTGTGATCCACCTGACTATTGATTTGTTCACATCGCTGCTGTGCTTGCTCTCTTGTGATTTGCTACCGCTATCTTTGTTTGCCGGTTCAAGGTTTCTGTTTAACTTTGTTGAATTGACAGATTTAATAGGTCTCGTAATTTAGAACCTTGATCAGGTGACGAGACCCTCACCTGACTAGGCACCCCCAGAGGTATTATTCACAGGTAACTTGGAGGGCTTTGCACCCACGACGGATTTTACATGCACCAGGTGCCATTAGCGTACATAGATTTACATATTTACCATGTCTGTTGGCTTGTCACGTTCATGGTGGGTTGTCGCTGTAGTGTTTATCGCCTCTTTTATGGGCTGATTTCCCTTCTTGTTGTATTTGTCTCTGTCAAGGCTTTTTGGCGTTTTTATAGGCTCGCCCCTGTTGTGGGTTGTTTTTTGTCTATCATTCATTGGTTTTTTGTCTCTTTCTTGATATATTTTTACCTCTAGCTTGTGCTAGAGCTGGTTTTCCCATTTTGAATCTTGGTCTTCTTTCGAGAGTTTCACTGGTTATTATGTCACTATCGTGGGTTTTGTCACGTTGTAACATTTGTTACTGGTGGTTGTCACATTGTAACTTTTGTTACTGGTGGTTGTAACATTGTAACTTTTATTACTGGTGGTTGTCACATTGTAACTTTTGTTACTGGTGGTTGTCACATTGTAACTTTTGTTACTGGTGGTTGTCACATTGTAACTTTTGTTACTGGTGGTTGTCACATTGTAACTTTTGTTACTGGTGGTTGTCACATTGTAACTTCTGTTACTGGTGGTTGTCACATTTCTGGATGTTGCACACTCATTTTTGTTGTCTTTGTCACTTTATCTCACCCAAGCATTGGGGATTTTGATTTTTTTTCCCTTCGTGAATACGCTTTTTGCGATCAGTCCATTGAATCCTAATGGCTGTTATCACTGCTTTTGAATTTTGTGCAACTTGTTGATTTGTTGTTTGAGAAACTTGTCGCACTAATGGAGTGGGGCTTGTTCCGTGGCCGTTAGTCCGTCATGTATCTATGAGGCTGTATTCACTTGATTTGACACTGTTTTTTTCCCCATTAACTTTCTTTGGCAGGTGTGCTTTGTGCATTCACCATTTAATTATTTTGTTCACTTTTTGTTGGCTATTTGCCTTCATCAGTTGGTGAAATTCAGTCCGTCACAGATGACTTCCACTTCTCACTAGTGCTGAAAAAAATCGATTTTTTTTGGCGTAGCAAAGAGGTTCCATTGCTACTTTTTTTTTTTTTTTTTTTTTTTTTTTTTTTTTTTTTTTTTAATTTTTAAAGATATATTAGAAAATATACTTACCAAATGGATGGCTTTTGAGAGTGGGATATGCTTTTGAGGAATCTCGCTGCTGGGAAGGTGTATTTATTGTGATATGAGATCGATGTTTTCTACTAACCATCTCATCACTGCTCTTCCTTTTGTTTGTACTTGTTTGTTGTTCGCTAACTGGTTGTGCCATATTTTTTCGTTGTTCGGTGTGATGTGGATCAGATGTAGTGTTTGGGTTAGTGGGCAGTCTGTTAGATAGTGTTTGGGGGTTCCCAACTCCCCGCATGAGCAGTTTGGTGCGTCTTTGCGCTTAAACCTGTGTAAGTAGTCCGGGAATGCTCCGTGACCCGTGTAAATTTGACTTAGTAGATTGCAGCTGATGATTCTGCGAGAATCTACTTTTGGGAAGTATTCATATGTCTTCCTGCCCGTTTCCCCATAATCCCACTCGAACTGCCATTGTTTGATAGTGAGTTCTTTTAGTTTTCTTTTTAAGTTTGATATCGGTCTTTCTAGATGGTATGGAATTTCTTTACTTTGGTTTTCTGCAGCCTTTTTTGCTAATTCGTCGGCATCCTCGTTTCCTTGGATACCCACATGTGCTTTGACCCAGCTAATTTTGAATTTATTGTTTGAGTCTTTTACTGTTTTTTGTATTGTATCGATTAATTTTACTACATTGAAGGGTTTACTGAGTGATTGGATGGCTGACATGCAGTCCGAGCGAATGCTGTATTCCTTCCCTGTGCTATTTCCCCATTCTGCTGCTTTTAGTATAGCCAGTAGTTCGGCTTGGAAAACACTGTTGTACTTCCTTAATGGAGCTGACCATGTTTTTATTTTTTGTTCATTTTTGAAAGCTACGAATGCCGAACCCGTAGCGCCTGTTTCCAATTTTGAACCGTCCGTATATATTACTATGTCCTTGTAATTATGGCCTATTCTTGGTTCTATGGTGTCCGCGGGATGTGTTTCCCATACATTAATCTTTTTTATATAGTCTGTATGGTGGATAGTGGTTCCGTGTATTTCTGTCGTTTCTCTTAAACGAGATATTGTGCCGTATTCTGCCTCGTATTTAACTTGGAGGTGAATTGGAATCAGGCCAGCAAGTACCTGAAGGGCCGCTGTTGGGGCAGTTTTATATGCCCTAACTATAGCCAGTAAAAAATGCCTTTGGCATGTTGTTAGTACTTGTTTACTTCTTTGGTTTAGCTTATGTCCCCATATTGAGGCTGCGTAAGTCAGTGTTTTCTCAGCTACTGTTCTATACCATATTTTTAAGATGCTTGGTTTCAATCCCCAACCCCGTTTGGCCATTTGTCCCATCATCCAAAACGCTTTCCTTACTTTGGCTGTTTGTGCTTGGCAGTGTGTTTCCCAATTTAGGTTTTTATGTATGATTACACCTAGATACTTAATGTTTTCTTTTCCTTCAAATTCCCTTTCTTTGAATTTAATTCCTTCAATTTTATATGTGTCTGCTGTTGGTAGGTTTCTTGTGTGTGTTCTATTAAGGTACAGTAGTTCTGTTTTGTCCCAATTAAGCGTTAGGTTATTTTCCGTTACCCATTCATAAAATTCTTTTATTATTTTGTTTGCTAGTTTTACTAATTGTTCTTTTGTTTTTGCTTTTATTATTAAAATAAAGTCGTCTGCGAAGGCCTGTATTCTTACATTTTTACCCCAGTTTTTCTTTAGGGCTGTATCTGCTATTAGCAGCCACAGCAGTGGTCCCAGACAGCTGCCTTGTGGGCAGCCGCCAAATGTTTGTTTTGTTACTTTAATGCCGTTTTCTTCTAAGGATACGTATCTATCTTCTAAAAAGCTTAGTATCCAATTTATTAAGTAAGTGGGGCATGGTGATTGTTTTAAGTTTTCGGCTATAATAGGCCATCTGATATTATCAAATGCACCCTTTATATCCATTGCTATTAGTAATGTTTGGTATTTGTCTTCTTTGTCTTTCTTTATTGTTTTTATTAGGTTATTTAGTGCGTGTTCAGTTGATAACCCTTGTTTGAACCCATATTGTTTGTCGCTCCAGTATTTGTTGATTGTTAGATGATGTGATATCCTGCCGTGTATTATTTTTTCTAGTATTTTACTAAGTGTAGGTAGTAAGCATATGGGTCTGTAATTTTTTGGTTCTTTTGGATCTTTTCCCTTTTTATGAAATAGGACTACTGTGCCTATTTTAAATGATTTTGGGAAGTAGTTGAAGTTAAGGCATGTGTTATATAATGTTAGTAGTAGTTGTGGTGCTGCTGTGTGTATTCTTTTCACTAGGTTATGGTCTATGTAGTCAAAGCCCGGAGCTTTGTTTTGTTTTATGTTTTTGATTATTCTTTTAAGTTCTTGTTTTGTTATAAGCTGTGGTTTTGTTTCATTAAATGTCGGTGTCTCTGGTTTTAATTCATGTTCTATTGATGGATCTGTTAGATATAGGTTGTTTAGGAAGTGGTTTAATGTCTTTTTGACGGTTACTTCTTGATTGTTGGGCATGATGTTTTCTAATCGTGATGGGCTTGTTTTTTTGCCTGATGCCAGTTTATATTGAGGGCCATATGTATTAGTGACTTCCTCACAGTATTTTTTCCATGTATCTCTTTTGGCTTTTTGGACTATTTTCTTTAATTTTGCGCGTTCTTTTTTATATTCTATATGTTGTTTGTGTTTTAGTTCCTCATCTTGTTGTTCCTGGAATTTTCTCCTGAACGCCCTTACTCTATTTCTTGCTATTTTGACTTCTTGTGACCACCATGGTGGTGCCATTAATTCTGGAGTTTTTCTATGTTTGTAGCAGGCGAATGCTATTGCTGTTATTTCTCTCTGTAATCTTAGAGTTATGTTGTCTAACTGATCTATATTTGTTGCTTTTCTTAGTTCTTTTGTATATTTGTTTCTGATTTGTTTAATTTTCTTCTCGAATTTTGCGTGTTTGCCGTGTTTTGTTTCTAATCTATGTCTTTGATAACACGTATTTTTATATTTTATATTAAATTTTATGTATTTGTGATCACTGTTTGATTCGTCGTCGCTTACTTCCCAGTCTGTTATATTTTCTCCTAATTTAGCTGTTGCTATTGTTAGATCCGGCCATCCTTCTAGCTTCCTTTTACCTCTCATGGTGCTGAACGACGCTTTTGCGTGTGGTGGGTTTTGTACAAAGAGGGCATTCAGGAGGAGGAAGTCTATTACGAGCGCACCTAAAAAGAGTTTTGTGTTCTCCATTTCAACAACTTTAAAGTCTGTTATGTATGTTATCTGGAGGCACGGCAGGTCATCCACCAAGTCAAGAAAGCACAACTGTAAGCATCCTTTTCTGCAAGCAACTCAGGGCACTTTTGAGCGCCCCCCCCCCTATATCTTTTCGCTGGAGTTCCCCAAAACCCTGAAACTTCGTTTATATAGAGAATGTGGCACACAGGACCAAAATTTAAAAATTTTCGTTTCTGTCTTTTCTAGTTCAGACGATATATAAAACTCAAAGTTTCAATTTTTTGACACTCACTTACTCACCGATCATCAAAAAGATAAGGTACATCTCGTAGCCCTAGAAACTTGAAATTTAGAATAAAGGTAGTGTTTAGGATTCAAAAAGAGGAAAACTAAAAAAAAATCTGGAAAAATCGAAAAAAAAAATCCAAAATTAAAATGTTTTTTAAAAATTTAAAATAATTCGATCTTGTAGTCTTAGAAACTTAAAATTTGGTGTAAAGGCGGTGTTTAGGATTAAAAAAAAAGAAAAAAATTACAAACACAATAAAAATTGAATATAAGATATAAATATCGAAAAAATCGTAAAAAATCAAAAATTTGAAAATAATTCGATTTTAAAGCGCCAGAAACTTAAAATTTGGAATAAAGATAGTATTTAGGATACAAAAAAGAAAAAATTAAAAAATTCGGAAAAATTCGAAAATTTGAAAAATTTCATTTTAAATGAATTTGAAATACTCGAAATCAAAAGACTTCGAATGCTCAAAGCATACGAAGTTGGCACTAGTAGTTTCAAGACACTGGTGAACATTTGTAAAAGACCAATGAAAGGCTTGTGTTCTTAAAAATAATAATTTAAAATTTACCCCCAAGGTTTTATGTGCATGCGCATAAAGGATATAATTTTGTTATATTTGATTATTCTTCTTGTAATATCCTGTATACAATGATCCCAATCAATAATTTAGAATATGTATTATTATATTACTTTTCTCATCATTTTCTTAATAGTTTTTCTTACATTTTGAATTTCATAACATTATTTTTTTTCTTAAAAAATAAATTTTCGATTAGATCTATTTGTATCTTTCAATGATATGGCTATATCCAGTACATTTCTGCTCTTACATTATTACATCAAGAAGTTGATTTTTTTTCTTAAAAAATAAATGTTTGACTAGATCGATATATATCTTGCAATGACATGGCTATCTCCAGTACTTTTCTACTCGTACATTATTACATTAAAAAGTGTTTTTATGTAAAGGCAATTTAGGAGCATCCTATATGCATACGAAAACGGATATATTTTCTTTCATGTCTCCAATTCTATTTAATTCCTCTCTTTATATACTTTAGATAGTAAGAATAGCATAGTCGTATAAGACGTAAGTCATGGCCCCAGAAAATTAAGTAAATACATCAAAGTGTCTAGACAGTAAGGAAGAGGAGGATCTATCAAAATCTCGTTTGAAATTCTTATTTTCTCAGCAAAATCAAGTTTTAATAATATTTGTACAATGGAATGATTCGTATTCAGTAACGAACTGTAAAATGAAAAAAAAAAGAAGTAACTTTATAAGAATCAGTTTTTGAAATTCTGTAAGCACAAATTTCGTATAGTAAAATTGCCTTACAAATTCTGCGATTCAATAAGAGGAATAATACTATAAAATATTAGCGGCTAAAAAAATCCGGAAACACAATCGCCACTGAAAAAATACTCTTGAAAATTAAAAAATATACTTTTAAAGTTTTTCTTTAATTTTAATGATTTTTTTTATTAAAAAGTTTAAAAAAATCATACAATGTTTATAGGGTGCAATTGATTTTGGAATAAATATGCAGACAGAAATTTTCTTTATCAGAAGTAAACCTTATTATTCTGCTTTGATGTTGATTGTTACCTATAAAACAGACGCCACTATATGATATTAAAAAATAAACAAGAACGTAAAATTATGCGTCAAGCATAGTTTATGAAACAATTTCCAACACCACCAGACTACTTTAATAAACTTTACCGATTAATAAGGCGAAAATTTATGTAAACAATTTGGAAAACGCATAACGAATTTGAAAACCCACTTTCAGCAATTACCATCAATAGACGGGAAAACATCCAAATTCTTTTGTGCAGACCTGTATATAATCTATAAATGTGTACATATACTAATACATAGTACGCTAAAATTTAGTTCAGTTAGGAAACGCATAACACAGTTAAAAATTCCTATTCAGCAATTTCCGCCAATAAACCGAAAGGTATTCGATATATTTTGTGCTTCTCTCTATATAATCTATAGCATTTATACATACCAAGTATTATGTAAAAATTTAGTTAAATATAAAAACGCGTACCATAACTGAAAATGCACTTCCAGCAATTAATGTCCATGGACAATACTGTAACCGAATTTTGTATGTGTCCCTGTAAATAAACAATGAATGCTGTGCCCACCATATTCTATAGCACGCCTCTTGTAGTGCACGTTAGTGATACATATCAATTTTAATATGTTTGAGGTAGTGTAACATCATTAAAATACACAGCAAACGATTTTTCCCCATAGACCGCAATGTAACGGATTTCTTTTGAGCATTCCAGTAAATGAACTATAAATGGTAGACACGTCATTTTCAATACCAAATATGACACAGTAAACCTCAATAACATATATCAAATGATGGCAATCCGAGTATATTTACGCTAGATAGATCACAGACAGACGGCAGACAGACAGACAGACAAACCGAATTGATAAACACTTTTCAACTATGTTGGAAAGTGATAAAAGGGTGATTTCCAGTATACAGACACTACTCAAATTTTCAAAAAAAAAAAATATATATTTAAATGAATGTTTGAAAAATGTAAGACTGGTAACCTATGAATTTTTTAACAGAAACATACTTCTAGAACCTTCAATTTTGCGAATCGAAATTACAGTCCATTCCATCAATTGGTTTTTCAAATATGCTTAAAAAAGTAACTACTTTGTAATCTGTTTTGCAACGATAAAAAAGAAATGTAATGGTATAGGCGTTTCAAATTTTAAATATGCATAATTCCTAAACTACTCAACCGAATGACTTCCTCTTAAATATCCGATTTTAAAATTTTACCGAACTATATTTAGTATACAAAGAGATATTTGTCTAGAATATAAATTAATTCATATACAGGGCAGTGCAAAATATATATATATTGCCATTTATTGAGGGCAATTACCAGGAGTGGGTCTTAATTGTGTTATGTGTATTTTTCCGAATTAAAATTTATATTAATATATAGTGCTTATAAAAATCAGTCGATAATATACAGAGTTGTACAAAAGAATTCGAGTATATTTCCGTTTTTTGATGGAAATTGCGCGAAAAAGAAATTTTATCATTGTTTTGCGTCTTCTAACCGAATTAAATGTTAGTATACTTTGTAGTATTTTTCCAATGTATAGATCATGTACAAGGCAGCACAAAAAAATTCGGTTCTCTTACCGACTATACATTGTAATTGCCAAAATTTGCTTTTCAAATATGTTATAAGCATTTTCTAAATTATTTCAACTTCCACTTTGTTAACCCCTTAAGCACCACGATGTACCTGCGTACGTTATGAATTCTTCTATTTGAAATATCAGGGCGTATAGGCGTACGTCCTCATGTTAAGTCCAGACTGCAATGTTCTAAGCATCTGGTATTTTGCGTCGATAATTGCTATTGTGATTGGTTTTGTAAGGGTTTACAGCAATGGTTGTTTTCGCACCCAACAGATGGCGTTACGTGTAAAAAACTCATTAGTTTTCCGCTGCTTTCTTTCTTTTTCGTCGTTCATTTGTTTATGCGTTGGTTATTCTATGTTCAGTTGCCATTCGTAAATTGCAGTGTTTCGGTTTTGTGTTTGTATCTCTGATAGATAGGGATTTTATAGAATAATTAAGTCAGACACGGACAGTGATTATTTTCTTAATTTTGATGATGACATAGACGATAGTGATGATAGATTTGAATCAAGCGATGAAGATTGAAACTTCAAACCTTATTTATGTTTGTATAATATACATAAACCTTTATTTCATCTCCTTACATTACATGTAATGAAATAATTCACATGTAATTAAGAATAATGACAAACTATTTTTGACGAAATTTAATATATATGGTATTAAGAATACTATCATTACATTAAATATACTTATTAAATGGTTAAACGTTGAAGTTTTTTTGCACTATACATCTGGAAGGCAAAGTCAATTGATTTTTTTTTTACGCTTTATTGGAATAATTTGCAGTAACAAAAATGTAAAATTGTTTTCTAAAACAATCATATCTGTACTGAAATTTTAATAAGTGATTCCTGTTTTGATTCATTTGGTAATTTGGTTAAAATAATTAAATTTATTAAGATATGCAAAACAAAAAAACTGATATATATGGAAATATTTTTCTTATATTTAGAACATTGTATAAAACTCTCCGAAAAAACTGAAAATAACATTAAAGAAATCTCCCACAATAGGTGTTTTCATTAGCTCAAAATGCCAATTCTTAACAAAAATGCTTATATTCTCTCTAGATATTTTTTTTATAATATTTTAAGTGCAACTTAAAAATACTTACAATTAAACAAGTATAATGATACATAAAAGAAAGTAAAATAATTTTGATCTTTATCGTAAATTATTGGAATTTACCTTTTGTCATAAAATGTGATGTGAAAATTAATTTCTTAAAGAGATCAAAAACTAAATTTTTTCATCCATGTTAAAATTTAGTAAATTTGTAATATTTTTAACAAAGCCGCATTTCAAAGTTTGTTACAGCAAATGGCAGATGCTCTGATGCGGCAAAAGGAAACAGTATATGGCTTACGTAATACTAATTTTTAAAGTCATTTTATTCAAAACTGTTATTTTGTTGCTTATGTATACAATTTCGTAATACTGATTAGTAGATTTTCATACATTTTTTTACATTTTGTACAGTGTAAAAAAAATACAAAGGTTTCTTAATATACGAAAATATAATATGACCACGAGCGAAAATATACAACAGCCTCTTTCGAGTTACTCAAGATTACGAAAAGTGTTCTTTATCTTTAAAAACCTCAGAAGCCGAAATTTTATATTTTCGAGATTTAAAAAAGGATTCATAAAAACAAAGTTTTCTTTCCTGCCATTGATTTTTCGAAACGTTTTCGAGTAGTTTTTATAGTGTATTAATTATTTTTATCAACTCGGAATATAGGTTTTACGGATGCTATTCAATCCTCAAGTAAATATTTTCATGTTCAAGAAACATGTTTTACAAACAAACATCATAAATTAACAGCATTAATATTAAAATTAACATTAATATTATTTTGTCATCTTGTATGTATAAAATTAATTACGCAGCTGAAAATGTTTAATTGAGAATGGATAGCATCTGAAAACGCATATTCTGTTTGAGGAAACTGATTAATTCACTATAAAACCTACTCGGGAACGTTTCCGAGAATTAGTGGCAGAAACAAAAACTTTGTCTTTATAAGTGCGTCTTCAAATCTCGAAAATATGTTGGTTTCCGGGGTTTTTAAAGATAAAAAACGCTTTTCGGAATCGTGGGTAACTCGAGAGAGATTATTGCATATTTTCGTTCGTAGTCATGTTATATTTTCTTAGATAAAAAAAATCTTTTTTGTAGTGTACAGTAAATGAATACACATGAAATTATCTGAAATTTTATTATTTCAAAAAATATTCTTAAAATATGTTTTTCTATATATTTTATAAAGTTTCCAAATTTTCGACTGTTATGAAATGTTTGTTCTTTATCACTGGAAGAGCACAAGTTTTGTAACGTTAGTAGATAATTTTAATTCGATACTATTTGCCTAAGTATAAAAAAAGTAAAATACATATATGATTATTTTTAAAAATATACGCACCTGTAATTAAAACTACTTAAACGTAAAACTAGTTAGATGTGCCAATCCCAAAACTTTCTTATATCTCATGCGTGTTAATATTTCAAAAAACGTAATTTGTTTAATTATGCATTTTATAATCCAAAAAATACAGCATAGCAGTGCCACTTGTTATAAGATTTACACGAAAAATAATCAGCATCAACTTATGTCAACGTCCAACTAAATCTGAAGTTTAATAAAATTCCATGCATCAGTTCTTGAGATACATATATTGCGGAAATCGTGAAAAATACAGCATAGCAAAGACACCTGTTGGGCGATTTACACCAAACACGAATCAGCACCAATTTATATCAACGTCTAACTGAATCTAAAGTTTTATTAAATTCTCTGCATTAGTTATTGCGATAAAGCGACAGACAGACAGACTCACAGACTGACATTTTCTAAAAACAATCAAATCGTGTCCAAGACATTATAAAATGTATAAATCCGGCGAAAACAGGAATTAGAAAATTTTCACGAAATCAATTCTTTCTTCTTGTAAGAAAGAAGAAAGTAAAAAAAAAATTTTTTTTGTTGAAAAATCTGCAGGATTAAACTAAAATCGTAAAATGAGGAGGCGCTGATAGAAATATTCTAAGTCAATAAAAATGTATCCTCTTTCATAATATATTTTAATTTTTAATGTTTGTTTAAGAATTTCCATTATCGTGATCGTATATGTGGCTTAATTTCGCTATTGTTTTCATCGACTTACGTTTTTATTATTTTTTGTTTTGATCATTAGATTTTCAAAAATATATTCTACTTTTAAGTACATTAATAAATGTTTCACTGCTATATTTATGATTTAATTTAAAAAATACTAAGGCTGGTGAAAAAGAAACCCTTGCCAATTTCTGGCAATCAGTTGCTAATTGTGTTAATGCTGCGTCCTTTTCCTTAGTTTTGCATTTTTATATATATTGCAGGAAATATTACTTTACATTTTTATGCCAAACAAATGTTTATTGTTGAGTCGCGTGTTAACAGATTAAAAAATGTATATATAACTGAAAATTATTTTTAAATTCATAATTCCTATTTCAGCATATAGTGAAAATCTGATTAAAATTAATTTATTAAATGATAATTATGTTCAGAAAATATTAAGAAAATGTACTGTCACTGCGAAAACATGACTGTACATAAATTTCAGAACTCTGGCATGTTAGAGTGCGTGAAAAATCGATTACAAAATTCCATATTTACAAACATAAAACTTGTGCGGTTTGTAGCAAAAAGAAAAGAAAATTAAAATAAAAAAATCCGAGTATATTATGACGCAACACATCTTTTATCCACTTTAACATTATGTTAATTTTATGTTCAACATGGAATGAAAAAACAGTCTCTTCGTTGACAGGTTTGAGTTAAGCTCCAAAGTGCGCTATCTTATCTGATCTTTTTTAACATTTTCCAACCTGGTTGAAAAGTGCTTATGACTTATCAAAACTTATGAAATGAGCTTATGACTTATTTGTCTGTCTGTCTGCAGTCTGGCGTCTGCCCGTGCGCGTAAATATACTTGCGTAAATATACTTGGATTACCCTGAAATTTTTGCATGTTATTGTCGTTTACTATAGCATGATCCTTATTGTAAATGAAGTGTGTAGCATTTATAGTTTGTTTACAGGGACAGTCAAAAGTATTCCGTTACATTACAGCCTACAGGAAAAAAATCATTTCAAGTGCAATTTCATGATGCTACACCATTTGAAACATGATGCAATTGATATACAATTATGAAACGAGCTAAAACATGTTTTTTCTAGAATAGGGGTCGCAAAGTATTTATTATTCATTTACAGGGTCAAACAAATTTGCACATTGTTCTATGGGGAAAAATCGTTTGCAATGTTATTTAATGATGTTTCAAAATTTCCAACATATGGAAATTTATATGCATTACCGAGATGCACTATAAATTGCTCGCTTAAAATTATGGTGTGCATTGCGTTTATCGTTCATTTACAGGGGCACACCAAAGATATCGGTTACAGTATACGTGGAATAATTACTGTCTATGTGTGATAAGTGCGTTTTCAACATTGGTTTGCGTTTTTAAGTTCAAATAATTTTTTGCAAAGAAATCGGTGTGTACAAATTCGGTTGATCATATACACAGGACTTCGCAAGGGAATTGGTAAGTATTACAGACTAATGGGAGTGAATTTCTTAGAGTAGTTTTTACTTGTGTTACGTATTTTCCTGCTAAAGTTAGTATAACGAATATAGTTAGTTAGTATTTAGACTTATATAAAGTTGTAGAAAACAAATAAATTCATGTACAGGGCTTCGCAAAGAAAACGGTACATTGTCGTTATGGTTGGTAATTGCTGGAGGTTTGTTTTAAGTTTACGTATGCAATTTTTACCTGGATTAAATTTTACCTCAATATAGGGTGTGTACAAATGTCTTTAAATGATATACAGGGTTGTACAGAAGATTTCGAATGCATTTCCAACGATTGCCGAAAATTGTTAAATGTGAATTTTCTAACTGAATTAAATTTATCACGTTATGTAGTATACATCCAAATCTATACATCATATACAGGGCTGCATAAAATAATTCGACTACATTTTTGAGTGTGAAAGGTAATTGCTAAAACTGGACTTTTAAATGCATTAAATGTTTCCTATACTGTTTACCATGTCTTCGATACTGTTTCCGTTACTGTACCTTCTATCACCTTATTTAACGGTGAAATTTCGTTAAAATTTTTCTAGATATGTTGGAAAGTTTTTCATAATCTATACTTGACGCATTAATTTTCGTTCCTGTTTAAATTGTTCTAGGCAATCAATTGAAATTTTTAGCAATTCTGCCGCTAGTTATTCTACATTATTGTTACAAACAAATGTTAAGATATATTTAAAAGAAATTTATACTTGAAAATTACTTGAAAAATCATAAAAAAGTCACTAAACGACAGTTTAAAAATATTACCTGAAAATACATTTTCTGTTATCTGTTGATGGACAAACTGAAATTATGCGATATTTAAAAGTGATGTATGGGCGATAAAAACGAAATCGATAGCGCAGGTAACTGCTACTATTGTTATGTAATTTAAATAAGTAAAAAATGTGAAACAAAAATATCAACTGTCTTATAGCAGGTGTGCAAAAGTGGACGACACATTTCTAACTACAATGGAAAAGTCCGCATAGGATTTTGTAGCTAAAAGGCGTGAAACACATAATATTAGCTCATACTTCTTAATTTTTCGAAAGCTATCCTTCGTACGAGGCAGCAATTCTTGAATAAATATAAATCTGTTTTTGAATTAAAGTTAATAAAACTTAAGTATAATTCATCTTTTAAAAAGCAAAACACAAGGCTACATAAGGGAATTCATAAGTATTATAGACTATGGGAGTGAATTGCTTAAGGGTAGTTTTTAATTGTGTTTACGCATATTCCTGCTGAACTATATTTAGTAGACTAATAGAAGTTTGTGAAATATAAAAAAATTCATATACAGGGCTACGCAAAAAGATACATTGTCGTTTACGTTTGGTAATTGCTGCAAGTGAGTTTTAAGTTGCCTTTAAGCTTAATAGGTGATGTGTACAAAAGTCTTCAGATGATATACAGGGCTGTACAAAAGATTTTGAGTGCATTTCCATCGATTGGCGAAAATTGCTAAATGTGAATATTCTAACTGAACTAAATTTTATCATACTATTTATCCACATCTATTGATCATATACAGAGCTGCACAAAATAATTCGACTACTTTTTTGACACCGGAAGGTAATTTCGAAAACTGTATTTTTAAATGTGTTATATGTTTTCTAAATTGTTTACTTACATAACTTCTTTCACCTTATTTAACGTTGAAGTTTCGTTACAGTTTTCTGGCTGTGTTGGAAAGTGTTTCATAATCTATGCATGATGCATGATTTTTCGTTCTTGTTTGTTATGTTCCAGCTTTGTTATTGTGTTTAAATGAATAATTTGACATGTGTGTTTAAATAATTTTACTTTTCATATAATAAAAAATAATTTAAATTGAAAATGGGATAATATTAAGCCTTTTGAGATCTAATATATTGAAACATATTTATTGAAATATATTATCTAACATATTCAAAGCTTTTTAAAGCTGTGTCGTGGTTTGTCGGACCATTTTTTAATTATAGTCATATTGATTATAGTTTTGAAGGCAATTTTTTTTAAAGTTCCGCATATTATTGCCATTTTTAGATATCAATGTTTTTTAGGAGGACTGGAAACCTATTAAAAACCGAGCATTTCTATACTATTGAGACTCAACTTAGGTAAATAATAAATACAAGTAATATATATATTATATGCATAGGTTTTTATAAATAATTAAACATTTATGTGTAGTAATATTAACCACATTTAATTAAACATTACTTGTAAATAAAACAAACCTATCAACAATTAATTTCCTCTCATAAACAATAAACAATGAAGTAAACATTGTATTATATATTTATTTATTTATTTAAATACTTACATTTATGCATACATAACATTAATTAAGTGTATTTACTAATAGTAAGTCAACAACAGTGGTTTTAACTTCAAAATACATGAAAATTAATTTTGGCCAGGATTTTGCGTCAAATACTCCACTGTGCGACATATCGAATTCATAAACACTTTTCAATTAGGTTAGAAAATGTTAAAAAGAATAAGTTCGTTTAAATATTTCTGCACAGTTTTATAAAAGTGGATCTGATAAATTCTAAGACAACAAGTTTTAAAACTTTCTCTAACTTTTGACATTTCAAAAGGTATCTGACCCCTTAAATAAAACTGCGGTTTGAAATTACCCAAGTGAACCTTACAAATTTAAATGACAGCTACATGGTAGGTTACTCAAATAAAAAACTAGTGATAAAAGAAAATAAATATAAAGTACTATGAACTGAAGAAAAGTGCAATAGTTTTTGATATAAAAATCATTTACAGCGATAGACTCCTATTGGTTTTAGCAGTCGAAAGAAAAAATAGTTTTTGATCAAAAAATACTTCGCAACTATATAAGAGAAAGGTCTTTAACCTTTTTACTATATCGAAAGCGTTTGGATTTTTTTTATTTATAATCATCGTAAGCGCAACCCTCTCTCTTATTTTAAACATAAGTGAAATGGACCGATAATAGTTTTAAAAATATGACTCTTTAAATGTATGTATGCTGGTATGTTTTAAATCCAGCTGTATTTGTAAATGAATTAAATAGCAAAAATAGTCTTTTGACCTAAAGAATTAAATAAGAACGAAAAATCATGCGTCAAGCATTGATTATGTAATGCTTTCCAACACTTCCAAAATAATTGTGCAAATCTTTACAACAAGGTGAAAGATGATAATTAAGTAAACCACTTGGAAAACGCATAACACATTTAAAAATCCAATTTGAGAAATTACCAACAATATTTGGAAAAATATCCGAACTCTGTGCAGCCCCGTATATGATCTATAGGTTTGTATATATACTAAATAGAATGATAAATTTTAGTTCAGTTAGAAAACGCGTAGGACAGTTTAAAATTTATCTCCTGATTTTCCACCAGTAAACGGAAATGTACTCGAGAACTTTTGTACTCCCCTGTATACCATCTATACAATTTATACACACCAAGTAATAGACAAAAAATGCGTTCAATTTAAAAATTCGTACAGCAACAGAAAAAGCACTTCCAGCAATTATTATTAACAAGTAGTACTTTAACCGAATTCTTTTGTGTGTCCCTGTAAATAAACGATGAATGCTATGCACACAATATTCTATAGTAAGCCTCTTGTAATCCACCTTAGTGATATATATCAATTTCAGTATGTTTGAAATAGTAAAACGTTATTAAAATAAACGATTGTTCTTCATAGACCATAATGTAACGGAATTCTTTTGATTGTCCCTGTAAATCAGGCATATCAAACTCGTTTACCGTCGCAGGCCAAATTAAGCGTTATATACAAAGCCGCGGGCCACATTAAAAAAACGTAGATAATACTATTACCATTGCGCATCAGGATAAAATTTGTACGTATAAAACACAGCCATATGTTAAAGAAATATTCACGACAAGTTTTAAAGTTGTTACTTACCCATCATACGCAGTATAGGGTAAGTCTTGTAATCGTTTTGAAAATCGAAAAAATTTTTTTGACGGATTTACACGTTTCAGACATTGGAGATTCCGAAAAACATATTTTTAGAAAAAAATTTTTGCCGTCCGTCTGTGTGTCTGTGTGTGTGTCTGTGTGTGTGTCTGTGTGTCTGTAAACGCTCTATCTCCCGAAAAAATTGAGATAGAGACTTGCAATTTGGTATGTACTTAGTATGTAATAATGGGAAGAAGCCTATTTCATTTCAATAACCTCGATTAACCGGAACTATTTTTTTGGACTCTCGAAATATTCGTTCTGATGAAAGGTATATAAAAATTTTCGAAATTGTTTATTTTAAGAAATGAATATAAAAGACAATAAAAAAACATAAATTTTGCATAAAGCTTGAAGTCGATCGGATAATTAGTTGTCGAGATATTTGTAATCCTATTTCCCACACTCTTCGATTTTTCATGACCCTGTATTTCATCCAAATTTCACTTCAAAGATATATTTTAATTGGAAATTTGACGCTTAATCAGATGCAATAAACCGCTAGTTAATAGGATTATTATTTTTGGAGTTATAAGGAAAAACCTCTTTCAAGCAATTCAGTAATCGAGCCTTTAAAGTTTGTGACGTCATCGAGCCACGATTTTATTTGAATTGCAATGCACTTTATAAGTAGTTTACACATTTTTATTTTAATATTTTACATTATGCATATCCATGATGGGTAAGTATTACGGTGGCCCCCAACGACTAGTTATTATACGTAGTACATTTTATCTTATTTTTCGAAAAAATACTCAAATTTTGTTTTCCTAACGAAATCTATAAAATGTAATTAAATTTTCTAAATAGTATTTATTCTAAAAATAGATTGTACACACTGGTTTGTTACTCCTTATCTAGCAAAGGCCTAACTGTCAATCTTCCGTGGTTTCTTCGAGTAAAAAATAAAACTAAGCATATTTTGAAACAGAAAAGTTATTTAATAAAATGTCTTGTAGCCATGCGCTACTTATTTAATGTGATTTATTATTTACATTTTCTGGTTCAAATTATTTTTATTTGATATGAAAAACAAACAAAAGGCTGACAGCTATGCAAAGATGTCGTATAAAAGTGCGCTACCGAACTTAGCTAAAATATGCCTAATTGCACACTATACTTTAAAAAACCGGTCGATTGATGAATAATTACAGAAATTTGGAAACCCCATCTTTTCGCTTTAATCTGAAATTGCACTGAATTTTGATTAACTGCAGTAATGAATTCTGAAGAATATTTCAATAGCAATCATTAGGGAAAATATATTAAACTAATTTTCATATTTTTTTAATTCAAAAATCTTTTTTTATTATTATTCATTTTTTAATATATTTTTAGTATATTCTAAAAATTTCCACTTCGATGATTTTTGTAATAATGTCTGGCAACATTTAAATTGAAATACATTTTCTTTTCGAAAATTGTTTTATCAAAGTAATAAATTCTGTTTGAAAACGCTAATACAATCAAATAACAAGACAGCATTATGAAATGTCCTTAAAAATGAAGTTTACTCAGGTGCTTTGTAATTTTTAATCAAACTTCAAGTACTTTGTCTATTGGTGGACTTTTAATAATCCATATTCATAAATCGTCGATTTAAAATTTAAATTGTAACATTTTTTAACAGTTCGAAAATAATAGTTAATCTTTATAATGGAAAGCCGTTAAATTCCGTATAAGAACCTAGATCTGTTTATCTTCATACACATATTTCCAAGATATTTCCTAGATTGACGATTATTAAGCATGTGCGTACGAATAAGTTTATAATCACTATAAGTTTTTAAGCACATATCCGGCTTTTAGAAATCGATCTGTTGTAGATAAATCTTTCTAGCAATGATACTTATGCTTATAGTATTTTTCAAATTTCTTTAACTGCGCTAGACAACATTTGTTCAATTTCGTTTTGAGTGATTTGGACTCTCGGAACATTTAATGTATAATAAAGAGAATAGTTAGCTTTTAAAGCAAATGTATTTCATTCAATAGGTTTGTTGAAAGCAGTTTGATTCTCTTTTAATAAGTATTAGTTTTAATTCTGACAGTTTATCTTTTCGATGTTTAGCCAGATTTTGTGAGTTTTCTTTATACTTGTGCTGTATAGCACCTCTTTCTGTTACATTATTTTCAAACTCCAACAGTGTCTACATATCAAACATAAAATTTCAGTTTTCCTTTTAATATAATTGTGTTGTAAATCACATTTAAAATAATATGCGATGTCCATCTTCAGTTTATCATATTTATTCATAGGGTAAAGAGTTGTAACATATTTCTTTTTATATATAAAAAACCTGGGAAGTAGTCAATAAAATGTGTGTATATAAATAAAAAATGAAAGAAAGGGAAAAAAGATCACACAGGATTCCAGAAATATCACACACAATTACTAATCTAAGTAATGAAAATAATTAAAGAGCTTAAATCCAAAATGTATATGTTAGACTAAAGCCCAAGTGAAGAATTTGGATGTTATATTCGGGATTTTTGTGTCAAGCACAAAAGTGATAATTTGTGCCACTTTCAATGCAACTTATTTAAAGCTGTTTAATTTTATATTTTGATTTTTTTTTTAAATTTGAGCTGTTCTTAATTAGCTTTGAATTTTATTAATTTTATAATATATTTCTTAGTATTCAATAAATAAAGCATATTATTTTGTAAAATGATGTAAAATCTAAGCGAGCAGTAAAATAAAGTATTAGTTTCAATATAAACAAATAAAATTTATAAGTAAAATAATATTTTAAAACTTTCACGAATTTTTAAATTTTGAAACTCCAGATACCACGCTTTGTTACGTTCCGATTGGTAATCTTTGTATCCACAATTTTTTTTCTGCTAAAATATAAAATTGAGTTACATCTGTTTATATACATCACTGTTGCCAGATGAGCAGAATTATTTTAATTCAATCCCGTTATTAATGACATAATAAATAAGACACATATTACTATTAAAAAATAATGGTAGCATTCTGAATAATATAAAAATACCCCGCCAAACTGGTAACACTGATATGCATATCTTTCTGATGTTTGCCATCTCTAAGACCACGATTGGTGCAAGTGTGTTCGTGCAAAGTGTATTTTCACCATCTGTGTTCTAACAACTAAATTAAGCACAGGTAAATTCTCAAAGGCTTCGCGCGCCACAGATAAGTTGTCGGCGGGCCAGTTATGGACCGCGGGCCATAATTATAAGTGCTATGCACAACATATTCTAGACTGAGCCTCTTGTAATGGATTTCAGGAATATATATCAATTTGTTCGAAATTGTGTAACATCATTAAAATAAACCCCAAATGATTTTTTCCCATAAACCGTAATGTAATTTTTTTTCAGTGACTCTGTAAAAAAAAATGTAAATGCTACACTCTTCATTTTCAATACCGAACATGCCATAGTAAACCTCAATAACATATATCAATTGCATGGTAATCGAATATATTTACGCGAGTTAGAGCACGGACAGTCAGACAGACAGACAAACAGATATACAGAACAGGCAGACAGACAGACAAACCGAATTCATAAACTCTTTTCAACTATGTTTGAAAGTGTTAAAAAGAATCATTAATATTTTGGAAAAATAAAACAGCTCATTATCCACGAAACTAAAAGGGAATGATTTAAAAAAATGTTTATATGAGAGTACTCTATAGAAACTCCCTTCTGCTTTCCCATAGAATTTGACATAGAAATATCCATCCATAACTTTGACTCCTGAGTAACCATGGAATGAATAAATACTGTATTACAGAGTGTTTCAAAAAATATTAGCTAGTGTAAAAACCTTAACTTAGTTATGTTTTTTCTTTTCCTTTTAAATTTGGAAGTGTTTTTACACATGCACGGTATAGCAAAAGTAAATTTTAGTAATTTTATTTTGAAAATGAAACAAATATTGCCAAATATTACTCAATTATTATCCATTAAAGAGCACACTGCAGAGTTTTTAATATCATAAATTCTACCACGAAGATAACATTAAGAAATTTAATTACGAGTTTTCCACATCACAGTTATGTAGCTGAATAAGGCGTTTGTTTCCTTTACACTAGAGCAGTGTTTCCCAACCTTTTTTTGGCCGTGCCCCCCCAAATCATCACTATAACCTTGACGCCCTCCTCCCTCTGCCTGTGACAAATAAGTCTTATTACATAAAAATTGATCTTTTATTCCCACTAAAGAAGTCCTAAACGCCTTTAATTGGATCTAAATAAAGAACAGTACATTGATGAAAGACAAAAACATAAACGAAATGAAAGTATATATGAAGAAATCTTTAATAATAATAATAGTAATAATATACAGAGATGTAAAAAAGCAAATTATTTTTTAATGTTTAATAGAAAATTGAGATACATAAATAAATACTTTAATTTTAATTGAAGTTTTTCCTATGATGTTTTTATAATTTTAATTATTGACAGTAAAAAAAAGGACCTAATAAATTCAAAATAGTCTCGAGAGCAAGAAAAAATTAATGAGATCCTTGTGCTTCACGGTGGTTGCAGAGAGTTTCTATATCAGGCCTTAATTTAGTCAACTTTAATCTCAAGTCTCCTCGTTTAGTTATGTCCTGTCAATTTCTTTTCTTCAGAAGTAAATCATTTACTGCACTAAAACTACATTTAACTAGGTATGATTTTGGGAAATGGTAACACTATTTTTCTTGCAAATTTTCTTGCATTTGGATATTTAGATTCTGTCTCGGCACAAAGCCATGCCAACATTCTTTTTATACTGAATGAGGTTTTAACTGACTCATCATTGTAAATTTCAGAGAGTTCTTCTGGGCATCGTATTAATCATTAAATGATAAGTCCACTAACATTGGCTACATGACCCATGATGAGAAATCCACTTGCTTTAAATCAGAAAATTTATCGTTCAAATCAGAGGCTAATATTTTCGAATAATCCACATTCAATAGCTGCATCGGTCATCTCTCCTTTTTTTAATTAGCAAAACAGATCAAACTTCCTCTCAGAAATATGTTTAAAGCATACCTCACTGAATGTAATAAAACCAAATATTTTTGCTTTTGTATCAACAAGTGTTTTACCTTTTCCTTGAAATTCAAGGTATTCACTTTTCAAAGATACCTGCTAAATAACTAACAAATGCTTTTCCCTCAATGGTTTGTAGGTGCTTCATGTCAGACTTCACACTTAGAAATTCATCAAGAACATCAAACAACTCCATGAATATTTTTAAGCATTTCCCCTTTGAGAGACATCTTACATCAGTGTGAAGTAAAAGACGAACGTGGTCTGCGTTTTGGCCTTCACAAAACTGCTTCAATAGACGCTCACATTTGGTGCTGGATATTATGGAGTTGACACATTTTATAACAGATTTCAATGTATCACTAAGAATAGGTGAAATGTTTTTTTATACTAAATTCTCTCTATGGATGACGCAATGCACAAGAGGCATTTCTGGATTCTCATCTTTCATTAGTTTTAAACATCCATGAATTCTCTTAGCCATCATAAATGGAGCACCATCTGCAGCATAAGATGTTATATTTGTCGTTGGTGTATTATTTATATCTAAGTAACTTTTCAATATATTACAAATATTAGAAGCAGTAGTGGTGCTCTCTAATGATTTACAGAAAGGCAATTCTAAATTTACCTATATCAATATACCTAACATAAGTAAGCAATACGGCATCACCGTCTCTCAGAGTTGATTCATCCATTTGTATGGAGAAATGTCTTAATCTCAGCTTTTCAACAAGTTGTGCTTCAATGTCCTCACTCAGTTCATCTATTCTTCTACTAACAGTATTGTTACTAAGTTGCATGGATTTCACATCTTTGCCCAGATTGCAGTGTTTCCAGAGTTCGCACTGAGTAAAGATATTTCATAACTGGCCACAAGAGTACACTTTTCTGTAGCAGTTTGTGCAGTGAATAGAGACTTGCCGCTTGATCTTTTTTCAAACTTGTCCTTTAAAGTTTTAAAATAACTTAAATTTGAATTTATATACTCACTATGTTTTGCCTTTATATGCGCTTCAATACGACCTCGTTTCATAGATTCTTTTCTTAAGCATTGTTTGGAAAAAAAGACATAAAGGGGATCGTTCATCGTGGTTAGCCGGCATGAAACCAAATTTTAAATATTCATCTAAATACTTTTTTTTCAGATTTTTCACAGAAATACAAATTATATATTTTTAATTTTTTTTTTTACTATACACAATCACAGATCATTAATAATTATATGTATATATAGTGAAGTAAACTAAAGTTAACTAGAGCATATGAAAACATCAGCAACGATTAAATAAGTATATAACAATAGGATTAATTCACTTGTTGCTTGACAAAAAATACAAAGATTACAAAACAGAGGGATTTATCGAATAATTTGGCCCAAAGGAATATCAAAGAAAGCTATACGAACAATTTTGAAAAACAATAGCCGAATATACATTGCAAAATAATTTGCACACATATTCAGAACAAATTTTTCATGCACTTATTTATGCATAAAAAAGGGAAAAGAATGGAATAATTTATTTAATTCCTGGACTGTTTACGGCCTACATAAACTTATACCACTTTAAAAAAAATCCTTGTTTAATCATAGAATTTGCGATTCAATAACAAAAACATTTCTTTTCATAAATAGTGGTGGAAGGTTGAAATTAACCTATTTGTTAATCGACCGTATATATTCCAGATAGTACTTCTATTAATAAAAAAGAATAGTTGCATTAACCGAATCTGATTATTTCAAAACATCACAATTTCTATTCATCACTTAAAACAAAATTTATTTTAATAAGTAGTGTAAAGAATAAATTATGAATTATAAGAAGAGAAGTGGTACTCTAAGTATTAAAGTTTATTTTAAAATTTTAAACTCGAAAATGTATATGGAATCAGAAAGTTTGACTATCATGCAGTTCAATAAATTTAAATTAAAAAATTTTTGAAATCAGAAAATGAGACATTATTAATTGAAATATCATAGAAAATATTTTTAAAAATTGAAATTCTTATTGAAATATTATAATTCCCAATATAGTCATTGCTAAGTTAAACCGCTACCTCCATAATGTAACGGAGGTAGCGGTTAAACGCATTAAAATAAAACTATTTATGGCATCATACAAAATAAAAAAATCATGAAATAATTAACGCATATAAAATGCTACTATACAGTCTTCAAAACTTATTTTAAATAACTGTTGTATTTGTATTACTATTAGATGACCCCCAGAATGCCGGGTCCTTTCCTCTGAATTGAGATATTTGTAATTCTTTCCCAGAACTAATAAAATTTTTTGTCCCTGACTCAATTTTTAGCCCCTGACCCCCTTTGTTGCCAGAATCAAATATTCGCTCTAGGATCCTAAAATAAAGATCTGTAAAAAAAAAGAGTTTTAATTGCTTGATCGAACTTCTGGTCATGTATCTGACAGTAGTGCTTTGACTTTTGTACTTTTCCTAATATCAATTTGAAACAATTAAAATGAAAAATGTTTTAAACCAAAAAATTTATTTTGCAAAATGTTTTTTTTTTTAAATTTTTGTTTTACTTTGTTTCCAAAAAGAAATCTTTCAAACTGTTTTAGGATTTAAAGACCAAACGTCTGAATTTCACCAAATTCCCATATTGCCCCCCTAAAAAGTCAAATTGCCCCCTGTGGGGCGTGCACCCCCCGTTGGGAACCACTGCACTAGAGTAACCTGTACCTCCTATCAAGCGTTTTTTGCCTGTCCACTGTAGTAACCTGTACCTCCCATCGTGGCTGTGCAATAATTGAAAGTTCATTTACAGTAAAGTTCTAATACTTCTACATTTTGTTCAATGGCGTATATCTGTAATATAAAACTCCAACGCATGCGGATTCTAAATCTAAAATGTTACAGAAAATAAAATAAATAATCAGTTTTATTAAATCTTAAAATCAGATAGTAATTCTTGCCTCCTCCACCTGTATCATAAAGTTTTGTAGTTATATGTAGGACTACATGCACAAAGCTCTTTTTACAAAAACACAACGTGCGTAAAAAGTTTCTTTTATTAAAGCTTAAAGATTTCTCATTATTTTTATGACTTTTATCTAACCAGATATTTTTATTTTTATAGGTTTTATGCAACGAAAATATTACTATCGAAACTATGAAAATGAGACTTTCTTTTTCTAAACAAAGCCGATAATATTTGAAAGTAATGTTATCATCTTTCTAGACATCTTTCACTATTAAGAAATGATCGATATAATAAATTTCTTTTCTGCTTCAAATTTTCGCTTAGTGTTCTATTTATTAGCTTTATTTTAGAGAGATACGTGAGAGAAAGCTATTTTATAGCTAAAAAGTGTGAAACATTGTCTTAGAAACTTAAGAAAATACATCAAATTGTCTAGACGGTGCTATTTTTCCTTGCTATAAAACTCTCTTGGATTGAACATTCTTCCCTTATTTAAAAGATACAAATTTTCATTTCCGGTGGAGCATATGGAAAGATTACTTTTAATATTATTCAAAAGGATTATTTACTATTGAATTATAATTAAAAATACTGCATTGTTATCCATTAATATTTTCTTTATGCAATACTAAATATAAACTCAATCAGTATTTAATATTCAATTCTAAAAACATAGAATCGTATATACACGTGTATACTCATCATGTTTTTAACATAAATAATTGAAAATAATGCTATATCTTGCATATAAGGCGCAGGGAATTTCGAAATATAAAAAATTTCTAGAAATTCTGAGTCAGATAAAAAAATTCTCTAAGATAAATTAACATATTTACTTACAAATATTACGCTTCCTCATTAAGTAAATAATACTTTTAAAATTATATCACAAGAATTATTTATTACTAGCTGATCTACCTGGCGTTGTCCGGTCCCGTCAAAAATAGTACGAAATCCGAAAACACTTTAAAAATCGCTGCAAGAAACCGTTCCTTTGGTAACCCCTTCGTCTTTTGGAAACTAAACAGAAAGACGGAATTCAGAGGCGGAAGTAAATTCAGTACGACCATCTCAAATGTCTGTGTCGTTTGATTAATGGCATGTGAGCTTTTGGCTAAAATTAAGAAAAGTTACCGTCCGATTTACCAAAAATGTGTATTTTCGGAATCAGAAAAATAAACGAATCGAACTTCGAATCGATACCTTCAATAGTTTTCTTAATATTCAAAGATGGGTAAAAATCAGAATGTTTCGTTTTCTGGGATTATCAAATCGATAATTTTCTTTTTCGGTTTCGATTAAAATAGCCATTTTCGCCGCACGCACAGGAAATTCTGTTAGTTCCACTGTCAAAGGACGCATTCTATTCTAAAGGAATCTCCGACACGTGTCCCTGCTGCCTATGGCACCATACAGCAGTCATGCTGCGCACGCGCTGCAAAATCTTTTAATTCTAATTTCCACTGCCCAGAGTGCCAAATCTATATCTTAATTAGTTATCTATATCTTAAATAGTTCATGTTAAGTTGAATGAACCAATTACCCTTGAAATTGGGCCCATAGAACCCGAGAAAATAACCCCTTCCCATGGAGATTATTATTCATAATTGGTGGTAACCAAGGGCTCAAAAAATTATATATAAGTTTAGTACCTGGAGGATCTGAGTTAGAAAAGATTTAATTAGAAAGATGTTAGAAAAGATTTCGTTTGAATCAGACCAATAATAAAAAAGTTCTGGTTTGGGGGGAAGGGGGGAGTTTCGATCAGAGCATTAACATGATATTTAAATTACGACTGGACACCTAACTATCACCCCCCTCAAAATTAAACCAATGATCTTTAACATTAACAATTATCGTTAACTTTTGAAACAGAAACAAAATGACGCAGTTTAAGCAAAAAAAAAAATGGGTGTGGGGGGGGGCGGCGGGTTCACATACAAATACAGTAAGTTATCGTTACCAATTTCTGAAAACAAATACATAAATGACATGCATAAAAAAACTCGCATACTATAAATCGCGAAAAATTCAAAAATCGCTGTTCGAAAGTGGAATCTTTTTTATTGAAAAGAGGACAAAATTTACTATATTGGCCTAAAATATTAAAAATGAATTTATTCTAATAATGTAAAAAAAAATCGCCGCAAAACCTGAAAAAACGTGAAAAAAAACGCATAAAAAATTAAATAAAAAAAATCTAATCGAAATATCCAAATCGGAATAATTAATAACCCGTCCTTCCCTTTAAAAATCATGATTTTTTTTATCTTTAATCAATTATCAAGCCTTTCCAAGCTAAAAAGAGAAACAAAATGATCATTTTGGACATAACTAAGGCCGAAATGGAAGCAACCAGCCAACCAATCAAGCATTCTGAGGAAAATTTCTCAGTGGCAAAATAAAAAAAAAAAATTACCAAAAAACTCAAAAATGGGTGTACGAATTCCGATTAAAACTTTGTTGAAACGAAGACTAAATTTACTATATTTGGGTTAAAAGATTAGAAATGTATTCCTGTTACTAATTGGGTCCAAAATCGGGCTTTGAGGTGCATAACCACATGCATAGATGTACCTACTTTCAAAATGTGTACCTCTGCTTGCACGTCATAACACAGCCGACAGACTCAAACACAAACACACAAACTTTTTTCCTTATTATTATATATTACTATTATAGATAAATTGCGTTGTTATTCCTTATACATTCCTAGTACAACACTAATCACAAACTAGCTAAGCATTCCATTAGAAAATAGCGATCACATCTATACGTATACAGTGCACAAGAACACAACGTGCGTAACAACTTTATTTTATCAATGCTTAAAGATTTTTCATTATTTTTATGATTTTTATCTAACCAGATATTTTTAGTGTTCAATGCTCATCTCTTGCTTTTGATATAAATGAATGAAAAAAAGTCCTTCCGACCTGTACCGGGAGGAAAAGGTAGCTTTCCTATATCTTCGTTTTAAAATTTTAGCTAATGTTACACGAAAACAGCAAGTTAAAATGCAAAGAAACGTTTACAAAAGATTCGTTAATACTGAATTTGAATAAGAAATTCGCCAAATTATTGAGCAATAGCCAAATTGGCTTCATTTATGAAGACTTATTTGGTCGCCAAATGTCGCCAATTTTGTCGCCAATGTCGCCAATTTTGGCGCTAACGGATATGAATATATAGTTTTATGCGTATGATTGGGAAAATTATTACAACAATGAAAGAAAATAATTTGCAAGTAATGGCGTTAATGTGCTGTTTTGTTTCAAAATGTCAGCCACCCTAGAATTTCAAACTGCTCTATCTCAGCCATTTTTTAAGATAGAGGTAAACCAAAAAAAGCTCTGGAATCCTTGTATCAAGGCCTAACACGTAATTAAAAAATAAATTTGATTTTTTTAGTTTTTTGTATATTTATTTTAGTTTTAAATTTTTAAATGGCCGCCATCTTGAAACAAAATGGCGGACCAAGCTGGCCAACGAACTCGGTCGAGACATTGGTGAGCTTAATACACCCAATTAGTTTCATCAAAATCGATTTATAAATACGAGCGTTATCGTATGACATAGGTCAGATATATATATATATATATATATATGGATATATTTATATATATATATATATATATATATATGGATATATTTATATATATATATATGGATATATATATATATATATATATATATATATATATATATATATATATGGATATATTTATATATATATATATGGATATATTTATATATATATATATATATATATATGGATATATTTATATATATAAATCAACATTTGAGCGGAGGGTGGTTTTGGGGTCTGGGGGTCATGATCGGTGAAAATATATCGAAATTTTCCGGAACTGCTTTCCTCCGAACGGCAGCGATAGGTAGCTTTATACTTTTTAGTATTGAAAGCTACCTAAAAAATATTTTTCATATACGACGCAACACATTAATTGAAGGTCAGAAAATGCGCTGATTTGAAAATGATAATTCTATAGCATCTTTGACTCATATAAAAAACATTTCTAACATAAATTACCATATTTATTGTAGGTATATATCACAATACCTTAACAACATGCCAAAAAGTTAAGTTTTCCGTAATGTGTACTTTTTTCCATACTGGAAAGATGGTTAACAGAAGTTACAGATAAAGCTAATATGTTTATCACTAATACACTGAGTGGCGAAAATATTAGAAATATCCTGCTGCACAATACTAATATTATGAAGAAAATTGTTGTTGTATTGTGTTTAAGGGTCTTGTAAATGGTACGGATATATTTTAGAATGATACTGATTTGTTATGAGCTGCAATTGGTTGCGTCTTAGGTCTTCTGTTGCTGCCTATAATGCGCGTCGGTCACCTGGCACTTCTTTTGTTCACAAGCGATTTTCGTCCATAATTCTGATTTCACTTGGACTTTTTTGGCTTATCTGTCATTTTTAAAGACTCGAAACTGTTGTTAAAGAAAAGCAGAAAAAAAATAGCGGTTTCATAAAAATTGGAACCCGCCTTTCTTGATCCCGCAATCATGCCGCGTTCAAAGTCACTCAAATTCCTTGTTTTCCTCATGAGCAGGCGAATTTGCTGCATTCACTGGTATTTCTGACCACGAATTTTTTTTTTCATTTGTAAATCCGACTTATTACGTGGATACATCTGCTGTATGGACGAGTCGAAATTTGGATGAGGTGTGTTCCTGATCTCTTGGCCACTCATTATACAAGTTGTATATATAAATAGCTATCTATTCGGTGTATAAAGGGAGAAGGAGGGAAGCGGCTAAACCCTCCCATTTGTTTTCCCCTTCTTCAATAAAATTTATATTTTTAATGTTTTGAAGCTCAACCAAACATGACAGAAAAAGAATGAACATTCGTAAAGAAAAAAATCCCTGACGGCTCGGCCTACAGGCACAGGTAGATTTCGAAGACGCAGAACGTGGGGCGCCTGTTTGTCGGGATTGTGGAAGAAATGACCTTTTTGCGATGATGCTGCAGTTCGAAACGCCTACTTCGAAACCAAACTTGTTTGCAGGCGGAGCCAGCAAGGATTTTTTTTTTTTCCTATAAGAGTTGGTCCTATAAAAAACATGTCAATATAAAAATTTTAGATAATATTAAGGGGATTTATAATACATTTAAGCGGATTTGAAATCTTGGGAATTGACGAAGTTATGAATTTTTTTCTTCTAAAACCCCGTCCCCCCCCCCCTTAAGGCAATTTTTAATTATATCAAAAATCTGTCATACATAAATTTTCGGCCTTCTCCTAGAAGTAATAGTAACTTCAAACGGATTCGATACGTATCATAATTAAGAAATTATGGGTTTTTTCTGTTTTCACAAAAAGTCCCCCCCCCCATCCCCCCCCTTGGTTCGATTTTGCCCATTAACGAACTTGAACGAGATTTTATGCCCCTTGATTTTATGTATCAGTTTCGAAAAGATGCGGGAGTTGGAACCACCTACTTCGAAAAATAACTTGTTTGCAGGCGGAGCCGGCAGGGATTTTTTTGTTTTTAATTTTTTTTTTTTGCTATAACGGTTAGTCCTATAAAAAACTTGTCAATATAAAAGTTTTAGATAATATTAAGAAGATTTATAATAAATTTAAGCGGATTTGAAATCTCGGGAATTGACGAAGTTATGAATTTTTTTCTCCTAAAACCCCCCTTCCCTCCCCCCCTTAAGGCAATTTTTAATTATATCAAAAATCTGTCATACATAAGTTTTTGGCCCTGTTCCTAGAAGTAATAACAACTTTAAACGGATTCGATACGTATCATAATTAAGAAATTATGGGTTTTTTTCTGTTTTCACAAAAAGCCCCCCCCCCCCCTGGTTCGATTTTGCCCATTAACGAACTTGAACGAGATTTTATGTCCCTTGATTTTATGTATCAGTTTCGAAAAGATGCGGGAGTTGGAACCGCCTACTTCGAAAAATAACTTGTTTGCAGGCGGAGCCGGCAGGGATTTTTTATTATTATTATTATTTTTTTTTTGCTATAACGGTTGGTCCTATAAAAAACTTGTCAATACAAAAGTTTTAGATAATACTAAGAGGATTAATAATAAATTTACGCGGATTTGATATCTTGTGATTTGACGAAGCTATGATTTTTTTTCTTTTAAACCCCCCTTTTTCCCCTCCCTTGGGGTCATTTTTAATTATATCAAAAATCTGTCCTACATAAATTTTCGGCCCTTTTCCTAGAAGTAATAATAACTTTAAACGGATTCGATACGTATAATAATAAAGAAATTATGAGGATTTTTCTGTTTTCACAAAAAGCCCCCCACATTTCCCCCCCCCTGGTTTGATTTTGCCCATTAACGAACTTGGATGACATTTTATGCCCCTTGATTTTATGTATCAGTTTGGAAGAGATTTATGCAGAATTTTTCCAGTTATCGTGGTCAGAAAAAAGTGACATAGATAGATAGATAGATAGATAGACAGATAGATAGATATATAAACTTTTGAACTGGGGGTGTTTTTGGGTTTTGGGAGTCATGATCGGCGTAGATCTGCAAAAATTTTTCAAAATTTCCAACTTAGGTGAGAATGTAATAGGTAGTATTTCTTACGAAATCTACCTAAAAGCAACCAAATTTTTATCCGTTAAGTCCATTTACTCAATGCCGAAGGCAATGGATCCACCCCTTAGCGGTCTTCCTTCCTAAATAGGCGGAGAAGGGTCTTATTGACATAATTTCATTTCTGCAACAGCTGTTATAGCTTAAAATTAACTAAATATATCGACTCTATATATATCCTGTCTTTTTTTCTTGAAATATGTAAAATTTCTTAGATATTTTTTTAAACAATAAAGCTGCTCGAAAGGTGGAGAGGAAAGTAGAGAGGTCTCAACAAAAACAGACGCTCGAGATCATTTCAGGGACGTAGACAAGGGGAAGGCCCTACTAAATTTAACTTTGAAACTATAGTCCGAAACAATTTCTCATAAAATCAGTTTGAACAACAATTGAACTATTACTATTAGAGATAGTATAAAGGGAAATATTTCATCTCTATCTATAGTCTTGAGCTGATCACTGAAGATGAAAGTACCACAGGCCTATTTTCCCCTGTTTACTTTATTATTTTTCCCACTTTCGCCTTTAAAGATATTCTCTCAGAATGGGGAAGAGTGTACAATAAATTGTCATTTAAAATAGCATTGTACCTTAGGTGTACAATGCCATTTTAAATAAGAATTGAGATGTTTGTGAATTTCTGTATGGTAGAGTTATGGTAGAGTTATGGTAGAGTTACCATAAATAAATACATAGAGAAATTGGGGACAACATTTATCAGGATTTTGATTTTCGCATGAGACAACTAGCAGGAAATTGTTTTTAATGTATTGGTCAGTTTTTAGTCAAATTAATTTTTTATATAAGATCCAATTTCAGAAAATCAAAATGTTACAAAAATCTAAAGTTGCACAAAAAAATACAATGGAAAAAATAGGGTAGATTTTGAGGTTTTTAAGCAAAATTCGAAAGAATAGGAGTGCTGACCCGAGACGAAAAAAAAAATGCTCTTTAGTCAACAGCATTAGTTTAACCTTTTCAGCCAAGAGTTACCATAATACAAACCAAATACATCTTTAATGTTTATACTTAGCAGTTTCTTACATTGAATCTTTATTCGAGAGTATTGCATCTTTTTATAATTTCGGCATTATTGATAGCCAAGGTTTTATTCTGCAGATGTTGAACGCTTCTAAATCATATACAGATATATTGTGTAACAGATAAAGTAATGGTAAGAAAATACAATAAAAAAATTTCATAAAAAATTTTGAATATTTTTTGTGTTTTAAGGCTATTTTCAAAAAAATATTTTTAAATTCCTACTATTAGCTCACCCTCTCTCTATATATATCTTGTTCAAATTTTCAATCGTTAGTAAAATATTTTCTATTCATCCACTCAAGTTTAAATAAATGTTTTTAATCTTGTAGTGGATGACACTTTATGTTAATACAGTTTTTTCAAATATTAATTCATTCATTAAATTTAATTAATTAATTTTAGTTTTAAATGGGAGAAAAAAATTCCTCCCATTGTTTTCATACATGAAATGAAAGATTTATCTCAAATGAGTGATGCCACAAAAATAAAATACCGCAACGATGATTATAAAATAATGTTCAATAAAGATAACGGGGGACATTCATGCTGCACGGGTTTATTTTATATAATTATGATTAAAAAGTAGGAATTGACTTTTTTTTTTATTATTACTTGTTATATCTAAAGGAATGAAATTTGCAGGTATGACTATTGAAATGGTTTGGAATCAAATAACGTTTTAGATTTTTCTATCAATGTCAGAGGTAATTAATATGTAATTAGTGTAAATCAATGTACAAATAATGAAATGCTAAATTACTTAAAATTAATACACAATTAGCGCAAATTTCTGTGCATAATATATTTTTTGTGATAATTTAAATTTGAGAAAAACTTCCCAATCACTCTCTTCCCCTTTAGTAAATCCTATTCACGTGCTTAATATATATATATATATATATATATATATATATATATATATATATATATATATATATATATATATATATATATATGTGTGTGTGTGTGGATGGATGCGTTTGATAAATGTCCAAAAAGTTTTCATTTCCGTATTTCACGTGTTTTTTATTGATTTTGAGAAATGGTATTTTTAAGCTTATAATTTAACTTTATATATCAGATATAAGTTTCAGATATAAGTCTTAATGATGACGAAATCCACCATGTCAAGTAAATTTGTCGGACAGTGACGAATTTTTCCGAAATATTGACCAAAACTTGAATCCCTTTTTGCCTTTCTGGGTTTCCTAAGAAAATAAGCAAATAACCAAAATGGAGATTTGTTTTACTAAATTGCTATAGATCAACATTTTATGAAACATACGTAAATCTCCCGAGATTACATGTGAATGTATTTGTCGAGTACAGAACATGTCGAGTACAGATACATTTGTACTCGATACAGAAAAAATAAGTCACTTCTATTAATGAATTATTTCTTGCCAATATGACCATTTTAATCACTTAATACATTTCGGCTATTGTTATATACGGTAAAATACTTTTCAATTTTCATTTTATAATGTTAACGAGAGTTGAATTATCCGATTAAAATAGTTTTCGAATATTAGAATGTGATTCGAATTTTATAGGTGTTTTTATAATGCTTTTTCTCAGATTTTGAATTTATTTTACTGTTTTCTGAATTTGTATGAGAAGAATATCGGCGAATAAAACATTTATAATAAAAAATAGTATGAAGCTGTATAAGGAAACGATGTAGGAAAAACCCAGACAAATTGCTTTCCAGTCTGAATACAAATAATATCTCGATTGTTAATGGCATATTTTTAAATCTTGTTCAGCAAATACACAACACATATGCATTTATAAGAAACTTTACTTCAAACATCTATACAGAAGAAAAAATAAAATTAGTTTACGAGACTGGAGAAAAGGCTAGAAATTCAAGAAAGTAACAAAAGCAATGAGTAAGATATTTTTTCTAAGGTAGTACAGGGTCATTCATAATTCCCTCCGGGGTTTCGAAACGTTATAGTAAAAAAACGAAGACGAATATGAAAAAAAAAGAAACATTTGAAATTATTCCAAAACTATTCAAGTTTTACTTACATACATTACAGGTGTTCTATGTGTGAACCCTTGGTCACACGGCATACATCCATGCGATAGTCCAGTTCCTGCCATACTCCGTTTCTTTAAATCTGAATCAGTGGTGTCAGTTCAACGGGCCTTTCGTAATAAATATCGAAAACAGGGACCAACTGACAAAACAATTCATGTGTGGTACCGGAAATTTAAAGAAACGGAGTATGGCAGGAACTGGACTATCGCAAAGATGTATGCCGTGTGACCAAGGGTTCACACATAGAACACCTGTAATGTATGTGAGTAAAACTTGAATAGTTTCGGAATAATTTCATATGTTTCTTTTTTTCATATTCGTCTTCGTTTTTTTACTATAACTTTTCGAAACCCCGTAGGGAATTATGAATGACGCTGTATTATAGTACAATAAAAAAAATTAGTTTTCTTAATTTAAAAATAAAAGCTAAACTAATTTACAAAACTGACGTAAAATTATATCTTATGCAAATACGATTTATATAATTTTAATAAGAAATTTAAAAGAAGACACAGAAAAAAAAAAAAAAAAAATCTTATTCAAATCAACAATAAAATGAGTAAATTATTTTTTAAATAATGCTTTTCTGCACATCATAGACGAAACCAACATTTTGCCGTTTTTTAAGCATAATTTAAAAATTACTTTGAAGAAAAATTTTTAATTTTAAATGCGCATAAAGCAGAACATAATAAATAAAAATCCATCAAAAAATTATAGGTAGCAATTAATAATTTTGTTCGAATATTAATTTCATAATTCATATTGTAAAGTTATAGAAATTGCAAATTCAGCGTATTTATGTTTAGTTTTTTAGTATTATAAATGGCCTTATAATTAGCACATTAAGATTATAATTTCAGGAGATATTAACAAAAATATGAGAATGTACATTGCAAGCTCTAAATTTTGAATGTTTATAATTCAAAAACGAGTGACTTGAAATTTTGTATCTAGGCATATTTTGAACCGAAGATTTAAAATATTTTGTCAAAATTGGGTGTTGCCATTGAATAAAAAAGTTTGGGCTGGTTTTAATATGCAGATGTCCCCCTAAGTAAATTTTATATACAGTAAAACATCCCTAAAGCGGCCACATTCCGTTCCATTAAAAATTGGTCCTCTTAATGGAGGTCACGTTTAAATCTAATTTTTTATTCTTGAATATAAGATAATTTCTATGATGTAGTTGTTATATAAGCTTGGAATTCAACATGGTGGTTACTTTCAAGGTATAAATGCTCGGTAAGAACAGTTTCTAAACAAATTCGAAATTTCAAATAAAAAATGTAATGAATAAAAAAACCTAAAAAAATAGATTCTAAATTATCAATTATTTAGAAATAGTTTTCGTTCTTATTTATTTAAGTCTCATGTAGAAAGAAGCTTACTCAAAATATGGTTTAATTAGTAATTTTTTAATTATCCGTAGCAATATAATTTCCTCTAATAAAAATAGGCCCTGGAATACTACTACTTGGCATATTTCAACAATTACGCGAGCAAAACCGCGGGTTTTGCTAGTTACATATAAACATGTAATTAAGAAAAGCATTTATATAAGTATAGAGCCTTTATTATGAAAGTAATTTAAAAACTTAAACAGGTTCATTATTCTTAACTACTCTGGTGTGTAAATAAATTCTCCAAATAAGCCCATCGTTCTTCTTATTTTTTAATTGTTCGCTAATCCCTTTCATCCCCCCATTTAAGTCTTTCGAAAGAAGCCATTGGTTCAAACATAAATTAACAAGTTAATAGGTGGCGACATTTTTTGTTGTTGTTGTTTTTGTTGTTGTTGTTCTTGCTGTTGCTTTTTTTTTTTTTTTTTTAATGAAGCTTAAAAAATTTCTATTTATAGTGGTACCTTAATTAAGGAATTATACTCGCTTTCAAACTTCATGTGTTTTGAGATTCATTATACAAAGAGTTAAACCGAAGGTGTAAAAAGTTTTCAAAGTTTAATAAGAACGAAAAATCATGCGTAAAGCGTAGATTATGAAACACTTTCTAACACATTCAGAAAACTATAACGAAATATCGTTAAGGCTGCTTGTCAGTAAACTTCCCGATTTCCCTCGCTAATGTTATTCCTATGGGCATAGGATGCATTCGTATTTTTAAAATATCTCCCCAGGAAATTAATATTTTTAACTTCTGTTTTCTGTGTACTGTTCTTAAAGAATGTCTCTTTTTTTCTTAGTTATCAAAATATTTCTAAACTCTGTGCTTAATTTATATTTTTATGTGTTAAAATCTTAGCGAAACTGAATAAGATTTTAACATTTCATATAAAATTCAGTATATATTTTAGAAAAAAATTGACAACTAAGAAAAAAAGAGACATTCTTTAAGAACAGTACAAAGAAAACAGAAGATAAAAATATTAATTTTACGAGGAGATATTTTAAAAATACAAATGCATCCTACGCCCATAGGAATAACATTAGCGCGGGGAATCGCTAAGTTTACTGACGAGCAGCCTTAAACAAGAACCGTTAAACAAGGTGAAAGAAGATATGTAGTAATCAATTTAGGAAACATTACACTACTTAAAAATTCAGTTTTAGCAATTAGTTATAGCAATATGTTTTAGCAATAAGTTTTAGCATATCAAAACAGTTTGTCGAATAATTTTGTGCAGCCTTGTATATGATCTATAGATTTGAATATATACTACATAGCATGATAAAATTTAGTTCAGTTAGAAAATTCACATCTAGAAATTTTCATCAATCGATGGAAAAACATTCAAAATCTTTTGTAGAACCCTGTATATTATCTACAGACTTTTGTGTACACCACACCAACTGGAATGCCACCTCATAAACTGAAATTAAAGCCATGAGCTAGAATAATGTTACTGAGAAATTTAGGATCTTCTAAAGATCGGTGCAATCGTACAAGGCTTATAGTTAGTAACTGACAGAATAATGTTATTAAAGCAACAAAAAAAAAAAAAAAAAAAAAAAAAAAGATTCCAATATTAATGAAATTTTTCTCATCCTTCGAATACCACTTATATCCCACCAGACAATAATATGCCTTTTACATTTAAGCGTATACAAGTTCTTATCCGATTACCTTTTTCAATGCTTATAAATAAAGTCCAGCGTCAAACTATTGAAAAAATTTACTTAGATTTGTCGAATCCAGTTTTTAGCTATGGTCAGGTATATGTGGGTCTTTCAAGAATTAGATCTTTTGATTCAGTTACTGTAGTATCTCGAAGCTCTGAAATTTACAATTGTGTATATAAAGACGCTTTCGATGCTTAAATATATATATATATATAATTGTGAATGGTATAGATACTTTCAATACAATATGTATACACTTTTTTTAATTTTAAAGAGTATCCAGTAACTATTGTGTGCATGCGAAAGTTTTTATACACATGATGCTGAAAAAATGCCTCTGTTTCCATATTTCTAAATTGGGTCCATATCTTATGATGTGTATATATTTTCTATTTCAAAGTACCCAGTTCTATTTATACATATAATTGGTATTCTATTATGCATATAATTAAAAGAGTAGACACTAGAGCGCAGATGCTCTGCGCGGGATCGACTAGTAGATTAATGAAATACTTTCCTACACGTTCAGAATACTGTAACGAAACATGCCCGTTTAATAAGGTTAAAGAAGATATCTAAGTAAACAATTTCCAAAACGCAAAATACATTTGAAAACACAATTTCAGCAATTGCCATCTATAATTGGGAAATTATTCAAATTATTTTGTGAAGACCCGTATATGGTTTAAAGATTTCTATTACATAGTATCCTAAAATTTGATTCAGTTAGGAAACGCATAAGACAACTGAAAATTCCCTTTCAGAGGTTTCCGTAAATTACCGAAAATACTCTCGAACTTTTTGTGCTGTCCTGTTTATGATCTAGAGAATTTATACATACCAAGTAATAATGCAGAAAATTAGTTAAATTTAAAAACGTATACAACAAATGAAAATGTATTCCAGCAATTATATCACATTGACCTAATTATTTTGTGTGTCCCTGTAAATGAGCGGTAAATACTGTACACACCATATTCTACAGTAAGCCTCTTGTAGTTCACCTCAGTGATATATATCCAATTCAATATGTTTGAAATAATCGAACATGTTTAAAATTCATTGCAAACGATTTTTCCACCATACACCATCATGTAACGACATACTTTTGAGCGTCCCTACAAACGAACTATAAATGTTACTCACTTTATTTTCAACACCGAAAATGCCATAGTAATACTCAATAATATATGACAATTGCAAATCAATACGAGTATATTTACACGAGTTAGCGCGTGGAGAGACAGCCAGAGAAATAGACTAACAGACAAACGGCCAGACAAACCAAATTCATAAATACTTTTGAATTTTGTAGGGAAGTGTTAAAAAGGAAAAGAGAAATAAAATGAAACAAATAAAAACACTAGCTGGCTGCGCCCGCTTCGATTGACGAATTTTCCAAACGAACCTCGAATGATTAAAACATCTTTTAGTTCCACGTTCCACCGCCAAGGAGCTCATTCTAGTCTAAAGAAAACTCTTTCCGAACGAACTTACGGAACGGGTCCCCGCTGCCAACGGCATCGTATAGCAGGCGTGCTGAGCACGCGCCTCAAAATATTTTAGTTCCACCTACCACCGCCAGGTGGCGCATTCTATTCTAAACGAACATCCGGCACAGATCCCCGCTTCCTACGGCAACGAATAGCATGTGTGCTGCGCACGCACTGCAAAAATAAATTAGTTCCAGCATCCACCTCCAGGGAACGCCCGAAAATTGAGCCAATGAACTTTAACATTTTTTTTGTTTTACTTCGCACTTTATTTTCTTTCTTTTTCAGAAAATTGCTGAGATTTTTGCAAAAATTAAGAAAAATTACCGGTCGATTTTAACAAAAATTGGATTTTCGGATGCAGAAAATTTTTCTACATATGTGTTATGAGTTTTAAATTGATGCCTCAAATACTTTTCTTAATACAAATAACGAAGCCAGCTAAAGTTAGGTTTAGCAGGTTTCATTTTCTAAACAAACCACTCGGTTGTCATTGGCAAAAGGGAAGTAACCGCTTTTTCGCCGCCACGTACTGTAGCGTTTTATAACACTGAAGTGCCATTTAATTAATGATAGGCAATGTTATGAAAATTTTGTGGCGCTGCGGCTCATTTCTGTGCATTTGAAAGCGCTGTGGTAACTGCATATATAGCTAGTACTGTGGTTGTTGTGAATCAGTATGGATAAAGCTCTTGATTTAGACGCCTTCGATCGTGGACAAATAATAGACGCTCGACGTATGGGCCATTCAATTTCCGAAATCGTCAGAAAACCAGGATTTTTCCGCTCGCAGTGTCTAGAATATACCGATAATACTTGTATGGTGGGAAAAAAAACTAGCAATCGGGTAAACTGCAAAGAACAATTAACCTTGAACGAGTGTAGTAGGAGAGACGGCTCATCCGTATTGTACTTAGCTAGCAATGTCAAACAGTTACTCAAATTACCACCCAGCTGATTCAGGGTGCCAGTCGTACAGTCAGTAAACGGACCGTGCAAGGCTCGCTTCGCCGTATGGGGTTCGGGGACCGTAGACCCACGAGAGTAACATTGCTTAATGCACGCTACCAAGCTGAACTACTTGCTTGGTCAAGAGAACACATAGAATGGACTCTAGAAGACTCAAAAAGAATAGCATGGAGTGGTGAGTTTCGATTCCGACTACTTCACGCCGATGTTAAGCTGAGAATATGACGTCAGGCTCATCAAGCTATCAATCCTGCCAGGCTACACCTGTACAAGGTTATGGAGGCTCAGTCATGGTCTCAGGTGCTTTCTCTTGGCAGTTTTTTGGATCTTTGGTACTTGTACCAACCTCCTTAAATGCAATTTGGTACGTAACGTCCACGTTACATCTGAGTTGCTGAGCAATCACTTCCATCCATTTACGTCTTCCTGTCATTCACCTGGAAACGGGGATCCCAGCAAGAACACTGCTTCTCTCACAGGTTCCTGTTACTGCTTGGTTGGATGAGCATTCCTCTGAATAAAAAATTTAATATGTTCTAAAAGTGTGGAATATAGCAAGTTTAGGTTGTCAGTGGTATGCAGCCTCTTTCACAAGTACATCTTTTTATAAAATAAACTCAGTGGATCTGCCCCTTACGTGGATCGCCAACCCCCGTTCCCGGATTCTAAAAATACACTATTTTACTCTGTTTGAAAACAGATTACCTTATTAAGAGAGAGTGAAGGATATTATCATGACCAGTGGCGAAGTTCCGTATTCGGGTTGCCATTCATTTCCCTTTGAGCGAGTAATTTTTTGGTTCCCTAAACCGCATACTTAGCTGTCATAACTGCTGATGGCTGTTTTCATGATTAATTAAGAAATATAATTTAAACATTTGAAACTCAGATTGTAGGAAATTATTAAATAAAATATGTCACTGTCTCCTGGACTTTTATAACGTTTAGAAGAAAAGCCTTCTTTTAGATGTTTAATATTCAATAATGGCGTAATTTCACTGCTGGAAAATAAGAAAACCTTTTCAAATATGGCGTTTTAAATAAATCATTTTAAATATGATATATTTTTCCCCATTAAAGGCTGTTTGCACGTATTAATTTTATTATTTTAAAATTTCCTTTTTTTATATATAGTAAATATAATTTTTTATATTTTTTATTGAGAAGGGTTTGGATATATTATCATTTGGGCTTTTCAAAACCACGGAACAGTAGATAAAAACGTCTATTGCAAAGTATGAATTAAATTCCTATATAAATAATGCAATTTTGAATAAAAATTAAAAAAGAACTTTAAAATTAGAAAAATAAAAATAAAAACAGATTGCACACTGCACACCAAAATTTAGTTATGTATACTCCTGTAAAAGATTATTAAATTGCTATACATAGTTTCTAATCCTACAAAACTTATTTAGCTGAAATAAATATCATAACCCATTTCAACATTAAATAACCATAAAACAATTCTTCGATTTAAAAACTGTCGGCTGCGACATGTTTAGCATGCATTTTCCTATCAACGTACCAGTTTTCATGTTTTTAGATGCAATACTTTTTTCAGGGTTAGCGGAGAAGGGGAAAAGTTCATAAGAACTCCAATTACGGCAGCAGTATTAGTTACTGTTTTTCTTTTCTCCTTTTTTTTTCCCAGCGCGCCAACAAATTATATAACCAACTATTGCAAAATCAACTGTTGCAAAAATATATAACCATCAACAAAAAAAAAACCCTACAACATATTTAAATTATATATCTGCTGACCAAATCTCATGAAAATTAGATGATAGGAAGACAAAAAATAAAATAAAATAAAAGATAGTTTTTAAAAAGTCTGCTTCTATTGTTCTGTTTAAAAGTAGAAATACGTCGAATTTAAAAATACTGTTTTATAAATTAAAATTATAATCCTTCTTTGTATGACATTTCATTACAAACTATGTATCAAAGGCAAAAATTAGTGGATTGTTATAAAAAAAATAATTTTTTGCTCAAAGATATAGCAACATTAATGAAAAGAAAGTGTTTTATATTTAACTTATAAAATTTAAATCTTTTAAAATAAGTTACTTTCGACTATTGTAGCAAAAAAATGTTTTATACAGAGTCACGTGATAACTGATTTTTAAAAAATCATGCTTGAAAATTAAAAATAGCTAGGATTCCTATATTGTGTTCCGAATGACTATTCAAAACTTAATTAAAATTAATCTATTAATTTATGATTTAGTTATGAAAATATTAAAATATTACTTTGTCGGTGGGAGTACACAGATGTACCGTCCTGTGGGGGAAAAATGCCCCATCTAATGCTGTTATCACCAAACTGTCGCAGAGAGGTGCGTGAGGTATCATTCGACTAGGTATTCTATCAGAATATGTATGCAATTTTTGATAAAGTGTTCATCTACAAATTAAAATTCGTACTGACACGTATTTTGCAAATGCTAATACTCTCTTTTGACATCATATTTGAATTCCTTGGATTAAGAAATCCTGTAAATAGATATAGTTTACATACACTTTTCTTAAGGCTTTACAAAATTATAAAATAAAATGCGTTCAGAATCTATCCTTAAATATCCTTAAATTTAAAAGAAATTACTGGGAACATTCAATTAGTTACCAGAAAATTTATACAGAAATTCTAAATATATCTTTATCTATAAGAAAGAAAAATTATAAAATTTTTCCGGTGATTGTCTAACATTTTCTTTTCGTGGATAATTTCATAACAGGAAACTTTTCCTTTAGACCAACGAAAAATAAAGATTATCCATACCTCAAAAACAAATAATAGGAATAAGGTGTAAGCTTGCACACTCATATTTTTAACAATTGTAGTTCGCTTTGTGTACACATATATGTTGGTCATAATTCATAATATTTTAAATGGTCAAAGTATTAATAACTTTCATAATTAAAAAATAAATATTTGTATCGAAAACATGCCAGGAATTTGTTTGGGTCTATTCTTTATAACTCATCAAAAAACACAACTTCAGCCGGTTATTCCCTTTTGGGAAAATATAAATTAAATTTTCTCACTTGGATTTAACAATAGGTTCCTCAAACTTTGATCATGAAAATTTAACAACAAGTTGGTAATTGTACGTCAAACGTTACAAACGAGGTGCGTTCGTATTATAGCTAGTTATATAAATATTCAGATCTTGATGATTTTAATTCTGTGAAATGAATTATATTGTCTGCAGATTAATTTCTGTCATAAAATAAGTATCTCGGTCGCTTGACGATTAAACTTCGAAAGCTCCTATAAAAAGAAAGCACCGGTTTAAAAAAAATCAAATTTCTTAATAAATGTTTTTATAAATATTTTCTAAAGTTTCGATTCGATATTTAAAAAATTTGAAATGTCTCGACAAAATTCTGTAACGATAATATATCTTAAATTTCAAACCATTCGTTTGGGTAGTTTTTGCGTTGTTATATGTGGACGGACGGACAGACGGACGGACCAGACCACGACAATAAGTGCTACGTATTTATATAATTACGAACGCACCTAAAAAGTGCATAAACCATACTTTTTTCCAGGATGCTTTGTTTCAAATAACTCAAATACGTCGGCAAAAGTAGGTGTTACCATTTAAAACTTCAAAGATAGTAAAATTTGTAATATGCAGACGATTTCTATTGCAAAAACTTCGTTCATATTCGGAAATTATACACAATTCCAAGTCGAATGGCACTTTTTGCATATCTTTGCGACAATTTGGCAATACAATAGCACAGGTTGGTGCGTTTTTTTAGGACTGTATATAATTTCTAGAAATTTAGCACATCAGGAAGTGAGTAAAAAATTGAGTATTATACTCCATCTTTACACACATGAATGAAGTTAAATAAAAGCGTGTATAAACAGGGAAACAAAAATACGATTTATAGATACCGATGAATTGTGCAAGGGAGAGCACCATCCAAACGAACCTTCTCCAAACAAGAATGAATTACTAAATCTGCGAATATATTATAAGGTATGCATTAAAAGGTAAGCGCGTACATACGTTAAAAAGATAAACATGGAAACCAATCGTATAACATCCTCCGTTAGAAAACGGTTAAAATTGGAATTTCGAGCACACTAAACTAGCACTAAACATTTTCTTTTGATAAAAGTGAAAAATGAAAACCCACCTCTGACTTAAATTTTAATACGTTTACATCTATTCTGGCGTTTTCTATTTCTTCTCTCATTAGGTCATCATGAGACTGCCATGTTCTCCCATGCCTGCATTTTCCCTGAAATATACAATAAAAAATCATCGTAATGAATGAATTTAATACATTACAACAGTTCATACTTTTTTCCGGCATTCAGCTTAATTGAATTGGATTATTTTTTTGCTTTTAAAACTACATTCGACTAAAAAAATTTATATTTTCACTATGCTGAAAGTTTCTAGGAATGGACAGCTAAAAAATATTTTTCCTCTTAGTTGGAACGACTGTTCGGAATGTATTCCTCTCGTTATAATGTAACAAACTAACTCTAGTCAGTCTGTGATAACTAACCGATGAACTTAAGAGAGTTACGTGATGGGGTAAAAAGTTACTAACATACATAAATGGTGCAGTAAATGCATTATGTTATTAAAAACTAAATTTTGCTAGTTACTTGTAGTGAATGTCATTTTAATTAACGAATAAATGTATCTTAATTTGTATCCCTCATCAGCCGACTATAATTACACCTCTACCAAAAATCTTAATTTAAAGCTTACTAAACTAGCTCAATATTTTTATATTCATAAAAGTGAAAAATACAAACTCACCTCTCGCTTTAATCTGTTTGTGTGTTCATCATATCTTGATCTTCCTCTTTCTTTTCTCATTAGGTCTTCATCAGGTAGTCTTCTGCCATTTCGGACTTTAGCCTGAAACATATCATAAAAGTTAACGTGTTGATTTAACACGTTTTAAATTCATATTTTTTTTATTTTGAACTTAATTAAATATGATTATTGTTGGTATTTTAAAACAACATTCGTTTACGAAATTTAGCCTTTTATAATTTTTGAAATTCTAAAAAAGTCTAGCTAATGGCAGTTAAATCCTTCTTAGTAAAACCAATCATTCTGAACGCATTATGTAATAAAAACTTAATAAACTAGTTCACTCTCTTTCTGCAATATACAGGGTGAGTCTAAATTGTTTTTACAAAATAAGAGGGATGATAGTACCCATCCAGACAAGCAATAATTACCATGGAACATAGGGTCGCATTCCACTCTGATAGGCAGAAAGGAGAAACGTCGAAACGCGTCGGTCATGAACAAGTAATCGCGTTATTTTGCACCCGCTTACGTAGCATATCTCCTAAACAAGATTACCTAGTCGGTAGCGCAGTGGCGCCGAGTTCATAGGATCTGGGTTCGAATCCCGGTGTAGGCATGGATGTTCCTAGTGGTTCAGGACCCACTTGGAGCAGTACGTACCGGTCTAATAGACCTCGTGTGCTGACATGCACGTAGTGCGACAAATGAAACAAAACCGTATGCTTTCCAGTGAGAAGAAGCAACACATTGGGTTTCGTAGAAAGCCAATCAGATCAAAAGTTATCCTTTCTAAACGGCACAACATCATAGCTTTAAAGTATTACCTTGATAACATCGTCCGAAACGTTTTGTGAAGACAATGGTGGAGTACACATACGAGGAATTGGCAGAAATGCACGTCACATACGGTGAAGCAAAAGCGAATGGACGCGAAGCACGAAGATTGTAGAATCAGCGGTTTCCAACGCGTCGTATTCCAAGTTATCCTACTATGCGCTAGTGTGGATAGACGACTGTGAGAAACCGGTTCGTTTGCCATCTCAAACAGTAATGCAGGACGTTCGCGATATTTACGAATGCCAGAAATGGAAGAGCAAGTCTTGGCGCTAATTGCTGAAGCTCATTCCAGAAGTACATGAGTGGTGGCATACGAAATGCGTATTTCTCAGAAAGTGGCGTGGCGTATTTTAGACGAGGAACGCATGCACCCCTACCACGTGCAAAAAGTGCTTGTTTACACCAACATGATTATCATTGCCGGGCAGAAATTGTGGAGTGGATGCTCGGGATGAGGAATAACGATCCACCATATACTGAATTCGTATTGTTGAGTGATGAGGCAGCATTCGGCAGAGACGGCATTTCCAACCTGCGCAGTAAACACGTTTCGTCTGACAGCAATACCCACTGCACTACCCCTTGTAAACACCAGCAGGCATTTTCCGTGAACATCTGGGCAGATATCCTTGGTGATTACGTGGTATGCCTTTACATCTTGCCAGACCGTTTGACCGGCGCAACCTGCCATATCTTCTTGGAACAAATGCTTCCCAGTTTGTTGCCAGCTGTCCCGCTTCCCATAAAGAGAGACATGTAGTTTATGCACAATGGAGCCCCAGCACATTTTTCCAGCACGGTCCGGCACTTCTTGAATGCCACATATCCCACACGATGGATCGGACGTGGCGGACCTATGGCTTAGCCTCCTCGCTCACCGGACCTCAACACACTGGACTTTTTCTTCTAGGGGCACATGAAATATTTAGTGTACGAGACGCCTGTGAACTTGTCTGAAGATCTCGTAGCGAGAATGGTTGTTGACACAGACAAAATTAACTCAACGCCAGGAATCTTCGAGAGAGTACGCCATTCCTTCCTTCGCCGGTGTGAACTGTGCAACGACACGCATGGCTGCCACTTTGAGCACTTTCTGTGAGTTTTTTCTCATCAATAAATCAGATGGTGCAATTTTTGGTATCGTTAATTTGCTTTCCCAACACTGTTGTAAGTTCATGTTGAAATTCTAATTTTAATCTTTTCTGCCTCCTAGAGTGGAATGCGACCCTATGTTCCTTGGTAATTATTTCTCATCTGGATGAGTACTATCACCCCTCTTATTTTGTAAAAACAATTTAGACTCACCGTGTATATATAAAAATGTTATTAAAGGGCTGGTTCTGCTTTTTGATAAAAACAATCTATCATGTGTGGTACTTTAAGACCGATTGTAATTTATTGTTTTATTTTCAAGTATGTATAATATTACGAGTTACGACCTGGAGCCCAGGACCTTACTTCCTAGGCCAGTGTACCGCGAAATCGAAACCACAAGTGTTAGGGCCAGACATAATTTTATAATAGAATTATAAATCATTTGACAGTATTTTACTAGGTTTCAACACACACATTTTTTCGTTAAAACTGTGCACTCTTGAAAAGTATTATTAAGATGTACGCCAATTCCAAGATATCAAATTTCACAATTGATGTTAAGCAGTTATTATAGCGATGATGCTCCAAAGTACCATTGTTGTACGAGTAAAGAGCGATACGAAAATACCATAGCGCTGCTGATTCTATTATGTACAATTGCAGACACTACAGTTGGATAAATATAGCTGGCAGTTTAGCATTCTCTATACAACTATTGAAAAGGCATAATGAGCAAAACTCAAGCTTTAGCTGTCTTAAACAGAGAAAAATAATATGCTCCTGACGTATAGATCACTCAATTTCAGAAACAATAATTAGAGTTTACTCGTTCTAAGAATATTACAAGTGCACACGGATAATATAAAAGAAAGAGTTATTGCACAAACTGCCTATAAGAAAACTTGAATTATCGTAGTGTTTTAAAACAACTTTATTGTATGCAGCCAACAATACCATACATTAGCTCACTTACATTAGCACCCAACTGAATGCTAGGTTCAAATTGGATAGTCGGTAGATTGACTGTTGAACGATCACTTCTTCTTACAGGATTTCGAAGTTGAATACTAGCCAGATTATCAATTATGAATGCACGCCACAGCGCTCAATATTTTATAATGGGTAGAAAACACTACGACTGGATATTTGACAATTAAAAGCAAGTACCATGGCGTGATGAATCTAGAATCGACGCTAAGAATATGGAGTCAGCTCCATTAAGATATGGATCTAGTGTGGCAGTTTGAAATCTACAAAATCATAGCAGCATAGTGATAGCCAAAATTGGTTTATTCCGTCTTTATTTGGAATATTATGCCATTGTAAGCACACCGACAGTTATCATAGCGGTAACTTATATCCCTTTATGTTTTCTACCATCCGGGTGAAAATGAAAAATACCGTTGGACAATTATTCTTTCTAAAGTTACCAGTGTCTACTACGTGATCTAAGAAGCATTTCCCTGATTTCTTCTTGCTGAAATGATCTCCGAGAATAGTTGGAATTTACTCAACCCCCCATTTCAATAGGTTGAAACCCATTTCAATAGGTTGAAAAAAATATACGAGCACCTCATCCACCTCCAGGATCTCATGACTTATGGGAAATTCTGTCAGACGTTTGGCATGTTATATCACTGTAACACTTCTCTAGTCTTTTTGAATACATATTGTGCCGTGTGCAGCAGATATTAAGGCCAGAGTGGCAGTTACTCGTTATTAATCAGTTATCGTTAATTTATTGGCACTTAAGTACAGAACGAGAATATAACGCGAAAATAAAAAAATGGTGGAATGAAATAAAGCATCGAAATTACTGTGAACATATGTATTACTATTTTATGCAAAAACTTTATAAACAAAACTACACAAGAGATTTTTTCATACATAAGAACGATTATAATTTCATCTTTATATAATTGACATTTATAGCTAGTTTCATAACAAACATGTGAACAGCACAAAAAATTTGACCTCTTTCAGAACCAAATGATCTATTTTGTGGTTTGAAGAGATAGCTTTTTAATTGGTAAAAATGACATGCTATCCCGAGTATAGCATTTTAAATATTAAGGCAAGAACTTACTTGTGCTGTGTTACATTGTTTGCACCAAAAATAAATTTTCTTGTACATAAAATAGCAATCTTTTTGAGAAAAAAAATCTTTTATCTATTTTTATTCATTTCTAAAATTATAATTTTTGTTTCTATGCTTATGTTCAATTTAAAACAGTAAGATTGCATAGTTCTGAGATTCACAAATCAAGCAGTTATTTTGATCAAATTTTCAAATGATTTTATCAATAAAAGAAGTGAATTTATAGCATTTTTTTTTTGCGAAAAATGCCAGATTGAAATATGAAAAAGGTTTCAGTATGCATTTAATTACAGAAGGTGATATATATTTTTTTAAATAATACAGATCTACCAAACTAAAAATTGAGCTTTAAATACGCTAAATTATCACTAAATTTCCGCATTCCTAAAAGTGGAAAAGGCAAACTCACCTCTGCTTTTACTTTATTTGTGTATTCATCGTATCTTCCACTTACTCTTCCTTTTCTGTTTAGATCTTCATCAGAAGATCTTCTGCTGTGTCTGTCTTCAGCCTGAAACATGTGGTAAATGGAGTTTTAGTATTGATTTTTTTACCTTGTAAGGTCAAATTTGTATTGGTATTCAGATTATTTGAATGGAATCGTTTTACTGCTTTCAGAAATAACATTGTCTAAGAAATTAAGGCTTTGATATTTGACGGTAATCTGAAAATAATTATCTAGGAACAACAAGAGTAACTGTCTGTTTTGGTAAGAACAACCGTTCTGACAAGGCACCCTCACCAAAAAGTACACTCCATAACCAAAGATTACAAAAATTTTATAATAGAAAGTACTCATTATATGATGACGAATTAACCAATTTTATCAGGAACTGTCAAGGTTTAGTATTTTTAAGTATTGTTTAGGGTTAAGTATTATTTGTAACTATTATATTTAACTATTATTAAGTAGTATATTTAAGTATTATTTTTAATCATTATTTTTGAGTATTATTTTTTAAGTATTATTTATTTAGTAAATATGCATGGTTTAAATGTGGATATTTTGTGGATATCTTGTACTATCTTGTGGATATCTTGAAATATCTTGTGGATATCTTGCCCCGACTTTCCAGAATCCAGTTGATTTTTGTTTCATAAGTAATGGGACTGAATGTCATGAATGTGAAAATTTTCATGCTATAATTTGTGCATGGTGTAAAAATTCATTATATTTTACTCATTTCTGTAATAATTATTATTTCTGTGACAATTACGTTGTTTGAAATCATTGGAATATTTATTAATAATACATTTAGCGATTTTCATTAGTTGCATCATAGATACTTTACAAATATTTAAAAAATACTAAACCTTGGCAATGGCCGATAAAATTGGTATCATTTTTCATCATATCATGAGTACTCTCTATGATAAAAGTTTCATCGAAATCGGGTATACCTTTTGGGTAGGGACCTTTTGTCAATGTATTTCTTTGAATACAATGTGTGACTTACTAATTTCATCTCTGATTCACCCCCTTTTATCCGCACTATATTGAAGAAATATTATTGAAGCGAAGGTCCTACACTTTGCTAAACATGATGAATTGTGTAGCTCAAAAAGTTCTATACATTTTATTTTTTTTTTTTTTTTAAGATGCAAATTTCCTTTGCATATTGCAATTGAAAATAATTATTTTTGAAGAAAAGGTCCAATTAAGAAATCTACAAAAATGATTTATCGAGTATTTATCGAGATTGGTGTTGTTAAATTATATTTACAGGGTGAGAGGAGTGAGGGTCATTAAAAGCTGTATTTTTGAACTTATTCTTTTTGAAGCAGGAAGATAGTTTTCATGAAAGTTTTCCAAACATTTTTGTAGTCTGTAAACATAATATTTCACGTGAACAACATTTTGGCAGTGGTTGAAGTTTAAAATTGACATTTCAATCTACAACATCAGAGTCGGTGTTAGACGATGATTGCATCGCATATAGACAGTAAAAATTGGAGGGGGGGTTGGAGGATAAAACAAAACAAATATATATATATGTATCTTACAACTTTGAAGAATTTACTGTATATGTTCAGATCACAAACCTTTGGTAAAATTTGGCCATATTTTTTCAATATGATATTGATATCACACACAGCGTCGGAAGCGACATGAAACTGACTGAAAAAGTTTAATCACTGCAGATATAATGCAAGTTATATATGACAACATATCGGCAGAGATTTTTGAAATGAATTTATAGAATTACTTTAATGAACAATGAAGTTATTGAGACATCGTGCCCAAAAAATTACATCTTGCGTCTCGTATGATTGTAACGATTTATTACTACGAACTCTTTCAATGTATATAAAGAGAAACTATGATGTCTAGTACATATACCTACAGAAACTAAAACAAATGCAACACACATTTGTTTAAAATGTCAAATAAAGCAAAGAAGTTGTGATCCATCACAATACTACGAAGCTCAATGAAACAATGGATCTAGCATGCAAGGTTGGAATTGTACCAGGTCTTGGAGTATAAGTGATTGCCTAAGACTTAAGGTAATTTCTCTTGGAAATGTTTGCAATACTTGGTACTTATATCAAACAGCATTATTGGATTTAAATACTACGTACATAGCAATCTGGCCGAGCACTTTCATCACTTTACGCTTTTGTGGCATCTAGGTGAAAATGATTTGTACCGGTTCGACAGTTACACTAGTTAATGATTCTATTTACTAACACTTGGTTTGAGTAGAATTAAACTGAATTCTACACTTAAAACTACTAATATTATAACTGACAAAAAACACTTCATTCGACATAAGCATCTTCAACTTATTTATCGGAAATTCTAGACACCTGAAAACATATCTAGACGTGTTTAATCCACGACTTGTCGTATATCAGCTCTTATCAAAACAAAAAAAGCAATAGCACATTATTAAACAGTACCCAATTCAGTGACCCTCAATATCTAGAACTATATTTTTTAATTTAAAAAAATACGATCTTTTGATGGTATTTTTTCAAATCTAAATATGAACCATGCAAAGTATAATTTTCAATCGCCATATGCCAATTATGCAATCGGAACATATGCCAATTATAGTCTGTTTCATTACAAGGATGAAATTATGTGATTTCCAGATGAACATTCCATTAACAAAATTCCATGAACATCGGTTACTACATCGGTTACTTTTTGACAAAAAAATGTTAAAAATGTTTTCCAAGTTTTATGGTTATATTTTGATATTTGACTGAAATAGTTTCTCTATATAGTTATCTGAACATTTAAAACTGTTTTGTGCGAAAATTCTTAAGCAAAAGATCAAAGAAGGCTTTTCAGATTTCAGTAAGCTCACAATTCCTTTTCTTTCTTTCTTTTTTCTTTGTAAATGGTAAGTTTTGTTATGTTTATCTCGAAAATTGTAGAGACAAATTGTGTTTCTGAGTTTCTTGTTGTATCACATGAGATTACACCTGTGTGGGGAGTTACAACAATTGCATAATACAATTGTCTATTATAAAATCTAACTGGTAAAACAATTTCCATTTTTTTTCAAAAATGGCGTGCTATTTAGAGTACAATGCTTTGAATATTAAGGTAAAGATGTACTTGAGCGGTGTTAAACAGTGTGCGCTAAAATATGTTGGAAGATGTAATAGTAATCTTAAAAAAATCGTGTAATTTATTTTCTGTGAAATCAAACTCTTTTTTTCTATGTTGACGCACTATTGACAAGAATTGGCATTCAGTAGATCACAGATGGCCTTTTACGCAGATATACATAGCCCACAGATAGATGTTTTCCATTTTTTGGTAAAGACAGAAGATCTTTCAGAAGATACTGTCAAATTGGCGTTTTGAACCGGCTTCCCGACGTGGCAGCACGAGAAAATGGAAAAACATTTCGTCACGTGATACGAATCACTTATAACTCGATAAGTAATTTATTTATAAAGAAATGGAAAACTCATTTCGATTTCAAATCACTTCAACAGTCAGGCCCACCGATTTTATACCTTTGCGTTTAAAACTGAGTCAGAAAGTTTCGCGTAGTTGAGCAGGTCATTTGAAAATTATCTTAAAGAGGGTTATAATTTGAGCTCTGATTAATGCAAAAATAAATGAAAAGGACCATTTTAATTCATATGGAATACGTTGTATTCTTATGCGGTTTATTTTGTCATAGGGGGTCGTAAACATGTTAAACACTGTACCAATTTTGATTTTTCAGTTGGTAACAACCACTTTTGACACCATATTTTAGTTCTTTGGATCAAGATAGCTTGGAAAATCTTGTACTTATGGTACACTTACATCGTAACTGTTGCTGCAGCTAAAAACCGTAATGTTCGGATGTCTAATTTTACATCCGGTGTATATCTAGACCCCCGAATTCTTTTTGCGTTTTAGCGGTTTAAAAAGATTATACGGAGTTACATACTGGAAAATACAGTATGTATATTTGCAATGCGAAAAAAGTATTTTGTTGAGTTACACCTTTATTTAATTTATTTTTGCTGGCATTGAAAATGGTTCATCATTTTGAAGTAAAAAAACGGTAGGAAACATTTTTATTGAAAAACAAGTTACATAAATACCTTTCCGCAGCATTTTCTTTTAAATCCTTCTGGTTGTGGTTGCGGCTTGTTACTGGTACTGAAAACCTAAAAAATAATAATTTGCATTGTGGGTTATACGAAATGAAACACAAATTAAGTATTTACAAAAATCAGGTTAAAATACAAAGTTCCCAAATTAAAGAATATAGTAACGAGAGAGCTAGAGCAAAAAATTTCATTGTAAAGTCAATCATGAAATTCGAGGAGTGTCATAAGGTGATGATGGAAAATTTTTGTAGAAAAAAAAATTCAATGATTTGATCTACTGTGATTCCATAACATTTATATCCAGTATTAATCACAGCATATCACGCCATGTGGGTAAAATTACGACGCATACTCTGCAATCAACCAATCAGCATGTTATGTTACGATTGCTGGTGATAACAGACAATCGTAGCCATCATATTGAACATGTTTTTTTTTTCTGATTAGTCGAATACATTTGTTAGTTCGTGTTGTATATTCTGCATAAAGATTTTATATTAGTGGTTTATGGAGTAAACTTCTTTTAATTTTAAAAACATTCCCAGTATTTTCTTATAGTATTCTCTAAATTTCATGAGATCCTGATAAATACTTTTGCTGCAGCCCTCTTGGAAATGCGTAGTCTTGAACATTAAGTTGTCATGAAAATAATGTGATAATACAAGGAGCGTCCAGAGAAAAGTTCCGTTCTTCAATAAAAAACACAAAATATAATGGAACAAAGCACTTTATTGTACAATGATATACACACTGTGTGGAAAAATATATAGAAACGTTCCTTGGAAATAATAAGTAGATAATTGCTGTAATTTTTCAAATTTTCAGAAAATTCTAGGAAGCACGATTCACGTACTGTTATTTTCAAGTTTAAAAAGGGATGTTTCAGCATAGAAAACCAGAAGATTTCTGGAAACTGTCTTTGTGTCACCGGCTGCTCACATGAGTTCACTATGAACTATCTAGGAACATCCTGGATATTTTCACAGGTGTTGGTTTTGTTATATGATTCAGCATAGTTACCATCCATACCTGTTGAAATATTTATAGTAATGAAACATTATATTTTGCATCGTTATATTACAAAGCGATATTGTCTTTGATGAGTAGCCACAGCCAACGAAAGTAACAGGACACTCACCGATCTCTGTTGCAATTCGACCTATCTTGATCACATGGTAATTCGACAATTGATGGAAACCAGCCTATCTTGATCACGTGACTGTTAAAAGGAGTGGAAGTATACCTTGTTTGACACAATCGTTATCCCAGAATCTCTGTCCAATAAGAGAAGCTTAAAAGTGCAAAAAGTTAAGGAAATCTCGTCTGCATTCATGACTGCAATATAATGATTCCAACAAACTTTGGCTGGTAAATATTCTTATACTCATTATTTCCCATACTTTACGATAAGAGCTAATAGCATTGTTCAAATGCATGCGTACCCGAATGAACAATATCTGTAGTCAGTTGCAACATTTTTTTTTTTGTATTACTCTTTAGAGAAGTTTCAAATGAAAGTATTAAAATTAGCAAAAAACTACCCCACAAATATAAAACTCACACACTAATCCAATCTCTTGAAATAAGGGAAGGCAGAGATTTTCGTTATTTACATCCACTTAAACGTACCAAAAAATTAATGAATAGATTCGGCAATAAATAAAGATGTGTGTTGCCAGCTTTACTTCATCACATTTTCTTTGCTTTCTACATCTGAAATCATTCTATGGCAAAATGTCTGAGCAATGGGAAAAGGTCTGTGCAATTGGGAAGGGATGAGGGAAGTGGTGAGAAATATTCCTCCCCCCTAACAAAGTAAAGTTTTCAGTTATCTTTTTAGGTAGCTTTCAATACAAAAAAGTATAAAGCTACCTATTGCAGCCGTTCGGAGGAAAGCAGTTCCGGAAAATTTTGATATATTTTCACCGATCATGACCTCCAGACCCCAAAACCACCCTCCGTTCAAATGTTGATTTATATATATATATATATATATATATATATATATATCTCCATATATATATATATATATCTGATCTATGTCATACGATAACGCTCGTATTTATAAATCAATTTTGATGAAACTAATTGTGTGTATTAATCTCACCAATGTCTCGACCGAGTTCGTTGGCCAGCTTGGTCCGCCATTTTGTTTCAAGATGGCGGACATTTAAAAATTTAAAACTAAAATAAATCTTGTTGTGTAATCCAAAATAAATCTTGTGGAACTTGTCGTGTTTCCAAGTTCAAATCCGGGAAGAAGGCAGTCGTGCTCGTGATAAATAGGGTTAGCTATGTTATTGGTTTCCCTTTTAGCTCGCATCAGGCGGCCGTGTGGTATCATCAACAACAAGAAATGTCAGTCCATATTTTTGTCTAAGAACCTTTTATTTCCAGTTTTAAGACATCTCTTCAGGGAAAATGCTCATTAGCCAACGCTAAACGAAAAAAAAAATACAACGTTCCATTATTTACTAGAATCCGTCCCGATTCCTTTAGCAAACACCAGCGTCAAAAAATCCTCTCCGAATCAGGATGATCGTGTTTTTAAACTAGCTTGCGTAATAATACAGAATACGTCACGTGACCCACTTCTATCGAATCAAAAGGTCTCTTTTGGAACTTTATCAATATTTCCGGTGGATTTATTTTGTTGTAAAATACAAAAACTTTCTACGCCCTTCCAGAATATTCCATAATCTCGTACCAGATGCCTGTCATATCAACAAACGAGCTTATCTGTTTTTGAGGCTGTAGCTAAACTTCGAATTTAATACGTAATAAAAATAATAAGAAGAAAAGAAAATGAATCTTTATAAAAGGGAAAAAAAAAAGAAAGAATTAAAGTTTTTCGGAAATATTTTAATAGCCATTTGATATTTAATAATAGGATAACTTTATGAAATAAGGTTTTTTGAGCGGAATATTTTAAGAGATACGATATTTTAGCATTTAAATAAAGAAGTTATAGCAATTTGACCACACGGGAATAATACTAATGAATTTTAATAATGGATTAAAATAAAGATGTTCTATTTAAAGAATAAATTAAAAAAGCTATCGCCATTTTTAGAATAACTACATTCGAATAAATATTATTAAGTGGATTAGGAATAATTGGCATTACATATGGATAGTAAAAGGCTATTTTAAGAATGAGAATTATTTTAATAAGCTGGGTTATATACCGAATATTATTGAATGGACAAATTTTATAGAATAATTGCGGAAAAAATTTAAATTTTGTAATATTATCCCCCCTCCCTAAAGATTTTGGATGAAGTTAATAGTTAAGTAACTATAAATTCAGACAATATAAATTTAATACTTTAGAAATTTGAATTTTGACTAGTATAAATTTAGAGACTGCCAGCAAGGAGATGGGGAATTTCTGAAGAACTGGAAGAGAAAAACAAAAACAAAAATAAAATAATAGTAATCAATTAAAATTAATAGATAAATAAAAATAAAGCTACGAGCATTTCCCCTGTAAAATAATACAAGAAATGGTTACAATCTCACTTACCATTTGTAAGTGCACAAGAAAAATACAATAACAATAAATAATAAATATTAATAAACAAGAAAAACAGGATAATAATAGTAACAGAATTTTGCTTTTACCAAGTTCACAAGCTTTAGAATAAGTAGTCACTAGCAAATTGTTAAAACAAAGTTTTTTAAAAAAAATTCGACTTAATTCAAATTTGAGTTCATTAGATCCAACTGTTTTATTTCAGTCTCTTTCTTGGATCGTGATAAGTCCTCATTTTGTTTTTTAAAAAAATGGTTACTGCAGTCCCTTTCTTAAAAATACAGTTTTTATGTAAAGGCTGAAAATAAAGACATTACTCCATCAAAATTTTAAAACTGTAGTCATTCTTACCAATACTTTATAATGCTAGCACTTGTCACAACATCTTCTCTTAAGTATCACATTAATTTTCTCACATAATAAACAAGTCAAATTATCTCTTGGTCGTTTACTGTACTTGGAATATGTTATCTTTGTTATATTCCTGTGGGATTTGTTATATTTCTGTTGGGATCCCACCATCTTTAACTAATATTTGTCAAACATTTTTTCACTAATAAATAATATAACTCTTCAATAATATAAATAAATGCTATAATAAAATTCAATTCATAAACATAACAATAATAACTTTCAATATAACTAATACTTCACAACATATGTAGTAATTCATAATATAATTCAATAGTAGAAATAATAATATAATAACATCAGTATAATTTAAGAAAATATCACAGTTTGTTTATTTATTGTTAGGAAAAATATTGGTTGAGGATAAAATAATTACATAGCAAATAAATAAATTTCTTATTTTTTTAATTATATAAGAAAGTATTTTTGCCAGTCGAAAGTATACAAAAAAAATATATATAATAATTTCAAAATCCAAATAAATTTAAATCTAAATATTTAGAAATTGAACTCTCAACCATTAGTTCCTTACAATAATTTTTTCCTCTGATACCCTTTTACAAAATTATACTGTTAAGTTATAAGTATTCATATCCTAAATGCAGAGAGTTGTTTTTTTGGCAAACTTAGAATAAATAAAGACAATAAATAACAAATAAAAGATGTTAATTTTAGCTGAGAAATGGAATACAAAGGCAATTAGTTTAGATACTTAATTTTCTATTGTCACACCAAAACAATCACTGTAAAATCACATCATCACTATCCAATCATTTATATAATTATAGAAATACTTATAAACGGTTACTATTTGATTATCTATTGAAGTAAATAACATAATATTAAATTTTTGAAACAATTGGTTTAAGAAAAAGTAAATAAAGTAAAAATAGTTTATTTTGATATAGAATTAAAACATTTAATTTCATTTTTCAACATCAATTTGACAATTCCTAAATTCAAAATACACATCTTATGCCTGCATAAGGTGTCTACTCAACCTCAAAAACTCTCAAAAACAAGTAAATATTTTAGTTGATCAGGCTAAAATATAACCACAATGTTGAAATAAAAGCTGTGACATTTATTTTAAATTTTAAAATATTAAACTTTCAAAAATGGGTAATATCTCTGTTGTACACCAAAGACATACCTGATAATGTTGAAACTAGAGTAATAAGAGATATTTAAAGAATTAGAATTTATTCTATTGTTTTTACTTTAGTTTGATTTTGTGATGGTGATTGTGATGTCTGTGGTGATTTTGATTGTTGTTTGGGTTGCTCATGAAATAGTCTGAAGTTATCTGGTGAAAAATAGGGTCGTAATTTAGACACATGTACAATAACTGAATTTAATTTAGTCTCATAATTAAATTTGTCTATTTCATAGGTCACATCAGAAAGTTTATTTATTATTTTGTATGGTCCAGAGAAAGTAGGTTCTAATTTTCTAGTGTTAGGATATTTAAATTCTTCACAAATTACATAATCTTGTATTTCTAGTGGAGATTCAACAAATTTTCTATCATAGAGTCTTTTACTTTTAAGGTGGAATTCACAAGTTCGCGCTTTTGCAATTTTGAGTGCTTTATTAACAGGAGGGTAATAATTTTGTTTTAAAGGAGATTCATAAGGTAATTGACCATAAAATAAATAGGCAGGTGGGAATTTGGTTATGGAATGTGGTGTGTTATTGTATTCTTGGATGACTTGGTCTAATAATCTAGTCCAAGGTATTTTAGAAGAAATGGAATTAACTTTACATTTAAGTCTAGTAACTATAGTTTGGTTCACTCGTTCTACCTTCCCATTGGTTTGGGGGTGATGTGATGATGTAAAACGTTGTTGAACATGATATTTTCTGAGGAATTTTTTTAATCTTGGAGACCTAAAAGATTTATGTCTATCGCTAAGTATTGTTTTAGGTGCTTGAATATTGAAAATTTGTTTTAAACAGTTAGTATATGTTTCGGTAGTAACACTTTTGGATGGAAAAGCCCAAACAAACCTAGTTGCATGATCTATTATTATGTGTAAGAATTTTTTTGTTGAATTGTAATAATTAAATCCACCCACAGTATCAATAGAAAGACATTCAAAAGGTTGATCTGTGGCTGGCATAGCTTGTAACAAGCCAAATCTTTTTTGTTTTTGTTTTTTATTTCTCTGGCATGTATCACAATGTTTAACAAATTGTGTAATATCTATTGTCATGTTGGGCCAATAATAGTTTGGAGATATTAAGTTAAGCATTTTTTGTATTCCTAAGTGTCCAAAATTATCATGAGCAATATGTAATAATTTTCTCCTGAGTGACATTGGTACTACTATTTTTTTGAATCCTTTTCTCTGAATAATTGTAATCCCATTCTCTTTTTTGTATTTTCTGTCACAAACATTATCTTTATCTTGCATCGCTATAATTTCTTTTTTGTCCAATAATAAACTTACATGTTGATTAAGATAAGCAACAGGATTTCGTGACAACATGTCCGCTTCGACATTTGTAGAACCTTTTTGATACTTGATCTCATAATCGAACATGCTAAGTTTTAAAGACCATCGAAAAAGTCTACCTCTTAGATTTTTAACATTCTTTAACCATACCAGAGATGCATGGTCGGTAAGGATTGTGAATTTAGTACCATGAAAATAGTGATAAAACTTATCAAGAGTATCTATGATAGCAAGGCATTCCAATTCAGTTATAAAGTAATTTTGTTCATAACTCTACAAAATTCTAGAATGGTAAGCAATAGGATGCAAAAAATTATCTTTCCCTGGTTGTTTTAGAACTGCACCTACTGCTACCTGAGAGGCATCTACAAACATGTGGAGGGGTAATTTTGGGTCATAAATTTTTAGAATTGGTTTTGCAATTAGAGTATTTTTTAATTTCTCAAAAGAGTTTTGACATTCTGAGTTCCATTCCCATATTGTGTTTTTCCTAAGTAATTTATTGAGGGGGTATCTAATTTCAGCATATTTATCTATGAATTTGTGATAAACATTAATGGAACCTAAAAATCGTTGTAGTTCTTTAACATTAGAGGGAGGTTTCAATTTTTTAATTGTCTCAATATTGGTATTAGCTGGAGTTAAAGTCCCATTGGTGATCTCATAGCCTAAGAAATTAATTTTATTTTGATTTAGTTTACATTTAGAAAGTTTAAGTTTAAGGTTTTCTAGTTTACAGATTTCAAAGATTTTTGCTAAGTGATTTAAATGTTCTTCTAGAGAGGAGGAGAAAATTATGATATCGTCGAAATAATGGCAAGCAAAATCAATTTTATACTTATTGAGGATTCTTCTAATGGTTCTATTAAATATCGTGGGCCCTGTCTTTATACCAAAGGGGAGCACCAGCCATTCGAAGAGGCCAAAATTGGTGGCAAAAGCTAATTTTTCTGTATCGGATGGATGTATTGGTATGTGCCAGTAGCCAGAGGCTAAGTCCAAAGTGGAAAAATACTGGGCACTACTCAATTTATCTAAAATTTCATCGATACGAGGTAAAGGTTCTGCATCGTTTTTAACTATTGCATTTAATTTCCTATAATCTATACATAGTCGGGTCTTTTTACCTTCCTCTCTTTTCATAGCCAAGGTGACGGGGGCAGAATAAGGACTATTGCTTTCTTTTATGAGACCAGCCGCTAACAAAGATTGAATTTGATTTTTTATTTCTTTTTCCTCTAAGGGGGAAGTTCTGTAGGGCCTCAAAGATATAGGTAGGTCAGATTTTAGTAAAACGCGTTGTGGTTCAATATTTATCTTACCCACATCATATTTATGTTTTGCAAAAATATCCCTATAATTTTGAACTATTTCCCTTAAATCCCCATTTTCAATTAAATTTATTTCCCCAATTAAATCTGAATTATAATCATTAATATCGCGAAAATTTTGAGGAGTCATTGAGCTTCTGTAATCAGGCTGCACGTTACAATCATTGTAATTAGCTGCAAAAAAGTCCTGAGTATTCACAAAATTTTCATTAGTATATGGTGATACTTTGTCATCATTATATCCATTTAAACTCTCATTACTATCACCATTTGTTAATAACTCATCTTTACATGAAATAGTATCTTCATTATAAGTTGTTATCAAGTTACCATCATTAAATAAATTCAAATTGTCACAATCAGAAGTTATCAAGTTATCCTTACCTTGTTGTAGTTTTTTTATAGTTACAGTATTAAAATGAAGTGATCTCTCATCATGTATGGATATACTCCTATTTATAATCTTCCTTCCCTGTTTTACTGTACAATTCTTACAATTTATATTTAAATTAAATTTTGAACATTCTTTTAACCCCAAGATGCAGTAATCCAAATCTGTATCACATACTAAAAAGTTAACATATTTCTGGATTTTACCCACTTTAAGAAGAATACTACACTTTTGATTAATTTGTAAAAATCCCTTTGCCTGACCAATAGTAACTGGAGGAACAATTTCAATTTTAGCATTCAATTTTTTAACAAACTTTAATGGTAAAATTGCGATAGTTGAACCGGTATCGACGACACATGGTAAATTATAATTATTCGTATATCCATACACAATTAATTGTCAAACATTAGGAGTACCAACTGGAAGAGTATCAGAGGGTGTTGAGTTGTTATTAAAAATGCACTCTTTTTCCCAGTGAAAAGCATTCATTATACCCTTGTTTACACAAATTCTACATGGCCTATATGGGTACTGGTTCTGAAAATAATTGTTTTGTACTCCGTTTTGGAAATTTCTAGGTCTTTGAAAATTATAGTTTGGTCGAGGAACCCAGTTTCGAGGAGAATTAAATTGATTATTGGGCCGATTTGACTGAATCCAATGCCTAGGAGTATTAATTTGTTGAAAATTTGGTCTATTAGGCTGCACACTATATCGAGGAATGTCAAAATTAGTTGCATTAGGTTTACTTGGTAATGATGGACTTGTAACAGCAGGGGTGGAAACTTCCACAAATTGCTTAACAATTCTATACCATTCTGTTGTACTCTCAGGAGGGTTAACAATTAGATAATTTTGATATTCTGGTTTTAAACCATCGGTTAATCCTTGTAGTAATATAGTTTCACATAAATGCAATTTCCTACCAATTTCAATTTTCTTTCTAAAATAAGTTTCTAAGTTACTTAAACTATCCAATTTCAAAGCAGAAAATTCAGAAAATTTCGGGATATTTACCCTAATAAAATTCTCAGTTAAGATATCAGCTATCTGTTCGTATTTAGTGCAATTAAGGCAATCATTAATGTAAATCTTAAGAGCTTCTCCCTTTAAATTTTGAGAAATATTTTTAAACTTCCAATCATCATCCTTCTTTTCTTTTTCACAAGCATCATCAAAGTATTTTAACCACGCTTGTATGTCAACTCCTAAATCTGGATCAAATGCTATAAATTTTGGTTCTGCCATAATATTTAATCTAACAAAAGAGTTAACTCGATCTTCTTTTAAATATCCGTATCTTAAAAACATTAAATTTTAAACTTATAACACTATATACCATACAAATAACGAAATAGATAAAATAGTAAATAAATATGTAATTTACGATCTCAGTAACATTTTAAAAACAATAGATTTTTTTTTTTTTTTTTTTTTTTTTTTAAGAATATCTGTTCTTAAAACATGAAAATATAAATTATACCGCTGTCTATATATTACAATGACGTATCACACGAAATCATCAAATAAATTAATTAACCTTAACAACACTTAAATATTTGCAACAGAAATAAATTTTAAAAACAAAAATTTAATCAGTATAACATAGTATATAAAACCTTTAAATTTCAAAGTAGACTATTAAATAAATAAAACATTTTAAATATAACATAAACTAATAAATATCAACATATAAAGATACCAATAAATAAAAATACCAACTTACAGTTACTGTTGAGCATATTTCACAGGAAAGTTTCACACATCTAAAAATCTTTAATTTCTTGATAACACAAAAGTTCTGCTTTTTCGCAATCCTTTAAAACCAACACCATGAAGACGCTTATGAAGATGAATAGTATATTCTCTAGCAACAACTTCACTTAGGCCAACTTTTCCTCTTCTTTTCTCTTTTAGGCTTGACCATTTTTAATTTATTATAAAACTACAAAATAACAAAACACCAGACGTAAACGTGCTGTAATGGCGTAGACGTCCTCGTAACATATTCTTCTAATCGGCAAATTTCACGTTTAACTACACAAACTTTCTGTTGATCACCAGCATCCTGTTCGACTTATTATATTAATGTGGTGTTTCAAAGTTCAAATCCGGGAAGAAGGCAGTCGTGCTCGTGATAAATAGGGTTAGCTATGTTATTGGTTTCCCTTTTAGCTCGCATCAGGCGGCCGTGTGGTATCATCAACAACAAGAAATGTCAGTCCATATTTTTGTCGAAGAACCTTTTATTTCCAGTTTTAAGACATCTCTTCAGGGAAAATGCTCATTAGCCAACGCTAAACGAAAAAAAAATACAACGTTCCATTATTTACTAGAATCCGTCCCGATTCCTTTAGCAAACACCAGCGTCAAAAAATCCTCTCCGAATCAGGATGATCGTGTTTTTAAACTAGCTTGCGTAATAATACAGAATACGTCACGTGACCCACTTCTATCGAATCAAAAGGTCTCTTTTGGAACTTTATCAATATTTCCGGTGGATTTATTTTGTTGTAAAATGCAAAAACTTTCTACGCCCTTCCAGAATATTCCATAATCTCGTACCAGATGCCTGTCATATCAACAAACGAGCTTATCTGTTTTTGAGGCTGTAGCTAAACTTCGAATTTAATACGTAATAAAAATAATAAGAAGAAAAGAAAATGAATCTTTATAAAAGGGAAAAAAGAAAGAAAGAATTAAAGTTTTTCGGAAATATTTTAATAGACATTTGATATTTAATAATAGGATAACTTTATGAAATAAGGTTTTTTGAGCGGAATATTTTAAGAGATACGATATTTTAGCATTTAAATAAAGAAGTTATAGCAATTTGACCACACGGGAATAATACTAATGAATTTTAATAATGGATTAAAATAAAGATGTTCTATTTAAAGAATAAATTAAAAAAGCTATCGCCATTTTTAGAATAACTACATTCGAATAAATATTATTAAGTGGATTAGGAATAATTGGCTTTACATATGGATAGTAAAAGGCTATTTTAAGAATGAGAATTATTTTAATAAGCTGGGTTATATACCGAATATTATTGAATGGACAAATTTTATAGAATAATTGCGGAAAAAATTTAAATTTTGTAATATATATATATATATATATATATATATATATATATATATATATATATATATATATATATATATATATATATATCTCCATATATATATATATATATATCTGACCTATGTCATACGATAACGCTCGTATTTATAAATCAATTTTGATGAAACTAATTGTGTGTATTAAGCTCACCAATGTCTCGACAGAGTTCGTTGGCCAGCTTGGTCCGCCATTTTGTTTCAAGATGGCGGCCATTTAAAAATTTAAAACTAAAATAAATATACATAAAAATTAAAAATTCAAATTTATTTTTTAATTAAATGTTAGGCCTTGATACGAGGATTCCAGAGCATTTTTTGGTTTACCTCTATCTTAAAAAATGGCTGAGATAGAGCAGTTTGAAATTATAGGGTGGCTGACATTTTGAAACAAGACAGCACATTACAAAAAGTCCTTCCGGCCTGTACCGGGAGGAAAAGGTAGCTTTCCTATGTCTTCGTTTTAAAATTTTAGCTAATGTTACACGAAAACAGCAAGCTAAAATGCAAAGAAAACATTTACAAAAGATTCGTTAATACTGAATTTGAATAAGAAATTCGCAAATTATTGAGCTATAGCCAAATTGGCTTCATTTATGAAAACTTATTTTGGTCGCCAAATTTGGCGATATTTCGCCAAATGTCGCCAAGTTTGGCGAGAATTTGGCGCTAACGGATATGAATATATAGTTTTATGCGTATGATTGGGAAAATGATTACAACAATGAAAAGTTTTGCAATGTGCTGTCTTGTTTCAAAATGTCAGCCACCCTAGAATTTCAAACTGCTGTATCTCAGCCATTTTGAAGATAGAGGTAAAACAAAAAATGCTCTGGAATCCTTGTATCAAGGCCTAACACGTAATTAAAAAATAAATTCGAATTTTTAAATTTTTTGTTTATTTATTTTAGATTTTAAGTTAATTTAAATTTTTAAATGGCCGCCATCTTGAAACAAGATGGCGGACCAAGCTGGCTAACGAACTCGGTCGAAACATTTGTGACCTTAATACACACAATTAGTTTCATCAAATTCGATTCATAAATAAGGGCGTTATCGTATGACATAGGTCAGATATATATATATATATATATGGATATATATATATATATATATATATATATATATGTATATATATATATATATATATCTCCATATATATATCTATATATCTGACCTATGTCATACGATAACGCCCGTATTTATGAATCGATTTTGATGATATATATATGATGATATATATATATATATATATAAATCAACATTTGAACGGAGGGTGGTTTTGGGCTCTGGGGGTCATGATCGGTGAAAATATATCGAAATTTTCCGGAACTGCTTTCCTCCGAACGGCTGTAATAGGTAGCTTTATACTTTTTTGTATTGAAAGCTACCTAAAATTTGCATTGTTGTAATAATTTTCCCAATCATCATACACATAATACTATATATTCATATCGGTTAGCGCCAAATTCTCGCCAAACTTGGCGACATTTGGCGAAATATCGCCAAATTTGGCGACCAAAATAAGTCTTCATAAATGAAGCCAATTTGGCTATTGCTCAATAATTTGGCGAATTCCTTATTCAAATTCAGTATTAACGAATCTTTTGTAATCGGTTTCTTTGCATTTTGGCTTGCTGTTTTCGTGTAACATTAGCTAAAATTTTAAAACGAAGATATAGGAAAGATACCTTTTCCTCCCGGTACAGGCCGGAAGGACTTTTAGGTAGCTTTCAATACAAAAAAGTATAAAGCTACCTATTGCAGCCATTCGGAGGAAAGCAGTTCCGGAAAATTTTGATATATTTTCACCGATCATGACCTCCAGACCCCAAAACCACCCTCCGTTCAAATGTTGATTTATATATATATATATATATATATATATATATATCTCCATATATATATATATATATATATATATATATATATATATATATATATATATATATATATATATATATATATATATATATATATATATATCTCCATATATATATATATATATATATCTGACCTATGTCATACGATAACGCTCGTATTTATAAATCAATTTTGATGAAACTAATTGTGTGTATTAAGCTCACCAATGTCTCGACCGAGTTCGTTGGCCAGCTTGGTCCGCCATTTTGTTTCAAGATGGCGGCCATTTAAAAATTTAAAACTAAAATAAATATACATAAAAATTAAAAATTCAAATTTATTTTTTAATTAAATGTTAGGCCTTGATACGAGGATTCCAGAGCATTTTTTGGTTTACCTCTATCTTAAAAAATGGCTGAGATAGAGCAGTTTGAAATTATAGGGTGGCTGACATTTTGAAACAAGACAGCACATTACAAAAATTTGCATTGTTGTAATAATTTTCCCAATCATCATACACATAAAACTATATATTCACATCCGTTAGCGCCAAATTCTCGCCAAACTTGGCGACATTTGGCGAAATATCGCCAAATTTGGCGACCAAAATATGTCTTCATAAATGAAGCCAATTTGGCTATTGCTCAATAATTTGGCGAATTCCTTATTCAAATTCAGTATTAACGAATCTTTTGTAATCGGTTTCTTTGCATTTTAGCTTGCTGTTTTCGTGTAACATTAGCTAAAATTTTAAAACGAAGATATAGGAAAGCTACCTTTTCCTCCCGGTACAGGCCGGAAGGACTTTTTGTAACTGAAAGCTTTACTTTGAGATACAAAATGAGAGGACAGAGATTCAAGGATGACGACATTGCATTACAATCGGTTTGAACATTTGGTTATCGCAAAGACGTTTTTCTTCGATTATGTGGATACAAAATACGTTGTCCGATTGTGAGAAGTGCTTCAACGGGGATGGCAGTTATGTCGAAACATAATCCAATGGTCGTACTTCATTTTTGGCCGTACTTCATTATAAAATAAAGTTTTTTATTCCATTACATCTTTTTCTTACTTGTCGAGAGAAATAACTTTCTGAACGTTTCCTGCATTTAAATTTTTATACACTGTAAAAAAAGACAAATATTTCTAAATCCACGAAACTATAATTAAACCTCGAAATAAATTATACAATAATCACTTCCGAGTTATCCATGTTTCTGAAAAATATTCTCTATCATGAGAAACCTCAGAAACCAATATATTTTCAAGATTTAAAAAATGATTCATAAAAACAAAGTTTATTTTGTTGCCACTGATTTTTGGAAACGTTTCGAGTAGTTTGTATAGTGCATTAATCAGATTTTTCAAACCGGAGTATAGGTTTTTAGAATACTGTTAATTCTCAATTAAACATTTTCAGTTGAGTAACTGAAATTATACATGCAAGAGTAAGTTTAATGTTAAATTTCAATTAAACATTTTCAGTTGAGTAACTAAAATTATACATGCAAGAGTAAGTTTAATGTTAATTTTCAATTAAACATTTTCAGTTCAGTAACTGAAATTATGCATGCAAGAGTAAGTTTAATGTTAATTTTCAATTAAACATTTTCAGTTGAGTAACTAAAATCATACATGCAAGAGTAAGTTTAATGTTAATTTTAATGTGAAGGTTAATTCTGTCAATTTATCATATTTCTCTGTAAAACATGCTTGTTGACCATGAAAATATTTACCTGAGATTCAATAGCATCCGAAAAAATTATATTCCGGATTGAAAAAGCTGATTAATAAACTATGAAAACTAGTCGGATACCTTTTTGTAAATCAGTGGCAGAAAAATAAACTTTGTTTTTATAAAGGCTTCTTTAAATCTCTAAAATATATTACTTTCTGAGGTTTCTAAAGATAAGATCGCTTTTCAGAATCGTGGATAACTCTGGGGAGGTAATTGTATATTTTCGATCTATATTATATTCCTTTACCTAGATTAAGACATTTTTGTTTGTTTTTTGTTTTTTTACAGTGTGTACTATATTAGAAGTTAGTCCTGTTTCCTGTAGAATGCTGGTAAATCATGTCAATACTCTTAACACAATAAATACAGGACTTATTTAAAACATTTATCGTTGTTTCAGTCCAAGTGACCCAAATTTACGGCGTGCGTTAATGTATATACAGGGTGTCCGAAAAGTCTGAAGATGGTCGAATAAATCGAGAAATATATTTCGGATTGAGAAACGGGAACTATGTGTTCAATATTTTTGAAAAATCTATTTAGGGATATCAAAATTGCCCCTCTAAATATGCGCCCTGCGGAGAAAGGGGGGGTAGCTTTGAAATCTTAAATGGTAACCCCTGTTTGTATTGCAGATTCGGATTCTACGGGAAAAAACACGTAACTTTTGTATTTAACATTTTCTTCGGAAACTCGTAGATGGTGCTGTAATCGAGTAAAATGCAGTGAGAATCGTTTCCATTAAAAAGTCTGGAAACGGTCGAATAACTTCAGAAGTATACGTGATTGAAAAACGGAAAAATACATGTTCAATATTTTTGAAAAAGGGCAACTTTGATATCCCTAAATAGATTTTTCTAAAATATTGAACATTTTTCCGTTTTTCAATCCGACGTATATTTCTCGAGTTATTCGACCATTTTCAGATTTTCAATGGAAACGATTCTCATTGCATTTTACTCGATTACAGCACCATCTACGATTTTCCGAAGAAAATGATAAATACAAAAGTTACGTATTTATTGCATAGAATCCAAATCTGCAATAAAAAAGGAAGGTTTATCTATTAAGATTTCAATGTTGCTGACCCCCCTTTCCCCCCAGGGGGCAGAGTTGGGAGCAACTTTTATATCCTTAAATTTATTTTTTTTAAATATTGAACACATATTTTCCTATTTTCAATCCGATGTATATTTCTCGAGTTATTCGACCATTTCCAGACTTTTCGGACACCCTGTATATATATATATAACTGACTAATATACTATGAAAACTACTCGGAATCTTTTCCGAAAGTCAGTGGCAGCAAAAGAAACTCTGTTTTTATAAATGCTTCCTTAAATCTACAAAATATATTGTTTTTGATGTTTCTAAAAAGAAAGAGTAAGCTTTTTTGAATCGTTAGTATGAAGTTATTGTATATTTTCCTTTGTCGTTATATTATATATATTTTTTTAGATTAAGAAACATCTATCCTTTATTACTATCGCTTCGTTGTCCGTCACAGAGCTGTTCTCAAAAACTATATAACTTACAGGCATGAAAATTTGTGTACTTATAGCTAAATACCTACTATGAAGCTCAAATTATTAAAATTTGAAAAAATCGCATTATATTAATATACAGAGATAAAAAAAAACAAAAATCTAACAGCCTTTTCCTATTCAGGTTAAACATTTTTCGTTATAGCAGTTGCCAATAAATAAAAATCCACAATAAAATTCTTTCTACAATAATTAATTTTCTATTGAAAGATTTCCACGTGAAAAATGAAAATGAAATAAAAAGTTTCACCAATTGAAAAAGAAGATTAATATGATTCGACATATTCGTAATAAAACGGAAATTTAAAAACATGTCTCAATAAAATAATACAAGGAGTATGAGTATGTGTAAATACAGAAAGAAGCTTAATATGATGTCATTAGAGAATTAAAAAGAAAATTAATCTGAAGCCATATTGAAAGTTTAGCAGACTTTTTCAAATGTTTGAGAATAATACAAAGATAGTATCAATATGAGTAGAGAAAACAAGTAGATATGACGTCAGAAAGTGATTATAACGTCATATGAGTTGGAGGAAAGTATTGAATCATGATAAAAACACGATTATGGAAATATTGACATATTTTAACATTTTGAAGGTATACAAACTTTTTAAATTTTGAAATTCATTTTTTTTAATACCGCATTTAGTCTACATGATAGATATTATTACGACAGAGTATAATAGTGGGCATGGCCCGCTATCGGCCCAGTTCAGATTTTCGAAAAAACGAGAAAAATAGACTGGTAAATTTTTACTTTGTAAAAAACATGACTTTTTACTTTTTTTTTAACCATTTGGAAAATGGCTGTTGCTTTCGATCGAGAATGGACCAAATGCTATTCGCATTTTACTATTTTAACCGTTTTTAACGAAATTCTGTTACTTTAGAAGAATTTTTTAAGCGTTTTTAACAAAATTCTGTAACTTTAGAAGATTTTTTTAAGCGTTTTAACGAAATTCTGTAACTTTAGAAGAATTTATCTTTGAATAGGCAATATAAATGCATAAATTCGTTACAAAAATGTTAAAGTTACAAAAAGGATCGATGCAAATTATCAGATATGAAAAATAAAGTAGAAATTTGGTATTTTCATGTTATAGCAGCCACCAAGGATGAAATATTTTTGTTTATGTGTTCATTAATGTACTAGCAAGCTACGCCCGCTACGCTGGTCAATTTCTCTTCACGCACCTTTAGTCAAGTTAAATATTGACTTTGAATTGGAACTTGTATTTTAAAACCCTATGGATCTTTACTTGGAATGTCCTTCAGCATTTCTGAAAACGATACGAACGCTATTGCGTTATTACATTTTTAATGTGTCAGACAAATTTGGGCTGTTAAGGACAAATTAGGACAATTCTCTCTATACTTTATTATGGAATAGGTCAGCATTAAAAAAATGAATAATTGTGCTAAATTATGGTGTCTATGGGGTTTACATTATGGTGTCCATGGGGAAAAATCATTTCCGTTGGATTCAAATTGGATTTGAATGAAGTTACAATTTACAATACTTTTACAATTTACAAATATAATGAAAATGATATGCCTCACTGAGGTGGACAAAAATATGGTACTCGTCGAGAATTAAATAAAAATCATGCACTCGCGATATCATAATTCACTTTTATTTTTTAACATAATAATAAGGTTACTATAATTTGTGACTCGTGCTATAGTCAGTATATATACGTCAGGACACAATACAGTTATCATTATCGTTTTATGCGTGAAGATTTCGTTATGGTACTCCATTGTAAAATTTGGTAATTTTTGAAATTCAAGATTTGTTAAACCGCATAATCATTAGATTTTAAATTTATATCAAGAAAAATACAATTTTTTTCCTTTCTAACGCAGTATGTCTAACAATTTTCTGACAATTACTTTTCGAGCTATTAATTTTTTTCAGTAACTTCAAATGTTTCATTTTCCGAGATTAATCTGTGGCAACGATTAGCGAAGATCCCAGTCGTCAGCAACACATACCTTTTTATTAAAGAGGATTGTAATTTTGGTACTTTCGTGTTATAGCGTCCCCCCAAGGATAAATCGCCAAGCGACCAAGACTTATCGCCAAATTATAAAGCATGTTTGACATTATAATAATATATGATATATATATAACATTTCTTGACGTATGTTTCCAAGTTACAGTCATATATGATGCATATCGATGTATATATATGTCATGTGTATATGATTATATACGACATGTAAGACTTAAATAATATGTGTATAATGACGTATATGGCACACATAGGAGTGTTTGGAATATATATATGCGTATATAGGATGCATATATAAGCTTTGCGATCATCTTGGCGAAATCATAACTCCAACCTTGGCATAATCATAATTGTGGGGGCCGCTGTAACATGAAAGTACGGTATTTTTTTTTTAAGCTTTTGGAACGTTTTTCCAAAGATTATTGTAATTTCTTAAATTCTTATTTTTTTTTTGTTTTTGTTTTTTGATAATGAAATTTATTTGGATTTATTAAAGAAAGCATAAAGTGTTTTGAAAGGAATATTAAACGAAAACTTTTGTGCGATCTTCGATCACACTTACCCACTTGTTTTATATAACTATTACAGTGTAATAGTTATGCATAAATAATTATTTATATTTGATTAATAAATATATCATTAAACATTTTACTAAAATTCATTTATATTTAAAATGAAATACTTAAAATTATACTTCTTTCATTTAAAATACAAATAAATTTAAATGTAAGTATGTAAAAGTGATCTGTTAATTTGAATAAGTACCATAATTTTCGAAAAAAACTTGTAACTAATCATCACATTTGTTTCGTTTTATATTTTTATATTCACTGAACATTTTTTTAAAGTTATATAAAACGTCATAGTAAAGAAGGATTCAATAGGTTTGAATCACTTTTCTTAAATTACTCTCAGTAGGCTTTAATTCACTGTTATTCGTGATATTGTTACTACTATAAGTATGATTGCTTAGAAAGTTGCCTAAGGGGAAATTAATTTTCATCTAGTTTTTTTCTCAAATGGGTGATCAAAGCAGTTGGAAACACATCATTCTTCATTCCAAGGCAAATATTTCTATAAAAGTTGACATAGAGAAAATTTAATTTTCTATACTTAAAAAAAAATCATTTTTCATTTCTCTAATGTTTTTTTTTTCTTATTTTCGTATTTTACACTGTGAAGTAATGATGCTAAGCTGGAGTAGTTTCCAACAACAAAATTAAATACAATTTTTCAAATTTTTCTTTGCTCCATGTTACACTCTTTTTTAATATAAAATTTCTGTGTATGAAAATTTCTCAGATGTTTAAAAACTAAATTACCTGTGATTTATTTTTTTTATTTTTATAAAACGCTTTTCTTTTCGTGTCTAAGTTATGTATTGTGTACAATATTTTACATGATAAAGTTTGTGTACAGTCAGTCTCATTAATCAGAGTTGAAAATAAGTTGGATTTATTTATATATGATATACTACTTCATATACTGTGTTTGCGAAAAGACGTTAAACAGTCTTAAATTTGCATGTTGTTTAAGATACTTTGATATTACTTTTATCTCAATAATGTGCTATTATCGTCATTAATACTTTACCTTTAAATTTAATATTCATTTCATTAGAAATCTTCATTCAACAATTAATATTATCCCCACTTTTACCTTTAAATCGTTTAATTTGTAGTGATGTTCATATTCATTTCATCGCAGACTTAAAAATATTGTAATGCAGAATATTTTTTTTCTTTATGTCTTAGTAAAAACATTCGACACTTATTTTACTATTTTCATAATAATCGTATATATTATTTCTGTTGTCAACATCCCTTTTTCTAAGAAAATACAAAACGCAGATTGGTAAATGAGATGCCATATGAAAGGATTTCGAACAGGTTGCTGATATAGTATACTTGATTTTTTTTAATATGTTTTTCGATTAAAAATTGCTGTTAATTAAAAATTAAACTGGCATTGTTTTCATAAATGAAATGAAAGGTTTTCTCAAATCAGTGTTGCCACAAAAATAAAATACTGAATTATCGGATGACGTCATCCTCTAATACAATTAAAATGCGATTACAAATAATATAATACAATCACTTGTTAACATTAAATTAAAGTCTAATAATGCTTAAAGTGATAAAAAACATAACACGGAATATTTAAAAATACTTTTTAATGTAGATTACATATGTTTCGTTCGCTTTATCGGCGACATCTTCAGATCTAAATGATAAATACAATATTCTCGCATATTTTTGAAAATGGTAAACATAAACCACGAGATCGCATGTCCAAGGCAAGCAGGTACTTAAATTGGTCAAACTGGAAAACGTGAAAATTATTATTTGTTTTGATTTTTATTGCTTTTTCAATCTGTCGATCATCGCGTGCCAAATGTTAGCTAATTCAAAAGAAGCGGCTTCGTTGCAAATGTTATCTTTTTGCAAATATATTTCTATAGATTCAAGGATAATGGATGGGAAATAAGCTCTTGATTGAAAAATTATTTTACTAATCTTGAAATCAACCTGCAACTGCTCTTTTCTATATTGTCTGGCTAAAGCAGTAGTTCTTCTGTCATATTTGATGTCTCACATATGTTCTTTTCTTCTTAATTTTCTGTTTATCATTTCTATATAGTATTGTACTGTTCCATCTGCCTTGGTGAATGGGATTTCATAAACACCGGAAAGTGGATCAGTTTCTATAGGATCTGTTTTTCTACATACTATGTTTTTTCCATTTTGTGGAAGGTTTTGCAATAAGGCAGATATTAAATTTTCTAAGTTTATATTTTAATTTTTCAAAGAATCCTGGAAAATATTGTAAAGTTGATACTTTGAGTTCGTTCATTAAAAATTTTCTTCTTTTTATTATCCATTCTCGTAATTAACGAAACTCAAAAGTATATAACGGGGGGGGGCGAGGCTAATCCTCCCCCCTAAATTTCGATAAATAATTTTTTCATGCAGAGTTATCCGACTTTCTTAAAATTTTGTATATGGGCTCATTGTGGTAAGGGGCTTCCCTGATTAGTTTTGGGGGTTCATTGGTGAAGTGTAAAGGAGAGGAATGGGGGCTAACTGTCCCTTAATTTAGATAAATGGGTTTTTCATGCAGAATTATCTGATTTACTTTAAATTTTGTATATAGGCTCTTTGTGGTAAGGCACTTCCCTGATTAGTTTTGGGGGTTCATTGGTTAAGTACAAAGGGGGGAACGGGGGAACTTACCCCCTTAATATAGATAAATGGGTTTTTCAAGCAGAATTATCCGATTTTCTTCAAATTTTATATATATGTTCATTGTGATAAGGCGCTTCTCTGATTAGTTTTGGGGGTTAGGTATAAAGGGGGACGGTGGGGCTAACCCCCCTTAATTTAGATAAATGGATTTTTCATACAGAATTATCCGATTTTTTTCAAATTTTTTATATAGGTTCATTGTTGTAAGGTGCTTCTCTGATTAGTTTTTGGGGTTCATTGGTTCAATATAAGGGGGAGAAACGGGGATGGTCCCCCCTCATATACTGTCGATTTCTCCATTTTTCGAGGGCTTATTTCAAAATATAATTTACAGTTAGTGTGAATAGCCTGTGAGCTCAATTCCGTCAGTTTAACTGGGCAGTTTTCTTTACTTTTCTTTTTTTCCCTTTTGTATTGTAACAATACTTGGCGTTTTACCGTCTGCGCACGGCTCATATAACTATACCGTATTTTTTATTTAAATTTTTAAAAAGTAAAAAGAAGTTTGAAAAGAAAATGGTTAGCAAATGTCAATAATATGCTCCGCAAAATTACCCATGTCGAAAATGCTGTCATGGATAGCGAGAAATAGTTATTTTTATTCTTAAAACTAAACGAAATATCTCGATTACCTACAAAAAAAATGACGAATGTTAATAGTTCCATTTTTGTTGATAAAACCTAAAGATTTAATATTATTTCGTTAAAGTAACATAATTTCCCCTATGCCAGTATTGAAATTAACTGCCTGGAAAAGTAAATTAACAAGAATTATGTCATTAAAAAGGGATTTCTCTGGGGGAAAAGAGACGTCATATTTGAAATAAAACGGGAATTTTCCAATATGTTTTTAAATGAGAGTGAATCAATTCCTTACATTAATAATAAAAGGACCAGTAAGTATAGAAAGTAGATGAGTTTCACGTCATATTTATAACGAAAAATTTAAATGTTTTTTATCTATACTGATTATTAAGCATGAGTATCCGTTGTATACAGGTGAGAGTTTTCTGCTAAAAATCACAACATAATTTTAAGAAAAGGAAAATGAACACGAATCTATTTATTAAAATCTAACCGTGTATTTGTATTTCGCAACTACTCCTAGACTATCGAACGCAACGCGATTTACTTAATACCGATTATCATTGATCCGAGGATGTCACACAAACTCTCAGAATTAAAAAAATTAAATTAGATGCCAGGATATTTTTTTTTGTATATTTTAACGAAGTTTCTCTAAAAACGGAAAGTAAATTACTCCATACGAAAAAATGTCCATTTATTCTCTATGAAAATAACGAAATTTTGAATTATTAAGAAAAATATTTGAATAAAATAAACAAAAAACAGCCTATGTTCATTTGAGGGTTATAATCAACCTATATGCAAAGATACAGGATCATTAAATGCTCCATTTTGACGCTGGCTTCAGCCTAACATTTGCACAAAATCGGATTTATAATATTAGTAGCTGTTACCCGTGACTTCGTCCACGTATCATTAAAAGAAGAATAAATGCATTAATTAAGCAAAATATTTCATTCCCGATAATTAGAAACGTAAATAATTAACTAACTCTTTATGACATTCCATAGGAGACAATGCAGTATTTCTATGTTATAGAGGCCTTGACATAACTAAATTTTAAAAAAGTGAAATTTTGTGACAAATAATCACGAAAAAGAAACTGCAACCAATGAAAAAAGGCGGACCAAATAAAATCGTGGAAATCGGCGAATTATATAAAAACATATGTCAAGTTTACCTGGTAAACCATTTTACTTTTAAGGGGTCAGGTAACCTTTAAAATGTTTGAAATTTGAAATTTTTTTTTATTAACTTATAATTAAATATGATTCTTTAGGAATAATTTAAAATAAACCCCATGCAAAAATTCACTTTAGAAGTGGAATTATGTCTAAAACAGTCTGAGCTTCTTGTATATGATCAAGGGACAGTTTGATCTTTGAAGTCAATTTTCTCAAAACGACGATTTTGGTCATTGCGCGCACGATTTAAGAAAAATGATTGGTTAGAATTTCATGAAATTTTGACTGAATGTCTTAACCAAACAGATGCACAAAATGACCTACGATTATGTTTCTCAAGTAACAAGTTTAGAATTTATGACTACTTTTGTAGTAAAAAAAAACTCGATATATCGAATTTCTCTAAAAAAATTGTTTTTCTCAAGAACTACTCATTTTATTTTTTTCATCGTAGGTCATTTTGAGAACACATTATATATGTACTCATTAAATTTTTTTTGAATGGTTTTAGCATTTCAAATGTGAAAAATCGTGCGCGCAGTACATGCAAGAATAATTCTTTTGTAAAAAAATTATTATATTTTAAAATAAATTTAAAAGCTTTATATGAGTGTAAACATTTTTGGAGAATTTTAATTTATAAAATAAACCTTTATTAATATGCATTTAAAATTTTATAATTCAAAGTCAAATAGTTACGGAGTTATGATAATTCTTAAAGAGATCTCCTTTTCATGTATTTTGTGAGTTCAAAGGTTACCTGACCCCTTAACGCCTTTGTGAAACGTTTTAATAGCCATCCTTCAAAGATAATGGAAATAGTATATTCTTTTTCCTTTAATTCAATTATTGTGAATAGGGAGCAATTATTGTAGACCTAAATGCAAGGAGCTTAAATTTGCCTCCTTGATTTAATACATAACTGAAAAAAAATCTTTATTTCTAAATGAAAATATGTTGACAGACGATTTTTGTTCTCCAGAATAAATTGATTCATGAAGTTTGAATATGTGAAAATACGTTTTTATTTTTCAAAAATTTTACTATAATCATTTTTTTTTTCTTTCACCATCTATTCAAATTGAAATTTTTTTTTTCAGTTTTAATGAGAAAAAATATATTAATCCGTTTTATTTGTTCTTTTTTATCCACAAAAATGGAATAATTTAGTTGCCATTTTTAGAGAAACTTCGTTAAAATTTACAAAAAAATATATAAATAAATAAATAAATAAAATAATAATATTAATATCTCGGAATTTAAATCTTTTTTTTAAATTCTGAGAGTTTATGACATCCTCGGATGAATGAAAACTGGTGTTAAGTAAATCGCGTAGCGTTCGACAATCGGAAAAGAGTAGTTGCGAAATACAAACAGGCGGTCAGGTTTTAATATAATAGATTCGTATTTATTTTTCTTTTCCTAATAACAATGGTGTGGTTTTTGGTAAAAAACTCTTATCTGTATGTAACTGATATTCATCCTTAATAATCGGTATAGATAAAAAAACATTTCAATTTTTCGTTTTAAATATGTCGTGAAACTAATCTACTTTCTATACTTACTGATCCTTGTATTATTAATGTACGGAATTAATTCCCACGCCTTGTAAAACACATTTGAAAATTCCCGTTTTATTTCAAATATGACGTCACATTTTTCATCTCTTTTTAATACCATAATTCTTGTTAATTTTCTTTTTCTGGCAATCAGGACTTAAAGTTTAGCGGAAAACTCACATTTGTATGTAACTCGTACTCAAGCTAATTATTAATCAGTATCGATAAAAAATATTTCAGTTTTTCATCTTAAATATTACGTCCATTATCTATCTACTTTCATTATACATTGATATTCATGCTCCTTGTATTATTTTACGACTATTTGAAAATACATGTTTTATTTATGACGTCATATTTGTCCAAGCCGAGGAGGGTCCTTTTCATAGTTCCATGGTCCAAGCAAAATCTTTTTTTAAGAATATAATTATTGTTCATTTTTCCTTCTAATTATAACGCAGTTTTTTGACAGAAAAAGATCTTTTTAATGTAACCGATATTCATAGTTCATGTACAGGGTGATTTTTTTTAAAGTTGTGAAAGTAAAACCCATTTACAAAAGAACCACTGATCCAAATGACCTGAAATTTCACCAATATGCTCCCAAAGCAATGGGAATTTTTAGGCGTGACTAAAAAAATCTTAAAATCGCACCCACAGATGGCGCTGTAAGATAACAGAAACAAAGAATATCGTCAGTGGGAGGAAAACAATGGACAGTACTTTGAGAAAAAGAAAACTTTATTACGCATATCAAAAACATACAGAATGCAGTAATTAGGACAAGGAACTGCAAACACCTGCAGAAACAGAACGAAATAAAAATATGGAGTAAAACATTCGTACAGAACTGCGCAACTGACGCATAAGAATTTCAATGTTTTCAGCTACGAGTTGGAAATGTGAAACCGCATGTTCCGCAACAGAGTGAAGAGTATCCACTGTGGGTGTGTCTTGAAAAAGCTCCTCTCCCGACTTTACGGCACAAACAGCGCCATCTGTCGGTGAGATTTTAAGTTTTTTTTAACCATATATTAACCTTAATTTTCTTTTTCTGGCAATCAGGACTTAAAGTTTAGCGGAAAACTCACATTTGTATGTAACTCGTACTCAAGCTAATTTTTAATCAGTATCGATAAAAAATATTTCAGTTTTTCATCTTAAATATTACGTCCATTATCTATCTACTTTCATTATACATTGATATTCATGCTCCTTGTATTATTTTACGACTATTTGAAAATACATGTTTTATTTATGACGTCATATTTGTCCAAGCCGAGGAGGGTCCTTTTCATAGTTCCATGGTCCAAGCAAAATCTTTTTTTAAGAATATAATTATTGTTCATTTTTCCTTCTAATTATAACGCAGTTTTTTGACAGAAAAAGATCTTTTTAATGTAACCGATATTCATAGTTCATGTACAGGGTGATTTTTTTTAAAGTTGTGAAAGTAAAACCCATTTACAAAAGAACCACTGATCCAAATGACCTGAAATTTCACCAATATGCTCCCAAAGCAATGGGAATTTTTAGGCGTGACTAAAAAAATCTTAAAATCGCACCCACAGATGGCGCTGTAAGATAACAGAAACAAAGAATATCGTCAGTGGGAGGAAAACAATGGACAGTACTTTGAGAAAAAGAAAACTTTATTACGCATATCAAAAACATACAGAATGCAGTAATTAGGACAAGGAACTGCAAACACCTGCAGAAACAGAACGAAATAAAAATATGGAGTAAAACATTCGTACAGAACTGCGCAACTGACGCATAAGAATTTCAATGTTTTCAGCTACGAGTTGGAAATGTGAAACCGCATGTTCCGCAACAGAGTGAAGAGTATCCACTGTGGGTGTGTCTTGAAAAAGCTCCTCTCCCGACTTTACGGCACAAACAGCGCCATCTGTCGGTGAGATTTTAAGTTTTTTTTAACCATGCTTTAAAAATTCACATGTCTTTGGGAGCATACTGGTGAAATTTCCGGAGTTTTGGATCAGTGGTTCTTTCGTTATAGGGTTTTACTTTCACAACTTTAAAAAAAATCACCCTGTATAATAACAAATACTCCATATTTTTGTTTCAAACATCACGGAAATTCATCTTCTTTTGAATTCTTTTTCATTTTCATTTTTCCTGTGAAAATCGTTCAATTGAAAATTAATTGTTGAGGAAAAATTATTTTTTCGTGTTTTTATTTATTGGCAGCGATCAAAGCCCTAGCAACGATAAAGTAAAATGGTTAAATTTTATGGGAAAATGTCCATTTATTCTCTGAAAATAACGAAATTTTGAATTATTAAAAAAAATATATTTGAATAAAATGAACAAAAACCGGCCTATGTTCATTTGAGGGTTATAATCAACGTATATGCAAAGGTACAGGATCATTAAATGCTCCATTTTGACGCTGGCTTCAGCCTAACATTTGCACACAATCAGATTTATAATATTACTAGCGGCCCTCCCTCGCTTTGCTTCGGGTTAACCTTGAAAACCTTCATCTCTTTGTGTTTTCTGTAGACCTTTTTAATGTGTACAATAATTAGTACATTATTTTGATAAATCTTGTAGGGTTCAGCCTGCGTTTGCAATGTATAAGCGGAAAAAATGAAATTATTTACGACATCACATTAAAAACCTCAAAAATAACAGTATTTCTCCACTATTTAATGGATATACATATAAACCTTCCTCTTGAATCACTCTATCTATTAAAAAAAACCGCATCAAAATCCGTTGCGTAGTTTTAAAGATTTAAGCGTACATAGGGATATAGGGACAGAAAAATCGACTTTGTTTTATACTATGTAGTGATTTATCTGAAATTACAAAGCAAAACATATGGTTATTATACATATAAACCTTCCTCTTGAATCACTCTATCTATTAAAAAAAACCGCATCAAAATCCGTTGCGTATTTTTAAAGATTTAAGCGTACATAGGGATATAGAGACAGAAAAAGCGACTTTGTTTTATACTATGTAGTGATTAGGATTAGGATTTGTATATATAAGCCGTTCTTGGTATGTTTGTAAGTTCCTTATAAAAATCTACAGTTTTTGTCCGTTTGGAACGAAACTTGATGTACATATGTTTTAGAACACGAGTAAAATTACTTTCAACTTTAAAATTTTCTTAGACCAGTCTTTACTACTTTTTAGGGTTTCGTTCATCTCACGAAACCCTATTACTCCCACTTCGTTGTCTGTTCGTCACAGAGCCATTCTCAAAAACTATATAACTTATAGAGTTGAAACTTTGTGTATATAGATGAATATCAGCTGTGAAGAGCTCAAATTATTAAAATTCGAAAAATTCGTATTATTTTAATAAATAGAGATAAAAAACCAAAATTCTAACAGACTTTTCCTATTGTTTTTTATAGCAGTGCCAAAAACTTTAAATCCACGAGGAAATTCTTTCTACAATAATTAATTTTCTATCAGACGATTTACACGTGAAAAATGAAAATGAAATAAAAAGTTTCACCAATTAAAAAAAAAGATAAACATGAAATAAAATTGATTGGCGTCATAGTGGTAATAAAACGAAAAACGTCTAAGATTTCTCAATAATACAAGGAGTATGAGTATGACAGATATTGATATTATTATGACAGAATATACCAATATCGAGCCGGATAGCGGGCTTGGCCGGCTATCCGGCTGGTTTAGATATTCGAAAAAACGAAAAAATAGATCTGTAAATTTTTACTTTATAAAAAAACATGACTTTTTTTGTTGTTTTTGTTGTTGCTAAATGATATTTATTTGAATTTATTAAAGAAAGGATAATCGCCTTTTTTTTAATATCGCCTTTAGTCCGCATGACAGAAATTATTAGGACAGAGTATAATAGCGGGCTTCGGCCGCTATAAAAAAATAGACAGGTAAATTTTTACTTTATAAGAAAAACATGACTTTTTTTTTCTTTTTTTAAATGAAATTTATTTGGATTTTTTAAAGAAAGGATAAAGTGTTTTGAAAGGAATATTAAACGAAACCCTTAGAGCGATCTTCGATCACACTTACCCACTTGTTTTAAACACCTCCCATAGTCTATCATTACAGAAATCTATTTTTTTCCTTCAATTTCTAATTCAATTTCTTTCCCGTTGACATTCAAAGGAACTGCGTATGGACAATTATTTTTATAGACCAATTTCAGATTAACTCGCTATAATTTAAAATCCAAAACTAACGTCAATTTTTGCAGATGTGTTTTTTTTTCGCATATTACAAAGATTACTATAAGTGCTTTAACCGACATAGTACCTATATTTAAATGTGTTTAGAGAAAAAAAATAACTTAGTTCCTATATTTACAAAGGCAAATTGTTTCCTCTGGTTTGTTCATATTAAAATAAATTTTCTAAAAAATAAAAACATTTTTGCGCATTCAAACCTCATTATTTAATTCCTACTATTAGCTTACACTCTCTGTATATTTATATATTTTGTTCAAATTTTCAATCGTTAATAAAATATTTTCTATTCATCCTATCAAGTTCAAATAAATTTTTTTAAACTTGTACTGGATGACAATTGATGTTAATACAGTTTTTTCAAATATTAATTTCTTTAATTAAATTAAATTTTATATTTCATTTCTGTTCAAAAGTATAGACTCACTCCATATTTATAGTCTCACCTTCACACGTAAAAAGATAATGGGTCTGTTCACGGACGAAGATCAGGCGGCTCGCGGGCGTAGGAGACTATAAATGTGGAGTGAGTCTATACTGTTGAACAGAAATGAAGTATAAAACTAAAATTAAATAATAAAATTTAATTAATTAATTAATATTTGAAAAAAACTGTATTATCGTTAACTGTAACATCGCTATGGCACTTTATTGTGAAGTTTAGTAATTTTTTAAATTCAATATTTGAAAAACGGCATAATCATTAGATTTTAAATTTATATCAAGAAAAATACAATTTTTTTTAACTTTCTAATGCAGTTTGTCTAACAATTTTGTGAGAAATACTTTTCGAGCTATTAATTTTTGGTATTTAGCTATTTATTTTTTATTTAATTTTTAATACATTTCAAAAATTTCTCTTATGTAAGATGTTTAGCAGGATATAAATTTAGGAATAAATACCGTCAGTGGCGAAGCGTGTAGATCGCTGGAAAAAAATTTCTATTTGACCTAAGTAGGAATTGACTTTTAAAAAAAAGTTTTTATATTACTTGTCCAATTTATTTTACATAATCAAAAATCGTCTGTCAAATATTGACATTTAGCAATCATTACATCGTAACTTTTTTCAGCTTGAGCTTCAAACAAGGAGGCTTATTTAAATTCCTTGGATGCAGGTGGACTGTGGATGCCCTATTAATTAAAATTGGATTTAAAGAAAACAATACAGTATTTTCCATTATTTTTTCTTCAAAAATGGGTGTTAAAACAAATGGGATTAAAAATAAAATGATTTATCGGGTTAAAAAAATACATCTTTTAAATATAAAACATTTATTTAAATTTTAAAAAATTAATATATTTTTTATAAGTTCGACAACGTGGCGATATTTTCATTTCATCAGCTTCGAAATTATTATCCAATTCTTAAAAGAACACTATATTTTTGAAAAATAATGTTTTACATCAAAAATCACATAATTTCAAAACGCAATTTTACCAAATTCTGTTTAAATTGCATTGTAAATATAATTTCGGAGTTAAATTTAGTATTTAATAATATTGTTAAAAATTTTTCTATGAGTACATTAGTATTGCATTTCTATCATCGCTTTCATGTTTTAAATACAAATGTGCATGTGATGTCACGCACTCAAGTAAATTCGTTTTTCTCAACTAACTGTAGGCGAAAAGTAACAATTTTTGCAGAGTTAGTAATTCATAATGTATTATTTCCTACACATAATATAATGTATTATACCTATTTGAAAATTACGAGAAACTTGGTGAAACTTCAAGCAATTTAGCTCAACATTTTCCCTACGTTAAGTTGACAATCATGCACCTTATCTATAAATATAAATGCATATTTGTAGATGTTTCATGAAGTGAAAGAATTTGTTTTAACTAGACACGTATCGGTTCAGAGGAAAATCTACCCCGGTGAAAGTGTCGTCATATTTTAAATCATGTGCCAGTTTTCATTCACAAAATATTAGTATTTTATAGAATTACACAAAGTAGCGTATTTTCCACAGAATGTATTGGTCGCCAAAGTATAAGTTTAACATCCTTTTACCGTACAATTTTCCAGAATATTAAATTACTTTAAAATCCATAAAACATCTGTAAATTGAGATACGCTTTTCAAACGAATAACTTTGAGAGTACATTTATTTTATTCGACCGCATAAAAATTGAATGTGCTATGTTTAGAAATAAATGTCTTTACTTTATAAAGATCAAATAAGTTAATCTTTCGTAATTGGATTGGACACAGATTAAAAAAATATACATGCTTTAAAATTACTTTAAAATCCATAAAAAATCAGTATATTGAGATAAACTTTATAAACTACATCTGAAAGTGCATTTTTTTCGAATTGATAGGCAAAATTTAATGGTTAAGTCGTTGCTACCGTCCATATGATGTCGACATTACTCACGGATATGTTTTTGTTTTATAATATATATAGATGCCATATGAAAGCGAATTTCGCAAAATGTTACGACTTTGGTAAGTTTTTTTTTTATTGTCAGGAAAATCGTATATTTTTATATTGTATGCACAAAGAAAACGCACATTCTCATTTATAAAGTTCAGAAATTTTACTATGGTTGAGTTAAAGTAATGCTTTTTTTAGGGTTTCGTTCATCTCACGAAACCCTATTGCTCCCGCTCCGTTGTCTGTCTGTCACAGAGCCATTCTCGAAAACTATGTAACTTACAGAGTTGAAACTTTGTGTATAAATCAGAATATCAGCTGTGAAGAGCTGAAAATATTAAAATTTGAAAAATTCGTATTATTTTAATAAATAGAGATAAAAAACCAAAATTCTAACAGCCTTTTTCTATTAAATTTAAACATTTTTCGTTATAGCCGATGCCAAAAATTAAAAATCAACGATGAAAATCTTTATACAATAATTATTTTTCTATCAGACGATTTCCACGTGAAAAATGAAATAAAAAGTTTCACCAATTGAAAAAAAGATTAGTATGAAATAAAATTGATTGACATCATAGTGGTAATAAAACATAAAACGGACAGATTTCTCAATAATACAAGGAGTATGAGTATGTGTATGTGCACAAAACAGATTAATATCACGTCATTAGAGAATTTTAAAAAAATCTGACGTCATATCGGAAGTTTAACGGATTTTTCAAATGTTTCAGAATAATACAAAGCGTGTATCAATATATAGAGAATAGTAAATATATGAGTTTGATAAACATATTGAATCATGTTAAAAATCCTATTATGGAAATATTAGCATATTTTAACAATTTGAAGGTGTACAACATGTTTAATTTTGAAATTATTTTTTTTTAAATATCGCATTTAGTCCGCATGACAGATATTACAGTGAGAGAATATAATAGCGGGCTTAGACAGCTATCGGAATGGTTTAGATATTCGAAAAAAAGAAAAAAAATAGACCGGTAAATTTTTACTTTATAAAAAACATGACTTTTTTTTTTTTTTTTTTTTTTTTTTTTTTGCTAAATGAAATTTGTTTGAATTTATTAAAGAAAGGATAAAGTGTTTTGAAAGGAATATTAAACGAAACCCTTTGAGCGATCTTCGATCACACTTACCCACTTGTTTTCTAATTGTCTTCTTTATTGATTTATGGTTGAGTATGCACAAATCATACTGTCGTGATTGTTATTGTCGTATTATTGTATTTTAATTTATGTTAACCCGGACAAAGCCGGGTGGTTCTGCTAGTATTTACATAAGATATGCATAGTTTAAGTGCAATAAATTTTGACTAGTTAAGAACAACCACTTCGCTGTTGTTTTTTTTGTTGTTGTTGTTGTTTTTTTGCTTTTTTTTTGGTATATTTGTGCTTTTTTTATATATTTAATATAGAAGACGTGCATTAAAATATTTTTTTTGTTTCTTTTTTTATTATTACTTTTTAGAACACTTTGGTCGAAATATGAAAATGCCCCAGGTCGACCACTTTCAATCACCATATCTTCCACACTCCTACAGAATGGGCCTCGAACATACCAGAACGTTCTCGATCCTTCCGGCCCATATGTAAACCTAATACAAAATATGTGTATGTATGTATATATATACGCAAAGAAATATACATATGTATGTATAAAATATAAAGAACATCTTAGTACATTCTAGAAAATTCTAGTACATTCAAGAAGATTCTAGTACATTCTAGAAGCTTCCAAACATTTTTTAGAACACTTAGGTCGGAATATGGAATTTCCCTAGGTCGATCCCTTTCAACCACCATATCTCCCACACTCCCACAGCTATTGACATGCAACAACTATAGTGCACGATGGAAGACTCGGAGGCTACCACCACACATAAACACCAGTATTCTGCACTGGGCAGTTTCAGCTGAAAAGTGAAATATACGGACACACACGTCTCTCTCTCTCTCTCTCTCTCTCTCTCTCTCTCTCTCTCTCTCTCTCTCTCTCTCTCTCTCTCTCTCTCTCTCTATCTCTATCTCTATCTATCTATCTATCTATCTATCTATCTATGGTACTTTTCGGTTAGCCGGGCGCCAGTGAAATGTATATATCTATAAGTAGTATATGGTACCTACTCTGGAACACTTTTCATACTCCACTAAACGCAAATATTGAACGATTATTGTAAGATTTTTCATCAAAAATTTGTCAGTCTGAATATCGAGAGTTGTAACGATTATTCATCAAAAAGTTCGTCAAAATGTGTGCATTTTTGAACAAATTTTAATATTTTTAATGAAAAAGTTTGCCTGTCGACTAATCCGATTATTGTAAGATTGTCCAAATGATGATTATAAAACAACCCTTGAAAATCCAATGGAATGCTAATATTTTTCATCAAACTTTATTAATCGTCTATCAAATGCTAATAAACAACCTTCCTCTAGGATGATATTGATAGGAATAATGAAAGCAAAGACCAGCGTTATATAATAAGTTATCAGCATTATAACCAATCCTAAAATCTTTAGTTGCATTAAAAGCTATAGAATAATATAAGTCATTAGCTCCAGGACTATAAATATCAAACCATTCTTTTGTTTCTGGTATTATATTCCAATTGTCATCACATTTACTTTCTATCCAAAAATAAATTCCAGGTTGAGAAAATTTAGAGGGTTGATCCATTTTGTATATTTTTGCGGTCAAAGTTAATTTTATTGTATCATTGAAACTATTAAATATAGTATAATTATTAGAGTTATCGATGCTATAATTTGTAATAACGGGGTCAAATTTGAAATAATGAAAGGTAGGCGAAAGACAATTAAACAGTAAAGTACTTATCACAAAATATTGTAGCATTTATATAGAAAAAAAATTTTCGATAGATGATTCGAACAAAGTTTAGACAGATTAAATAAATAAGCTGTAAGAAAATATTAATTTATCAATTCTCTCCTTTTATTTACACTTATAAATGCTATTCTCATAGTTTGATATTTTCATAGTTCGATAAAATTAAAAAAAAATAGTTTGTGTCGAAATTAACACATTTTTGATAGAAAAGAATTTTGTACTTAAAACAGATATATTTTTAATTTCAGTAAATACTATTCTGTTAGTTTTCATAGATGATATTAAATAAAATCCATCCGATATTGTAAGATTTAAAACAAATAGTATGATTAAGCTTTTTCTAATTCATAATCATAATAGCCATCATTATTTTTTCCTTTAAAATGAAAGATATAACCCCCTTTATTCAGTTTTGTTATTGCATTTTCAGATATTTTTCCATGACTCTTTTTAAGAAAATAATCTTTTTCTACATCATTAACTTCCAATCTCGCAATAGTCGTATTTCCAAATTTAGTTTGAATTTTCTTCAACGAAATCAGTTTGTATTTCCCTTTCTCTAAATCTTTTAGCTTATGAGTTACTGGGAACGATCTGAGACTGTTGAATTCTTCCATTTATTAAGGAACAATTTTTGAAAGACAATTTTTATAGTACAGGCATCTGTACATAGAACATCCAGGTCCTAATATTCTAACGCATCTCGGTACATCTAATATTTTTATAGGAATTCCCCATTCTTCAAAAGTACTTTTCAGAAAAACGCCTCCTTTAAAAGCAAATGTCCCTCCGTATATCTGATGCAATTGTATGAAATAATCTTTTACATTGTCACTACTAATCCATAAGCCTGTATTATCTGAATATCTTTTAAATCTTAAACCATGGACATCGTTAGTACATCGACGAACTATTCCATGGTCTTGATCAGCTAATTCATAGTTAGGTGTAAACACAGAAATCGTTTCACCTATTTCTTGTTTTAAATGAACCCAGCTTATTTCTCTCGCTATAGATTTAAAAGGAAATATAAAACCTTGAACATTTATGATAAGGGTGACATCGTCCATTTATTAGAAAACAATTTTTATAAATTAAAAATTCGGCTTAAAATCCAAAGGGTACAGTATCAAAGTTATCTAAAATTCTTCTTTTATCATATCCAAACATATATCTTTTATTCATTTTATTCACTTTAATATTTCTATCTTTTTGTATCTGAAATTGGTTTATTTCTACATCTATATGGTCAATTTCCCCCGTTATTGTTTTCATTCTCTCGTCAAAATTGAGCTTAGTTTCGCTCTCATAACTCATTTTAAATCCTTTTACTTTTCCTTTTACAGAACCATCGTTCAGAATATAACCATAATCTTTACTAGCTCCGGATATCCACGATTTCATATATTTATCTTCTCCTAATTCATCGGTCCATTCGCCTAGCATACAGCCCGTTTTTACTTTATTGGAGCCATCATCGATATAAACAATACTATCTGTATCGTAATACATTACTTTATCTCCTAATTTATCAAGCATTTCATATAATCTTATTCTAGCCGAACTGGTTGTAAAAGCTGCTATATAATTATTCGTATTAAAGTTATTCTGGACATATTCATCTTTCATCTTATAATCCATTTGCACACACTCATCATTTAAAAATATCATATTCAAATCTTTAATGCGGTCGTTCAGTATAATTCTATAAAAGTCTGCCAATTCTGTAACATTCTCTGTATGTTTCATATTTTTTCTCTGTCCGAACTTTCCCCATAAAGAGTTTAAACAAATTTTGGATATAAATCTCATTCCTGGGTTTTCTTTGATTTCTCCTAACCTTATACCCAATTTCTTTTCTACGCACCTTTTATATTCTTTTTCAGTTTTGAAATTTTCAGACCATTTATCATCTGTTTCTAATTTGATTTTCAAAAACATTTTAACATAATCCTTAAATAATGTATTAGATTTTTTTTCAAAATGCCAAACTTCATAGATATTTAAAATCTTATAACCTTTTTCAATAGCCAGTTCAACTTCGGTAGTTGTCCACGTACCAGTAAAACTTCTCTCCTCATCCGTATGATTACATTCTTTATTCCGCATTTCATAACATTTTTTACATTGTTTCTTTTCGTATTTTATAGGTTTTGAACATAATTTACACAAACTAAATATTAATTTTTCTCCTTTATAAGGTAAAACAGGATGGTAGAGCTTTCTAGGTGGAAGTATTTTGCATTGTATCAAACCATACCAATTCTTATCATATTTTTCCGGATTATAAATTTTTACCGGATGACCAACAGGATAGTAATCAAAGTAATTCACTGTTGGATAAAGTGAACAAACATCGATATATCTACCCTTTTCGTTTTCTTTCATTTCGTATATTAATTTGGTAGGTTCACACCGACCTCCGGTGAATGCGTTTCCAGGATTTAAAGGTTCTACAAAATCTCTTTTCCATTCATTTTTCATATATTTTTTAATTTCTTTGTCACTATCAAAATCGCATTCCCATATTTCAATCAATTCAAATCCTTTATCTTTTATTTTTTTATTTATTTTTTGAGTTCTGTCATACAAATCTTTCATACATATCTGATTTTGAAGATTGACAGTGGATTCTGTAAAACAGCGAGGACAACCGTGCCAATGACAGCCTTGAAACTGATAAACGGTATTATTATAAAAACCATCTACTTTATAAGTTTTATCCCCTAATTTCAGTTTTTTCTCACCACCGTTTAAAGCATGCTGTATTTTGATAGTGTGTTTTTTAGACAGATAGTCTAACCAAATGATCGATTTCTTACTGTATTGATCCTTTGGAATAAACTCCTCATCAATCGCTATTGTATTCACTGGAATGAATTTATCTCTGTATATAGCCATACAAACGCCAGCTAAAGTGACATATTTAAAAGGGTCAATATCAGCAATGTTTAGAAATAACCTTCGCAATTCTAAACATCCTTTTCTTAAAATATCAACATCAGATCTACAATATTTTATAATTTCTTTTTGAAAATCAAATGTTTCGTTTTTTGCCGATTTATGCCATTTATCAAAAGTTTTTCTTTGATCTAAAGTCATAGTATCATAACCATAATAGTATTTTTCAGGATATTTCCCTACATAATTTTGATTCTCCTTAGTGCTAAACAAATGAGGAAAATAACCTTTAGCCAATTCCGTTAGTCCAAATGTTTTAGGAAATTTTCTTAACGGAATCAGCGTAAAATTAATAGAATCGATAAACCTTATATTATAAGCGGTTGCTTGCATATATATGAGTTTATTTCCTTGATATATTGTAAACACTTTAATTTTATTTTTAAAGCAGTATTTAGCTAGAAATTGAAAATCGAATCCTTTCCCATAATGCGCTAATACCGTATAACCGCAATGTTTCTTTTGGAATAACCATTTACAATATTCATTTTCATTCTGAAATATTTTTTCTTTTCCGTTAAAATCATGATTTATGACTAGATTGACTTGGTGATTTCCTGTCTCTTGGTTCGTTTCAACGTCAAAAAACATATATTTTTCTGTAAATCCTGACCTTTTACATTTCTCACACCATTTCTCTCTCTTTTCTATATTTTTGGGACAAATGTTTTTACAAGCTCCTCCCTTAGATTCTTTCCTACGTATATAACATTTATGATCTTCCATATCCCACTCTCTGCAGTTTTTACATTGTCTTTCTCCGCATTTATGATCTTTCGGTTCTCTTTCACTTCTGTTGATAATTCTCTTACATTTTAAACATTTCCACAGTGTTTTACAGACTGAGTGATTTTTATGATTTTCGAAGCAGTTTTTTCCTTTAAAAGATCTAAAACAATCATTACACTGAATATCATCTCCCTCGCAATTACTCTCTTTCTTAAAACATCTATTGCATTTTAAAGGACATTTATGTTGATCACTTCTATAATAACTGACTTTACAATAATCACAATAATTCTTTTTTCCTAAAAATCCTGTAACCGTTGTAATGACATCAAAATGATTTCTATTTTTTAAAATGTAAACACAATTAGATTTATAGGCACCGCTATATATTCTTTCGTTAAAATTTTCTCTGCAAAATATAGTTATTTGAATATTTAAAAAAATTTCGAATTGTTTAACATGCTCTAAATTACACATTTCTAACGGAATATCACACATTTCATGCAATTTTATCGCTAAACTTTTTTGTAATTTTCTACCCATTTTTATGTATTTAACATCTAAATCTGTAAGTTTTTCTAGATTCAATTTTTCGCATAAAATTTTACGATTTAGAATAGCTAAGGCTGTAACGATGGATCTAGCCAAACAGATATTATCGTCATTTTTAATTTGAATTATACTTTTTTTATCAACAACATCATTATCGTTCAGTAATTTCAATCGTTTACCGCCTTTGGGTAAATCAACAACCGTAAAAATAAATTCACAATCTTTAATATCCAACTCTTTGTATTCAATTTTATGCGTTAAAACATCTAAATAGGTCTCATAGGCTTCTTTCGTTGACATCATTTTAGGATGAAAAGGCTGTGTCAAATAGGGATTGAATACATTTATATCTACCTTTCCTTCAATTTTTCCAATTGCTCTCCTGAATAAATCTTTTAAGATACTATAATACTGGCCCGGTGTGAGTTTGTTTATTTGTCTTATTTTATAAACATGTCTATAGGTATTAAATTTTTTTACAAATTTTTTTTCTTTCTCAACAATTTCGTAATCGGGTCTAAACAGATTTTCCAAATTTGCTTGTAATTTTACTTTCTTTTCTGTCTTTTTAATCAATTTTTCATCTTTATATTTCAATCCATAATAATCAAAGAGTTTCTTAAGTTTTGACCTGTTTTTTGGTTCATTTATAAATTGTTTCAATTTTTCATTTAAATCGGGAAATAATTTTTTAAGGTTTACTTCTGTTTTTATCTTTTTTTCTTCATTATTTTTTGGATTAAATTCTACTGTGTTATTGTTAAATTTTAAATCAAAAGAATCGAATATTTTTTTCAATTTATTTCTTTTTTTAGGATTTTCGATAAACTTTTTCTTCATTTCATTTAAATAATCTGTTACATCTAGATTTAATAAATCTACTAAAACGTATTTATATTCCCCTGTACTTTTTACATATCTTATTATCAATCTAATTAATTCCTCTTTTTTACACCCCTTAGGCTGTTTTATATTTAAAAGTTTTACAGCGTGTCTCAATTTAGATATAGGTATTGATCTTAGAGATTCCTCCATTTATATAGAAGGAATTTTATCAATACTTTTTGCTACACATTTCTAATTAGCAGATCTATAAAGGAAAGTCTGTTAAAAAATTAAATGTTAAAAGAAACTAAAGGTCCATTTCGGATTTAAATTTTAAAATCGGCAAAAAGATGTAGAAAATTAAAAAAAAGGTCTAAAAATTATAATATTAAAAAGCTGGAACAAACAGACTATGTCAGATCTTTTAAATGAAAATTTTAATGATGATATAAAATTGAATAATTTCTGAAAATGCAAAAATAAGATCGTTTACTCAAAAGGACTAATTGCTGTCCATTGAAAGAAATCTGAATTTTTTTCTACAGGTTCGCCATTCAATTTTAAACATTCAAATCGAAATCCGTTTTTATCTATTTCTGTTATTCTAACAAAAAATGGTTCGCTGTATTTACATACAGGCGTTATATGAACATTAGGATGAACATTAAAGGTATGATTCCAATCTACATTTATTCTTTCAGTTGTACAATTACCTGTCAAAATCTTTGTACTTTTTGAATTACCATTTATTTAGCCGAAAAATCACTGTCATAATCAGGCACTTCTATTTTACGTTCATTCAAAATACGTTCAACTAAATACTTTACATTTAATATAATATTTTCATCTAAAAAATATGTTCAATTTAAAACACAACATTCTGTATAATACTTTCATTCAAAATATGTTCAATTTAAAACACAACATTCTGTATAATACGTTCAAATAAATACTCAACATTTAATATAATATTTTCATCTAAAAAATATGTTCAATTTAAAACACAACATTCTGTATAATACTTTCATTCAAAATACGTTCAAATAAATACTCAACATTTAATATAATATTTTCATCTAAAAAATATGTTCAATTTAAAACACAACATTCTGTATAATACTTTCATTCAAAATATGTTCAATTTAAAACACAACATTCTGTATAATACTTTCATTCAAAATACGTTCAAATAAATACTCAACATTTAATATAATATTTTCATCTAAAAAATATGTTCAATTTAAAACACAACATTCTGTATAATACTTTCAACTAAAAAATACGTTCAATTTAAAACACAACATTGACTATAATATTTTCAACTAAAATGCAACCTAAAAAATACGTTCAATTTAAAACACAATATCATAAACTTATTTCGACGTTCGTTTGATATGATAATTGCTTTTTAAATGTCTCTTTTTATGAGCTAAAGTGTATTTTTTACCGCATTCGCAATCTAATTTTTGATTTTTCATAGCTAAATGACAACTTTTGCAATTAGCGTAATGTTCTGTTTTACCGTAACGAAATCTAGTATAAAATTGGTCTAAATTTTTTGTCATCTGACAATGCTTGCAAGACTTCTCCATTTATTAAGAAATATTTTTTAGAAAGCTATTCCAAATGTCTTCGTTTTTCTTATTAAATTTTACTTTCAAATTATTATCAATATTATAATAATCTAATATTTTCTTTATGAAATATAGGTAATTTATCGACTTTTTATAGTACACTAAATCTAAAAGCTGAATAAACATTTCTTCAGCTTTATATGGAATATTTAACTTCAATTTCCATTTCAATGCTTTAAAACGACTTATTCGGGATTTGCGTCTTTCGCTTAAAAAAACATCTATATTTTTATATGTAAAATATTCACCGTCCGAATCGTACATTATTTCACTTTTTTTCATCTGGTCATAAATCTTTAGATAGTTTTCAGGCATTTCAGATTTTTTTACTTTGTCAAAAGTTTGATTCGCTTGATTCGGTATCATCTATTAGAATGTCTTTAAAAAAGTCGTAATTCATTTATTAGACAGCGAAAAGCTGACGCTTTCTAATCTTATATTCTAGCAATACGTCGATTAAAGCAGACCTTTTTTCTACCAAAGACGTCATTTCCTTCTAAGTACAAAATTTGACGAGCAAGTTCACTTTTTGACGCGCGCTCCAATTTAATCTTCATTTAGAGGTCACCGCTTTCATTCAGCTGACCTTCCTGATAAAGTTACGCTGTACTTACGGAGTAACAAATTCCGTTCGATAATAAAAAGCAGATTATTAAAATTAGATTATTTATAAAATCACTTAAAGCAGGGGACTTTTTAATATCGATAAAGTTATGTAAAAGCAATTTTATATAATATCATGCTTATTTAATTCATCATAAAAAGTATGGAAGATTATTATTATTTAAATAAAAAACTCAGTTAATTTATTTAACAGAATCGATCATTTAAAAATGGAAAAAAACTAAATTGACTTGATATCTTTTTCGTCAACCCAAGAGTTAAATTCGTCGGAATAATTTAACCATTTAACTAGACATTTATTGCCTTTCTTTTTTATTATTTTTTCAATTTTATACACATTGTCTTTTTTATTATATTTAACTAATTCCGGTTCATAGTAAGTTCCTTTTATTTCGTTGCCGTTCAAATCCTTTATTCTATAAGTAATCGGATCAGTGTTTAATATTTCTGAAACGATGAAAATTTCCTCCGTAAAAGTAGGCTGATAACTGCGGGTAAAAGCAGTCTGGTATTTCGAAATTCTTATTCTATCGCCAACCTTGAATTTCGGTTTTCTTATTATTTTTTCTTCGTATAAATTTTTATAAACTTCAGATTCGTTTTCCGCTCTACTCGCTTCGCTAGGCGTCATTTTGATAGACCTATGCCTGGTATTATTATAATTTTTAACTAATTGGTCCAATACATCTATATATCTTTTAGTATTGTTGGCCGCTAGATAGGTTCTAATTTTTTTATTAATTGTCCTGTTAAATCGTTCGACTACAGAACATTTTATTTCAACATTTTCTGTTGTAAACCACTGAATATTATTATCTTTAAATAATTTTAAAGTCCATTTATTTACGAATTCTAATCCTTTGTCTGTCTGCAGTTTTTCAGGAATTCTTTCTTTAAATATCTTTTTAAATGCTTCAGTTACTTCTTGTCCTGTTTTTCTTTTTATCGGTATGGCCCACCCATATTTACTAAATATATCTATCACTGTCAATAAGTAATTAGTTCCGTTATTATATTTACTAAAAGGTTTGATAAACAATAAATCTGCTTGCCATTGGTCATCGATATGACTGACATAAATGCGTCTTCGTTTAAATTTACGAATTAAAGGCTTATGTCTGGTATAAACATCTTGGCTATGTAAAAAATCTGTAATTTGATTTTGACTGAAACCTGTTTTCCGTTTTAATTCATTGATCCCACAATAACCACTTTCAGGATGATAATATATTTTTTCTAAGATACTTTTAGGATCTTTCATCCCTAAGGTTTTCCTAAAAAAACACTCTTTTTAGAACCACAATCTAGACAAATACCTTTCATCATTGGCCTGTTATTTTTAGAAATTGCATCTTTAATATCTTTTGTTTCTGTATGGTTTTTACATTTTAAACAATAGATCTTTGTATTTCCCATACCGAAAGTTTTTTTAGCTTGAATAATCGGTTTTACAATCCCCCTTTCAATTCTTTCTCTCATCGTAGGATTTTGAATATTATCTAGTCCATCAATCATATTCTTATCGCATACTTCATTTCTACTTTTTGTATCTTTATTTTCTAAATAACATTTATCATGCTTATATGCAATTTCATCTACTCTGTTAACAGGTTTAGACGAATTTTTATACGTTAAATCTGGATTTAATCGTGTTTTCCCCCATAATAATTGTGTCCCCGGGCCTGTAAAATTATGGCCAGGTAAATGCATTTCGAAAGGTAAATTACTAATGACTTTATTCAGAAGACCCGATCCATTTTGTCCGCATTTTAAACATCCGCCTTTAAATTTACCTTTTTTAGTTAAAGATGTAACACCAAATTTTTTACTTTTACAACTCATTTATTAGGCAGCAAAAAGCTGACGCTTTCTAAGAAGAATATTTATATCCATTCAACTGTACTTTTTTCACATACTTTTCGATTGGGAAGTATACTAAATTATTTATAAAATCTTGTTCTCTGACATACACTTCTTCTTCTGAAATTTTTTTAGCTTTCAATAAATTTAACTGCTGTTTATAAAAATTATAACATTGCTTGTATTCTTCTTTTCGTTCCAAAATATTTAAAGATTTCTCAATGACTTCTACAATTCCAGAACTTAAACTCAAAGCAGCGAGGGGTATGAACGCAAAAGCTGATAATCCCGAAGCACTTAACATAAATTTGCTAACTGATAAGGAAATACTTATCTTTTGATACAAATTGTAACTTTTCCGATAAATATATAATCTCTTTTCTAAATATTCTTCCATTTATATAGGTTCAAAAATTTTTCTGTATCTCATTTCAGAATTTACTAAATCTAGCATAAAGAAATTACCTTTACAAGAATTATATTTTTCTAGAAATTTTTCTTTTGTAAGATTTCCGTCTATTTCTCTGATTATCTGATTAATTTCCCTAGGCTGTAGCTTAAAAAATATGAAGTAATTACAATTTTTTCTAATATTTATAGGAGTTGAGTAATAAGACTGCGTTAAATAAATAATGGATGCATTTTTCTTTCTACCTCTTATAAACAAATCCTCTATAACTTTCTGATCTTTTTCTGTAACACAATCGTCAAACACAACAAGATTTTTTTCTGAGGAATCTAGATCATCAACAGTAATAAATTCACTCAAATCTGAAGAAAATAGTACTTTCTTTTTATACTTATCATACTGTTTTAATAATTCCTTTATTTTATTTTTACTTATTTTTTTACATTTTAAAATATCGTCTCTTTCAACACCTTCAAACAGTGTATAATCTTCTTGCAATTTAGAATACTTTGGCTCAGAAATGTCTTTTGCGCATAAATATAAAGCGTCGAAATCTAATCTTAAATTACTAGGATTCTCAAAACCGTTTAATAAATTTATTAGTAAATTTGTCTTTCCGCAACCTGATGCCCCGATTATTAATAATCTGAAAGGATGTCTGGGTAAAAAACGATGTTGTTTAGGGTCAGGCAATTCTTCCGGTTCTGTGTAATCTTTAATTTTAATCATTTATTTACTGAGAAAATTTACAGCTAGTAAAAATAAAATTACTGCCAGTAAAAGCATATTAGCTGTCAGTAAAAAATAGACGGCGAAGCTGTCGCTTCTATTTTCAAATCATATAAATGGATAAAATAAACGATTTAGAAAAAGATCGAAATAAGAAACAAAAAGAAGAATTAAAAAATGCAATAAAACTTGTCAAATTACAAGCAGATATTAGAAAAAATAATGAAGAACAGCGTGATAGAAAACTAGGTATAGACAAAAGTTTAACTGAATTTCATAAACCTGTCACTAAAAAATTAGAAGAACAGGATAAAAGTAGAAAAGAAAATATTAAAGCTATCAATGATAAATTGGACGAATTAAATATATCTTTACAGCCTATTGCAGAATCATCTAGAATTATTCCTGATGCGATCGAAGATGTCAAAGAATTATATAAAGAACCACCACTTACTTACAATGTTGATCAAAATTTAGATATTAATTATTTAAAATCTGTACAATTATACAAACCTTCGAAACTCCTAGACAATAAAGAAAAATTAAATGAAATGTATGCAAAGGCAAAGCAGTTAAAAGAAGAATTATCGAGGAAAAAAGGCAACTTACAAAGTACAATTAATAGGGCTAGAAATCTTTCAGAGGAGGAATTAAGTCAGAAAAAGGTTGAATTAGACGCTGTTAAAAATAACGAAGAGGAACTACAAAGATATCTGGGTAGATTAACTACAATTCAAGGTAGTGAAGTAATGAAAGTGGGAAAAGGATTAGATTTATTATCTGAATTATTGGATAAAATATGTCAAGGTAGCAAGTCGAAAAAATTAAGAAATGAAGTCAAACTGCTAATAGACAAACTCATTAAAGCTAAAAATATAACTAACGGAGATAAAGAACGATTATACAATCAATTTCTTCTTTAAAGATTTTACTGCCTAATAAATGAGTTATGTAAAAAAGAAGATTCATTTGAGTGACGGGCAGATTAGTAAACTGAAATCAGCGCTCAGAAAAAAAGAAGAACTGACACTGCAGATAGACAATTCTAAAACTCCCAATTATGAGATGTATTTAACCAAAACACAGATAAATCAGATTAGCAAAGGTAAAAGAATAAATATAAGCAAAACTCAATTAGATAAAAACGGTGGATTTTTACCCTTTTTAATTCCTATGTTAACATCACTAGGACTCGGTGCTGCGAGCGGTGCGGCGGGTTGGGGAACTAAAAAAATCCTAGATAAAATATCGGGATCTGGAGTTTTTCAGCCTTGGGAAAACAAAGGATCGGGTCTAAAAGCGTCAGTGTCTAAAAAAAAAAAATCCCGGTAACAGAATTGGGTATATCCGATGAAACGATTAAAGAAAATATGAAAGATGAAAGAGGATTCAGGGGTGTTTTCACTTCCGATTTACTTCCTAAAAAGATTGGAAATTTTGAAAGCGGGATTATTAATTTAGATATTTCGACGGGTCCTGGAACACATTGGGTTTGTTACTATAATGATCCAAAATATAACTATGTAGAATATTTCGATCCTTTTGGGGAATATATATATAAAAATATTAAACTCAAAGAAAAATATATTCCCGAAAATATTATGAAATTTCTTAAACTGTCCAATAAAAAAGTCAATATAGCTCACAATGATAGTTTTTTACAAAAACCTACTTCTGTAAATTGTGGATTATTTTGTATGAAATATATAAAGGAAAGAAATAAAGGTAAATGTCCAGAATGTGTACTTAATTCATTTACTCAACAGCCTAGCGATTATAACGAAGAGTTTGTTTTTCATCTTTAAAGATTTTTTACTGTCTAATAAATGATCAAATTGAAACCAAAAAGTCATGAAAAATCAGAGGACTTCACTGTTGAATTTCCTCAACCTCTAAAATTAAAAAAATTAGCATTGCAATCTTTTACTATGACAGTTTCATGGTTTAACATAACAGATAAAACTAATATGTTTGACGTATACACAGATGAGAATAATGTTAAATCTATCACTATTCCTTACGGTAATAAAAATGTTGAAGATTTAAATATAGATGTGATGAAAGCGTTTGGTTCAGACGATCCTCCGGTAAAATTTGGTAGAATACAATCTAGACTAAGAATGCTTATTAAATTAACTAAAGGTTGGAATATCGACTTAACAAAAAGCGATTTTCATAAGTTAATAGGCTTTGAAAAAAAGGTCTACGAAAGTCATGATGAAGAGACTGTAATAGAAGGTGAAAATATAGCGGATATAACCAACGGAAACGATATTATATATATTCATTGTGATGTAGTGAATGGATCTTTAATCAACCAGAATAATTCAGAAGTTATTTATTCTTTTACACCGAGGGATGTACCGGGTGTTATCATTTCGAAAGAATTCAATAATTTAATCTATTATCCTGTGAATAGGGATTCTATTCGCAGAATAAGGATGAGAGTTACGAATCAAAATGGTGAATTAATTGATTTAAATAAAGGTTTAATTGAGTATAATTTTAGAGTCGTAGGTGAAAAAGAAGATTATGTTGAAAAAATATATCAATTCATATTAACTAAATTTTCTCAATAAATAAATGAATAAACACAGATTATATAGGAAAAGTAAAAGAATTCAAGAAAAAGGATTTTTTAAAGCTAAAAAAGTAGATTTGAATGACAGATTGACGGATGCTGACATATTGAAAGAAATATTTTCAAAAAAGATGAAAGGAACAGGTCTGAAAATTCTTCCTAAATAAATGGAAAAAATTTATGATCTGAGAGATACTCGTTATTTTTATAATAACGATATAAAAAGTAGCGAATTAAAAAAAATAAGATTACCTAGTACAAGCCATAATGACAAAAAAGAAAATACGACGTTTCATTTCGAAATTACTGATACCAATGATCCTGTTTCATTATCGGAGAGTTATCTGGAGACAAAGTGGAAAATTGTAAAATCCAGTGGCGCATCTATAAATGATGAAAATGTCGCCGCAGTGTGTTCTATGAAAGGCGTAAAACTTCAGATAGGTAAACAAATAATCGAATCAGTTGGAGACTATCACTCCTACATTCTACAGGTTAAGAGACTGAAGGATTATACCAGAGATTATTCAACATCTGAAGCTACCAATATAGGTTTTTATCCAGATACCAGTGATAGTGCTGATAGAAATAAAAGTTTACTTCAAGACGATGGTACGATAATTGCTACCACCCCTGTAACAGATATCGTCAATAAATTAAAAATTGTAAAAAATGAAAACTACAATAAAGGATTTAAAAAAAGATGGGAATTGTCGAAAAACAGCAATACAGTTACAACATGGACGCCTTTAAAGGAAATTTTTGATTTTGTCACAGAATATAAAAAAGCCATTTCTGGATTCATAATAAGACTGGAATTCCAAAGAGACGATAGTAGAAATATGATTTACACAGACGCTGCAAATCCAGATTATAAAGTAGAAATTGAAGACATAGCACTGTGGGTGAGGTACGTCGACTTTAAAAATGGTGCGGAGATTCTCTATAATGAGTTAAAATTATCTAATACGGATATAGAAATAAACTGGAATCAGTATGAAATTAACAGATCTAGTCCTATTAATAAATATAAAAGCGGTTCTGATTCTATATCTGCTACATCCGATGAAGTTTTAAGATTATTTGTAATTCCGCAATATTTTGAAAGAAATGAAAATCCTAAAAAGAATAATATGATATTTGATAACTTGGATATGATCGAATGTTGGTTGATGATTAACAGATCGCCGTTACCAGCAGAGCGATATACTATGGATTTTGGTAAAAAGGAATATAATAGATTATATGAATCTTTTCTGGAATCAGGTCTCAATAATCTAAACACAGAAACCGGTTGTATGGTAAATTACTCAGATTTCGGTAAATTATATCCTATAATTCATTTTGATTTGTCAAATCATGTAAACTATACTACTCTGGAAAATTTGAGAATAGAATTCAATTGGAAATTAGAAAAAGAAACAACCCAAGAATATGTATTTTACTATATTTTAGAAGTAAGAAAGAAATGTATATTAAATATGAATAAAAAAGAAATTACTATGATTAAAACCTTAGGAGAATAACATTTTTTAGTCTTTATAAATGGCTGTTTATTATCCGCCGTATGATAATCCAGAGCGAAAAGGCCCTATCGGACCACCCGGTATAGGTTTTAAATTAACGGACGAGGGTCATTATGATATGGAAAATAAAATATTAAAAAATTCTTCAGATCCAATCGATGATTTAGATTTAACCACTAAAAGTTTCGTTTTGAATAAAATAGAAAACAATCATTTTGAATTAAAAGATTTTATAGACAAAAATAATACCAATTACGACAGTAATTTTTTAACTTTCACAAAAGAAACAGCCGAGAGAATACAAGAACTGGATGAAAATACTTTACATCTAATTGAAGGAAAAGCTTACGATGCTAAAGGAAAAAGAATAGGCAATGTCGCAGACCCATTAGATGCAAAAAATGTTATCAATAAGCGATATTTAGAAAAAAGTGCGTTAATATTAAAAAATGATAAATTTGATGCAAAAAATAAAATAATTACGAATGTTTCAGAACCCGAAAACGATAAAGACGTAGTCAATAAAATATATGTAGACAGTAAAGATATCTGGGTTACTATAAAAGATGATTTTCAGACTTTTACAGAAAAAGAATTTACCAAAATAAATTTCGACTTGATGAGTTCTAACTTATTGAATAAGGATATGAGATTATCTACAAATATGTATATCAAAATTACTATATATTTAATAGATAATAGTAGATATTTTGATACAGAAATAGAACTTAAATTCGGAGATAAAACAATTTTACACAGAGAGACAAGTGATAATTATGAAACTTGTTTTGTCAATGGAAATCGCGGTGAAATCATTACAGTCTGGATAAAACCCAAAATACCAATCACTTTAAAACCTTGGATGCATATTGAAAAAATTGCTTTTTAAAATAGGTTCGTTATTAAATGGATATCAACTGGGACGAATTTTCTAAAACTAAAAATTTATCCGAAGATGTCCTACGAAATTTGAAAGATCAACTCAATTGGAAGTTAGTTTGTAGATATTCAGTATTATCCGAATCTTTTATGGAAGAACTCATAGATTATATTGAATGGAATGTTATATGTATACACCAAAAACTTTCAGAAGAATTTCTAGAAAAATATAAAGAAGAATTCGATTGGAATTTAGTATCTAAGAATCAAAAGCTGTCTGAAGGATTTATACTAAAACATTCGAATTATATAAATTGGGTTGTTATATCTCAATATCAAACTTTAAGTGACGAATTTATTCAAACCTATCATGAAAGATTAGATTTACATAAAGTATCCATGTTTCAAAAACTTTCAGAAAACACTATGTGCAAACTGGAAGAAGGACTAAATTGGTTGCAAATAGCTCGTTTTCAAACATTTGGTGAAAGGTTTTTAGAAAAATATATGCATAGACTAGATTTTTGTAATCTGATCGAATATAAGTTTGATCAATTACCAGATAATTTTTATAACGATAACTGGAAAAAAATACTTTCCGTTCAACTGGGTGAATTAAATAAAAAATTTGGCCATTATTATGAAGAAGAAGAACCTCATAGAGAAAGATTAATGGATGAAATTTTCGAATTAAAAAATATTTTAATACGATTTATTAATGAACTGAGACAACTTTTGAATAAAGATGAAAAATAAAAGTGTTTATAAAAATGCTTTTATATAAATGGTGTTGGCTCAAAGATTAATCGCAATGTAAAGAATTTTACACATTTATTTCATTATATCTCAATAAAATTGATTTTCATTTAAGTGAAAAAGTTATGAAATTACCTATTGAATTTATAAGAAAATTTAAAGAGACTGGGACAGAAAAGATAAAAGTTCAATACCCTTATTTCTAAAAATGGAGTGGAACTTTACGTCCGCAGGTACTCCATTATACACTTACGAACAGAATAGGTTTGCAAGTCATTACAACTTTCCAGGGACCATACACTTACGAACAGAATAGGTTTGCAAGTCATTACAACTTTCCAGGGACCATACACTTACGAACAGAATAGGTTTGCAAGTCATTACAACTTTCCATCCACCACAATCACAAATGATCTATGTTTGCGAGCATTTATAGCCATCTCCAGTGACAACATTTGTGACCATTCCATCTTCGCCATCTCTTCCATCTTTACATCAACTCATAATTATTCAAACATAATTAGAGAGAGTTATATGGTTTTATATGGCCCCTCCATAGCTCTTTTTACATCAACTCATAATTATTTAAACAATAATTAGAGACAATAATTAGAGAGAGTTTAGCTATGGAGGGGGAGCTCTGATCTGTATACAGTCTTCTTAGTGACGCAACTTTACCGGCTTATAATACAACTTTATCGACTGTGTGACGTCATTATTCTTACAAATTTTTGCAAAATGCCCCCCAATTGACACGCACCAAGCGCTAATAAAAATGGGGGGCTTTTTGCGCTTGGTGCGCGTCTATTGGGTTTTTGCTTGTCAGGGGTTCGAACTCGCAACCTCTGCATCCGAAGAAGAATGCCGATAAAGTCGCGTTGTCCTAACCACCATACAGATGAGAGCTCAGCGAGGAAGTCTTTTTTAATATATATAACTATTAAACTACCACACATAGGTAAAACATCAATTATTAAGAATTTGGAATGTAATATATTTTGAAAAATGTTTGGATTTAATATTAAAATTTAAAAAATTTTCATCTTCTTCTCAGAAATTACAAGTCTCTAACCATTTCTTAAATTTTCTTTAAACAGAAACAATAAAAACTGAAATTTAATATTACATTAACTGAATATTAGCATTGGATGAATATTATTTCTTATTTCAAATTATGATTATTTAATCTGTCTAAAAATTGTTCGATAGTCAAACTTTTTGATAAAAATCTTACAATAATGATTAAATAATAGCGTTTAGTGGAGTATAAAAATATCAAACTACCAGAATATATGATAATACATTAACTGAAATCAATAAATTATTAGTATTCTTTTGCATATCATTTTTTAAAAATAATCATTCATGAATGAATCCTTTAAACAACAATCAATATTCATCCGTTCTTGCTTCTATTAAATTAAATTAAAGTAAATGTAAAATTCCTATACAAAATTAAATAAATATTAGAAAAATTCTTATTAATTCTTACTTAAAATAAGCATTTTCTATCAGAAATCTAGGAATACATCATAAATTCGTTCCTTGTACAAGCTAGAAATTTTTTTAGTGCTGCCCTCTATTAGCAGTTGAAAGAAATGAAGAATTTAGCGCTTTTAGCTGCACATTTGCTTTTAAAGGAGGCGTTTTTCTGAAAAGTACTTTTGAAGAATGGGGAATTCCTATAAAAATATTAGATGTACCGAGATGCGTTAGAATATTAGGACCTGGATGTTCTATGTACAGATGCCTGTACTATAAAAATTGTCTTTCAAAAATTGTTCCTTAATAAATGGAAGAATTCAACAGTCTCAGATCGTTCCCAGTAACTCATAAGCTAAAAGATTTAGAGAAAGGGAAATACAAACTGATTTCGTTGAAGAAAATTCAAACTAAATTTGGAAATACGACTATTGCGAGATTGGAAGTTAATGATGTAGAAAAAGATTATTTTCTTAAAAAGAGTCATGGAAAAATATCTGAAAATGCAATAACAAAACTGAATAAAGGGGGTTATATCTTTCATTTTAAAGGAAAAAATAATGATGGCTATTATGATTATGAATTAGAAAAAGCTTAATCATACTATTTGTTTTAAATCTTACAATATCGGATGGATTTTATTTAATATCATCTATGAAAACTAACAGAATAGTATTTACTGAAATTAAAAATATATCTGTTTTAAGTACAAAATTCTTTTCTATCAAAAATGTGTTAATTTCGACACAAACTATTTTTTTTTTATTTTATCGAACTATGAAAATATCAAACTATGAGAATAGCATTTATAAGTGTAAATAAAAGGAGAGAATTGATAAATTAATATTTTCTTACAGCTTATTTATTTAATCTGTCTAAACTTTGTTCGAATCATCTATCGAAAATTTTTTTCTATATAAATGCTACAATATTTTGTGATAAGTACTTTACTGTTTAATTGTCTTTCGCCTACCTTTCATTATTTCAAATTTGACCCCGTTATTACAAATTATAGCATCGATAACTCTAATAATTATACTATATTTAATAGTTTCAATGATACAATAAAATTAACTTTGACCGCAAAAATATACAAAATGGATCAACCCTCTAAATTTTCTCAACCTGGAATTTATTTTTGGATAGAAAGTAAATGTGATGACAATTGGAATATAATACCAGAAACAAAAGAATGGTTTGATATTTATAGTCCTGGAGCTAATGACTTATATTATTCTATAGCTTTTAATGCAACTAAAGATTTTAGGATTGGTTATAATGCTGATAACTTATTATATAACGCTGGTCTTTGCTTTCATTATTCCTATCAATATCATCCTAGAGGAAGGTTGTTTATTAGCATTTGATAGACGATTAATAAAGTTTGATGAAAAATATTAGCATTCCATTGGATTTTCAAGGGTTGTTTTATAATCATCATTTGGACAATCTTACAATAATCGGATTAGTCGACAGGCAAACTTTTTCATTAAAAATATTAAAATTTGTTCAAAAATGCACACATTTTGACGAACTTTTTGATGAATAATCGTTACAACTCTCGATATTCAGACTGACAAATTTTTGATGAAAAATCTTACAATAATCGTTCAATATTTGCGTTTAGTGGAGTATGAAAAGTGTTCCAGAGTAGGTACCATATACTACTTCTATATATACATATATATGTATACATACACACATATATGTATGTGTATATATATGTATATATATATATACATGCATATATAAATGTGTGTATGTGTATATATATATACATAGATATATAAATTTCACTGGCGCCCGGCTAACCGAAAAGTACCTTATCTATATATATATAAGGTTTACATATTTGGATTAATTTAATAAAATAGTTCGTTAAAGTGTGTAATCATTTTTAAATGATTACTTTCGCCCCAACAATGCGAATTTTTAAAGTTTCATTTGGCGTCAACTGTCACGCTTGGCGACAATGGTGTTGGTATAACGGAAAAGTACAGATTTATGTACTGTTGGGCAAGGGAATTAACATTCATAAAATAGTGTAAGATACAACTATGTATGACGTACGAGTGAAAATGCGATAGTTGATTAGAATTGTTACTTGAGAGAAGTGTTAAAAAGTTTCTATACGTGTGAAGCATTATAAGAAATTGTTATGAAACATTAACATGAATTTCTTATCAAACATTGTAATATATGCTGATTAACATTAAATATTATGTTATTTACTACAATGGTATTTATTTTTATATATCTATTAGACGTGCATGCTACGTTTGCGCTTCACGAGCTTGACTATGACCTTGGCGAAACTGACTGCAACTTAGCGTGGGGCTGCTATAGCAAAGAATTACCAAGTCAACTATAGAAAACTATATAATATGTTATAGTATAGATGAAGATGTATATATTCTTTTCATATATATAGTATGTGTATAGGATATATATTATCTTCAGTCAAGTGGACACAACCACCTGTCAAAAATACAGCTATTATTGTAAGTACCTTTCACAGCTGAAAGCCGCCAACCTACTGTAGTACTATGTTTTAATAAATGTATACTAAATGTATATTTTATATTATTTTAGTTTGTTGTTATATTATTTACACATAGAACATTGGCGCAATTAATAAATACTGAGTAACAGAAAAAATGAACCCTGAACACTGAACACAAATAAATACAGAGATATAGACTAACAATATCTTGTAATAGTCCACTGACAACTGTTATATTTTAGGAGATATATGTGAGAACCTTTTATTAGTATCCAACACGAAGTATATATTTCTTCTTTATTCCTACTTATTTTAGATAATTTCTTATTCTGCGGTGTCCATATTTACTTTAAACTGCATTTTTATCAGCAGTGTTCATGTTTGATGTCAATCTTGGCTGGACTCGATTACGAAACATTAGTGGAGCAAAAAAAAAAGAGGGAAAATCATTACGAGTTTATCAAGTCTACTAGGGACAAGTGGGTAAGTGTGATCGAAGATCGAACAAAGGGTTTCGTTTAATATTCCTTTCAAAACACATTATCCTTTCTTTAATAAATCCAAATAAATTTCATTTGAAAAATAAAAAAAAGAAAAAGAAAAAAAGTCATGTTTTTTTATAAAGTAAAAATTTACCTGTCTTTTTTTTTCGTTTTTCGAAAATCTGAACCGGTCCCATAGCGGCCGAAGCCCGCTATTATACTCTGTCATAATAATTTCTGTCATGTGGACTAAATGCGATATTAAAAAAAATCAATTTCAAAATTATAAACATGTTTTATAGAGACCTTCAAAATGTTAAAATGTGCCAATACTTCCATAATCGGGTTTTTATCATGATTCAATCGCGACCTACGTTATACACGGCCGATGCCTGAAGTTTAAAACGTCACATGGAGTGGATCATTTTTATACCGAGATTGGTGCAAAGCGGAGCGATTCAATTACGTTCCTCAAACTCATATGACGTTATAATCACTTGCTGACGTCATATCTACTTGCTTTCTCTATTACTCATATTGATACTCTCTTTGTATTATTCTCAAACATTTGAAAAAGTCCGTTAAACTTCCAATATGACTTCAGATTAATTTTTTTTTAATTATCCAATGACATCATATTAACCTGCTTTCTGTACTTACACATACTCATACTCCTTGTATTATTGAGAAATGTTTGAAAATTCCCGTTTTATTACCAATATGACGTTAGATTAATATTTTTCTCAATTGGTGAAACTTTTTATTTCATTTTCATTTTTCACGTGGGAATCTTTCATTTGAAAATTAATTATTGTAGAAAGAATTTTATTGTGGATTTTTAATTGTTGGCAACTGCTATAACGAAAAATGTTTAAATTTAATAGGAAAAGGCTGTTTGATTTTTGGTTTTTTTATCTCTCTATATTAAAATAATACTTTTTTTCAAAATTTTATAATTTGATCTTTATAGTAGGTAGTCAGCTATAAGTACACAAAATTTCATGCCTGTAAGTTATATAGTTTCTTAGAATCGGCTCTGTGACGGACAGACAACGTAGTGGTACGAATAGGGTTTCGTGAGATGAACGAAACCCCAAAATCAAGCAAAATATCAAGACGTGGGAAAAAGTAGGTACTTACGTATTATCCGTACCAGGAGATAGATCACCAAAAATGGTTGCCAATTGCCAATCTTGTTTATAGTTGTCAACCACATGTTCAAAACAGTAATTTAATAGTATTAAATACATAACGTTATTAAAATGGTAAAGTAAATAATATAAAATAAGTCAATAAAGTGAAATAAATGAACAGTAATAAATAAACAACAAAAAACTATAAATTATAATAGAAAAAAAAATATAAATTATAATAAAAAAATAAACAATTAACTACAGTAAATAAATAAACTGTATAGTCGTCAAAAAATTAGAGATGCTGTAGTTAGTATAATTGGCACCATGTTTGGCGCAGTTGCATATGACCTGGCCGGGATAATACGTAAGTACCAAAGATAACCCTCTTTCGTTTAGTGTTACAAAATTAGTAGGTGAAAAAAAACTGAATATATGAATTGGCGAAAAAAGTGACTTTATGTAGAAGTTGCGCCTTTATTAATTAAGGGTGTTGATCAGTGAGATCTCAAATTTCCCTCACTAATGTTACACTTATGGATGTCTAATGCATTCGTATATTTTAAATATCTCCTCGAGAAATTAATATCTTGAACTTATTTTGGTATTTTCTTATTATCCGGCCAGGATTGAGCCAATTGCGCCAGGCATGAAGCCAATATTACTAATTATAGTAACACTTATTATTTTTTCTTTCTGCATGGTAACTGCAATTATTGGCTCTTTGGAGGAGGGACGCACAGTGGAGCGGGTTAGTGCATTTAGAAGTCCCTATACAGAAGGTGCAAACAGAGGGAAAGAGGACGTCCGGAGTGGAGAAATAACGTCTAGCCTCGTTCCTGATTTCGGCAAGTGTTTCCTGCTCATTTATCTTCGAGTTTTGAATGCTAGTAAGTTATAGCTGATTTTCTAGCATATGGATTGCTTTCTAATTCTTTTTTACCTGTGGACTACGGATAATGTTTCTTCAGATCTCGGAATTACCCAAACTATTTCTCAGTGATCGCTGCATTATCAAATTTCGTGTATTTTTGGGGATTTCAATACAACAAGGTTGCTGCATCCAGTGATGTTTTTTTTTGTTTTCATGTTTGCGAATCGATCATGCATGCGGTATAGTGATTGCCACATTAACGAATTTCGTGTATTTTTTGGGATTCCAATGCAATGAGGTTGCTGCATCCAGTAATGTTTCATTTAATTTTCCTGTTCGCGAAGCGATCATACATGTAGTACAGTGATCTCCGATTTAAGGAATTTCGTGTATTTTTGGGGATTCCAATATAACGAGGTTGCTGCATACAGTGATATTTTTTGTTTTCATGTTCACGAAGCTATCATACATGCGGTACAGTGATCGCCGCTTTAAGGAATTTCGTGTGTTTTGGGGGATTCCAATACAACGTGGTTGTTGCATCTACAGATGTTTTTTCTTTTCATGTTCGCAAAGCGATCATACATGCGGTATAGTGATTACCACATTAACAAATTTCATGTATTTTTGGGGATTCCAATTCCAATACAACGAGGTTGCTTCCCCCAGTGATATTTTTTTGTTTTCATGTTCGCGAAGCGATCATACATGCGGTATAGTGGTAGCTTCATTAACGAATTTCGTGTATTTTGGGGGATCCCAATGCCACAAAGTTGCTGAAACCAGTGATTATTTTCTTTTCATGTTCGCGAAGCAATCATGCATGCGGTATAGTGATTGCCACATTAGCGAACTTCGTGTATTTTTTGGGATGCCGATACAACAAGGTTGCTGCATCCAGTGATGTTTTTTTTTTGTTTTCATGTTTGCGAAGCGATCATACATGCGGTATAGTGATTTCCGCATTAGCGAATTTCGTGTGTTTTTTGAGATTCCAATACAATGAGGTTGCTGCATCCAGTGAGGTTTTTTGTTATTTTCATGTTCGCGAAGCGATCATACATGCGGTACAATGATCGCCACTATAAGGAATTTCGTGTATTTTTGGGGATTCTAATACAATGAGGTTGCTGCATCCAGTGATTCTTTTTTTTTGTTTTGATGTTTAAGAAGCGATTATACATGCGGTGCAGTGATCACCTCTTTAAGGAATTTCGTGTATTTTCGGGGATTCCAGTATAACGAGGTTGCTGCATCCAGTAATTTTTTTTGTCTTCATTTTCGCGAAGCTATCATACATGCTGTACAATGATCGCCGCAGTAAGAAATGTCGTGTATTTTTGGTATTTTCGTATATTTTAATACAACAATGTTTCTGCATCCAGGGATGTTTTTGTTTGGTTTCCATGTTCTTAAAATGACCATATACAGTGATCGCCACATTAACGAATTTCGTGTATATTCGTTTTTTTTTCAACTTTACATTGACTTACATTTCAACTTTACGTTAACTTTTTATGTAATTTTGCTGAAATTTGTATATAAACGTTGTTTCTTACTACTCATATTATCTTTTTTTATGTGTATAATTTTAAATTCGTCAAATAAAATATTTATGTTTTAAACATAAATGCAATATCTAAAAAAAAATAAACAAATCCTATCTGGACCTATGAACCCTGCTAAAAAAGTAGATTATTCCCAGGCATGCGCAGTTGAAAGCTCCCATTGTGCGCCACATATTTTATTTATTTATTTATTTATTTACCATTTTAGCAATGTTATGCACTTCATAATATTAAATTGCTGTTTTAAACATGATTGGCAACGATAAAAAATATTGGTACTTGACAACCATTTTTAGCGATCTATCTCCTGGCCCGGAAAATACGTAAGTACCGTATGTAAATGTATGTATGTAGATGTATGTAAATGTATGCTTGGCGATTATGGTGTCCGTATAACGGAAAAGCACCAAAAGAGTTATTCGCATGATTTGCACTCATCTAACATAAAATTACGGAAGTCGGTACTTCTCTTTTATCCCGTCGACTACTTTTCATAACAAAACAACTATCGCCAAACTGTAACGCCAAATAAACGGGAGAATGTTACCATTGGAATATCAAAATAAATAAATAAAATAAACTATATGAATTTAAGGACACAATTGTTATTGTAATTAATGGAATAACTAATAAATCAGTAAAACATAATGAAAAATATACGCAAATGTCGAATTAAAAACCATTTGATGACATAACAAACACGTACAATGTTTCTGATATCAAGTAAATGGGACTGCATTTTTGGCGTTTAATCTTGCAGTTTGGCGATAGTTTTTTTGTTATGAAAAGTGGTTGACGAGATAATAGAGAAGTACCCTAAAGTCTATACTAAAAGACAAAATTTTCCAATTATTTCTATTTTTGAAAAGCAAATAAAAACTGTTGATAATAAGTGATACACATGCCAGTGAAGAGTAATATTTGTTAACTTTTTCACAAAAGAATGTTTAATTTAAGAAAATTTCTTTTTACTACCACAGCTACTTTTTATATTAATTTATGCATGATAGACTTGTTATCTAAAAATAAATAAAATGTATTTTAAAAGTACCTCGTTGAAATGTACTGTCTACAATTCATTACGCTTTGGTTCTTTAAACATTTTTCTTTCCATATCTCTCAAAGATCCCCAATTTTCCCAACTGTGCTTTTCTGCGTAGTCCATATCATCAGTTATTAAAATGTTGTCAAAAATGCTACCGGCTTGTCCTTGAAAAACATCGATGCCGACTGCACATATTTCGTCAAACTTGTACAGCTCTGGATCGTCAAAATATTTCGGATTTTTAATTTTAGGCCGAACCCATTTACCTTTATAATTTGGATTTGGAATGAGGCGAGGCTTCCATTCACCCTTGAAATCGGGGTTATCGACTAAAGGCGGTTCCCATTCTCCATCTAAATTAAAATCCCAATCGTCAGGTATATTGGAATCTGGATCTGGTATATACGGTGGAACATCAAATTCTTGCGGTTTTGCATCTTTCATGTCATATATCTGAGGCTTATCATCCCAATTTTTTGGCTTCTCTGCTGTAAAGTCCGTTATATATTCAGGTGGCAAAAAGTTCCAATCCTCTTTCAGCGCTCCTCTTGCTTCATCTTTATTGTCAATTTTAACAACATATGTATTATCGGGATGTACAATCAACGTATAGAGATGCTTGAAAGGATCTTCTTTGTTGTGCCTTATGTCTTTCTTTAAATCCAGACATTTGCTTTTGTAGTTGAAAATTACATGCGTTTTATAAGTGGTTGGATTACATTTATCTGGTCCAAACATCAGCAAGTAAGGAGTTTTCCGATTCAATAAAGTAGGATCTAGACTGCAGTTAAATAATTTAATATATGTTCCGGCGCATTTTATGTATTGTTCGTTTTTCACCGTAAACTGAATGATGAGCGGTTTGCCTTTATTGCTAAAAGGAGGGAATTTTGCCGATATTCCATATCTCTTATCGTCTTGAAAAGTTTGAAGGCCTTTGCACTTTTCCGGGTGGCCATAAAATTTTCCAGGTGTTAGAATAAAAAAGCCAAATGTTTCGTTGGGATGTTCAGATAATACCCATCTTTCTTGCCATTTATCGCCATCAGAAAAATCTTCTTGAAAATAAACTGTACCTGATACCGTGAAAGAAAAGAAAATCAGTTGAAGTGCTAAATAGAAGTTTTGACAAAAAACCAATTTCGTTACGAAATGCTTTGTACTGCGGTCTTCCATGATTTCAACTTTTAAATAAAAGAAAACTTATTCCAATTTCAATCGCGAGTATGTCAAAATTAATTTACTAGTTGCCAACCAACTTTTTCAATTTGTAATTATCCAGTAAGACTGTAACGATCAGTTCTGAAAAACCATTTTTATTAACCATGGAGGAAAAGGAAATTTTCCCACATTTTAGTGGTGCGTAAAGAGAGTTTCAAGATTTCAATTGTTGTAACCTTGGTAACTCTTTACAAAGTGATGAAAAAAAGTGTTCTGAACAACGAAGCTTAAGAGTTCAAATAAATATTATTTATAGGAATGTAAAAAATAAGTGAAACGGCAATTTCATAGACACTTTCCTATAATGTTGTGGGTTCAACATTGTCTCACTCTCATAAATTAGATACTTGGGTTGCCATGTAATTGATATGAGGTTTACTGTAGCATGTTTGCTATTGAAAATGAAAAGGGGCACAGAAAATATTTCCGTTCATTAGGGTCTATAGAGAAGAATCGTTCTTTATTGTGTTACGACCAGAAGGACCCGTGAGAGGATTTTGCACTACAGTCTAATAATTTTTAGCAATATCTAATATTTCTGAGATGCAGGTTGAAACTTTTAAAGAAAAATTAGGGATAAAAATATCTGCAAACAACATTAGTGAAGCCAGAATATCATCTCATTTATTCAATCCAAGTTATAATAAAAAAGACAACTGCCCAGTTAAACTGAGGGCAATGAGCTCACAGGCTATTCACACTAATTGTATATTATACTCTTATTTCAAAGAATTTGAAATATGCCCCTCGAAAAATAAAGAAATCAACAATATATTAAGGGGGGGTCATCCCCCCGCTACCCCCTCCCATAGTTAACTAATGAACCCCTTAAACTAATCAGGGAAGTCTCTAATTACAATAAATATACATACAAAATTTGAAGAAAATCGGATAATTCTGCATGAAAAACCCATTTATCTAAATTAAGGAGGGATTAGCCCCCCTTTCCCCCTTTATACTTAACCAATGACCCCCAAAACTATTCAGAGAAGCGCATTATTACAATGAACCTATATACAAAATTTGAAGAAAATCGGATAATTCTGCACGAAAAACCTATTTATCTAAATTAGGGGGGTTATCTCCCCTTTCCCCCTTTATACTTAATCAATGAACCCCCAAAACTATTGACAGAAGCTATTGACATTATCAAACTATGACATTGAAGTGAAACTTTGATATGACACTGATATAAACATTGATATGAAATGAAACTATTAACATTATCAAAATGAACCTATATACAAAATTTGAAGAAAATGGGATAATTCTGCATGAATAACCCATTTAGCTAAATTAAGGGGGGGGGGGTATCCCCCCCTTTCCCCCTTTATACTTAACCAATGAACCCCCAAAACTATTGACAGAAGCGCATTATCAAAATGAACCTATATACAAAATTTGAAGAATATGAGATAATTCTGCATGAAAAACCCATTTATCTAAATTATGGGGTGTTAGCCCCCCGTTTCCCCCCTTTATGCTTAACCAATGAACCTCCAAAACTAATCAGGGAAGCGCCTTATCACAAGGAACCTATAAACAAAATTTAAAGTAAAACGGTTAGTTCTATCAAGAGTTATCGCGTTACGTACATACATACATACGTACGTACAGAACCGGCGGGCACATAAGCTCTCAGGCTTTGATAGCCTGTGAGCTAATAAAAACTAATCAAAGTTAGTAAAACGCACGCGCGAGAAAAAAATTAACAATCATATTTTAACTACATTAGAGTATAACATCACTCGCTCCGGAAAAATTGAGTAAAATCTTTCATTTAGTATTTCAATCTATGATCTTTTCTAATGTCATTTTTTAATTAATAATTATTCGAACTACCTGTTATTTCAGACATTATTTTAATCTTTAAACATATAGACAGGCACTGTACATTCTTAAAAACATATCTAAAAACACATAAATCTTTAAACATATAGACAGGCACTGTACATTCTTAAAAACATATAAATGTAATATTATGTATTTTTAGATATTTTTTTAAGAATGTACTGTGCATGTCTATATGTTTAAAGATTTAAATAATGTCTGAAATAACAGGTAGTTCGAAGAATTATTAAACTTTCATTTATTTTATGAAAGCAATGCTGATTGAAATTTTAATTAACTGCAACTTTACTTCGATTGATCGATGCTGTTTTTTTTTCTTCTAAAGATTTCAATTTTCCTTTTTAATCATAAATATAAAATAAACCCGCGCGCTGGCATCACACTTTATACTTGTTGTACTTATTACGTATTCTACGCATTATGTATTATACAAATAATGTACTCTTATTACGTATGCCACGGTTGTACTATTTACTTTTTAATAATCATTGTTGAGCATCACATAATGCGGTATTTAATTTTGTGGCAACACTCATTGGAAGAAAACTTTTCATTTCATTTATGAAAACAATGCCTATTTAAATTTTAATTAACAGCAATTTTTAATCAAAAAACATGTTTTAACGAAATGTGAGTGTACTATGTCAGAAGCCTGTTTAAAATCCTTTCATGTGGTATCTCACTTATTGTTCTATGTATTGTATTTCCTTAGAAAAAGGGATGTTGACAACAGAAATAATATATATGATGATGATGATAATGATGGAAATTCATTTAATTATCAAAACAATTTTTTGGTTGTGCTGTTAACAAAGCCTTCAAACTGAATTTAAATACCTTTTAACGATCTTTTAGTACCATTTGTTTACGTTTTACTAGCCTAAATTAAACACACACTAAGCAACAACAGATTAAAACTTGTCAATAACACTTAGTTTTCGTACGTATTCTTGGATTTATTTAATACATTATCTATCTTATATTTGCATATAGGATTGTTATAAAATTTCTTTACAGGACGTGAAATTTCTTTTACATAGATTGGAGTAAATATGCACAAAAGAAGTTTATTAATAGATACGAATTTAAACAACTGATCTAAGCACGACTGCAAAATAATACTTTCCTGGTTTAGCATAAACTTTTCCTAATGTAATTAGCGTTTGCTTTATATACAATTTGTAATGTTGTAATGTTGTAGCCTCGTACTTATCGATGTTGTAGCCTCGTACTTAAGATTCTAGAGATCTTTCCTTTACCTTCAGAAAAAAGTGGTAGAAAAACCAATAAAACAATCTGAGAAAACATTATTTTTCTGAAGTTTATTGATACATTTCTGGAATAAAAGTGCTTTCTTGCTAATCGTAAATTTCGGAAAAGACGCTTTTGTTAATTACAAGAAACTACTGCCTTTTTTATGTTTCTGTTTGGTTAAAGATTTCTGAAATGAAAGGTTTCAGAAATCATGGATAAATATTAAAATAAAATATACTATCGTAAACATTTCGTTTACTTTTATAGTGTATTAAAATGTTATTTTCTTTTCAATCTCGCATATAGAAACATTTATCCTGAGTCGATATCTTATATTTGGTCAAAAAATTGGATAGCAATTTCATCATTATCTTTGATGATGTGGAAATTAATAAGTTAATTCATAATTATGAATTGAGCATTTTCTTAAATATAAATATTATTTAATGAAAACTAAATTTACAATTTAGAATAAACATATACTGATTCTTCTAAGATATATATATATATATATATATATATATATATATATATATATATATATATATATATATATATATATATATATATATATATATATAATACAGGTTTCGTACACTTTTAACACGATTTTTAAAGCATTTTTCTATTTAATATTTAAATAGCAGAAATTATAGACGCCTCGTTTAATTGCAGGATTTGTAATACTTTTCTGCATTTAAATAAGGTGAAAATTTGTATTAAAAATTTGTGGTAAAAGCGTACGAGCCCTATAATAAATTACGTTTTTGAATTCTAAAATGGTAGAAAAATATTTTATATTTATAAGTTCTCACAAATCTGTAAAGACGAATATATTACTTCAAGAATTACTGTAAAACATATCACAAACTTTAAGATAGTTTGGAGTCACAGATTAGTGCTCTAAAGAATGTGCTCTAAAGTTATAACTAAGACTTATAAAAAGGTGAAGAACCTTTTAAGTGTTCTAGAATAAGATCTTTAAAGCCTGTTTAAGTGTTTTTCTTTAAGAGGAATAAAGAAAAACCAAAATGAGCCTAATAACATTAAGCCTGATTGATTTTAGTATTCTTGTCTTTCCGAGCATATTACAGTATCTAAAATATTAGAGGTTAAAGACCATGATGTGAATTTCGATTTCGTTCTTTACTCTAGAAGATTGTTCAAAATATCGTTTACAGAACTTTTTTTTTTTACTTACTCATGTGTGTAAATTTATCATGTAAGTTGGTTCATGTATGTAAAAATAGAATTTTGTAATTCATTTTCACCCATTTACTCATGTGCTAAAATTCTAGAAATTGTGTACAGTTGTTTGTTCCTGATAACAATGCAATATTTTAAAATTTTCAGATCTTAATTATCGATAGATAATTATTACTTAAATTCTGATTATAATTGAAGGAAAAAAATTAGAAATTTGGAACAGTTAGTTTAAATAATGCTTGTTTTTCTTTCGTGTTGCCATATCTTTCTAGTTCGTGCATACTACCAAGTATAAATAAACACGGTGAATTTTCATAATTGTAGCCCACGCTAAATCCACATTTCATAATGGACATGTTTTAGAACAACTTGAATTTCCATGTTACTGTACGTAATGAAATGAAATTAACTGATTTCAAAATGTTTGTTCCATTCAATGTCAGCCTTGAAGTAATATCGCTACTAGAGTATACTTTAAATCTAGTTGACACTTCCTGTAATCTTTTTAGCTTTTTGCTATAGCAGGTTATTTTAACAGCATTAATCTGTTATAACAGAAAGAGCCAAATATAGAAAATTATTATTTTATCATAAGTGCGAAATTACCTTAATTACACTCATGTCCAAAATTAAGGTTACAAACATAAAATCTGCGAAAACTGGTGAACTATTCACTGTGTTGCCACGAAATTTGGCACAGAGGTATATTACAATGGAGGAAAGGATATAGCAACATAACAATATGGAAAAGACTTTAATTGTGAATTAAGAAACAGGTTATATCAAAAAGTGTTAAATCGTGAATAAGAGATAAAGCATTTATCTCGGGAAAAGTCTGTCTAATATGGAGTGTGACCACCGTGCACTGCTATACAAGCCCCACAACGAGCTCTCATACTGTTTATGAGGGTGTCCATAAATGTTTGTGGCAACAAAGTTCATTCTGCCAAAAGCGCGGCTTTTAACTCCTGATGAGTCCTGGGAGGGGGTTACTCTGTGCGAAGGCTCTTCCTAGACCATCCCAATGTCACCAGGAAGTCCGGCCAAAGCCGCCACAGAGCAACGACACCTGCACATGATCGCTACTTGGCATTAAGTGTGCGACGACATAGGCTGGCAACGGCTCCTCAGCTTACTCATGACCTTACTGCTGCGACAGGAATAAGAATTTCCAGGCAAATATTATATAGACCTCTAGCAGAGAAGGCCATTTACACCCGGCGTCCAGTCATGTGTGTCTCTTTCACTGAATCCAACAGGAGAATCCGGTTGTTGTGGAGCGGAAGACATTAGTATTGGACACAACAAGAATGGAGGCGTGTTCTTGTCAGTGATGAGTCGAAATTCACCACGCAGAGTGATTCTCGTCGAATCTTCATCTGGAGAGAATGTGGAGCTCACTATCATCCCTTCTGCGTAAAATAAATCGACAGAAATGGTGACAAAGGAATCCTTGTCTGGGGCGGCATAATGTTGGTCAGTCGTGCACTACTGCACGTCTTCGATGCGGATACTGTCAACGCACATCGCTATAAGGATGAGGTCCTTAAAGCCTATGTGAGGTTGTTCCGGGCTGCTGTAGACCCGGAGTTCATGTTTATGGACGATAATGCTAATCCAGACAGAGCACACATTGTTGATGATTTTCTTGAAGAAGAGAATATTCGCCGTATGAATTGGCCTTCGAGGTCTCCGGACCTCAGTCCTATTGAACATGTTTGGGATGGTCTAGGAAGAGCCACTGCACAGCGTAACCCCCCTCCCAGGACCGTCAGGAGTTAAGAACCGTGCTTTTGGAAGAATGATCTTTGTTGCCACAAACATTTATTGACACCCTCATAAACAGTATCAGAGCTTTTTGTGTGGCTTATATAGCAGTGCACGGTGGTCACACTCCATATTAGACAGACTTTTCCCGAGATAAATGCTTTATCGCTGATTCATGATTTAACACTTTTTGATATACTCTGTTTCTTAATTCACAATTAAAATCTTTTCCATATTGTTATGTTGCTATATTCTTTCTCCCATTGTAATGTACCTCTGTGCCAAATTTCGTGGCAACACAGTGAATAGTACATTAGTTTTTGCAGATTTTATTTTGTGACCTTAATTTTGGACATGAATGTAATATTAGAAGAAAAATAAAATAAATACGCCATTAAATGTTAAAAAAAGGCTGGTATGTTTTTAATATGTTGCATTAAAACTCATTTTCTGCTATTTTCTATGTAACATAAATGGATATTTTAAAAAAAGAGATATAGTAAGATTGAGAATACTCATTTAAAATCAATATATGATATTTAGTGTGAAGTGTAAGTATCAAAGTATAACATGTAATTTGAGAAATGGAAACAAATCTTGTCGTGCAGAAATTGGGACTAATGTAATATGGTAATAAATCTCTCTATATATATTTCTCTTACGTGGCGTGGAAATAGGGCAGAATTTCTAGCTTATCGTTGGCAACAACCGTAGTTTCCAGAGCTCAGACCAATGAACAGACTAGATTGTGTTAGATAGATCAGCCCCGCCTCCAATATGGCCGTCAGTGTCAGAGCAGTGAAAATCAAACTAGCAAATATTAAAAATAAAATAACATGTACGTAATCCAAAGCGTCTGAGGTGATTCCTCATTTTAATTATGAGTAATATTGTTAATTTCAAATGAACTCTCAACTCTTATTTAGAATTTATTTACGAATTTCACTCACATGAAAAATCGAAGATAGTAAAAATATCAACTGTCTAGGTTGTACCTGCTGCCATCTGTTGCTGTCTTAATGAAGTAAAAATAATTTATTTTGCAGAAATCTATAATCAATTAGAATAGTAAAATGTCGAACGAAATTTATACAATCATTGATGATAAACAATCTTCCTATCACGTAGTTTTTTTTTTTTTTTTTTTTTTTTTTTTTTTTTTTTGTTTAATGAATTTAAGCCGTGTTGTACAGTATTATAGGTGCAATAAGTTTTAAACAATATATGTTTCCAAGATCCTTTTTTCATAGTACTTAAATGATTTATATGCCCATTAGCTGCTCCAACTAAATGCATTTCTAGCTGTGTTTTCAACGGAGTTTTCAATTACTTTTTCACATAGAAAAAAAATTGTCAATTTCATATGTTCAAATGATTTATGGTTGTACTTATTCCGGCTAGAATTACTGCAAAATTAAAAAGGGGCGAGCGAGTGAAGCGAGCTGGGACCGCTTAGTGGTCTCAATGTGAATTGGTCCGCAATTCACGGGGGGTTGGGGAGCGTTAGCGAGTAGGGGGCTGAGCCCCCTAGTAATATTGTATTTGGTGTTCGATTCATTGTTGTTGTTTTATCATTTGATTTCTTTTATAGCGATGAAGCAATTGTATTTTTACATAAAAGAAGAATGTAAAATAACTTCTAAAAACTTTTCAAGCAAATATAACTTTTTACTCCTTTTCTTATGGGATATTCTGTTATTCCGAGATGCAACATTACATTTTTTGAACCAATTTTAGCGTCGATGATTTTGATATATGTCATAGGGTAGATGGTACAAATAACGAAACTGCCAGTAAGTTGGCCCATCAGCGTGAGGTGTTTATATAGCAACATCGCACATCCTGCTGCTATGTGAATTGAATCGTAACCTGATTAGTGATGCTACTATGATTTGGGAGCGTCATCACTAATAGGGTTTCCATTCATTGCACATCGCAGTGGCGCGTACGATGTTGTTATGGCAACAACTTCATAATAAAAAAATAATTGTTTTAGTGACTGTCCGCGTCTCCACTCACGTAGAATGTAAGTTTTGCAATTCGGAATGCAAATTATACGTATAATTGTGGTAAATTGTGGTTCAATTTGAAGCATAACTTCATACACTTTTCGATGGTACAATAGTGAAAATGGAACAAAAGTATCGATCACAGCGCCCCCTTTCGTCGAAATATCACCAAATTCTGATAGAATCTGCTTGCCATAGCCAAAAACATAGAAAAAAAATTAGGTTCAATTTGAAGCATAACTTCATACACTTTTAGATTGTACAATAGTGAAAATGGAACAAAAATATCGATCACAGCGCCCCCTTTCGTCGGAATATCCCCAAATTCTAATAGAACCTGCTTGCCATAGCCAAAAATATAGAAAAAAAATGTGGTTCAATTTGAAGCATAATTTCATACACTTTTCGATGATAAAATAGTGAAAATGGAACAAAAATATCGATCATAGCGCCTTCTTTCCTCGAAATATTCCCAAATTCTAATAGAACCTGCTTGCCATAGCCAAAAACATAGAAAAAAATTGGGTTCAATTTGAAGCGTAACTTCATACACTTTTCGATGATACAATGACGACGGACAGACGGAGAGAGAGACATTTTGTAAAAACATGTTTTTCGGAATCTCTGACCCCTAAAACGTGTAAATCCGTCGAAAACCGGAAGTCGAAAAAAAAATTCGATTACAATACTTTCTTCTATTATAGATAGAAGAAAGTAATAAGGATTATATTTACTGCATATATTGATCAAATGAACCTTCATCATGTCAAAAGACATTACTTATAACTCAACTTCCAATAAAGGAGAGAGAGACATTTTGTAAAAACATGTTTTTCGGAATCTCTGACCCCTAAAACGTGTAAATCCGTCGAAAACCGGAAGTCGAAAAAAAAATTCGATTACAATACTTTCTTCTATTATAGATAGAAGAAAGTAATAAGGATTATATTTACTGCCTTTTTTACTGACTTTTGACAATACTTCCGCTGTTAGCAAGTTAATTTTATGAGGAAGGTTTCATCATATAGAGCAATTTTCACTTGGCATTTGGTAATAGAGTTATGAAGAATATCTGTGTGTGAAGCGAGTTGAAGGGGGAAAAGTGTACAATTCACATCGTGTTCTTCCCACAGGAAGGTTGAAAGGGACAAATCTATATTATAAAGCAAAAACATGTTCATGAGTAACGCTGACTTAATATTGACATGACGGTGGCAACGATTTTACGATTCGATAAGCAATTCAATTTTATTCTATCGAAAATTTAATTACTTCTAAACATCGCATAATTTAAATTTTTATCGAATCGAATAGGGAAAAAATGTGTACTTTCAAACACAATTTGTTTGAAAACTTTATCGTAATTTACTAAGTTTTTAAAATAATAATTTTCAAGCATGATTTTTTAAAACATCTATATCGCTTTGTATTGTGATTACGGGAGATTAACCCCTTTGCGTTTAAAACAGTATAAATAGTTCAACGTCTGTTTCCAGCTAATTTTCCATAACGAAATTAACACTTCATCAACAAATAAATAAATAAATAAAATATTATGTAACACAACATAAAGGTAACAGGTGCTTAATCGAACTACATGCTTAAACACTGAAATTTTACGAGGAATAAAAACAACTGCAGTAAATAGTGAAATAATCGTTGGCGGTTTCTTCGGCTGTTAACTCCTGCCATGCGGGTAATACGAAAGTATTGCTCTCAATATTTTTCGAAACTTTATTTCAATACATAATTGATATTTTTCATATAAAAGTGCTTTTTGGTGTTCTTAGTGGGCAATCAAAAAAATATATTAAGTGTAAAAAATCTTTCAGATTGGATTCTCCGTTGTTAATAAAATATATACACCGTGTTTCTCAATTAGCGTTTTCATTTTGTTTCCTTTATAATTTTCTAACCTCACAAAGTAACTGCTTCAAAACTTGTAGAATATTTGTGGAGTTACAATGCCGCCATTTGAAACAAAAAACGCTTTTTATCCAAATCCGTCGTTTATGATAATTTGACGGAACTTACAATGGCGGAGGACATATTAACAGCCATTCATAATTGTTGGTTTTAAAACCGTAAAATTTGGACGATAGTTGTCTTTTGTAACGTAGGTAGTTATAAAAAATAATTTGGAAAATCAAATAAATGTAACGGTAATTTTTCGAATTAAAACGTGTACCATCATTATCATAACCATTTTGATGCTAAAATAAAATATGACAACGAGGCAGTTTTTAAAAATAATTGCATTGATATTAATTTCAAAAAGTTAGAATCAAGTATTTAATTTTATCTTTAAATAAATTTTGTGGACGAAACTTTGTTTAATAAAATTTGAGAAATTCGAAATTAAGGTAAACTTTTTAATATAGCTTTAAAAACCTGTTTAGCGTTTCTTTGCAAAATAAATTTCAGTTTGTGCACGTAAGTTAGGCAATTTCACTGGGTAAATAACGTTTTAGACAAATTGGTTGATTTTTGTATAAAATAAGATTAACTTTGGTTTTAGTTATTCTTTAAGTTAATATGCTCCCAACATTCCATAAAACGATAAATATTACTAACATTTCGTATATTCGCTACATTTCCCTTTCACACGCTGGACCTATTGATCAACTCACTTTTCTTTCTTTTTTTTTTTTTCTTATAAAGTTTGCAATTTTCCAAGTAAGTGACACATTTTTCAAAACTCTTAGTCTGTTTTCCTTGGAACTGAAGACAAAAAAGAAATCAATAAAACTAAAGATTAACATTGCAGTTCCCCGAAAATAAGCTATCCTCATTTAAAACGTTTCTTCAAGAGTAAAAGTAAAATACTTAGAATTTTTTCATGTTATCATGGATGTATGAATTTCAGAAAAACTTTTTTTCTTTTACCCAGAAAATGACAAATATTTCAAAATACAATAATTGTTTTGATGATGGGATTTTTTCCCGTCGGTATAGCTATATTTGTATAAAAGAATTCCTGAATGACTAAATTAACGCTTTGATTTTAAAATAAATACAATCCTTAATACTTTTTTACTTTCTCCTTTATTAATAAAATAAAATTATTGAATTAAAAAAAAATAATTCCATTTTTTAATAAATTGTCAAGTTTTTGGATAATTTGAATAAAATTATGCTGTTATTGCTTTATATCGATTAATATATGGCGGCTGCTGAACAATGATTTTTCTCAAGTACGCCACTGACAAATCTAGGCGAATGTGAGATGGAGTTAAACCAAACTCATTGTATAAGAATGTTTATTATTTAAAACTAACCTGATTGAATTTTTGTTTTAATCACACAACAGGGACCGCTGCCATTCTACCCTTTTTGCGATTAATATTTATAATTTTATCACATTTTCTATTTTCTAAAAATGCATCAAATTTTATAGTTGAGGTTATTAATGCAATTATATATGTTTGTCCTATTTTAGTTTTGAATACCTAAAAAGAAGCACTGTTTCGCAATATGTCCTATCCTATTTTAATGAATATGTTATAGAATCATTTAGAAAGAAGTTTCTTGGTGGCCACAGCATGTTAAACTTAAATAAGACGTAATTTTCACACAATAATTCCTTTAAATAATAAAACAAATGGTAAACAAACCATTATAGTGAAAAAGGTAGAAATTTTTTTAAAAATAGTTTATCACATAGGAGCATTAGTGTCTTGCGAAATATAAAAAATTATAAATTTTTACAAATAAATTCTGTATTTTTTATTTCAACTTTATAAGATAAAATTAGAGAAAGGTATAACTTTAATGCACATATATCAGACATAAAAAATATTTCTTTTCAGGTCAAAGGCAATTAAAATATATGTAGAGAGCTCAAGGCTAAAGAAAGATCTTTGCTTCTTTACAATGGATATGGCTTCCGATAGTGTTACACTCAGACTTCCGCAAAAAATAAAAATAAAAATAAAAATAAAAAAAATAAAAAAAACAGTTTTTTAACTAATCTCAAACAAAAGAGATTATACATACCGCTTGTATCCATTACACGCAGAATACTTGAACGAATGCTCTGATTTGATAACTCGTTTTTTGTTGGAAAGGACTCCTTTTGATGGTGGTTTCTAAAATAATTACATCTATCTTATATAGTTCCTTTTGATGGTGGTTTCTAAAATAGTTACATCTATCCTATATAGATATAGTTCCTTTTGGTGGTAGTTTCTAAATGATTACATCTATCTTTTATAGTTAGTTCCATCTTATATACTTGCATATATACCTACATGCAACACTTTTCAGTGATACGTACAATCACGGTTCTCACTGACCTTTGAACAACGTTAGCAATTTAGCTAATCAGCAAGAAAAACTGTATCGAAATGAAATAAACGGTTTGCAAAATAGATTCGTCGTGAAACCCTGAACATTTTTTTAACCCCCATTTATCAGGCTTGCCATCTCGTGCAAAGAGACCGCTCACACAACGCTTGATGCGGCTTTGGGTAATTCTAAAGTGAAGTTTTATAGAGTAATTCTCATCTCTAAAGAGGCGTAAAAGTAGTCAAACTACTACAAAAAAGGGAAAATATTTGGTTCGTACACCCCATGCATATAAATTTCTCTATTTTGTGGAAATTAATTTTTTCTAAGAAGGGATTTATACTACTGATTATTTATTGTTACTAGAACGTAACACGTAGAAGAGAAAAAAAAATATATAATACCGATTGTAAGTCCCCACCCCCCCTCGAAAGTAAACCCTCACTCACTTTAAAAAAGTTTTGATTTTCGTTTCCATTCCCAAATATAAGCCCTCCTTAAAAAGAACCTTTTTTGAGCAAAAAATTGATTTTCAAAATTCGAGGGAGATAGTTTTCTCTTTTTTGACTTTTTTGATGCATTTCCACTCATAAAATCTCAATGAAAACCCCTCCCCCCCACACTAAATGTCCACTTCCCTTCTCTTCAGCTCCTCCCCCAGCACAAAAAATTTAAAGTCTTAAGAATCTTAAATTCTTCTGTACTATATATTGCTCACTATTAACAATAACTAAAAAATCCATAACTACCTACAAAACCTCCCCCTCTCTCCACAATTTATGCTTCGCCCTTCCCCCTCAGCATACAAAGTTTAAAATATTTTTTAAAAATATATATGCTCTATTTGTTATTTGTTGATCTCTAGTAACAATATATAAATAAACAGTCATTTAATTTATCATTATCCCTACACCCTCAAAAAAAAAAATAAAAAAATAAAAAAATAAAAAATAAAAATAAATAATCAATCATTAAAAAAACTATTTATAAAAAAAATCTTTTGTTCTATTTGTTATTCTCTATTAACAATAAGTAAATAGCAAAAAATGTAAATTACAAACCCCCTGTCTTCAAAATTCATGTTTCCTTCTCATGCCCCCAGAATGCAAAGTTAAAAAAGTTTTAAAATCTTATTTGAAGAAATCTTTTGTCCTATTTGTCGCTCTCTAGTAAAAATAAATCGATAATCTGCTAAATTATCTCTCTATTCCAAAAATGTATGCTGCCTCTACCTCACATACAAAATTAAAAATACAAAATAAACATCTATTAAAAAAAAATATGTTCTATTTGTGAAATAAATGAAAAATCACCTTATCTATAAATTACCACCCTTTCTCCAAAAGTTCCACTACCCCCTCTGTCCCCAACCAGCAAATAGTTTAAATTTTTTAATAATATTATTATTATTTTTTAATTCAGTCTTATTTTTTTATTTTGTAAGGTGACTCATCCAATATCTCATAATCTTAATCCTTTAGAAATTTCTGCTCCGTCCTTTTCCCACCAAAGGGGTGGGGATCTCTAAATATATGGGAGGAAAAAAAATGTTTTTCTCTTTTTTGCAGTTTGGCTGTTCTTACCCCTGAAACACATTTATATTTTATGTATTAAAATTAGGTATTATAAAATTACGTTCCCAGCCCAATCCCCCACATTCACAAAATATCGGAGGTCAGGGAGATGAGAAGAGCCAAATTACAAAAAGAGGAAAATCTTTTCTCTACTCCCCCGCCCCCCCCCCCTTTTTTTTTTTTTTTTTTTTTGAAATTCAACCCCTTTTTCTGGGGATGAGGAATGGAAATTTAAGTAGAGAGTTATAGTATTATGGAAATCTTTAAAAGCATGGAAATCTTTAAAAGAAAAAATAGTTTTAAAAATTTCAAAGTTTTTATGCTGAGGCTGGAGGAGAAACGAATTTTTTTTTTTTTTGGTGGGGGGGAGGAGAAATAATTTAAATAATAATTTAATTTAAGAAAGTTATAAATAGAGTAAAAAAAAATTTTTCTTAATTTGTGTGTGCTGTGTGAGGGTGGGAGCAGGAAAATAAAGAGGATATTTGTTCCGTGGGAGGGGGTGTGAGAAATAATTTCGATGGTTATTTAAATACTGTTACAAAAAAAAAATCGCAGATAAAAATTAAAACAATTAAAGATTTTAAATTGCATTAAATGCGCGTAGAGGGGGTGGACAATGGGACAGAAGCATAGATGAGAGGAGGGGATAATTGAGGCGATAGTTTATTTATTTATTGTTAGTATAGAATATAAAATTGGTCAAAAAAATAAATAAATAAACAGCTACAAAGTTTAAATTATGCATGTTTGTAGTAGAGGGGGTAAAGTGGAAATTTGCCGAAATACGGAAGATTTGCACTCCTCCTATTTACATTTACGATTAAATCTGGTTTTTATAATTTTGTTAATCACGATTATAAGCCCCCACCTAAATTTAACTGTTTTTGCTTTTGAAAAAGGAGAGGGGGCTTAGAATCGGGATTTCATGGTAATAATAATAACGAGTTTTAAAGATTTTTAACTTTGTGGAGACGGAAATTTCAAGAGAGAACAGGGAATTTCGATGATTGATTGTTTAATGTTACAACAAAGTAACAAATATATCAAAGAAAAAATAAGAAAACGTAAAAAAATAATTAAAAATAAAAATTAATTTTGAGAGATGGAGTAAGCAAAGAAACTTTTGTGGGAAGAGAGCTATTTAAGTGTAAAAAAAAGAAGAAAAATTTAAAAAAAACAATTAAACGGTTCGAATTTTTTAAAAACTGCAGTGCTGGGGAAGGGGGGGGGGTGAGAGAGAAGCGGCAAAAGTGGAAGTGGAAATATGTATTTTCCTTTTATTTATTTATTTATTATATATATATATATATATATATATATATATATATTTAAATGCTGGTAGGGTATATGGTTGATTATTTATTGCTACAGTTAAGAAACAAAATTTGGCAAAAGTTATATCGATGAATTTTAAATATTTTTAACTTTGTGTACTGGGTAATAAGCAGAAGGAAAAAGAAACATATTTGAGGTCGTGGGACATTTCGATATTTTTTAAAGCTTAAATCTGCTGAAACGTAAAAGATGTTCATTCCTACAAAAATAGAATGATGTAAATGAAACAGTACGATTAAACGCGATAAACAACAGCAATTATTCAATAACGTGGAGTAGAGTGTTGTGTGTCTGTACGCAAGGAAAATAATCTCAGTTTTCGCAATTTAGTGATTTCGATTGTTCCATTCTTCGCCAAATGAAGAATTTTGCATGATTGGAAACATTGGCGATTGGTAGCGACCGCCGTCTATACAATATATCAGTCACCTTCAAGAAAAGTGACAAAAATCAAAAATACAACTACAGAGGCAAAAGAAGATTCTCATTAATCTAATGTAACATAAAATTCTAGCACTTAGCTCTGCATGTAGCAGTAAAAGCGTCATTAAAACCATAAAACCCTTAGGAATGATGACATACAACAATAGAGTGTCGCAACTTTGGAGAATTGAATAAATTTATCCCTCCACACAATTTGTCCCCATTCTGTGGTTCTAAATATAGCATATGGACATATAGCGTAATCTAGCAGTTTTAAAGATAACCACACTTATTGCACTTTCCTTATACCAAGAACGCTCCTAAGTCAGACCTATTAGTGCAATAATACGTAAAATGACATTTTTGGAGTTGTGTCACTTTTCTTGCGGGTGAGCACTATATAAAAACACTTTTTCAAAAATGAAAGTAATAGTAACTAACACGAAATCTTCCAAAATCCTAAGTCACTACAACTATATTTTTTATTATTATTATTTTTTTTTTACTCATTCTTAAAGTTTTATCAAAATAGTAGTCGTTGATTTGGTGATTTGAAGCAAATAAGCAGCTCTATTACTAGTTTAAAACACAAAAAAGTTTACTTTCTGCCCTTTTACAAAATTTAACATTATCCTCAGAGATATTTAAAACACGATTTAAAGAATAATTGTGCACGAAAGTATAAAATTATTTGAATAATTCCTATGCATTTAAAAATATATAAGAGAGTTTGATTTTTTTTTTTTTTTTTTTTTTTTTTTTGCAATTCACAACAGTTAAATAATAGTCCCTGTAAAAGAAGAAAGATAAATTACTCTTGAGGTAGTCAACAAACTTGAAAGTAAATATAAAAATGTCCTTGCTTTTCCATTCAATTTATTTCCCGAATTACAGGAAAAGAATTAGGAAATAAAAGAGTGGAGCTATGCGCTTGAAATACAACTTTTTTCCTGAAGTTCTTCTAACTTGATCTGAGTTTTTCTTTACACTCTCAAAATTACACACTAAATAGAACGTAAAAGAAACAACACTAGCCTTTTTTTAATGCATTTTATTAGAACTTGTATGCTGTGGCTATCACAAAACTCACACATAAAATTAACAGTAATAAACAGTAAAATAAGCAGTAATACACTACCGCACATGCGTGGTAGCGTATTACTGCTTATTTTACTGTTTATTACTGTTTATTTTACGGTGGAGTGCCAGTATTATGCTGTTAAATCAACAGTTTTTTTTTTTTCAGTGTAGCTGAAATAGCTCAACAAAACAAATAACAGGTAATGGAACGCCAGTAAACGCTGGATACGTAATTACACTTGATTAATTTATGTACAATTATTCTAATCGGCAAATAATTCATATGAGTTGTAATTTTCCAATTTAGTGGAAAATTTTTATAGTAATAATTTTCCAAATGAGTCGTTCCAATTCTAGCCTGGACGCGTTTTCACTCAGTTGGAAAATTACAACTCATATGAATTGCTTACCGATTAGTATAATGGTTTAAAAATTACCGAGCCTAAAAGTAAATGCTTCCCATTTATCTCTATAATGTTAATTAATACACATATTAGAATTTTCTTAACGAATTTAAAGGTGGATAATTAGAAACAATGCAACTGACAAATACAAAATTATTGATAAATCTAATCTTAAAAGTCCGTCTTACAGTTTAATTTAAAAAAACGTCTACCAATAAAAGGTAGATTTTACAGTCACACAAAAAAGGAATTTTTTAATTGGCAATACAGCTGGGAAGTACTGTGTTGATAAAACATGAGCCTTTAAAAAAGTATTGTACTTGCTTGTGTCGGCTATTCTATTAGTGAAATATTTTTACAAGTCACTGAATAAAGTATCCTAAATAAAGTTTCAGCTCTTTAAATAGACAAGCAAAATCGAACAATTAAGAAAGGGTAATACAAAGATAGTAAACCTGCTTTTAATGTTAACTGGACCGAATAAAATATTAAGTATCCAATAGTTTTTATCTTTTCATATTAACGATAGTTTTACGTATAAAGTAATTTTTTTTTCTGAACAAACATTTACGAAAAATTAGTTACTAGAACTTATTAGGACTATTTGTTTAATAAGTTTTAAAATACCTTTTGCATAGTTATGAGAATAATGGATTTAATTACTTACAATATTTAGATGAAAAAAAAGTGTTTGTATGTGCGTTTCCATGGGAGGTCAAAAACAACACTAAAGTTAAAATACCGAGAATATTTTCTTATTAAATACGAGTTGCGTAGCCACCCACTGTATTGCGTCGTATTTTAAAAGATTTTCAAGTTTTTGAGGGGAAAATATTAAATTGGATTCTATATTTTAAAAATATTTATAATATAATTTTAAAAAAAATAATAGAAAGGATTCTTACTTACAATTAAAATGTTTAGTCATAAAATAAAAATATAATTATTATAATTTATAAATCTTAATAACACCTTTCAATGTTCGTTAAATTTCATAAAATTGATCACGTAGTTATCGAATTTTAAGTTTTGAAAGATTGATTGATTGATTGTTTCTCTTGGTTTTTCCTTGTTTTCTCAAAAAATATTTTAGATCTCGGAATGTGACACACTGCAGACTGTACCAGAATTATCATTTGTAAAACTTAATTTCAATTGCCGTCAGATTCTTTAAAAATAATCATATAGTTCTCAAATTTTTGAACAATGAAAGATGGTTGATTGATTATTCTCCTAGCTTTTCTTTGTTCGCTCAAAAACTAATTTAGACATCGGAATGCGACAAACTGCAGTTTGTAGCCAGAATTATCATTTATAAATCTTAATTGGACCTTTCCATCGCAGTAATATTATTTTAAATTCATCAAATAGTTCCTGCGTTTTTGAGTATTGAAAAATTGATTGATTGATTGATTAATTCTCCCGGTGTTTTCCATGTTTTTACAAAAACTGTATTAGACACCGTAATGTGACAAACTACAAACTGTAGACAGAAATATACGCTGTCTGTCCCTGATATGTTTAGCGTTTGTTATGCAACCGTTTCTGAGTCTATTCCTAAAAAACAGACAGACAGAGAAAAAAAAATAATGTCGTTTTTGAAAGTACGTCATCTAAATAGTCGAATGAACATAGAAATATGTTTTTCTTTTTATAAAAATCACAGACAGACACTCCAATTTTATACATATGTAGAGATTTCAGATTCGTTAAATATATTTAAATTAGACTCTATAAATTTTCTTCCTCTTCTTTATCTACTCTCTATTTTAAGGAAGTGATCTTAGGAGAGTTGCATTTGAATTGTTGTTATTAAAACTAAATTTAATTTTTTGCGTAGCAGTAATTATTTTATTTGGAAAAGAAAAAAAATCTGCATTATTTACCTTTTTTTTTTTTTTTTACTTATTATCAGATTTTATGTACTGTAAAATTAAATTTCTCGAGAATAATTGAAAAGTGTTTTGGTAGTCTTTTTTTTTAAGAAAAATTATTTTATTGTGTTTTTAAATTACTAAAAACTATTATTATCAGGTTTTATTTTAGCGCCAGAGTATCCAAGACTAATAAATAGGGGAGATAGGGGATGAATGGGACATTTTCAAAAAAATATTTATTTTAAATATTTTATTTAAGTTATTATTAATATTGTACATCACATTTCATACATTACGTGTTTGTCTATATCTTATGCACACTATTTATTCAAGATTATTATTATACAGAAATATATTATGAAATTAAAAGAAGTTCCTCTCTGTCCCAATCATACTCACAGCAGGGATGGATAGGACACAAATATTTTCATCTCTATATTCAATGATACCAAATTAAAATTTATAATTTTAAACTTATATGTAATTATATTTATAATATATGATCTTATATGGCTGTTATATGTCAGTGTTAGTAATCTAAGAAGTGAAAACACAGTTAATTAGGCATTAAAAAACTGTAATTTATATTATATATTTTAACTGAAATTTTAAGGAATTAAAAAGCAAATATAAGTAACACAATAAATGTGGTCTGTCGAAAATATTCTAAATGTGGTCTGTTAGTCGCATAAGCTGGTTTAAAATCAGTTTCAGTGAATGTATTGCTGTTAAAAAGGAAAATGGCAGTTTTCCTAAAACACTGGTTTTGTTTATGTTGCTAGTACTAAAAGCTAACAAAAATGCTTCTTTGGCAAAAGCTGAGAGGTTATGAATTGTATTATGCTCTCCAAGATTATTTGTCAGTCAATCATGTTGTACTGATCTCAGCTTTGCTTTTAAAGACCCATCAACAGAAACATCCAATGTCTGAAGACGACGTTGGCTACAATGAGGAGGAAATGTTAAAAGAATAATTAACATAAATTATTAATTTTTCAACTTATATAATATTATTTAGTTAATTAAAAATTTTTCAGTATCCCCTAGGGATGAATGAAGCAGTCCCATTCATCCCCATTTGAAATGTCCCAATCATCCCCATGATGCATATATTCAATTGTCAGCAATTTTGTCTCAGAAATTATTTTGTCACAATGGTTAATATTCATTCATTTTAATTACTCATATTGAGCCTTGAAATAAATAAGTATAACATATCTTAATTGTTTATAATGCACAAAATATCTAAACGACTTCAAATAAAAAAAATTACTTTTAAGCAAAGTTTTCAGGAAATGCAACTTTGAAGGAAATTGAATACAGCCATGTAGTCTTGCTTTTGGTTCTGAAGTATACTATGATAGTGCCGAGCCATCTATGAGGATAGGAAACAACTAAAAAAATATTTATTGCCTGAAATACTGAGAATGTCCCATCCATCTCTTGTCCCATTCATTCCCCAGTTCCCCCACATTATAATTTGTATTTTTAAAACTTATTTTGCAAGCTAGTACGTTAAAAATAAATCTGCAGATGAATGAGATTTTCAATGTTTTCAGCCGTCAATTAAAAAAATATCCCGATTCTAAACCTCCAAAAACGATTGAAAATTTAAAGTGGTGTGTTTACAAATAGTGATCGAAAAGAAAGTTTTTACAGCTGACTGAAAGATATGGCGACAATTCTATCGCTAATAAAGTCATAATTTATTTTCCTCACTTGTAAAATGTATCCAAATAAAGATAACCTGCTAATTCAAAATAAAAACAAGAATTTAAAAAAACTCCCGATTCTAAACTTTTATAAACGATTGAAATTTTAAAGTGATGTGTTTACAAAGAGTGGTCGAAAAGAAAGTTTTTACAGTTGTCTGAAAGAAATAGCGACAATTCTATCGCTAATAAAGTCATAATTTATTTTTCCTCACTTGTAAAATGTATCCAAATAAAGATAACCTGCCACTTCAAAATAAAAACAAGAATTTTAAAAAAATCCCAATTCTAAACATCTATAAGCGACTAAAAATTTAAAGTGATGTGCTTAAAAATGGTGATCGAAAAGAAAGTTTTTACAGCTATCCGAAAGAAATAGCGACAATTATATCGCTAATAAAGTCATAAGATATTTTCCTCATTTGTAAAATATATCCAAATAATGATAACCTACCACTTCAAAATAAAAACAAGAATTAAAAAAAAAAAAATCCCGGTTCTAAACATCTATGAGCGATTGAAAATTTAAAGTGATGTGTTTACAAATGGTGATCGAAAAGAAAGTTTCTACAGTTGTTTAAAATATAGCGACAATTCTATCGCTAACACAGTCATAATTTAATATCCTGATTTGTAAAATATATGTAAACTAATATAAACTACCAATTTAAAATAAAAAGAAAAATATAAAAAAAGAATGTCTTTTTGGTAGATTTAATTTATGTAGGAGCTTATTATATAAGTTATTACTTATACTTTAATACTTAAATTACCTTCATTTTAAATATTCTTCGAACATTATGATTATATTCTTAATTCTCTGAATCTTAAGATTCTAGAAACTGTCATTGAGGCTGATTGTTATTATGCTTGTCACTGTCAATTGTGGATATATCAGATGTACGATTTTCCTATTGTCTCAAAATATAGCGTCACAACTGTATATATAAATTCATTTAAAAATTCTCAACACAATTAATACTTACATGCAAAATTTCCCAAATTACAGAGCAGTTACGTTTGAAATCTGTTCTGTTCTTTTTCCATGATCTGAATTCAATACATACGACAGATGTAAAACATTTTTTTTTCCAAAATCGAAAATAATACCGACGAAGGAGAGTCTTCTGTAATTATAATACACAACACAGCAATCACTACAGCAATCACAGTCATAGGAAAGAACCAAAAGAAATATTTGAAAGAAACAAGATATAAATTCGTAACCTACGTAGAGATACCGCCATTATGCTCTGTCCGGTGTTTTATTATTTTTAATTTGGATGTTATTCCTTAGTATGGCTTTAAAATATTTTCTTAGTTCTGTTTCTTTTTGTTATTTATTGATTTATTTATTTACATCTCGTGAATGGTGTTTTGTGTATTATACCGCTTTTCTTTTTCCAAGAGTTTTAATTTTTTGGGAACGAGTAACAAATAACCGATCTTAGTTTTTAACACCTTTCAACCTAGTTGAAAAGTGTTTATGACTTCGGTTTGTCTGCCGTCTGGCCGTGCTCTAACTCCCGTAAATATGCTCGGATTGCCCTGCAATTTTTATATGTTATTGTCGTTATCTATAGCATATGTTCCCTATTTCAACTGAAGTGTGTAGCACTTACAGTTTTTTTACAGGGATACTCAAAATAATTCGTTACATTACGGTCTATGGGGAAAAATCATTTGCGGTTTATTTTAATCATGTTACACAATTTCAAACACATTGTAATTGATATATATCACTAAGGTGCATTACAAGAAGCTTAATATGGAATAGGGTGTGCATAGCACTTATAGTTACTTTACAGGGACAGTCTAAAAAATTCCGTTACATTACGTCTATGGAGGAAAATCGTTTGCGGTTTAATTAAATAATGTTTCACTATTTTAAACGCATTGAAATTTATATATATCACTAAGGTGCATTACAAGAGGCTTACTACAGAATATTGTGTGTATAGCAGTCATCGTTCATTTACAGGGACACACAAAATAATTCTCTCCTGTCTGTTAACACTAATTCCTGGAAGTGCGTTTTCAGTTGCTGAACGCGATTTTAAATTTAACTCACTTTTTGTCTATTACTTGGTGTGTATAAATTCTGTAGATCATATACCGGGCAGCACAAAAGTTCGCGAACACATTTCCGTTTATGGACAGAAACTGCAGAAGGAGAATTTTAAACTGTGCTGCGCGTTTCCTAACTAAACTAAAATTTAGCATCCTATGTAGTATATATACAAATCTATACATCATATACAGGGCTGAATAAAAGTATTCGGATATTTTTTCGAATATTGTTGGTAATTCCTGAATTTACGTTTTTAAATATGTTATGCGTTTTCAAAATTTTTTACTTATTTTTTACTTACAGCTTATTAAACGGTAATGATTTGTAAAATTATTTTGGAAGCGTTGGAAAGTGTTACATAATCTATGCTTGACGCAAGATTTTTCAGTCTTGTTGTTTATCGTTCATTTTAGTGCAATTTCTTTGGTGAGGCAATGCCGACTGTCGGAAAAATACGGATGTCCGTGAATACTTTAATGGATTTTGCTGTTTTCTATAGTATTGGCATGCTTGGAATTCGACAACGATATTTAGAAATCTTTACCTCCGCGACATAAAATACCAGGATCGGATTTAAAATATTGGTAGATCTATATACTACAGTTTTGGTGGTCTTCCTTAGCAGCGATTACAATTGCATAAGACTGTGGTGCACACGAAGTGGTACAATTATTTATTTACTTACTACATTTTCTTCAGATCGAAATTTTTTTACATACATCGTGTTAAACAGATAGAATTAGAAGAAATGTAAAGATTTTTAATTATTGTGCCAATGGCATTGATTCTGTTTGACATTTTACACCGTTTGTTGCCTTGGACATTTCTATTAGCGTATTTTAAACTTGTCCAATTTGATATCTTAGTTTCGTAATACTTTCAATTGAAGTTTACCACCTCGTTTCGCATAACGATTTTAGAGTATGATTAACATGATTGTGCAAATAATGTTATTATTGAGTAGAGGTAGAAATTGGTACATACACTTGTTGTATGATACTAAGCAGTTTTTTAGCATAAACTGATGTATTGGGCTACATGATTAGCATTTGTCAGAAATAACTTTCATTTCTTGAGGGAAAAAGCTTGTTAAATATGCTGTGATAAGTGTACATTGGTATGTGTATTTGCTACAAAATTTATGTAAGTATATAGGATATATGTAAATATGTAATATTTATGTAAATAAGCATATAAGTAAGGAGAGTACGTGTGTTAACACTTTTCCGTCCGCATGTCTCGTACAAGTACTTCTGTTCGTAAAATTTTGAAATGATTGATTGACACCTGAATTTAGAAGCAAATTTATTCGAAAATAGGTAAAATATTTTCTTCATGTACTTGATAAAAGTGAATATTTCATTCCAAAATTCTGGTGCCAATGTAGCATTTAAGTATTACAATTAAGTTACTTTACGTACGACACCACCGTGGTGTCGCCGGAAGGCAAAGTGTTAATATAAAAATATGTATTAAGTATGGAGTATTAAGCATGAAGGTAATTTAAAAATTAAAAAAAAAAACGTTTTTAGTCACTATGGCACATAAATGAAATCGGACAAAAAAAACAGTCATTTTATTCTTGTCGGATTTATTTTTTCATTTTTTTTCTTCCATTTTCCTTTTTTTCCTTTATTTCTTTTTTATATCCTCGGATATTTTTGTTTTCTGATTCTCTATCATATAAGAAATTGCAAATTCAAACAAATATATAACATTTATTTACAGATTCTTCCAAATTTCTATTGTATAAAACAGAAGAGCTCAGGTAGGAAGTTGATTATTCTTTGTACACATTATTAACATTTAAAAAATAGTTTCAGTATATTCTTAACTGTTTATGAAATTTTTATTCAAATTTTCAGTCAAAATTAAAAAAAATTTAATAAAAATTAAAGAAAGAAAATGATTTTTTTTAAACTGATATATTTATGTTAAATCGTGAATTATTATTTGTTTTTAAATTAATTTTTCGTAAACTGTAAAAATGTCAGCATAACATGGTGAGAGGTGAGAAATAATGTGTTGAAATTATAGCATATGAAATATTCGCTGCTTAATGACTATAATAACATTTACCACATTATATGAGTGAAACGTAGAGTACAATGTAATACTATAATAGACAGTTTCTGTATATAGACATATAATAATCAAAATATTCAATAAAATAAAAGAAAAATGTAGGAGAAGATATTGAAAATATTTGTATTTGAATAATGTGAAAACATATCATCCAAGTAAGGCACTCTGGCATCCAATGTAGCGTAACAGTGTTGGGCTAGTATAGCTTTTATTTGTTACATATTTCTTATATTGGAATAGAATATCGCTCTAAATTCGGTTGTTTACATGTTGTCAATATTTCGTCAATATTGCCAGGAAATATCACGCCATTTCATCACCAATATTTGCGATACATGGTATTCATTCTTATCGTTGACCTTATAGCTATATCCTAAACCATTAGTTTTAGAAATATAGCTCCAGTTGCAAAAATGTTTCAAATGTTGGTCTTCATCATATGAAAATCTAATAACGGTAAAAGAGTTTTTTTTTTTTTTTTTATTACGAAATTTAAATATTTACATGGCTCCCGAGTCCTATAACTTTTATTTATAAAATCTTTCTTCATAAGTAAAACAGTAAAAATCCCATTTTAGACGACCAAAAATTTTCCGAGTAATGATGCTTAGAGTTTTATGAATTTTATGCATTTTCCGGCATTGAAAACTTTTTTTCCAATATTTATGCCAGAAAACGCTAAAAATTGATTTAATTCAAGGTACAGTGTAAGTTTTGATCGTTAGAAGAAAGAAATTTTTACTGTTATTCTTGATAGAGAATGGAGAAAGTTTTTCTAAATATAACTTATAAAACCCAAGAACCGTATAACAATTTAAATTTCGTAACTAGTTTTAAAACTGACTCTTTTGAAGTAAATGTATTTTTATATGATAGAGAACAACATTTTAAACCTTTTTGCAACAGGAACTATACTTCTAAAACTAACGGTTTTGTAATTAGCTATTTGTTGTCCTGTATAAAGCCAATATTTCAGAAACAATGACATAATCTGTATTTATAATGTAAAACAAATAGTTAACCAACATTCACTATGTTACTGAAAGTATTTCTGATGATTGCAATGCTTGTTCTATATTGGGCCCCTATATAAACAATATTGGTTTTCTGTAATGGAGTATTAACATCAGAGAACAGTTTCAGCTTCTTTTACTTTAATTTTTAAACCAAGTTTTACTTTAAAATTTCAAAATTCCAACAAATTAATGATTAATATTCTAGTTTAAAAAAATATTTTTTAAGGCTCTATCTTTAAAAACATTTTTATAAGTAACTATAGTAGGATTATTTAATTACAAATTATTATTTAATTTTATCAATGTTGTCCTTATTACTCAAAAAATTCAACAGAAAATAATTTAAAATGAAAAACCAAACACGATCTCTTTGAATAAATGAGATATTTCTTTTTCAATTATTTCATTGTAAACTAGAGTCGCAATATATATATATATATAAATGGAAGTCGTGTGGAAGTGTGAAAAATCGAGAAATATTGAATTTAAAATTATCAATAAATGTGTGCATTACACATTCAACACAATACTCGTAATTTTTCACACATTATACAGACTTTATAACTATCAATTATTCTTAGTATTTTTCAAATAAAATCTGAAAATAAAGCTATTTTTAAAATTTTGCTTGTTTATTTATTTATATTTTAGTGTTCTGACTTCCAACTGTATAAGAAGTTGGAATTTCAAATAAAAAAAATAATTAAAATAAAGTGCGTATGCAAAATCTTATATATATATATATATATATATATACAGGGTGTTCCAAAAGTCCTTGACACATTTTAAAATTCAATAAAAGATCAAGCAATGGGCGTACTAGAGTGTGGTTTGGACGAAAAAGCTTCTTATGATCTGAAATTATGTTTAAGCAAAAAAAAAAAAAAAAAAAAAAAGTTCCAAATTTTCTCACAGATGGCGCTGCTTTTGAAAAGTTATCGAATAGATAGAATGTCTTTATACATAACAATAGCGAAATACGCACAATGCGTATGCACAGTTTTTGTCCAAACTATGGCAATCCACATTCCAGAACTTTACAATACGACGAGTGAGAATAAGACGAGTGAGGATGGACAGATAGGTATTGTTAACTTCTGGAATGCGGGTTGCCAGAGTTTGAACAAAAACTGTGCATATGGATCTTTCGCCACTGTTATGTATAAAGGCATTCTACCTATCCGATAACTTACCAGAAGCAGCAACATCTACAAGAAAATTTTTTAACTAATTATATATATATATATATATATATATATATATATATATATATATATATATGTATGTATGTATGTCTGTATGTATATATATATTTATTTATTTATTTATTTTCATTTATATTACTATATATATAATGTAGGAGTACATATAATACATGTGTCTATCTATGCATGATGCAGTGTATTGTGCAATAGTGTAAATACAAGTTTCTGAATATTGCCGTAGGAAAAAATATAAACAAATTAATAAAAATTAGACAAACAATAAGGAAAGCATGATGATATCTTAAAAATACTTACGTTTTATAATAAGTCTTAAGTATTAAAAAACTCTAGTGCGTAACTAAAACATATAAAAAAAATTTAGATTCTTTTTGTTTTGTTTTTAATCTAAGTTTTATGTTAAATGTTCATAAGTATAAAGAATCTAAGGAACATTATTACAGTTTTAAAGGTTTAGGTTTTATAAGTTTATAATTATATTAAATTTTAGTAATAATCATACTATTTTATTGCAGTTAATTTCGTAACATACATAATTTTTTTATATTCTCAGTTGAAAGAATTTGTCCTTAATTTTGCCAAAGAATTATCTTAAATTTTCTTTGACGTACGCAGCTATCATTAACTTTCCCAAGATGAGAGATAAACGGTTTATTTCCGCCTGGAGCTACATTAACTTTCTGATAAGCTTATGCTATTTAAGAAATTGGTTATTATGTCCACGCGGGTACACACAGAAGATAATCCAGGTTAAGATTCTGGATGCTATTTTCGGTAATAAATTACTCTCACTGTTAAAAAAGTGCTTTGCAAATTAAATGACATTAAACTATTCGAAGCATAACTTAATTGCTTATTTCACTCAAGTAGATATTTAATTGGAATATCAGATTAAAGAGAAATAAATTGCCTAAAGTTAATAAATATAGATTAAACATATTTTTTATATTCGACATTTAACTTAGTGAGATTTAAATGCAACAATGAGAATTCCTTAACATTTAGAATTCATTAACAATTATAATTCATTATCATTTTCAGATTTGTATTTTTATTACTTATAATATAGCTTAGTCAAATTGATATCATATTTGACTTTTGAAATGAAATAAGCATTTTTTGAACGAGAAAATTATTTAATAAAATTAATCATGTTTCTGTGTGGTACTTATTTTATTTCATTTATTAAATAAATTTCATAATTGATGACAACTGATAATTGTGGTTCAACATGTTTATTTTACTGAAGGGGGACAGCTATGTTATAATAAAAATACTAAATACAAAGTAATTTTCTTAAAGTTCTTTTCTTCTTTAATAAAGTTAATTTTCTTCTGATTATATTTACGAAAATTAACTCCTGAGGATGGCTTTAAAGATAAGCCGAAACGTCGAGTATTATTTGTTGTTTTGCGATTTTAATTTTTACATCTCAGATTAAAATCTCGTAATCAAATATACATTGATTAGCAACTTATTGTTTTGTTTTCACTAAAATAACATTTTTTTTTTAAATTATGAAACATAAACTTTATCATGATGAAATGTTTTTATTAACTTATTTTAGTATTTTTATATCAATGTTTCGCCTTTTTCTCTCCTCAAAAAAACATCTCTTAATACGGCACTACAAAGGATCTGAATTTTTCTTCCCTTTGCTAAACAGCGTACAACCAAAAAGTCAAAAATGTGTCCAGACTGGGGATCGAACCCAGATACATTGGTATAGCGCACCAAGTGCTTTACTAATTAAGCCATCCGGACGACATCCAAGTCTGGCATTTTTCACTAATGTACGTTGACCAGGCTATAACTTCACAGCGCAAGATGGAATGTCAACATGAGCACACTATTCACTGACGTACATGAGACGAATATATTCCCAGTCATTCCCCTTTGTAGTGCCATTTAAAGATTTATGGCGTAGTTTCAGTCTTGCTAAAAATTTAATTGGAAATTTAGATATACTATCCGATGCTGGATATTTATTCGTCTCATGTACGCCATTGAATAGTGTGCTCATGTTGACATTCCATCTTGCGCTGTGAAGTTGCAGCCTTGCCAACGTATATTAGTGAAAAATGCCAGACTTGGATGTCATCCGGATGGCTTAGTTGGTAAAGCACTTGGTGCGCTATACCAAGGTATCTGGGTTCGATCCCCGGTCTGGACACATTTTTTTCACTCTATTGGTTGTACGCTGTTTAGAAAAGTGAAGAGAAATTCACATCCTTTGTAGTGCCGTTTAAAGATATATGGCGTAGTTTCAGTCCTGCTGAAAATTTAATTGGAAATTTACATCTCTTAATATTTTGAAACAGCTTGTGAATTTGTTATGTGCTCATAAAATATTTATTTTGCAACAGATTGTGTATATGTAATGTGTTCATAGAATATAAATAGCAAAGCAGATCAGAATTCATCTCATATGCTTGTGAGAAAGGTTCTCCTATTTATAAAAGTTCTCTAAGAACGTTAGGCTTGGATGAGGACATTTTGTCTTTGTAACTATGTACGTTAACCATGGACGTTACCAGATGTTAACCATGTACGTTACTCATCAATCAATGTGCAGGATGTACATAATTAAAGTTCACATACTCAGAACTGTCTGTAGTCCAAACTATTCGTCAGAAAAATATGAAATTTGGAATGCGCCTAAATAAACAGATGCGAAAGACATTTAACAGAAAACAAAATTTAATATAAAGAAGTTGGAAATTGTACGTAAAACATGACAAATGAGATGCTTTCGTACTGTTACTAGTTTTATAAATATTCAGATCTTGGTGCAGTAGCTGTTGCACTCGTATGCAAAAATGCAAGAATACAAAATTTATTTTATGTGCATATTTTCATATTACATAAGTATTAATTTTATTTTATGAAATTAAGTTTCAATACACTTTTGCAATCAATTAATTACAATCATGTTAAATTAAAGTTATACTATGTGCAAATATCCAATACAAGACGATGTAAAAAAAAAAAAATCATCGTTATTATTTTAGTGAAATGAATTACACCGTTTCTTATTATGACATGAATCATTTCCGTAATAAAATTAGTACATTTTAAGTTGTCAACATTTTATCCTTTGTTGACATTTACTGAAAATTCCAATGGGAAACTTAAGCCTGGCTTTGAAATTTCAGAATTGAAATCCATAGTTAGACTCTTTTTCCATTTAAAATCTGTTTATTAAAAAACACATACATAATTACGTCTGGATAAAACTAAAAGTCATTAAAATAATATTCACTACAGACTTTAATGTTAAAAAATACATAAAAACATTTAAAATTATCAATTAGACGTTTCGTTCTTTTTCGTACACCTCATCAGTACCTCGAACATAACTGCAAAGCCACCAGAACCAAAACAAGAAAAATAGTTAAAGTCGCAGTTTAGTTAAAACATTGTATTCTGCTGGAATCTGTACAGCCTCGTTAATTGGAGGCTGCACAGATTGACAGACAATTCATTGTAGTGCTCTACAGATAAAGTATTGTTGGAAACGCATAACTCTCTATTTTCTAACATTGAGATTTATATAAGGGATTTAGACTTTTCGGAAAATAGTCTTGATCTCTGGAAGCTATTTTGAATTTAACTCTATCCTTAAAGGGACTTAAGTTAAAAGCAAGTAAGGTGTGATATTAAATTTTGAGAGCTTTTTGAAATCTATCATGTTAAATCCGTCAATATTATCGAAATATCTCTTTAAGTGATACCAATAGAGTGTTTGTAATTGTTAACTTTCCATATTTTGATACTTAATACTTGAGTTACGTAATACTTGATTACATTATATTTGAGTGTTTTGTTTGTCTTAAATCATGGATGGTGAGAACGAGGTTATTACAAGCTGTCAGTGTTAATATTTCTTCGTGTTTAGTTGGAAAAATCGCTAATATATAGCTTCTGAATTTCGAAACCAGTAAAATAATATAAAATCAACTAGTTTTAAGCAAGCCTTGAAATTCTATTACGCAACTACACTGTAAAAAACGTCAAATTACTCTTAATCTACGAAAATATAATATAACCACGAACTTAAATATACAATAACCTCTTCCGTGATGCCCATGATTCCAAAAAGCATTCTTTAAATTTAGAAACCTTAGAAACAAATATATTTTCGATATTTAAAGAATTATTTGAAAAAACGAAATTTCTTTCGCTGCCACTGATTTTCGGAAACCTTTTTGAGTAGTTTTTATAGTGTATTAATCAATTTTCTCAAAATGAAATACAGACTTTTCCGGATGCTATCAATTCCCAATTAAACATTTTAAGCTGCGTATTTCAATTTATACATGCAAGAGTAACACAATAATATTAATTTTAATGTTAATGTTGATGCTGTTAATTTAACATGTTTGTTAGTAAAAAGTGTATGTTGAGCATGAAAATATTTTCTTGAGAATTGATAGCATTCGAAAACACGATATTCCGTGTTGTGAAAACTAATTAATACACTATAAAAACTACTCACAAAAGTTTTCTGAAAATCAGTGGTAGCAAAAGAAACTTTGCTTTTATAAATGTTTCTTTTAATCTCCAAAATAGATTGCTTACATTATATTTTCCCAGATTAAGAAACAACTGTCTAACTTTACAGTGTACAGCCGAACCCGTACGAGAAGGTGTTAAATTTTCAGGCATACCCTTTTTTTTTCATTATTATTATTAAACAAAATGTTTTTCACACGTTGGGGAAGCTGAAACACCTGTGAAAAACACATAATCAAACAGTTCATTTCCAAACATTTTTACGTCAACATTGACGTTCTGCCAAAGAAAAAAATCCCCACCCCCCTCCAAAAGATGACCCTAACTCCAATTCTAAAAGTCCCAGTGCACCAAACATTTTTGGTTACGATTTTCTACACTTCCATTATAATTACATTTCTTGACGCGCCGTATACCTATATATTTTTAAAGAAACATTTAAATGTTCAATGTTAGGCCGCATATTTCCTTATTTCATTCGATTCTTCATGCAGCATTTCATCTAAATACAAATGCTCATGGCCTTACCTTGAAAAACACACGAAATATTTAAAATGTGTTCAAGAGTTATATTAATATTAAGATACGCATTTTGAAGATTGGATGATTTTTCTGTAAAAGTGTTAAAACAATGATGCAACAATAATTTTCTAATGAGGGTAACAATACTCATCAGAAAATTTACTTGCTTATAATTAGCGTGCATGAAATAGCATAAAAGAAATTTTTAACTTTAACTTAAAATGTTGTCCATTAATATTGATAATTTTACATGCTTTCTGATAATCTTACAACTAATGGTCAGCAGTGAACTAAGTTTAGTTTGGAGGGTTTCCTATCTTGCATATTCAAACGGGGACGAAAGAAAATGTTCATTTTTATGGATTGTTAGTATATATAATTCAATTATTAATTAATAATTAATATTTAAAAAATATATTTATCCAATGCATGTAAACGCCATTTTTTTTTTTTACAAAGTATCATATAGAAAAAATAAGTAATGTCCTAAATGAATTATTTTTCGAATTGAACTTCGATTATTATGTTCGTTTATTTTTAAAACTAATTGGATCCTTTTCAATAATTTATATCTCACTATAGTCCCTGCACAATAACTTCGCTGATGAGTAACTTGATGGCTTTATTTGTTAATTATAGTGATAATCACTACTTCCAACTAGCAGAATCTAATTTGTAACTAAGCACTGTGTTTCTTGCACTAATTTAAGTCTCTTAGCAACTTTTTCTACCCTGTAAGTATCACGAAAGATTTTAAGGTCATCAGCTAAGTTGTCGTTCACGAATTATAACTTTAATTAAAATTGGATAAAAACCTTCTATTTCCACGTCGTTGATTCCTTCTATATACATAAGAAGAAGATATTGGAATCGTGAAAATTTTCGAGTTTCGTTTTTTGATGGATTTAAATGTACTTTTAATTGCTAAAAAGCGTAAAATAAAAATATTATAAATAGTAAAATAAGTTTTATTAGACTGTTGATATGTTTCGGCTTAGATGGAACCGAAACATGTCAACAGTCTAATAAAACTTATTTTACTATTTGTAATGTTTTTATTTTACGCCTTTTAGCAATAAGTAAATTATTACAAAATGTTATAATTTGATATATTTTTATATAAATATCGATGCTGAACTTAAATGATTTAAGATATCCTGAACACGATTTGACTGATTTTGGAAAATGTCTGTTTGTCTGTGCGTGACGCAAATTTTGTGGCCACTCTATCTCAAGAACAAATGCACGAGATTTAATAAAACGACAGCTTAAATTAGAACTTGACATAAATAAATACTGATTAGGTTTAGGTGTATATCGCCCGAGAGGTGGCGCTGATATGCAGTGTTTCTCACGATTTCCGAGATAGCCATATATCAAGAACTAATGCACACAATTTCACTGAAATCATATTCTTGTAAATATAATTTGTTAGACCTTGACATAAACACATGCTGATTCAGTTTTGTTTTTGTTCATTCAAGAGGAGGCGCTGCTACCCTAGACTTCGAGGAAAAGTCCTAATCGGGTTTACAATCAATCAATGCAGTTTAGCCAGCGTGGATTGCAATCGTATTAATTCCATTCATGTAACTCTCTTATACTTTTAACCACATTGTTGGTACAATTGCTCATTTTATGCTAACTTTTGGATTTGGGGGGAGATTACGAAATATTAGCCCTATGCTTTATGAGTTGAACATTATAGCTGTAATTTATTTTATGTTGTGTAGAAATGCTGGAAACTTTACAATTGAGTTTAACGATTAACAAGAACGAAAAATCATGCGTCAAGCATAGATTATGTAGCACTTTCCAACGCTTCCAAAATAATTTTACAAATCATACCGTTTAATAAGCTAAAAGATAACTTCTAAGTAAACAATTTGGAAAACGCATAACATATTTAAAAACATAATTTCAGGAATTTCCAACATATACAATATTCGGAAAAATATCCGAATACTTTTATTCAGCCCTGTATAGGATATATAGAATTGTATATATACTACATAGGATGCTAAATTTTAGTTCAGTTAGGAAACGTGTAGCACATTTTAAAATTCTCCGTCTGGAGTTTGTCAATAAACAGAAATGTGTTCGCGAACTTTTGTGCTGCCCTGTATAGGATCTACAGAATTTATACACACCACGTAATAGACAAAAAGCAAGTTAACATTAAAATCGCGTTCAGTAACTTAAAACGCACTTCCAGGAATTATTGTTAACAGACAGTAGATAATTCTTTTGCGTGTCCCTGTAAATGAACGATGACTGCTATACACACAATATTCCGTAGTAAGTCTCTTGTAATGCACCTTAGTGATTTATATAAATTTCAATGCGTTTAAAATAGTGAAACATTATTTAAATAAACCGCAGACGATTTTTCTCCATAGACGTAATGTAACGGAATTATTTTTACTGTCCCTGTAAAGTAACTATAAGTGCTATGCACACCCTGTTCCATATTAAGCTTCTTCTAATGCACCTTAGTGATATATATAAATTTCAATGCGTTTAAAATAGTGAAACATTATTTAAATAAACAGCAAATGATTTTTCCCCATAGACCGCAATGTAACGGAATTCTTTTGAGTGTCCCTGTAAAAAAACTATAAGTGCTACACACTTCCGTTGAAATAGGGAACATGCTATAGATAACGATAATAACATATAAAAATTGCAGAGCAATCCGAGCATATTTACGGGAGTTAGAGCACGGACAGACGGCAGACGGCAGACGGCAGACGGCCAGACGGCCAGACGGCCAGACAAACCGAAGTCATAAGCACTTTTCAACTAGGTTGGAAAGTGCTAAAAATGTGTAAGTTGCTCTAATTATAAATTTTAATATACAAGAGCGGGCATTGTTTTCACGTTCTTCTTTTAATTCACTGGTCACTCTATCTCTGTGTTAAATTTGAACAAACGCAGAATACTTTATATTCATTATCCGTTTATGATATTGCAGTTTAATATATTAGAATGATGTAGAGAAAAGTTTTGCGATGATTAAAGCATGCTAGTTCGATATAATGAACTTAAATTTGTAGTAAAAATATGGTGTGACTAATGACATTTAAATGTTAGGTTCCTTTCTAATATGTAGATGACTCCTTATAACAAAAAAAAATCGCATACAATTATAAAGAACTTTATGATAATTTAAAGGATAATTTTCTTTTTTCTTGCATTAATTAGTTATTGTTTACGATTAATTCTTTTTTATCCCGACGATTGCATTCACTCTGTTACAAAGTAAAACAATACCGAAAAATCATGCTTCAGGCATACATTATGAAGCATTTTCCATAAGCAGCATGATATTATTAAGAAATTTAATTTTTTCATACAATGATATATCTAAATAAGGATTTAAAAAAAGAAAGAAAAAAAAAACATAACTTAGTAAAAATCTATTTTCAGCAATTGCAGTCCATATGCGGTAATATTTGCGAATTCTGTTGTGCAGCCCTGTATATGATCAATAGATTTTATACGCAGTACCTAATTTATAATATATATATATATATATATATATATAAGTTTAAAAATGCATACCAAAACAGAAGGTACACCTCCAGAAATTATCGATCATAGTCAGTCATATACGCAACATCTTTTCTGAGTCAAGGTAAATGAACGATAAATACTACGCACTCCACAACCTATCGAAAACATATTCTAGTGTACGTCAGTGTGATCCTGTTTAATTTCATTGCGTTTGTAGTATCATAACACCATTAAAATGTACCACAGCAGATATTTCCCCATAGATCATAATGTAATGAAATTATTTTTTATGTCCCTGTAAACGAACTATAAATGCTACTTATTCTATACTCCTGAGAAAGTATGTTGTAATCCACTTCAGTTATGCGCATTAAGTTCATTATGTTTCAAAGACTGTAACATTAATAAAATGCACTGTAAAGGATTTTTCCCATAGATTATAATGTAACGGAATTTTTTTGTGCATCCCTATACACGAACTATAGGTGTTACACACTTCATTTTCAATACGGAACATTCTATACTAAACTTCAATAACATATAATAAGTACATGGAAATACGAGTATATTTACTAGAGTTAGAGTATGTACAGACGGACAGACAAACCGAATTCATATACTTCTCAACTATGTTAGAAAGTCTTAAAAAATAAAATTGTTCCCTTTTACATATTTTCCATCAATTTTTCTACTGAAATCAATCTTAGGTGTCTTCTGTGAAAAAAATTGCGCATTCCATGTCATGACTAGAAGGTACAGTCCTGCATCGGGTCGGATAACACTATTTTATCCGTACCGGGTTAAAGCTAATTTATTTAGTTGCGGGTCGGATTGACTCTAATTGTTTCATGTTCGACTTGGTTTCGGGTTGAGTTTTGATACTTACGGGTTGAACATATTTTGAAACGAAAGTTTAGAACAGAGCTAACCAATCTGGCGCCTGAGGGTTACATGACAACCTTTGAAGAATTTCTTGACGCTTTTTCGAATGGTTTTTAATAGTATTAGCTTTCTTTTAATTTAAAAATTCATTTGAATAAATGCTGAAAACAAATGAGTTATGTTTCATTTCTTGTATTACTCTACGTCATATTAAAGTTTGTGGCTTCATAACCTACAAAATGTGTTGAGAAAGTTCCCGCTTAGAGAAATGTAATTTTAAATTTACTGTTATTAATGTTTTCTCTGCCGATTATTTTTTATATAGACATGGCTATCACAGTGAGATGTATGCTCATCGTAAAAGACACATGCATGTCGCTACCTATACTAATGTGAGATAATATTGTATGTTTCTTGTCAAGTGAATAAGAACGCCCTTCATTATTTGCCACCAGCTCCTGTGCTCCTGCTAACTGAAAGGTTGGAGGAGTCTGGTCTAGAATATTGTTTCAAATGAAAAACTACATATTTGAATATGGATATTTTTAGCTTTCTTCATAAAATGTAAAATTCATATTAGAATTATGTTTGTAGACTTTTTTTTTCCTAATAGTACTAAATTATAGATAAATTTTCTTTGATTTCGTGTTTCGAGACGACGAAAAAAAAATTCCGGTTTCGGATATTGTTTTAGATTGACTTTAGGCAAGGTTCGGATTAGGCACAACACTGCCTGCGCACGACTCTACTAGAAGGTAAGTTGATACTGATAACTCTTTAAACTTTTTCTATAAAGGTAGAATTTAGAAACTTTAATCATACCAATATAATAAAATATAACACCTTGTAATAGTATATTACTTTTAAATGCTAAAGGTGTAAAATTAACAACTATAATATAAATTAAAATAACTTTTATTAGTTGTTTTACATGTTTCGACTCTTCTGAGTCATTTTCAAAAAAATTCCGGTTTCGGATATTGTTTTAGATTGACTTTAGGCAAGGTTCGGATTAGGCACAACACTGCCTGCGCACGACGCTACTAGAAGGTAAGTTGATACTGATAACTCTTTAAACTTTTTCTATAAAGGTAGAATTTAGAAACTTTAATCATACCAATATAATAAAATATAACACCTTGTAATAGTATATTACTTTTAAATGCTAAAGGTGTAAAATTAACAACTATAATATAAATTAAAATAACTTTTATTAGTTGTTTTACATGTTTCGACTCTTCTGAGTCATTTTCAAAAAAATTCCGGTTTCGGATATTGTTTTAGATTGACTTTAGGCAAGGTTCGGATTAGGCACAACACTGCCTGCGCACGACTCTACTAGAAGGTAAGTTGATACTGATAACTCTTTAAACTTTTTCTATAAAGGTAGAATTTAGAAACTTTAATCATACCAATATAATAAAATATAACACCTTGTAATAGTATATTACTTTTAAATGCTAAAGGTGTAAAATTAACAACTATAATATAAATTAAAATAACTTTTATTAGTTGTTTTACATGTTTCGACTCTTCTGAGTCATTTTCAAAAAAATTCCGGTTTCGGATATTGTTTTAGATTGACTTTAGGCAAGGTTCGGATTAGGCACAACACTGCCTGCGCACGACTCTACTAGAAGGTAAGTTGATACTGATAACTCTTTAAACTTTTTCTATAAAGGTAGAATTTAGAAACTTTAATCATACCAATATAATAAAATATAACACCTTGTAATAGTATATTACTTTTAAATGCTAAAGGTGTAAAATTAACAACTATAATATAAATTAAAATAACTTTTATTAGTTGTTTTACATGTTTCGACTCTTCTGAGTCATTTTCAAAAAAATTCCGGTTTCGGATATTGTTTTAGATTGACTTTAGGCAAGGTTCGGATTAGGCACAACACTGCCTGCGCACGACTCTACTAGAAGGTAAGTTGATACTGATAACTCTTTAAACTTTTTCTATAAAGGTAGAATTTAGAAACTTTAATCATACCAATATAATAAAATATAACACCTTGTAATAGTATATTACTTTTAAATGCTAAAGGTGTAAAATTAACAACTATAATATAAATTAAAATAACTTTTATTAGTTGTTTTACATGTTTCGACTCTTCTGAGTCATTTTCAAAAAAATTCCGGTTTCGGATATTGTTTTAGATTGACTTTAGGCAAGGTTCGGATTAGGCACAACACTGCCTGCGCACGACTCTACTAGAAGGTAAGTTGATACTGATAACTCTTTAAACTTTTTCTATAAAGGTAGAATTTAGAAACTTTAATCATACCAATATAATAAAATATAACACCTTGTAATAGTATATTACTTTTAAATGCTAAAGGTGTAAAATTAACAACTATAATATAAATTAAAATAACTTTTATTAGTTGTTTTACATGTTTCGACTCTTCTGAGTCATTTTCAAAAAAATTCCGGTTTCGGATATTGTTTTAGATTGACTTTAGGCAAGGTTCGGATTAGGCACAACACTGCCTGCGCACGACTCTACTAGAAGGTAAGTTGATACTGATAACTCTTTAAACTTTTTCTATAAAGGTAGAATTTAGAAACTTTAATCATACCAATATAATAAAATATAACACCTTGTAATAGTATATTACTTTTAAATGCTAAAGGTGTAAAATTAACAACTATAATATAAATTAAAATAACTTTTATTAGTTGTTTTACATGTTTCGACTCTTCTGAGTCATTTTCAAAAAAATTCCGGTTTCGGATATTGTTTTAGATTGACTTTAGGCAAGGTTCGGATTAGGCACAACACTGCCTGCGCACGACTCTACTAGAAGGTAAGTTGATACTGATAACTCTTTAAACTTTTTCTATAAAGGTAGAATTTAGAAACTTTAATCATACCAATATAATAAAATATAACACCTTGTAATAGTATATTACTTTTAAATGCTAAAGGTGTAAAATTAACAACTATAATATAAATTAAAATAACTTTTATTAGTTGTTTTACATGTTTCGACTCTTCTGAGTCATTTTCAAAAAAATTCCGGTTTCGGATATTGTTTTAGATTGACTTTAGGCAAGGTTCGGATTAGGCACAACACTGCCTGCGCACGACTCTACTAGAAGGTAAGTTGATACTGATAACTCTTTAAACTTTTTCTATAAAGGTAGAATTTAGAAACTTTAATCATACCAATATAATAAAATATAACACCTTGTAATAGTATATTACTTTTAAATGCTAAAGGTGTAAAATTAACAACTATAATATAAATTAAAATAACTTTTATTAGTTGTTTTACATGTTTCGACTCTTCTGAGTCATTTTCAAAAAAATTCCGGTTTCGGATATTGTTTTAGATTGACTTTAGGCAAGGTTCGGATTAGGCACAACACTGCCTGCGAACGACTCTACTAGAAGGTAAGTTGATACTGATAACTCTTTAAACTTTTTCTATAAAGGTAGAATTTAGAAACTTTAATCATACCAATATAATAAAATATAACACCTTGTAATAGTATATTACTTTTAAATGCTAAAGGTGTAAAATTAACAACTATAATATAAATTAAAATAACTTTTATTAGTTGTTTTACATGTTTCGACTCTTCTGAGTCATTTTCAAAAACAAAATGAGAATATTCTAAAGCTGCACGGGCTTTGAAGTTATTATTTACATGTACTTTAAAAAAAAAAAATACGCACGTTATCTATTATTTTTTACTTGATTGTTTATTTTCATATCTTTGAGCATGGAGTAATTCTAGCCACAGTTTCGGTAAATTAAAAGATGCCGCATCGTTACATATTGTATTTTTGATAAGCCCTAGCAAGATTATATCAAGAAGAAACCATCCAAATAAATTTCAATGAAAGTAAAATAATATTTCCCTCCAGTCTACACTATCCATCCATAATAAGAGAAACCATAGAGATACTCACGCGCAAAAATACAATATGTAACGATGCGGCATCTTTTAATTTACCGAAACTGTGGCTAGAATTACTCCATGCTCAAAGATATGAAAATAAACAATCAAGTAAAAAATAATAGATAACGTGCGTAATTTTTTTAAAAAGTACGTGTAAATAATAACTTCAAAGCCCGTGCAGCTTTAGAATATTCTCATTTTGTTTTTGAAAATGACTCAGAAGAGTCGAAACATGTAAAACAACTAATAAAAGTTATTTTAATTTATATTATAGTTGTTAATTTTACACCTTTAGCATTTAAAAGTAATATACTTTAATCATACCGTAGCATTTCTCTCCATTCTCAGTATTGGCGAAAATTAATTCATGGAAATTGCTAGTAGCCCGGATCCAAATGAAATAAAACAAAGCAAATTTATATTAAAATCTACCAAACGGATTCTAGGTTTAATATATGGTTACTCCTAAGACAAATACCAGTATAGTATCCATGGAACTTAACTGGATTCTGTTTTGGCATAAAGTACATTTCACCCATGTATAATCTTTGTAAACAGTTATATGCGATTGGTGGCCATCATGGCTTAATTTCTCTTTATAAGTATTTGGTTACAAAAATGCTTTCCAACCTTCATCATACCAAACCCACTTTTTTCCAAATAAAACAGTAAGAAGTCAGATAGAAGCGTATTAGATCAACTGTTTTGTTTTCGGCGATGTTTTTTACAGCAAATAAATGGTACTGCTGGGGGTCTCTCCTCTTGATGAGGTTCGGTGAGATTATTATGCAGTTTACTGAGAAAGATGGAATTATGCAGTTTGATTCAAAGATCTGCCTTTAGAGGAGCTATGTTGATAACATTTTCCTCGTTGCCAGGTTTGATGATTTGACAGAAATTTTTCAAAAGGCTAACTCAGTTTGTCCGGCAATTCAATATACAAATAGAGGATGTAGTAACTCCCTTTTCTGGATGTTCTTGTTGAAAGGAAATAAAATATTAATGGTGAAGTAATTTTAACTTCGGTTTATCGCACAAAATTCCGGACAATATTTGAATTTCAATTCTGAGAATCCAGTTTCTCTTAAAGTTGTTATCAAGATTTTAACCCATATAGCGAGAAAAGATTGTTGTAATGATGAGGCCCTTCAGTTGAAAAAAAAATAATTTTAGCAGATTTGAAATATAATGGGTATCCTAAAAGTTGTGTTAAAGGAGTTTTTTCGGAACTGGCTCATTTCTCCCCCCTCTATTCACATAAATCCTACAGGCTATGTATGGATACCATGCTATAAGAACCTATCAGAAAAAGTCTCCTCCTTTTTTATTTCAGTCAATATCAATACTGCTTATAAACCACAAAATGTTATGAAAGATATAATTTGTAATTTTAAACAGAAAATCCACCTATTTTCGAGTTACTGGTGTTATTTAGTATTCCATGTAAGGACTGTAATTTGGTGTATGTAGGTGAAACTGGGCGTACGTGTGATATTCGTTTAAAAAAACATAAACATGTATATAGGAGTGGAAGTGTACAATCAAAGCTTGTAAATCACTCGCTAAAAACTGATCATGCTCCGGATTTTGAAAATGTAACAATAATCAAGTCAAATTGCAATAGCTATATAAGTCGTGTGTTCCTTGAAGGCTGGTTTATGAAACTAGAAGGATCCCCCTCAATGAAGCTAGTTTGGTTCCACCAGAATATGTGGTACTGCTGTGTCGTATGATCCAAGATGTCGAAGTTGGATGCATTTTCAATTATAAGTTACTTGTATATTACCTATGCCAGTCGATCGTTTTTTGTACTGATTAGGGGGTTTGCAAAAGCTCGGAACGTTTACAATGTTTTTTTACCTTGTATTTTATGTGATTTTATTAAATGTATTTTTTATTGATTTATCTGATATAGTTTGGATATCTTTATACATTCTTTTGCTTATTCAATGTTATAAATCTTCATTATATAGGTATTTTCTGTCACAAAATGTATTTTAGTGTTAAGCCAAATATACGATCAAAGAAAAAATTGCAAAAACCAAACTATGCTTTATTGTTAGAATACAGCAAACACTTGAACTTCTCATTGCTGACATTAGATATGGAAAATTCAAAGTCAGTTTCATCTTAAAGATATTATCAGTTCTTTAAATAACCTCCACTTTAGTATTATTTACAAAAGTTAGTTTTCAAATTTGTGTTCGTAAATTTTAAGAGTTTAACAGTGGCTCACATGAATATTGAGACAATTTCATTTTTGGAATTTCTTTGAAAAGAAATGTACTAAATGTTGCAAAATTAATGTCATTTTTTTCATATGTACTTTTTTTGTCTGTATTCTAAGATTTAATACTTATTAAATAAATATATTCACACTTTAAAAAATATATTTTTTTCGAAAGCTGATAAAAATGTAGTTGAATACGAATTGGGTCACTCGGAAATTTGTGCAATTTTATTTCGGTATAAATTTTAAATTTAAATTTTATCTACAGATGCGGCATAGAAACTTCATTTAAAGTTTGTAGCCAACTGTTCTTCAGTTTCTAGTTCTAGGTAAGCACTGCAATTTCTTACAAAATGGCTACGAATTCCACTAGAAATCCAATAATAAAGCATTATAATACTGATAATAGCAGTAGGAGCTTGGGAAAAAATTCCTTTTTAATAAATTTCAAATCTGATTAATGCTATAAAATAGCAAAAATCGCGTAGAATATTTGATGTCTCTTTAAAATCTATACTACACTGTATACTGGCAACTTTGTGACCAGTATATATACCGTAATTTAACTGGACGGGATATGTACCGTAAAATATTTAAAGCATAAGTACCGGTTGCACTACCCCCCTCTCCTCAGGCCTGCACGCATTACGTAACAAGAGCAAGAGCATCACTTCAGGGGTTGCCGTACACCGAGGCGGGGCTACTATATTTTTCCTTACAGAAAAATAATTATTTTACGGTATAAATAGCGATTTTTTACTGAAAAACAATCATTTTACGGTATAAATACCGTTTATAATCGAAATGGCACATATATGGGTTTTTTGCGCTTAATATACCTTAGAATACGGTACTCATACCGCAAAGAGTAAAAACGGTACAAGTACCGTTAATTTACGGTACATCTGCTAAAATTTTAGGAAATTTTTTTACAGTGTACGTTTTAAGCTTTCTCAAAGACATTGAAAAGAAAATTTCTAAGGAAAATAAAATAATCATAAGAATTATTTTAGCGGGAAAACCTTCAACTAAATTAGAAGAAATTTTTGGAATCAAGGTTCACCCAAAGACTATAAGACTTGCCAAGTATACACGGGTACAATGTACTAGTAACAAGAAAAAAATTCTAGTAAATAAGTGACGAAAGAAAGCGCGCCTGATGTTTTTTTCAACCACTGTTAAATAAAAGTTTGTTTTGTTGGAGTAACATTACATTTATTTAAAAGCAGTAATTTAATATCTTCAGGTTTTAAGGAAAATATTTTTTGGCGAAAACCCAGCAAAGATTACCGTCACATATAGACTTTTCTTCTTTCTACTTATCCATTGTACTCATTTTCTTAGATGTTAAGTTTAATATTCTCGGGGCAAACATTGATTGCAAAACCTTTTTCTAATTCAATTGAATGTTTTACTGCTAAAACATTTTAGGATTTGCATGATTTTTCTTTGAAAAAAAGTTCAGTGTCTTTAGGATATCTTAAAACATAGTTCAGATTTTAAAGAAACATAAAATATTGTAATAGATTTTTACAGTTTTACAGCAGTAAACAAAGTTGAAAGTTATATAGAAACAATTAAAAAAAAACTCCTAATACTTTTGCCAATATTATACAGAATATCAAACATAATATCAAACAGAATTCGTAATTATTTTTTTAGAACTCGTCATACATACCTCGAACTGGAAAGTAAAGAAATATTTAATCCAATAACAGTTGACTACAAACTTTAAATCATATTTCTACGCCGAATTGTTAAATAAAGTAAAAATAATTACCTAAATAATATCGAGTTCTGAAAGAAATTGCATAAATTTATAAGTTTTCAATTCTTATGTGACTTTATTTTCAGTTTTTTATTTTTTTGAACACACGAATTTATATAAAAGAAATGGGAATATATTTCTTTAATAACTAATACATCTTGAAATACATGTACATGAGTGCATGTGAAAGTCGATCCATCAGCATTTAGTACATTTTTTTTGAAAGAAGTTTCAAAAATGCAACTGTCGCAATATTAACGTCAACCACTGTAATTACTAAAATAATCATATTTATTTTTCAGTTGAGTATTTGGAATGGCAAAACTGCAAAATGAAAACTCCATATGAAACTATTGTTAGGAGGCTTTTCATCGGAATTAATTTCTCATACACTTTGTAATTTCTCTAAAATTTATAATTAATATACAAAATGAAAAGGCTAGTTTCTGATTTTTAACATTATTATACACAACTGTTTATCAAGTATTTTGAGATATTAATCATTATACGAGTTCAAGATTGTCTACAAATCCAAATCCACCAGTGGTAACAATATTCGGCTATCTTGATTGTCAATATTATGAAAATCTTGATCTTCTAAACATATTTGTAAATCTTGCGAAATATTTCCACTGCCATCTGATATTACATTCTTTACCAACATTTGACCATTGGCAACAAAAGGCGGCTTGAATAACATCGTCACGGTAAGTTTGACCTTCTAAACAGATTTTTAAATTTTGCGAAATATTTCATCCGCTTTCTGTTATCTTAATATCCGCTGCCACTTCATCAATGGTAACAATATTCGGTTCATCTTGAATACTGTCGTTATGATAATCTATACTTTTTGATCCTATTTTTAACTCTTGTGTGATATGTTCTACATCATCTGCTATTTGATTTTGTGACATCACTTCACCAACGGTAACAATAGTCGGATCATCTTTAATATCACCGTTACACCAATCTTGGCTTTCTAAACTAACTTCTTCAATATGCGAAATATTTACTCTGTTATCTGCTATTATATTTTTTGGTACCACTTCACCAATGATAACAATAGTCGACTCATCGTGAATACCACCGTAATGATAATCTTGACCTTCTACACTGATTTTTAAATTTTGTGAAATATTTTCTCCGTCATCTGTTATGATATTTTCTGCTACCACTTCACTAATGGTAACAATATTCGATTCAGCTTGAATACTGTCGTTATATTCTGGACTTTTTGAACATATTTTTAAATCTTGTGAGATATTTTTTCCGTCATCTGTTATTCTATTTTGTGACATCACTTCACCAATGGTAAAAATAGTCGTATCATCTTTAATATCACCGCTACGATAATATTGACCTTCTAGACTGAATTGCCCATTTTGCGAAATAGTTCCTCTGCCACTTGCTATTATATTTTGTGTTGCCATTTCGCAAACTATAAGAATAGTCGATTCATTTTGAATACTACCGTCATGATAATCTTGGCCTTCTAAACTGACTTTTCCGTTTTGCGAAATATTTTCCCTGTCATCTGCTATTATATTTTCTGATACCACTTCCTCCATTGTAACAATTGTCGGTTCATCTTGAATATCGTTATGACAATCTTCACTTTCTAAATTGACTTGTTCATTTTGCGAATTATTTGCTTCGTCATCTTCTATTATATTTTGTGTTACTACTTCACCAATGGTAACAATAGTCCGTTCATCTTGATTACCACCGTTATGATAATATTGACTTTCTAAACTGATTTGTATATTTTGCGAGATATTTCTTCCGTCATCTGTTGTTATATTTTGTAGTACTACTTCTCCAACACTAACAATAGTCGGTTCATGTTGAATGCTGTCGTTATGGTAATGTTCACTCTCTAAAATGCCTTGTAAATCTTGTGAGATATTTTCTCCTTCATCTGCTATTCTAGTTTGTGGCACAACTTCGCTAACGGTAATGTTATCCGGCTCATCTTTAATATCACCGTTATGATAATCTTGACCGTCTACAATGATTTGTCCATTTTGACAAATATTTCTTGCATCATCTGCTATTATATCTTGTGCCACTACTTCATCAACGGTAACAATAGTCGGTTCATTTTGAGCACCACCATTATGATAATCTTGACATTCTAAACTGACTTGTCCATTTTGTGAAATATTTCCTCTGTCACCTGCTATTATATTTTGTGTTGTAATTTCACTAACGGTAATAATAGTGCATTCTTCTTGAGGACTACCGTTGTGATAATTTCGACTTTCTAAACTGACTTGTCCATTTTGCAAAATATTTTCTCTGTCATCTGCTATTATATTTTCTGTTACCGTTTCACCCACGGTAACAATAGCTGGTTCATCTTGAATAGCACCATTATGATAATCTTGACCTTCTAAACTGATTGGTTCATTTTGCGAAATATTTCCTGCGTCATCTGCTATTATATTTTTTGCTATCACTTCACTAATGGTAACAATAGTCCGTGCATCTTGATTACCACCATTGTGATACTCTTGACCTTCTACAATGATTTGTCCATTTTGAAAAATATTTCCTACATCATCTGCTATTATATCTTGTGCTACTACTTCATCAACGGTAACAATAGTCGGTTCATTTTGAGCACCACCATTATGATAATCTTGACATTCTAAACTGACTTGTCCATTTTGTGAAATATTTCCTCTGTCACCTGCTATTATATTTTGTGTTGCCATTTCACTAACGGTAATAATAGTGCATTCTTCTTGAGGACTACAGTTGTGATAATTTCGACTTTCTAAACTGACTTGTCCATTTTTCAAATTATTTCCTTCGTCATCTGCTATTACATTTTCTGCTACCCTTTCACCAATGGTAACAATACTCGGTTGATTTTGAATATCACCATTGTGATACTCTTGACTCTCTCTGACAAATCCATCTTGGCAATTATTTCCTGCATCATCTGCTATTATATTTTGTGCTACCACTTCACCAACGCTAACAATAGTCGGTTCATCTTGAGTACTGCCGTTATGATAATGTTGACTTTCTAAACTTCTTTGTAAATCTTGTGAAGCAGTCCCTTCGTCATTTGAAATTAAATTAATATTTTGACTTTCAATAAATTCGTCAAGTAATTTATAAAAAATTTTCGGGCAAACTTCTCCTGAAACTTCTGTCTTAAATTTCTGCACAGTTGCTTTAGATGGATTAAACCATTTGATTAGTAACCGCAAATCAGATTTCGTATCCCGACGAGCATGACATAAAATGTATTTCATGTCTTTAGAGAGCATAAATGCATTTTTAAACGCAATTATTGCTTCAGAAGAAATACCACACCATTTAATAAATTTATCTGCCAGTATAAATTGATGTTTTTCTAATAGTTTCATACAAACACAATATTCATATAGCACCCATGTTTTAAAATTTTGCACTTCTTGTTTTGTCGTAAAACACCAATCAATAAATTTATCTAGCATTTTAAAAGAATTATCTTTCACAATTAAAATATAAATTAGCGATTTCACAGAAGGCGATAAATTACCAACATCCTTATACATACCGCATTTAAATTGCGCAATATGTTGTTGATTATAACAAAAACACCAATTTAAAACTTCGTTTACTAATTGGTATTGGTCGTCTTGTATTAATTTACTGATTAATTCCTTGCCAGCATATAATTTAGGAACTTCATATTTAAACTGGATTATTATTTCTGGATCACCTTTGGCACACCACCTAAAGTGATTCTCTAGTTCAGTAAAATCTATTTTTCTACTAGCAATAATTGATTCTAATGTAGCTTCATACATTTTAGTATGTGCAAGACTTCGTCTGAAGTGGTCAGTCTTTTCTTCCGAATTAAAAGCCCAACTCATGAAGTTTTCTATTTTATGAAATGCTTTTTTCTTTAAAAAATGTGTAACTACACTTTGTCCTTTTACTTTTATCAATCTATCTTTTAACTGGCATTTATCTTCTTCAGAAGAAATTGTATATTCAATAAAAATGTGAAGTAAATCCCATTCGTCATTTTTAATTAAATAAGCACATCTTCCGATACCATTAAGTCCAAATATTAGATTTTTCTTTTGTTTTGAATTTAAATCGTTAAATATTAAGCCAATGATATCTATATCTCGTTTCCAAGATAATTTATGCATTACAAGTTCCACCAAAGAGCGTCCATTATTATGCTCAAAAATAAAATCCTTAAAATTTCTAGGGCCTTTCTGCCACAATTCCTTAAACATACAATTGTATTCATTGTATATGTGTGTATTTTCTTCTTGAGAATTCTTAATGTTTTGTTTATTTATATCTTTTAATACGAAGAAATAAGATAACGGATCCATAATATCCAAGATGTGAAATGCGGTTGACAAAAAGTACTTTCTCCACAACCAATCATTTAAAATACCACACAGTATAATACAGGAGCATTCCTTAAAAACATTTTGTTGCTGCTCATAATCTAGATTTGACAGTAAGGTATACCTCAAATCTTGGTTATGTAATTCTGTAACTAATGCTGTAATATATTTTGCTTTTTCTTCTTCGCTTAATTTATTCCAGATATATCTTATTGGCACGTCATTGAAGCTTACTCTATTACTACTATTTATTAATAAATATATTATACGTTCATTTATACTCATGCTGTTAATATGACGCCTAATGTCATAGGAATAATTTGAAGGATTATTCAATGATTCGTTATTGTCTGTAATTTTTGACGTCCAAAAATAAACCATTGGATGAACGCCGATGTGAATACTATCTAAATAATATTGATTTACAACATTTGGTGCTAAAGAAATAATTTCATCTTCTAAGCAATAAGTGCAAGCTATTTTATATTTATGATCGTCATCTAAACAACTACTCTCATTATCTAAAATGGCTTTTGCTGTTTGAGCATAATCAATTCTACCTCTTGCCGTCCATGTAATATTGCTAATCAGATCTACTGCAGAGTATTTTGAATCTTCTGTAGTATTTAATAAACATTTATCATGGTATCTAATCCAGTTATTTATGGAATTTCCAAAAACTGGAACTATATTTTTTAACAATTTTCTAATGGAGTTAGGCAATGTTAACTTTTCTATTTTAGCAACAATGCTCTCTTCAATTTGTTGCCATTTATTAGTGAATTCGTTTAATTCTGACCTAATATCACTATGGAACAAATTCATTATTTCTTTTTTAGTATCTGGATCCATCCAGAAGTTACTTACGATTTTAGCAATAACAATATTCTGTAGAGAAATCATGAAGTCAAATTTTAATGTACCATCTTCTGAAAGGATGGATTCCATTTTTCTTTCTTTAAAACTTATTTCAGTAATTATTTTATATTTTTGATAGTATGTCCTTGGGAAATACGCTTATTTATTTTGAATAACCTTGCGGTTTTTTGTGTACAGTTTTCATATATTAGCCTACCAATATACCGATTTACTTTAAATGACCTTATGGTCTTTGATATACAGTTCTCATAATAGCCTAAAAATCGAGAAAAAATGTATCATTTGCTTCATCCACAAGTTACTAAAGTTTTTAGCAATAACAATATTCTGTAAATAATGCATGAACTCATATTTTAATATACTATCTTCTGACAGGATGAATTCGATTCTTTTTTCTTTGAATCTTCTTTCAGTGACTTTTTATATTCAGTGATATTTTTTCTAGGGAAATATATAATTTATTTTGATTGATATTACGATTATTTGTGTAGGGCTCACCAAATAATGTGCAAAATTCAGCAGAAATATATTATTTGATTTTTCTAGATGTTATCAAAGACTTTAGCAATAACAGTATACTAAAGAGAAATCCTGAAGTCAATTTTTAAAATACCATCTTCTGATAGGATTAATTTATTTCTTCTTTCTTTGAATTAATTTTCTTTCAGTCTATTTTTTAATTTTCTATGTTATGTTTTCATAGAAAAATATGCTAATTTATTTTGAATGACCTTTCAGTTATGTGTATATGGTTTTCACAATACCCTGAAAAAATGAGAAAAATATATAAATAACGAGCATAAACTACCAAATCTACAAATATAAGCACCAAAACAGGGCCGCAGAGAGGGTAGTAGAGTCGGTACAAATTACCGTAGTCCATCTCTTTTAAAGTAAAACACAGACCAGCCACCAATAATAAGTGTAGTCCGTGTACTCTGACTACGGTAGACTGCTGTAAAAGGTACCCCGCCATCGTTAAATTTCAAAGGAATATTCATCATGTGAAACATTTAATATATACTATTGGACCGCAGTAACTTTGCGCTTACCTCATTTATCTTTAAAATGAGATATCAAAAGATTATACTACAGTATAATTCTTTAACCTAAAGATTTCTATTTGAAATAACTAACAAATGAAAAAAAAATAAAAGTTCAACTGAGTGAAATAAGTTATGCATGTTGATGTTATTACACGGCGCGGACGCAACAAAAGCAATTAAATTAAATATTTCCATCTACTAGTAAATCATCAGATGTGGTAAAGCTGTGCATGGTCTAATGTGACAAAATTATGGAGCCACAAGCTTCAGAGGCCCTCGATGCAGCTGAAAATATGTACGATAGTGTGGTTTTTGACAGCGTATGCTACTTTTTCTATATTTTAAAGCAACTTCGAAGAATTTCTACTTTTGGCCATTATGTGTGTATGTGCGTATGTATGCATGCACGCATGTATGTCCGAAATTGTTACAACAACCACTCCACTGATTTGAATATAACTTATTACATTGCAATTCGTGTACACCAAAGAAGGTTTTAAGCTAAAAAGCTAAAAAGTCTTATATTGTTTTACAGAGAGAAAAAGAGATTAACATTATAATTATCTACTGCATTTCGAACGTCAATGATGCTGGTCTTTTGCTGAGTATCTTTATAAATAAGAGAGTGTTGACATACGACCTATAAAATTTTATTGATCAAGAGGATTTTGGAAAAACTTTAGTGAGCTTGCCGTTTTTGCCAATCTAATGTTTGTTGTCTTAATTCACTTTCTAGCTGAATTTGTCCAGGCGAAAATTGCCAAGTTCTATAGTGTGGGTTGCTATAGTTTGGAAAAAAAATTCCAAACTGAGCATACGCCCTATGCTCATGTTGCCAATGTCTTATTTATAAAGGCAATCTACTGGCAATAACGTAGATTAATTTGAATGTTAATAAAAATAAAATGTTGTCATGAAAGCTCTCTGTTGGAGCATCGCTAAAATATACCAATAGGCACGCAATCTGTAACAATAAGGAATGAAGTTTGTCTGTATGTGTGCTGTGTTTTGAAAAGATCGTTGCGCGTAGAGCTACAATGTTTGGCAGGAAGTATCTGTAGTTAAGCACCACGAAAACATTTTTTGAATTTTTGGATTAGTTTTTCTGAATATAGTAAAAACCCTAATGAACATTGCAAAATGGCATGGAGAGTCTCAGCGATACTGCGGAAATTCCGTTTCGCAAATGAAGAACCAAGATTAGGAAAACACATTTTTTTTCGTAATTTCCACAGCGGACTAACTATTCAAATACGACAAAACAAAAACGGCATCTTATTTTTTTTACTTTAACCTTTCAAACAGGGCAATCCCTTAAAAAGTATATCAACATTTATCCTTTAAAAATATTTTCAAAACGTCTTTTTTCATGTTTTTCCACGTTTTGTGAAGCCCACATCGTGTTAACTATTCGAAATAACAGAAAATGAAAAATTCCAGGCTATATGAAGGTACTTCTATGTTTCTGATGGTGCAATTTGTTTGCAAAAATATCAATATTAACCCTTTAAAATTTTTTGGAGAACCATTTCAGCATATTTCTGGAACTTTTAAAAATGTCCATCCGTTTTCATGAACAAAAGACGAAAAAATAAAAGCACCCACTTATAAATAGTACCTTCTCCTTTCTAACGATGTCTTTGTTTAAACAAAAGATTTCTGTAAGTGGATTCTGGTACTTCTTTCACGCATTCGCGAGAGTTTTTTTTTCCATTTCTCACTCTGCGCTCTAGAATATTTTCGAAGCAAAGGCTTCTTTCTGTGTGTGCTCCAGGGATATTATTTATGTTTTACTTTGGCGTTTTAGACTTGGGCCAGAGATTGAATGGGGTTTTTCTTTTTTTCTTTTATTTTCACATGGATAGGGTTGATATATATATATATATATTTAATACGTGAATAGAAAAAGATGCGTACGGGAGCACACTTAACCCGCTGGGGACGAGCGACACGTATACGTGACTCATAAGATGCTCAGAATCCCTCATTATTCCACCAGTTATTTTTTAATGTAAGCATTGCCTTATTTAATGCTAGCATTAATGCGATTCAATTAGGCGCAAATTTATGTTTTAAAAAACCGGTGGTAAAAGATTAAAAATTCTGTAAAAGACGCTCGTCGTGAAGGGGTTAAAAGAAGGGGAAGAGGGTGAATTTATTTATTTATTTATTTTTTTTTTTGGTTTCTTCGAAAACTATTGCTCAGAATTGAAAGTTCCATATATCTAAATGTCAGAAATGAAATAGGCGGCAATGTTTCGACATTCGTAAAAGGAATCATCATGTTTTAATGCTTTAGCCCAATATAGGAAATTTTGACCTCCGCTATTTATTATTTATTTGCGACTATTTATTTGATTTTTTAATTCAGGGGCCGGACAACCCGGAATCGAGCGGATCAGCCAGTCAATAGATAAAAAACACAATATTTTAATAACAAGAGTGATTTGGCACATTTCCAAGCATACCATGGATTAAGAAGTCACTTCCATTTTTTTTGTGTTTAAAAGATACTTGCGCTAATATAGTGATCTTTAATTTTTTAAGAAATACATATATGAATACAATGATATTTTATAGATTATTCAATAACTTTCTAATATCATAGTTCGACACTCTCACTGGAATCAAAATAGGGGCTCGTAGATTCTCTCTGCGGCCCTGGACAAGAAATATAATCTAAACAAAAGACATAAGAATTCATTTCATTAAATTCTGTATTTTAAATTATTATTTGCGTAAGAAATTTTATCCTTTTACCTGTATGTTTCTTAAATAAATAATATACTATGTACCCAATAATAACCGGACACTTTCGATTTTACGAAATCGTTTTGTCGAATATCTAGAAACGTACTTGATGAATTCTTCTGGAACTTCGGCAATATAAAGAAAAAGTTTGGCTTCATGTTTTTCAGAAAAAGGTTTTATCACGACAGCAATAAGTGTTCAACAACAAATTGAAGAAAAAATAATATTTGGGATCACCTTATAAAATAAAATGATATGTCGCTGCAGAACATGACTATGGATATTGTACAACATTTGTGTTCATTGTGTAAGAAAAACACGTACATTAATGTAAATATAAGAATTTCTTTGCAAATTTCAAGAAAATTTCGCATATTGTTTGTTTAGAGTATGAGCATAGAGTTTTTCAACAAAAACACCTCAGAAAGCTTGACAAAGTACAGTAGCAAAACAGTACAATTAGAATGTAAATTTATTAAATATTTGATAAAATATAAGCATTTGTATGAAGTTATTTTTCATTGCACATGCACGAACAATACCAAAGATTTTTGTCTCATGGTTTGCGAGTCCGTTATAGAGCAACTCATATAAAAAGACCAGTCAAATGTCGTGAAAATTTAGAAAGATATTGATGATAGAGTGAGCTGAATTTCAATTGCTTTCTAAATGTAGGCGGATGAGAAGGATTTTTCCAGAAATTGTAATTTTTAATTTTTAATTTTTTTAATTTAAATTTTTTATTGATGATTTAGTTTTTTTTGGAAACCCACCAGACTCAGACGATTCTAACAAATATATATATATATATATATCATCATCATCAACCGTTTTCAATCCACTGCTTGATGTAGGTCTCCCCCAGATTTTTCCATTGTTGCCTGTCTAGTGCTTTAGTCATCCAATTAACACCGGCCAATTTTCTGATTTCGTCACTCCATCTTACTTGAGGTCGTCTTCTTGGTCGTTTTACATCTCTGGGATACCACTGTAGGGTGTTTGTGCTCCATCTATTGTCTTGTCTTCTTGCAATGTGCCCAGCCCATTTCCATTTTAGCCGTTTAATTCTCTCGATGATGTCAAAAACTTTCGTCTGACTTCTTATCCACGTTATTCTCTTTCGGTCTCTTCTGGTTATGCCTAGCATACATCTTTCCATACTTTGTTGTTTGTTATCTTTGTACCATCCGTTTTGTTAGTGTCCAAGTTTCTGCTCCATAAGTTAGTGCAGGCAAAACACATTGGTTAAACACCTTTCTTTTCAAACAAAGAGGCATGTTACTCTTCAGAATAATATTGTTCTTCCCAAAAGCACTCCATCCATTTCTTATTCTTCTATTGATTTCATTCATGATACTGTTGTCTGATGATATTTCTTGTCCAAGGTACACATAACTTTCAACATCTTTAATCTCAGTGTTGTTGTAGACGATTTTCTGTTTTGATGCAAATGAATTGAACATCACCTTAGTCTTTTCCAAATTTATTTTTAATCCCACCTTAATGCTAGCTTCTGCCAAATCTTTTAGCATATTTTGCAATTCTTCAGGGCTATTATATATATATATAGAAGTACCCGTACGTGAGCTACTCGTTGACATTCGTTAAACGCCTTTCTTGGAAGTACGTTAATAAAACATGACAATTTGTGGAAAATCCCCGATTATCCGGCTAATTTTCGATTTCAATCGAAATTTGACTCACTATATCGCCGATATATCTAAAAAATTTCAAAATATTTGACTGGTCTTTTTATGTTAGTTGCTCTATAGAGTTGTCTTCCAAATCATGGGAAAAAACTCTTTGATATAATTCGCGCTTGATTAAAAATTATTTCATACAGCTGCTGATATTTCATTAAATTTTTAAGATATTTATATTCTCATTTTTCTGTGTTGTTTCTGCTGTATTTTGTCAAATTTTCTGAAAATGGTGTTAAATTTGGTTAAAAACCATACATTCTCAAAACAAAAAACCTTCAAAAATTTCTTGAATATTTCCAAAAAAAAACTTTATATATACATGAATATGCGTGCTATTCTTACACAAATGAACACAAATGTTGTACAGTGTCCACATTGTCTGCAGCGATGGATCATTTCGTTCATTGTATTTTACATGGTGATTCCAAATATTATTTTCTTTTCAATTTGTTTTTGCTTTCTTAATTGTACTCGTGATCAAATCCTTGTTGAAAAATATGAGGTTCAACATGTTCCTTATATTCTCGAAGTTCTAAAAGCATTCGCCAAGCATTTTTCTAAATATTAGATAAAACTTCTAAAATCAAAAGTTTCAGGTGATTTTTGGCTTTATAGTGTATTTTACTACTCACTAGTTAAATGGAATCTTATAAAAGTAAAATGAAGAATGTAATCAAAAATTCTCTCTTTAAATTCTTTAAAATAATTAAAATCATTAATAAATACAATAATATTTCCTTGATATGTTTCTACACATATGCTTTAAGTAAAAAATGTTCTATATAAGTATTCTTTTTTACGATTTATAAGTATATTATCAAACTAATAAACAAGAATTAGATTACTTTGATTAATAGGAGTAATTAAGTTGATTTTTAAGCATGAGGGATAGCCAGGTATACCTCTTATCATCAACTAATAGCTAATTACTAAACCGTTAGTTTTTGTTGCATAGTTCAATTGCAAAAAGGTTTCGGAAGTTGCATCCTATTCAAAACAATTTATGTCAAAATATATTTTTTTTGTTAGGAAATTTAAAGTTTCATATGGTCTCTGTGTCCTATAAGTTACATTTAGAAAACTGTCTCCATGCTCTAGCAATAAGAAGTAAAAACAATCATTTTTGCAAGACAAAAACTTAACCGAATTATGATGCTGTGTATTAGGATGGTGCGAAAAAGGAGAAGTTGGTATTTCCGAGTCGCTATAATGCGGAAAAGTTGCGATTGGTAAATACAAGGAAAACAAAAACAAATTATTCAAATCGGAGTTTATCTTCTGATCTCGCAAACCGCCTAAAAATTCAAAAAAAAATTTAAATTTCCGATTTTTTCAGAATTAAAAAAAAAAGTTTTACGTATATATATTTTTTATCACTATAGTGAAAAAGTTTTGCAGGTTGTAATGTTTAATAATAATAATTTAAAAAACTGCGTTTAGAAAATATCTTCCAAACGCGCAAACTACCTAAAAATTAAGAAAAAATTGAGATTTTCCGATTTTTTCAGTAGTTAATTTTTTTTTAAGTATATGCATTTTTCTAACGCTATAGTGAAAAATATTTTCAGATTGTGCTGTTTAATAATAATAATAATAATAAATTGCGTTTAGAGAATATCTTCCGATCACACAAGCTCAATAAAAATTATGAAAATTTCAATTTTGAGTGATTTTGAGGTATTAAGAAAATAATCAACTGAGGTCAGTCTGTGGTCTCAGGTTAAGATTTAAATGTAAATGGATACTATTGAGATAAACTATTGAGCTGATTACTGAACAAGGGTTTCACTAGAATACTTAGATTTGGTAGTGCTGTAGTGGTACAAATACCAATACAGGATGGAGAGGTGGTGCTATCAGACTGCTTGAAGTGCATCTCGGACGACCACTTCAGTGGATTGTTTGTTTATTCCATTTTGTGGAATTACCTTTCCGCCATATTTTTCAACAATTGAACGGTGAAACAATTGGCCCAAGATCATTTAGTGGACCAATTGGGCAGAATCTCATGGGTTATAAAAAGCTCTCAGTGCTAAATTTTCAATTAATTGATTGTGAAATTCAAAAAGTGGGCAGACAACTGTTGAGCAAGGACCAAAGATATCTTTTTCACTTACGTCAAAAAGATAAAAAAATAAAAGCAATTAAAAGTGGCAACTTTCCAAATGACTTATCAAAACGTGAACCCGGCCCAAATTTACATGCCAGATGGTTCACTTGTGCAAATAGAGTCCTTCGACTTAACGTGAACGTAGAAAACCCATCGGATGCCTTAAAAACCATGGTGACATTTATTTTAAAATCTTACATACCAGTTTGGTTTGAAGTAAAATGAAGTAAGTATATTACAGATGCGCCTATTCATCCGTACAGAGCAATAGAAACATCTCGATACTTGCCTGACGACCTGAAAAAAGTGGTATTCCCTGTAATTGAACAAAACTCGTTCTTTGCTCACTCAGAAAACCTACTGATGGCAATGGTCTCTGATAAGAGGAGGCACATAAGAGAGCTAGGGCTAAGAAGAGTGTTAAAGGCCAGCAGACTGTTTCAAAACGTAAAGGCATCAGAAAATTTATCACTACTACTTTAAACTTATGTGCGGCAGACTATACAGAATTAATTGATTGGAATGTAGCAAAATTATCATCTCCAACTCTTTAACGGAGAGTAACCAATGAAGAAATACATTCCTTCCTTTATTCAGGTGATATTCCAGACTGGGATGCTAAAACATTTCCCTGCCACACACAAGCAATCGAGCTGTACATCAAATTCGTAACGGAAGCATAGCTTAAGGTATGTGGGCCCCAATCAAGAGATGGATTCATCAGGGCCACACTGAAATCAAGGTCCATGATACCAATTTTTACCACCAAATCGCAGTACAAAGTTGCGTCTAAAAGATTTATACAATAACAAATTATGTATTTAAGTAATGTAAGTAGCAATCACCCTTATTATTTGGATGGAGGAAAGACGGTGGGTGGGACTCGAACTTCAGCCCTTCCCGTGGTGAATTCTGGGTTGTTTAAATATTATCAAATATCTAAAATAGCGAAGAGCTGTACAATTTACATGGAATCGTTAACATTGGAATGCAAACTGACCTCATGTGATTATTTTCTTAATTCATCAAAATCACTCAAAATTGAAATTTTCCCGATTTATAATGAGCTTGCGCAAGCCGAAGATATTATCTAAACGCAATTTATTATTATTATTATTATTATTAAACAGCACAATCTGCAAATATTTTTCATTATAGCGATAAAAAATGTGTATGCGTAAAAATGTTTTTAAATGCTGAAAAAATCGGAAATTCTCAACTTTTTTGAATTTTTAGGCGTTTTGCGCGATTGGAAGATGTTCTCTAAACGCAATTATTTTAAATTATTATTATTAAACAATACAACCTGCAATTATTTTTCATTGTAGTGATAAAATATATATATATACGTAAAACTTTTTTTTAATTCTGAAAAAATCCGAAATTTTCGATTTGTTTTAATTTTTAGGCGGTTTGCGGGATCGGAAGATAAAGTCTGATTTGATTTTTTTTTCTTCTGTTTACCAATCGCAACTTTTCCGCACTATAGCGACTTGGAAATACCAACTTCACTTTTTTCGCACCACCCTACTGTGTATGTTATGGTTTTACGGCATTTTCTAGCAAAAAAACCCATGAAAAGTGCCTTTTTGTCGTTTTCTATTACGTAGATGATCTACTTTCGTTTTGAGAAGAAAAACAAACCATATATTTTACTAATCGTGAAATTCTATCTATATACGAAACAGAGATCGGAAATTGAGTTACTTTTAGTTAATAGGTATTGCAGGTTTTAAAGGCAGAAATAGAGAGATGGAAACAGAGATGGGAAATTGTGATACGTTTAGCTAATAGGTATTACAGGTTTCACAAGCAAAAATAACGTATTTTTTATGCAACGTATAACCAATCGGTTTGGAATGCTACCAATAGACGTTTTCATTAAAAAGCCTTTAAACAGTTTGTTTGAAATAATTTCGGGAAGTATAGGCGTTGTTTTCTGTTAAGATGAATTTACACAGTTACAATTTATTCGTATAGTAAAAATTACATTTTTTCATGACAGAAATTTACTTGATTATGATACATTAAATTTTTCATGCATTTTAAATTTTTTCTGGCATTAAAAACTCGTATTTCCGTTTTTTGTGACAGAAAACTTCAAAACTTCAAAGTATTATAACTGAGTACGTTTTAGTTGTAAAAGAATGATTTTTTACTGTTTTAATTGATAAAACATGGAGAAACATTTTTCTAAAAAAAACTTATAGAATGGAGAGACCGCATAAATTTTTAATTTCGTAACTATTTAAAAAATAAACAGTCTAACGTAAATCTATTTTCATATGATGAAAAAAAATATTTGAGACAGTTTTGGAATTGAAACTATTCTACAGGGTGTCCCTAAAAGAACTCTGGAGTTTTAAAAAATCATATCGAGTTAACGGCATGAGTTAGATTAGGTAAGTTAATTTAGAAGGAATCAGTGCTCATAAAATTTTATCCACACCGTTTCAATTTGTTTTTTTCACCACTAGGTAGCGCAGCGCGTCAACTTTGAAGTAACGTAGCAGACGCTCATTTCATCATTTCATACAGTTAATGCAGCGCGATGGCGAGGCCACAAAAAGGGCTCAGAGTGTTATCTGGCTTATAGAAACAGAATCTGTTACCATTGTACAGCGGCACTTTTGGCGCGAGAATGGTGGAAATGCACCTACGGACCACAAAACCATTCGTCAGTGATTACGTGCGTTTAAAGAAACGGGAAGTGTGTTAAAACAAACGTCCCATGTTAGGCCACGCGCGTCAGAAGAGAACGTCAATAGAATCCGTACTTCATGTAAACGAAGTCCGAAAAAATCTTTGAGACGTCGCAGTCGAAGAGGGGAATCTGTTACCATTGTACAGCGGAACTTTTGGCGCGAGTATGGTGGTAATGCACCTACCTACCACAAAAACATTCGTCAGTGGCTACGTGCGTTTAAAGAAACAGGAAGTCTGTTAAAACAAACGTCCCATGGTAGGCCACGCGTGTCAGAAGAGAACGTCGATAGAATCCGTACTTTATGTAAACGAAGTCCGAAAAAATCTTTGAGACGTCGCAGTCGAAGAGGTGAAAATGTTACCATTGTACAGCGGAACTTTTGGCGCGAGTATGGTGGTAATGCACCTACCTACCACAAAAACATTCGTCAGTGGCTACGTGCGTTTAAAGAAACAGGAAGTGTGTTAAAACAAACGTCCCATGGTAGGCCACGCGTGTCAGAAGAGAACGTCGATAGAATCCGTACTTCATGTAAACGAAGTCCGAAAAAATCTTTGAGACGTCGCAGTCGAAGAGGTGAATCTGTTACCATTGTACAGCGGAACTTTTGGCGCGAGTATGGTGGTAATGCACCTACCTACCACAAAAACATTCGTCAGTGGCTACGTGCGTTTAAAGAAACAGGAAGTGTGTTAAAACAAACGTCCCATGGTAGGCCACGCGCGTCAGAAGAGAACGTCAATAGAATCCGTACTTCATGTAAACGAAGTCCGAAAAAATCTTTGAGACGTCGCAGTCGAAGAGGTGAATCTGTTACCATTGTACAGCGGAACTTTTGGCGCGAGTATGGTGGTAATGCACCTACCTACCACAAAAACATTCGTCAGTGGCTACGTGCGTTTAAAGAAACAGGAAGTGTGTTAAAACAAACGTCCCATGGTAGGCCACGCGCGTCAGAAGAGAACGTCAATAGAATCCGTACTTCATGTAAACGAAGTCCGAAAAAATCTTTGAGACGTCGCAGTCGAAGAGGTGAATCTGTTACCATTGTACAGCGGAACTTTTGGCGCGAGTATGGTGGTAATGCACCTACCTACCACAAAAACATTCGTCAGTGGCTACGTGCGTTTAAAGAAACAGGAAGTGTGTTAAAACAAACGTCCCATGGTAGGCCACGCGTGTCAGAAGAGAACGTCGATAGAATCCGTACTTCATGTAAACGAAGTCCGAAAAAATCTTTGAGACGTCGCAGTCGAAGAGGTGAATCTGTTACCATTGTACAGCGGAACTTTTGGCGCGAGTATGGTGGTAATGCACCTACCTACCACAAAAACATTCGTCAGTGGCTACGTGCGTTTAAAGAAACAGGAAGTGTGTTAAAACAAACGTCCCATGGTAGGCCACGCGCGTCAGAAGAGAATGTCAATAGAATCCGTACTTCATGTAAACAAAGTCCGAAAAAATCTTTGAGACGTCGCAGTCGAAGAGGTGAATCTGTTACCATTGTACAGCGGAACTTTTGACGCGAGTATGGTGGTAATGCATCTACCTACCACAAAAACATTCGTCAGTGGCTACGTGCGTTTAAAGAAACAGGAAGTGTGTTAAAACAAACGTCCCATGGTAGGCCACGCGTGTCAGAAGAGAACGTCGATAGAATCCGTACTTCATGTAAACGAAATCCGAAAAAATCTTTGAGACGTCGCAGTCGAAGAGGTGAAAATGTTACCATTGTACAGCGGAACTTTTGGCGCGAGTATGGTGGTAATGCACCTACCTACCACAAAAACATTCGTCAGTGGCTACGTGCGTTTAAAAAAACAGGAAGTGTGTTAAAACAAACGTCCCATGGTAGGCCACGCGTGTCAGAAGAGAACGTCGATAGAATCCGTACTTCATGTAAACGAAGTCCGAAAAAATCTTTGAGACGTCGCAGTCGAAGAGGTGAATCTGTTACCATTGTACAGCGGAACTTTTGGCGCGAGTATGGTGGTAATGCACCTACCTACCACAAAAACATTCGTCAGTGGCTACGTGCGTTTAAAGAAACAGGAAGTGTGTTAAAACAAACGTCCCATGGTAGGCCACGCGCGTCAGAAGAGAACGTCAATAGAATCCGTACTTCATGTAAACGAAGTCCGAAAAAATCTTTGAGACGTCGCAGTCGAAGAGGTGAATCTGTTACCATTGTACAGCGGAACTTTTGGCGCGAGTATGGTGGTAATGCACCTACCTACCACAAAAACATTCGTCAGTGGCTACGTGCGTTTAAAGAAACAGGAAGTGTGTTAAAACAAACGTCCCATGGTAGGCCACGCGTGTCAGAAGAGAACGTCGATAGAATCCGTACTTCATGTAAACGAAGTCCGAAAAAATCTTTGAGACGTCGCAGTCGAAGAGGTGAATCTGTTACCATTGTACAGCGGAACTTTTGGCGCGAGTATGGTGGTAATGCACCTACCTACCACAAAAACATTCGTCAGTGGCTACGTGCGTTTAAAGAAACAGGAAGTGTGTTAAAACAAACGTCCCATGGTAGGCCACGCGTGTCAGAAGAGAACGTCGATAGAATCCGTACTTCATGTAAACGAAATCCGAAAAAATCTTTGAGACGTCGCAGTCGAAGAGGTGAATCTGTTACCATTGTACAGCGGAACTTTTGGCGCGAGTATGGTGGTAATGCACCTACCTACCACAAAAACATTCGTCAGTGGCTACGTGCGTTTAAAGAAACAGGAAGTGTGTTAAAACAAACGTCCCATGGTAGGCCACGCGCGTCAGAAGAGAACGTCAATAGAATCCGTACTTCATGTAAACGAAGTCCGAAAAAATCTTTGAGACGTCGCAGTCGAAGAGGTGAATCTGTTACCATTGTACAGCGGAACTTTTGGCGCGAGTATGGTGGTAATGCACCTACCTACCACAAAAACATTCGTCAGTGGCTACGTGCGTTTAAAGAAACAGGAAGTGTGTTAAAACAAACGTCCCATGGTAGGCCACGCGCGTCAGAAGAGAACGTCAATAGAATCCGTACTTCATGTAAACGAAGTCCGAAAAAATCTTTGAGACGTCGCAGTCGAAGAGGTGAATCTGTTACCATTGTACAGCGGAACTTTTGGCGCGAGTATGGTGGTAATGCACCTACCTACCACACAAACATTCGTCAGTGGCTACGTGCGTTTAAAGAAACAAGAAGTGTGTTAAAACAAACGTCCCATGGTAGGCCACGCGTGTCAGAAGAGAACGTCGATAGAATCCGTACTTCATGTAAACGAAGTCCGAAAAAATCTTTGAGACGTCGCAGTCGAAGAGGTGAATCTGTTACCATTGTACAGCGGAACGTTTGGCGCGAGTATGGTGGTAATGCACCTACCTACCACAAAAACATTCGTCAGTGGCTACGTGCGTTTAAAGAAACAGGAAGTGTGTTAAAACTAACGTCCCATGGTAGGCCACGCGTGTCAGAAGAGAACCTCGATAGAATCCGTACTTCATGTAAACGAAGTCCGAAAAAATCGTTGAGTCGTTGCAGTCGAAGATGTTTCGACGAAGAGGTTGAATACCGTTTGGATGTGTGCTGTGCCACATATGGGGCGCACATTGAAATATACTAAATGGTAAAAATCTTGATAAATTTACCTCTAAGTACATATGTATAACATTAACCAAATTTTATGATTGAATTAAAAAATTTTGCTTCATAACTCCGGAGTTCTTTTATGAACACCCTGTATAGCGTTTCAGTAACCACATTATTCTTATTTATTCATCTAGCTTAGCAAGTGATAAAAGTTTCTCTTAGTATGTTTTGATTAGCAGAACTTCATTTATTGAAGAACTACAATGAAAATTAAATGTATGGAGGTTATATTGGGGTCTCTGTGGTTTTTAAAATCTGCTTTCACTTCATATCAATCTAGGGTTAAAATGTATGTATCTTATTTGTTCTAATTAATAAAACATTTATTAATTCATGCAATTTGTTTGAATGTAGCAAAATAATGTTTTATTATTTTTGAAATAAATTATCTGCTCAAAATTCAGAACAAAGTTTTAAATTTTTGGCATATCAGTTAAAAAATATATAAATAAATAAATACATTTTCTTTAAATGTAGCAAAAAAAAATATTTTAGAAATTTAATGATTCTACGCACTAATTTTCCTATGTTTTACTTTTTAGGAAGAAATAATTGATTTTCACATTTATGTAAGGTAAATGCCAAATACACAGATAAAACCCAATAATCACATATCCTAGATTACACAGTAGTGTTTACAGGAATGAAAATTTAAATAAATCAACAAAACTTACTTTCTCCTATACTCCTACGAAATTAGCAATGGATAAGTGACAATTTTCGACTTCGATTTTTGATAGATTTACACGTTTTGGAATGTCCTGAACACAATTTGATTATCTTTTTTTATCAATGCCCGTCTACGTGTGGGCGCGTAATTCAGAATGAATCCACAAAATGCCATTATTATATTCCATATCTAGACAGATGCAGATATAGTTGCTGATTATAGATTCTGGATAAATCACTCTAAGAGTTGCTCTGCTATTATGATTTTTTTTCATGATCTTGGTATCTATTAAATATAATCGCATAATATTTAATGTGTATAATGCTTATTGATAAAAATGATCCAATTTTGGCAACTTTTGATTCCAGAGGAAGTGGGGGTGCTGTTATCCTATGATATTCTAGATGAATATGAAAGCTGTATTTCGGTTTCTATTCAGTAGAAATGCATAAAATTTTATATTTATTAATTTAAATTATGTATGATTGTTCAATTTTAGTTTTGAATACCGAACAGGCGCGATGTTTTGCTAGCCTTCTTTCAATCTGCTGATCACTCCAATTAAATGTTTAATTCAAAGAAATGCACTGTAATTCCTATTCTTAATTGCTGGTGTGTAAGTGGGCTATTTGTTTGGAAATATTAAAATATAGATTTTTAAAGTTTTACATCGAAAAGAAAAAGAAAAAGAAAATACAAAGCACGACAATATATTTTTAGTTAAAATGTTCAATTGCTCAGATCACAAATTAGACAATCCGTTGCTGAGTTATTCAGCCCAAACTTGACTCTTGTTATGGAAATTGCAAATGAAAGCAATATGTATATTCGATTTACGTGTACAAAACAGATCAAACATAGTCCCTTTTTACGCAAAATGTCAGATGTTTCATTGATCTACTGTTTGTTTTAGTGTTTCGTTTATGCTCTAAGTAGTGCCATCAGAGTCAGAAGAAGGTTGCTCCTGGTGGTGATCTAGCATCACGCGCCAATCCGAGAAAGCATTGCTTTAGTATTGTAAGTTGTTATTAGTCATTGCTATTGATGGAAATGTAAAAGAAATTTTTAGTACTACATGCCTATGAGAGTTACAGCGATGCTGAACACCATAACTAGGACTTAAGGATTGGGGCTGGCAACGGCACAGGTCACAAAAGGAGCAATTGAGAGCGCTTTAATTGAATACTGTTCTAGTTTTAGATGCTCATAATTTAAATCTTTCTTAAAGGAAGTGAGCGAAGACGCTGTCTTCGCTCACTTATGTGTTATTGGATTAATAGGGGCTTTTCGGTAATGTATTATTTTCCAGCGTAGTGACATTGTTATTTATCCTAAAATTTTAAATAACTCCCATCCCTCATCCGAAGGTGTTTCTTTCCTTTGATAACACTTTTAATGATATTCCAATGATAGATTGTTTAAATTGTTACTTGAGAAATTGTTATTCGCCTTTAGCTAAAACGAGTAAAAGATTTTAATAAACAGCTTGTTCTAAGAATATTATGTCTTGTTTCTTGATTTCATTACATTGTGTAGTATATTTAAGGGTGGAAATGCGACATTAAGTAGACGAATATAGGGAATTCGAAGATTTTTAATAATTTTATAAATTTTACTTTGTTAATATTTAAAAGTTATTTGCTTTACTTTTAAACAACTCAAATCTATTCCAAATGAAGAGAGGTTGAAAATAAATAAAAGCACTTACGAATTGAAAGCATTTTGCAAAGCTTTAGTTGCTATCAAACAAAACTAAGCTGACGACCAGTGCATTGTTATGTGAAAACAAAATTACTCTTTATTTTCTGGTACTTCGATCAGTGTTTATTTATATCGTTTTAAATAGATGAAAAAAAAATCTTTAGCAAATATTTGACTTTTTTTTAACTAAATATATTTTTTAGAAATATTTTTATTTTTATTTATTTAAATCGCCGAATTAGTGACAAAGCGCAAAATTGGAACTTCTTATCGGAAACTTGCAACCCTTATGTTTATTAATCGCTCTTTATTTTGAATGAACCATAAGATCACAAATGTGTTAAACTAGATCAATATGATCGGAAAATGAATTAGCATTAATTAAAGACAGAAAGTATGTGAATGCAATATGTACAAAGTTTCATCTATGCAATTTTTATTTTCAATGACTGAACGAGAATGCAGAATGTGAATAAGGGAGAATTGCCGTACATATTTTTCTCCCTGAATGACAAGAATGAGCAATTTAACAAACACTTTTCCGAAAGAAACAAATTATTAAAGTTTATAAACGACATGCTTTGAAGGTAATCCCTTCAAAATATATTAAAGTTCTCATAATAGTTATTAAAAGATTGGTCTTAAGATTCATACAAATACATTCCTAAAAATATTTTCATTCAGTTTCAAAATACATTCATTAAAATAAATTTTTCTGCTTAATATACAGAACTGGAATCCAGACACAGCTATAATAGGTACATTATAGCATTATAATATGTTTATATTTGCTATATTTACTTGTATACTAGCACAATCAGCTGAAACTGATGCATTTCTAAATAAATAAACGCATTTTTTCCTCAGAAGAATTGAGCACGAAGAATATGGAGCGCAAAGCATTTATTATTCATTTACAGGTTCAAACAAAAAAATTCTGTTGCACATTGTTCTACGGGGGAAAATCGTTTGCAGTGTAATTTAAGGATGTTTTATTATTTCAAACATAATGAAATTTATATGCATTATTGAGGTGCACTATAAATTGATTACTCATTTAAAAGTACGTTGGGGATTGCGTTTTCGTTCATTTATACGGACACACAAAAGATGTCGGTTACAGTATACGTGCAATAATTACAGTCTATGTGTTATAAAGTGCGTTTTCAACATAGGTTTGCGTTTTAAAATTTAATTGAATTTTTGCATAGTACGTGGTGTGTACAAATTCGGTTGAATGTATACAGTGCTACACAAAGAAATACGTAAGTATTACAGACTATGGGAGTGAATTACTTAAGATAGTTTTTAATTGTGTTTACGCATTTTCCTGCTGAACTATGGTTAGTAGACTTCTAATAGTTTGTGGAAAATAAATAAATTCATATACAGGGCTATGCAAACAACAAGGCCCATTGTCGTTTATGGTTGGTAGCTGCTGAAAGTTTGTTTTTAGTTGCCTTATGCGTTTTTTACCGGAATTAAATTTTAGCTTAATATGGGGTGTGTACAAAAGTCTTTAGATAATACACAAGGTTGTACAAAAGATTTCGAGTGCATCTCCAACGATTGGCAAAAATTGCTAAATGTGAATTTTCTAAATGAACTAAATTTTATCATGCTATGTCGCATACACCCAAATCCATAGATCAAACACAGGTTCAACACAGATCATGTTCAGGCTGAACAAAATATTTCGACTATGAAAGGTAATTGCTAAAACTGGACTTTTAAATGTGTTATATAATTCCTATACTGTTTGCTTAGATATATTCTTTCACTTTATTTAACAGTGAAGTTTCGGTACAGTTTCCACGATGTGTCGAAAAGTGTTTCATAAGCTGTGCTTAACGCATGATTTTTCGTTCTTGTTTTGTATTAGTACTTGTTTTATAATTTTTTTTATATTGAATGGGATTTTTTGCATTTCTTCCCGATAGTCGAAATTTGTTGTTGATTTTTCGGCATTCATAAATGCAGTCCGATTTCAATCTTTTACCTCAATACAGTAATTTATTTCCTCTTTTCAATGACGTCCATTTGGAATTCAAATAGCCAAATTTTACAAATTTCACATTTTTTTAAAATGTTAGATAAAACGAGGACCATTTTCAACTAAACGATTTCAATATGATATCATTGTCATCCACAGTTAAATTTTATTTATCTTCATCGAATTTAGCCAACTTAAAATTTGTGCATATATTAATTACGTGATTTAAACAATTAAAATTGTAATGAGGTTGCGATTATTTTAAAACGCGAAAGAAGAAACAGTGGAACGGTTTTGCTGCTTGAAAAGAAGAACGAGGGAACGAGAATTGGAAGACTGACGAAAACCGATTTTCATTAGCTATTATAGTTTTCCTTTATGCAGAAGGCAGAAAGAAGTTGGAATTTTCTATCTTCTATTTTCATTTTTTTTTTACCATGTTAATTAAATTTTTTTTATTGTAAAATTATACAGCTTCAAGTTATCCCTGGCAACGCCGCGCCAAGCGGTTTGGTAGTTAATAAATAAATAAGTACAAAACGATGCACGATTTAGTATAGCACAAAAAAATCAGCTTTCAGTCACTAACCATACCAATTTTCTAATAAATCCAGCATCTAATAAGGGTCATAAATTTGTTAATGTGCATTTATGTTTGGTGTGTCATGTTCTTTCCGTATCCTCTCTAGTTTATGCCCGGAATACAAGAAACTAATACTGTAATTCAGCGTTATATTTTATCACCACTTCCGACCTTTGAAATTAAAAAACGTTATCACTAGTCAAGTCTGTTTTATTAAAATCTATGATAGTTTAGCCCCGGTGCCAGAGTTTGATGTCAATGCTATCGAGAAAACTACTGAGAAATGAAATCGAGAAACTATCGAGAAACTATCGAGAAACTATCGAGAAATGAAAATAGCATAGCAATAGCATGTATTTAACGATCTTAAAAAATAATAAAGCAGATGTACTTTAAATTAAACTAAATTACTAGTAACATTTTTCTGACAATTGTTTCCTCTTTAAAAGTTTTGCGTAATTTAGTAGTACTCTTTGCAATTATTTTTATGTAGAAAAAAATAGATGAAAATATAATTTCATTTCCTGTCATAATTATTAGATAAAATGTTCTGTAAATATTTAGTAGATTTTCATTGTAATCATTTACGAATTTAAAAAAGATATTTCGTCATATACGTATAAGTTTAGATTTGCCTTTTACATATATTTTTAAGAAACCATATTTATTCTTCTTTAAATTCAAATTAGTTTGTATTTGTCGATTAAAAAACTATTTGCTTCTTAAATTTCTCACTCGAATTCATAATTTTACTGTCAAAGAACCAAATAAGGATTTTTTAAATTTTCTAAACAAGAAAATTCTAAATTTTCTAATCAAACTTTTCTTGCTAGTACGCTTACATTTTTACATCATATTTACTTAAATTCATCTTACGTACTTATGTACATCTTACATACTTACATACAACTTATGTGCTTACATACTTGAGCAATAAACAACCCCATTGAAAAAAAAAACTTTTAAAGATTCAATTTTTACATTAAATTAACCGTTATTTGAGCTTTATTTAAAAAATAAACTAAACCGCCAATTACATTTTAATGGAATTAAATAATTACTTTTTGAAAGTTTTGTTAAATTTTGTATTCTGTGTAATTATTTTTTGTAAAATTAATCAACGAACGTATCACTCCATTTCTTGACATGTTTCATTAATTAAAAGTTTTGAAAATACTATTTGATTTTGATCGAGACATCTGCACATTCAAATTTAGAAAAATATTTCGTCAGAAAAATGCAAATTTATCTTCCACATATACTTTAAAGAAACCATATTTGTTCTTCTTTAGAACAATATTGATTGCTATACCAATACGTAAATCCAATTTTATTCCCAAATTCTCTATGGAATATTTCTATTCTCTATGGAATTCCTAATTATCTTTGCAGTATCGCAATTTATCCAAATGCAATTTATTGAAGAACGAAACAAGGGTGGTTTCCACTCTTTTAGTAATTTAGTACAAACAAGTCACCTTTCAGTCAGACAAAACTTGCGTAAGTATCACCATCTGGGTAGAGCAATTGATTAAACAAATCATAGTGGATCAATATTTATTTAAAAGGAAAATGTTACAACACGTTAAATGAAATAAAAATGAAGTTTTAAAGAACATTTTATTTTGTTTTAGTTAAAATGTACTTTGCAAAAAAAAAAGGGGGGGGGGGTTGAAAGTTGAATCAATAAGAATGTGTGACAGTTTCTTCATATATTTATGGTTATTTGTCAATGTCAAATTAGTCTTTATTTCTTTTCATTTTATTATTATTTTTCTTTTTTAAAAGGCTTTTTAGCTGTCTAGATTTAAATAAATATATTTTTTAATATTCTTCAAGAGAAAATATTGTTTACGGCGCTAATGAAGAAAACAATAACACACAAATAAAATGAAAAAGAGGAATAAAAAATACATTCTTCAATTTTTTTTATTGTACTTTGAAAATGTTTCTTTCTAAAGTGTACAAAGTAAAAATGTTTTTAATAAGTTTAGTCAAGAAAAATGGGAGAAAATTCTACAATCTATTAATATCTAGAAATATTTATTCTCTTTCCGTTTTTCCCTTTTCCCTCTTTTTCTTGTAGTTCTAGGTTGGAAGAAATATACATTTGAATATTTCTGAAGTGAAAGCATTTTATACGACGAACACTTACGAAATTTTTCAAAACACAGGCCAAACAAATAAATAAACGTTAAATTGGTTTTGCACACAACTACTATGTTCTTAGAATATGGATATCTTAACCTTATTACATTTGGTAAATGAAAAAATAGCTGAATGTAGCTTATAATCTTGTCATTCTGAATGTTTAGAAAAATAAAAATCTGCACTTTTATGCTAAAAAATATTTTAGAGGACATTTTTTGTGTCTCATAATGAAATATGTTTTAAGAAAGAATATAGCAGTTAGTTTTGATTATAAACATGTAAGATTATCAAAAAAAGACAACACATAACGAATAATTTCATATTTAATATAAATATCTCGTTGAAAAAGTTTGGTGTTTCAGCATATTCCGTTGAAATAGTGAATTCTAGAAACAAATTGTAACATAACCGGTACAAAATGCATAATTTAAATTCCTTTCTTGTACTTATTCTTTAAAAAAAAAATCAGTATTTTTATATTTAGTTATTACACTTAATAAACGTACGAAATGGCTCGAACTGTTCACTGATTTTCATAAAATTACATTATGTGGTACTTACGTTTCATAAAAATTAAACATCCCCCACCCAGTTATTTACTAATATAACTCACAATTCTTACTATTAACTTGTTCTTGAAAGACACTCAGAAAAGAAAAAAAATCCAGTTTTAGGCATGTTTTCGGAAAAATTCGTCACTGTGTGACGGTAAAGAGCTAATAAAACTTCCTCACAGTAATAAAAAAAACAGTTGAATAACAAAAATATATATTTAAGAACATTTTATTGCACTTTGAAATTACTTAACATTGTAAGCTCTAATATGTAAAAAGAAATGTTTTTAAAAAGTAGAACCCATAGAAATATGAGAAAAATTGGTAAACTATGACATTAGTATTTAGTTGGTGATATATCAATGTCCATTAGTTTTTATCTTTTAATTTTATTTTCGTAAAAGAGAATTTTGTTGCTGTGTTTTACTTTTAAAAATAAGATTTTAAATATTTTTGAAGTAAAAATGTTTTATACGATGAGCAATTATAAAAATTCACCGCAGAAGTTATATTAAAATGAATTAAAGTGACTTCTTGGAGAAGATTTTATTGTACTTAGAAAATATTTAACTTTTAATATATTATACCATGTAAAAAAAAATAAATTTTAAAGGATATAAAATATGTGAAAAGCATTTTTGATATTTTTATGGTGATTTTTCAATGTCTATCAATCTTTCTCTCTTTTTTTTTCTTTTATATATATAATTTTGTACTATAATTAGAGAAATATAGTTTTAAATTGAAAAAAAAAATTATACGACGGTAAAGGGTCGTAAAAAAAGTGCCACAAAAATTAGTTATTTAAGATTAATTTATGCAAATTAAACAAAAGGTGAACCAACAAAAATGTGAGAAAAATTATCTTCTGTGGCAATTTCCCAATGTCTATTAATTTTTATTCTCCTTCCATTTTTTCCCTACTATTTTTTTCTAGTCTTAAAGTAGAAAGTTTTGATATATTTTCCAATTGAAATTTTTGTATGCGAATGTAAAAAAATTGGAGAAAGATATTATCAGAGAGAAAAAGAAAGATGAATTATAAACGAGTTCTGAGAGAACAGTTCATTGAGATATATACATATAAAGAGTTCAATTTTCTAAGATATATTATATATTTTTTTTAAAGTTGAATCAATAAAAATGTGAGAATTTTTTTTTAAATATTTGTAATGTGATTTGTCAATGTCAGTTAGTTTTTATTATATTTTCTTAAAAATATTTTTTTAGCCGTGCTAGATTTGGAGAAATCTATTTTCAAGTATTTGATAAGTGAAACCTTTTATACAAAAGTAACAAATCGGAATGAAAATAAAAAATTAAAAAGAAAAATGATGTATTAAAAAGGAATACTTTTGAAAAATAATTTATTGTATTTTGAAAGTGTTTACCTTTTTAAGATATATTAAAAATATATATTTTTTAATGTATGAAGTTCAGATGTAAAATTGAACACATAAAATATTAATAATTCTGTGATGATTTCATTGTTCTCATTATCAATTACTCTTTATTCTCTTTTAAATAAAATAGAAAACTTTGTAAAGATTACCGTAAAAATAAATAAAATAAATACAACAGTGTATTTATTTTATTATTTACTGTGGTAATTCCAACAAAGTTTTCTACTTTATTTATATGATGCCAGTTCTCAGAGCATTTTTACTACTTTATTCAATTTTCTATTCCCCGTTCTTAAAAAAAAAAAAAAAAAAATTAGCTGTTCTGAATTTAGAGAAATAAATTTCTAAATATTTATCAAGTAAAACTTTTTATACGACGGTAACGAATCTGAAAAGAATCTCCGAGAACTACCAAATAAACCAAATTGAAAATCGTTAGTAAAAAGGCATGTGTTGTGTCAATTCCAAATCCACGAGACGCTTAAATTACCGATACCTTAAATGTGCACTTTACTAAGTAAAATTTATGTTTAATAAAGGTTTTTTAGGCCGTCACTTCTCGACTAAAATTACAGAAAATTTTGCTTTGCTTAAAACTCAACACATCCACAAACTTTTTCCATTGAACTGCGGCATCAATATAGGAAAGAGTGGCGCATTCATATATATACGTTTTAATTTTATACAGTGTCATTTACTGTTAAGCGACATTATCTGCTAGAGAAATTTTCACTTTAACTTGTGGTTAAAACTCGTGGATATTTTAGGTGTCAAGGTTATATATTTTTTCAGTATATATATATATTTCTTTTACTCAGATAAATCATTACGATTTATTTATAAGTCGTTTTCAATTACAATTAGAGAAAAAAAAAGGAATATACCACTTACTATTTAATCACAAAATTATCGCACAAAAAACTTTTATATCATTCGATTGTGAGTTATACCTTTAAATAAAAGTTTATAAATAAAATAAGCTAAGAAATTCACCTATATAATGTAATATAGAAAAAGTTCAGTAAAAACTAATCCCAGTTTGGATACCAAAATTTAAATACACTGTTAAATTAGCCATTTTTTATGAATTGTCTGCAAATATTTATGTCGGTGTTCAAAATAAAAAAGAATGGAAAAGACACAGAGAAAATCCGTTAATGAACGGTTTTATACAAATTTTAATCCATTTTATGTATATTATTAGAGTTAAAAAAATAACGAAATATAAATGATTTCTCTATTCCTCAAAATAATTGAAAGCGCAGTTACTTTATGTCATAAATTTTATAAAATCTATCATTTTTAGTGACTATAAGGTCCTTAAATTTATTGTGATTATTCATTTTCATGAAGAACTAAAAACTTATTAGGGGGAATGAGCTAAAATTTTATATACACATACTAATAAAAGATGCACGCAATTTAAATATATTTAATTTTCAATATTTACTGGTTACAATTCATAATCTTTTTAAATATTATTTTCATAATTTACATTTTATACACAAATATATATACAGGGTGTCCACTCTCAACGATGATATATAATGGCTAATTCCTAAACAGTTAGTCATAGACATGCAGTTCCAATTGCAAAATGTTTTAAATGAGGTAAAGAAGTATTTTAAAAGCGATTTGGATCAATAAAAACATTCCATAAAAGTTCCGAAGTTTATTTTTTTATCCAGTCCCCTGGTCCTATCAGTGATATTCAATAAAAATGTCCGACTGCACTAGCAAGTAATACAAAAAAAGTCCCATTCATCTAACACTAAAGTTGACCGAGTTATGAAACTTTGAATTGCAAGACTTATACCAATTTTCTGCAGCTGAACACAAATGAGTTGGGCCATGCTTCGAGGGATCGTACACAAAGTGCTTAAAATATTAGTAAAATTTATTTCGCGAGTATCTGCACTTTAACTGAAAATAGTCACGTCGTACAAATATTACGATAGTGTTAATTTTTATCAATTAAGTTTCAGATTGGTTAAAAAAATTGTATTTAAACATGTTTTATTTTATGAAGAATTGAGACTCTTGCTTTTCATCATTTAATTTGCAAAAATTCTGCTATTTTTTCACTTATATTTTTAGTACAAGTTGTATGATATGCTTTAATACATCAGAATGAAAAAAATATTTTAAATTCATATGGTAATGTTAATTGTACTCAGAACTATTATTTTTTTATATATATCTGACGACTATTGATATTTCTTGTAAATTTGAGAATGATCCCTATTTCGCAGCAAAGAGATGCTTCAACTTTACAATGCTATTACTCGGTCAGTTTTAATCGTAGAAGATTGGAACTTTTTTTTATCTTACTTTTTATTGTAATAAGAAATTTTTACTAAATATCACTTATATGGTATAGAGACCGTATAAAAAATTAAATTTTGTCACTTTTTAAGAAATGTTTTTATTGACACAAATCGCATTTCAAATACTTCTTTACCGCATTTAAAACATTTTTGTAATTGAAACTATGTGTCTATGACTAAAGGTTTAGGAATTAGCCATTGGACAACGTTGAGAGTGGACACCCTGTATATAAGCTTGAGAAATTAATAATTATGTTAAAATTTTAATGCTACCATTACAGAACTAGTATGTTGTAGCCATCACAAAACTCCCGTCTATATAAATCGAATCAATTAAACGATTTAAATAGCACAATAAATTACATCGAGTTAAGAAATAATTTTTTTTAATATATATATATATATATATATACAGGGTGTCCATAATTAAACGACCCTACTTTAAAGTTGTCTACAGATGAAACTATTGGTCAGAAAGTTGTGAAATATTGTGAAGGACATAATGAAGGAATGGGAATTTGTTTAAGCGAAAAAAAAATTAGTTCAAAATTTCTCCGCTAGAGGGCGTTTTTTTAATGAATTACACATTTAGCATACATTTACGATAGTTTACATATTTTATTGCAACAAAACATGTTCCACATGACGGCTATCATTTTCAGCTACCGTCTGGAATCGTAAGATAGCATGTTCCATAGTTGACCGCAGTGTTTTCTGGGAAATGCTAAAAACATGTTGCGAAAAAAAGTTATATTCAACATATTTTGTTGTAATAAAATTTGCAACCTAACATAAATGTATGCTAATGTGTAATTCATTAAAAAACGCCGCCTGGCGGCGAAATTTGGAACTAAATTTTTTTTTCGCTTAAACAAATTCCCATTCTTTCATTATGTCCTTCACAAAATTTCACAATTTTCTGACTAATAGTTTCGTTTGTAGACAACTTTAAAGTAGGGTCGTTTAATTATGGACACCCTGTATATATATTATATATATATATATGTATATATATTATATATATATATATATATTATATATATATATATATATATATATATATATATATATATATATACAAACGCATAATATTGTTATGGAATCGTAGACATTGGAGACTTTTAATGCAGGAAAAAAGGGTAAAGGTTCGTTGAATTGTGTACATTTAAACGGGAGATATTAGCATCGCATTTTTTGAACAAATCATCGAATTTCGGCACTTCCTCTTAAAAGACCGTAACCAAACTTCTATTTCTTCATGAGGATTCTAAATTCGATGTTTCGTAGAATTATGCACGCCATAAACTGGAGATATAAGCATCGATTTTCGGAGACCGCTCTTGGGGGATTTTCCCCCAAAACTAATCAGCATCAGTTCAATAAGGATAGAACTTCATATAAAATTTTATCCTATTCTACAGTGTAGTTCCTGAGTTGAAACTCCCACAAAATTTGTGTCACATGTACACAGACACATACGTATACTCACGGACAGACATTTTCTAAAAACCGTCAAATCGTGTTCAGGACCTTCTGAAAGGTATAAATTCGTCGAAAACCGGAAGTCGAAATTTTTCACGAATCCAATATATTCTTCTTGTATATAGAAGAAAGTACAAAAAAAAAATCCTGGAATAATTTTATTAGAGAGAAAAAACAGTTTATATGTTTATTTTGATTTATAAAACTATTACCGAACGATGTAAAGAGAATGAAGCAGCAATTTATTTTTATCTTTACTTATTTATTTAACAATGAAAACAAAAATTGTTAAATCAAATTTATATTTTAAACAGAGGTTCATTTTAAGAATATAATATTTTAGTCAATCAAACAAGGAATTTAATAAAATTATTAAATTGAAATAACTTAATAATATCACACCTTTAGTTAATGCTTAATTTTTGAGATATAAATTGATTTTTTTAAAATTAAAAACCAATTGTTCAAAAATTTTGAGTAGATAAAACATTATTTTTTTTGAGCTATGAAGAAGAAATATACAAAATCAAATTTGTACATTAAACAAAGGTTTTTTTTTTTAGTTTATAATCATTCTAAGAGTCATTTTTTTTATTTAGTTAACTTTTTATACAAAAAAAGTAATTTTATCGTATCTCTAAATAAAACTTGACTTATGCAATATTCACAATACTCAAATATGCAACATTCACACTCTTATTCCATGTTATTCTTAATATTTTGAAAGATCATTTTCATGAATTCATATTTCATACATAATATATATATATATATATATATATATGATTGACATACAAATAATTATGTTAAAGATCATAATGCTAATATGAAGGCAATATGCAGCCTGAATAATTATAGCAGCGAATAAAACAGTTGATACGTTCACTTTGATCCATAAATCAATCGTCCAACTGTATAAGGAGAAGCAGTAGCTGCTATTTTAGCAATAAAGATAGAAAATATGAAATAAATATTGTTCATTAACACTTAATTAGGCAAATTAATACTTGAAATGATTTAATGACACCAGAATTTGAAAACAAGCTGGGGTAAAAGTAATTTGCAATTCATCTCGTACATTATAAAAGAAAAATTGATTATTTAGTACAGAAATAAATTAGTTGTACTTTCTTACCTCTAGATAAAACATAGTTATGATAATATTCACAGAATTTTAATCCAAAATTTTTCTTCTCATGAATTATATCCTTCTGTATGCGTGCCGTCTATATAGGTTCGCTTTCAGATAACTACATTTGATTTGCTACACGTAAGACTCCTTTCACAATTTATAAACGGATAAAGTGGTATCACGTTCTAAATACTAATAAACATTATGACTTTGATTCATTCAAACGCAACCCTGAAAGCTAATAGTATTATTACGCAACATATTTTACAGTGAACAAGAACTCAGAAGCCATAAGAAGTATTAAGCCAGATTTACTAATACACTTACTGGCACATACAGAAGGAGGATCCAGCCAGAACACAGTGGTTTCAAAACACGAATAACTGGACAAAAGGGAAAAATAAGTTTCTAATTTAAGATTTTTATATATTACTAATATATTTCATATAAAAATTATATATTGAACTAATACTTAAATTATTATAAAAAATTATTAATAATATTTCTAATAATTAACAATAATTAGTACTATTAATAATTATTACATTATTTAGATAATTATTATTTTTACTATTAATTTATTTAAATTTTAGATAAATTAAAATATTTGAAATTATTTAAATAATTACTATTAATTATAATAATTAAAAAATTATATCTATACCAATTATTATAATATTATATTAATTATAAAGGTAATTATATTAGTAATAATAATAATATATTATAACAATTAATTATTAATAATATTAGTTATTAATTATTGTTATTACTTTATTTTAATTATTTTAATATATTTAATTATTAATTAACAATTAATGTGTTTCGTTATATGTTATTAATTTAAAATGATGTTAGTTTACTTTTCCCGTTATATTTATTTCATGTCTTGTATGTCAAATAAATACGGCGCGTTATAATTTTAAGCTGAAAAGTGTTCAATCTTTTATTCCTGTGTCTTGAATTGGGTGTCAAAGCGAACCACCTGCGAGCGAGGTTTCAAGTGAACGAAACTTCTCAAATAAGGTTTTAATTTGGAAGTGTGCAAAGGTAATTTTTTTTATTTCTATAAATTGGATATTTGTAAGAAAGCAACGCAGATTAATAACATATATAATTATTTTTATGTAACTACATTTTATGAAAGTAATTTTAATGCATTATTAATAAAATACAAACAAACTATAAATACAAACGTTTTATTGAAAACAAATATTTACAGAATATAGTGACTATTTGGAAGCATTGGAAGCATATGACAACTTCAAAATTTTACTAAATTGCCTTGTGAAGTAGAAAATCGAATTATTTTATTAAAATAACAAAAAATTCTTGGATCGAGATGAAGAAGCTTAAATAAATGAAGAATTTAAAGAAAATGGAACAGTTAAAGTTTTTTCGCCAAAGATGTAGTACGTCATTACGGTGTGTTAAGCAGAAGTGGTGCCAGGGTAGTGTTACAAGGTGTCCCAATTTGCCCGAGACATCCAGCGTCCCGTGGCGTGGATTTTTCATGATACCAGAAATCCCTTAATATTTTCGTTCGTACCAAGTTAGCCGTCTTTAAATGGTATTCAATAATAAAAAATTTAAAAAAAAATCAGTAAGCATACAAAAACTTTCCAGAAAAGTTCTTACAGTACTGAATTTTAAGAACGTAAAATAGTTACTTCTACTATGCTATAATTGTTGAATTTTTTCTATGATTAATAGACACTTTAAAGAGTTGATTAACGGTTAAATCTGAATTTATCCAAGACATTTTTCTAAACGTGTTAAATCTATATCTATATATATATATAAATAGACGTGAGTGTCCCTATATTTCACTTTGCAGCCACAACTACCCAGCGCACACCACAGGTGTTTATGTGTGGTAGTAACCTCGAGTCTCCCATCGTGCACTATGGTGGTTGCATGTCGGTAGCTGTGATGATGTAGGAGATATGCCGGGTGGAAGAAGTCAACATAGGAGCATTTTCATATATATATATATATATATATAGATAGATAGATAGATAGATAGATAGATAGACGTGTGTGTCCAAATATTTCACTTTGCAGCCGCAACTATCCACCGCATAGTTTTGTTTGTGTGTGATAGTAGCCTCGAGTCAAAATCCATATCAAAATCCGTCCAGTAGAACATTTAAAAAAAGTCTAATCAGGTCATAATCAAGTTCACCTGATTATAACACTTTTCCCCATAAATCTGTATTATGAAACGTAGAACAATATGCAATATATTAAAACCATCCATAAACCCTTATCCAACTAACAGTGCAAATTTCTTCGAAATCCGTCCTGTAGAACCTTTTAAAAAGGCTAATATTTCGTACTCGGGTTAATCTGATTATATAACTTCCCCACAAAATTCTATAACTAAGCAATGTAGATATTTTATCAAGTGTAAAGATAAGTTTTATATTAAAACCTTCCCTGAAAAATTATCTAACTAACAATGCAAGTCTCATCAAAATCCATTCAGTAGAACTCATTTTATAAGCAGCCGGAACGAAATTCTCATTTGCATTATATATATTTATATATACAGGGTGAATCTAAACTCTTGGGCAAAATTTTAAGGGGTGATAGTACACATCAAGACAAACAATATTAAATAGGAAACTAAGGGTCCCAAACGTCTTCAGAAAGAGATAGGCGTCATTAAAGTTTAGGGTCCAAAATTTCAAATGATTATAAAAAACGGAAAAATTGGTCGATTCGTTTGCGGTTTTCGCTAAAACTATTCTTTATGTCAGTATTTTCTTAAAAATAAATTTTAAATATAAAGTTCAAAAAATGCCGATAGAGGACGCTTTAGACTTTGGAGTAACGAAAAACTATTTTTTTTCCATTATTTTTTGTATCTTATTAAATGCTTTCAAAAGCTTAGACTTAAATTTAAATTTGGAGCTCAAAATCTGAATCGTTGGTAGTGATTAAATAGCGCAAACTGAACTGCGTTCAGGAGTTGAAATTTGAAACACCTCCCTTCCCCCCCCCCCTCTCCTGAACACAGGTCAGTTATTCCCGATCTTGGTGTCGTAGAACAGGCAGAGGCAATATGTGACTTGTAATTTTCCAACTGCACGAAAAATGTCCGTGCTTGGAATATCTTGAAGCTGTCATGCTATTATACCAAGTGAGCTACCCCGATTGAATCTGAGGGGCATAATTCATCCAGTTCATGCCCTCCAGATTTAACCGGGACAGCTCAGTTAGTAGAGCATGGCAGCTTTAGCCAAGAGATCGCAGGTTCGAATCCTGGCCCGGACATTTTTCGGGTAGTTGGAAAATTACAACTGATATGATTTGTTTACCAATTTGAATAATTGTGTTAAAATTAATCCAGGCAGAAACTACTACCCCCTACATGTAAAATAAACGATAGAGTAATGACAAAATAAAATAGAAAATTTATTCATAATAGACATGAGCAATTTCTCCTCCCAAAATAAAAAGAAACAATTTGATGTATGCACGTAGTGCTCAATATGAATGAAGGTTGACACGTAGAAAATGGTACACGCATGATGTTCGTGAGGAATCACAAAAACTGCTTGAAAGAGTGCCCACCAGCAACGATGCAGGCCTCACGCCGCCAGCGGAGGGAGTTGCGAACATTAGTGAATACCCCGGTTAAGGCTCCTATATACCGGGCTGGCTCCGGCCTCCATTTAGTTGCTCAAGCGGACGCCTGACTTGGCGTCTTATCGCGTAGATGGCGAGTGAATTTAGTTACTTAATCACATGCAAAAATATAAGAATATATAGCTAAGATATTTAATAGCGCCATACATTAAAAAAAAAAACAATATGTAATTATGCTTTTGTGTAATACTATATTAAAATTAAAAATTCATTTTCATCAATTAATATTTATTGCTTTGCTTTACATGAATAATTAAGAATGACAATATAAATTTAATTAATTCTAAATTTGATTTAATGTGAAAATATATATTCACATGCATTGGATATTTTTACTACTTTCAGCATGAAGTTAAGTTGTGATATAATTTGTTATTAATAAAAGAGTCTTAAAATGCTGATATTCTAAGGAATAAATTTCGTATGTTAGATATTCAGTTTTTACAATTTAATCGCATGTAAAATAATCCTTATTAAAAAATAATAATGATGATGAGAACCTTCTGCGTTTCGAATAAATTCTGTTATTTTTTAATTTTATTTCAATCTGCCCCCCCCCCCCCCCCCAAAAAAAAAAAAAAAAAAAAGATCCCTACAATCAAAAAATTTCAACCAACCCAGTACGGAAAAGTTTAAAATTTGTAAAACTTATTTTTTTTTGTCTACTCATTTATTACTTTATTGCAGCAATAAATAACCAATTATTTAAATTCCCCCTTTTCGAAATTACAGATCTCGCCTCCTCCCCTCTGTTCTCAAATTCAAAGAAACTACTTTCTGACATATTTCTAAATTCATTTTTGTTCAAAAACACATAAAATTAGCAGAGCTTCTTAAGATCTTTCGGATAATACTATCAAAGTGGACGGTTTGAATCGAATTCCCGACACGGCAGCGCGAGAAAGGGAGAAGCGTGTCGACACGTGACAATGATCGCTTATCACTCGATAAGTAATTTCAAACTAGAAGTCAAAAACTAGAAAACGCTATTCGATTCCAAATCACTTTAATAGTCAATTCTGCCATTTTTATTCCTTTTCGTTTAAAAATGAGTCAGAAAATATGTCCAAAAGTTTTGCGCTCTTGATCAGGGAATTTGAAAACCACATTAAACAAAACTCTTTCACTTAAAAATATATAGAAAATTCCATGTAGTAAAAACGTCAAATTCACCTTCTTAAACTTGAAAAAACACAATGCAAACACATTGATAAAAATGTATTTGTTACTATATAAAAACAAGGTATAGTTTTTCGACTGTTTATTTTAACCTCTGATGATGGCTAATGTTTAGCCAAAAGCGCTTAGTTAGGTATTTTGACATCTGATTTTACATCATAAATTGTTTTAATGCTTTAAAACTGTGTTTTTAGTATTTGCACCTATTATAGCAACAAATAATTTTTTATCAGTGTGATTGCATTGTGTTTTTTCAAAACTCTTTCATTTAAAAAAATTTCTGCCCTATTTGTAATTTTACAATAACAGTAAATAAAAAATGAATCGTCAAAATTCCCCCTTCCCGCCAAAAGAACAATAAAAAATCTGCCCCCCCCCCCCTCCTCCTACTTTCTACAGCTGATGAAATTAAAAATCTCTATTTTTTTTTCTTATGCGTTTGTACTTTTTTCAAACAAGAAATATATAATAATTTCAATCACGCTCCCCCCCCCTCCCCTCCTCCTTTCTACAGCTGATGAAATTAAAAATTTCTATATTTTTTTCTTATGTGTTTGTTACTTTTTTTCAAACAAAAAATATATAATAATTTCAATCACGCTCCCCCCCCCCTACTCTCAACTTTCAGTTTTTTTCCTTTTGACCCTCCCCCTACCCCCGCGCAAAATTCAAAGTGTAAAGTGTAAAATCTTTAAATTTTGATTAAAGAAAGTCCCTTTTCTAAACTTTTTAACAACAGTAAATAAATTTAACTATCTAAATATCCCCCCCCCCTCCATCCATCCAAAAGATAAATAAGGTGGAGATTATAGACATGGGGGGTGAAAAATATTTTTTTCTCTCTCTTTAACAATTAGGCTTTTTTCACCCGTCTGCAATATACCATATCGGACTCTGAGAACCGGTTTATTGTATACAAGTGATCTGGTTGGCGCGGCATTTGGCGAAATTCTTCAATCCTGATCTATTCTTCTAGCATTTATAGAGAAATTATTCCGCCTTTCTTCATTTATATGGATTTTAAATATTCTAAATCCACTCCTTGACAGATTAGAACAATTTTATGCGAAACAACTGTCCATTTTAAGCGATTTTGTAACTCGATAATCGTTTAAACATTTCTCGCCTCATAGGCAACAATGAGCAACAAACGGTAAGTAGGCATCAAAATGCTTGATGTTTCAGCCTATATTATAGGAGCCCTACCACGGGCATCTTCCGGATATCGCCTGCTACGACAGCAATCCTCGCAACCAGGTCCTCGTCGGAGTCGACAGTAAAAAAGAGTTGTTCATTACTCCAAAGTCTAAAGCGCCCTCTATCGGCATTTTGGAACTTTATCTTTATAATTTACTTTTAAAATAATTTTTTTTATTTAATTTTGTCATCCCTCTATCGTTTATTTTACGTGAAGGTGGTAGTAGTTTCTGCCTGGTCTACGACACCAAGATCGGGAATAACTGAACTGTGTTCAGCGGGGGGGGGGGGGGGGGGGAGGGGTCAAATTTCAACTCCTGAACACAGTTCAGTTTGCGCTACTTAACCACTCCCAAAGATTCAGATTTTGAGCTCAAAACTTCAGTTGAAGTATAAGCTTTTGAAAGCATTTAATCAGATACAAAAAATAACGGTAAAAAATAGTTGTTCGTTACTCCAAAGTCTAAAGCGCCCTCTATCGACGTTTTTAAAACTTTTTCTTTAAAATTTATTTTTAAGAAAATACTGACATAAAGAATAGTTTTAGTGAAAAGCGCAAATGAATCGACCAATTTTTCCGTTTTTTATAATTATTTGAAATTTTGGACCTTAAACTTTAATGGCGTCTATATCCTTCGGAAGACGTTAGCGACCCTTAGTTTCCTATTTAATATTGTTTGTCTTGATGTGTACTATCACCCCTTAAAGTTTTGCCCAAGAGTTTAGATTCACCCTGTATATATATACATATATAGATTTAATTTTCACTAATGAAAAAAGTTGGAAATTGTACGTCAAACGTGACAAATGAGGTGCATTCGTACTGTTATTATTTCAGTGAAATGAATTATATCGTCTGTTATTATGATACGATTAATATCCGTAATAAAATAAGTACATTTTAAGTTGGCAACATTTTATCTTTTGTTGACATTTACTGAACATTCCAATAGGAAACTTAAGCATACTTTTTAAATTTCAGTACTTGAAATCCATATTCAGACTCTTTTTCCATTTCATATCTATTTCTCCGGAAACATCTATCCAAATAACTGTCGGTAGTTTATATGATTTTTATAATTAAACAATTTTATTATACAAATTCGATTTTTAAATTCAGTAATACGGAAATAATATGGTTCCATCTTAAATAGGACGTATTCACCATGGCAACCTAGAATTATTACCTATCATGGGATGTCATTGAATTAATTACGTGTGATAGGATTTAATAGAATGAAGAATGTGACTATAACTTGGTCATAGAGGTTATAAATGTCATATACCTCATATATGACTAATAACGTCATGCAAGTCAAATAACTAGGCGATACCTGTCGGTCGCTTGATGATTAATCCTCGGAAGATGCTATAACAAGGAAGTACCGATTTTAAAAAACTTCAAATTACTTAATAAGTATCTTTATTAATATCTTTTTAAGTTTTGATTCGATTTCCATAAAATTTGACAAAATTCTGCAACGATTATATATGTTAAATTTCAAAGCATTAGGTTGGGTAGTTTGTGTGCTGTTATATGCGGACAGATGAACCAGACGACGACTATATGTGATACGTATTTATATAATTGCGAACGCACCTAAAAAGGACGGGTGTTATTACACTATTTTATTTAAATTAACTTTTTTTTCTTTTTTTAAAGTAAATATGGATATTTGAAATCTATTTTTTACTCATTTTTTGATATGCTAGAATGATACAAATTATGTACGCAGATGTGTATCCGATGACAATACAACATTTTAATATTGTTGAATTTTATTGTAAATTAATAACTAAATTTTAAGGCAGTTTTCCATTATCTGGACTCGGGTGATAAATCGCCAAATATTCTTTAACGTTAAAACTGTATGTAAGTTAAAAATAATGGAGTTAATGATGCGCCAAACCACTCTCGCCAAAATAAGTCAAATGGCTATAAAACTGCTCCAACAAAATATTCTAAAGAGTATAAAGTAGAAAATATAAATGAAAAATAAAGAGTTTGATAATTGTTTTAAATACTATTTTATTATTTAACAGTTTAAAATTAATTTAATTATGATTATACATTGCTAAAACATTTTAGGAATCCAGGATTGATAGTTTAACTATTGTTTTTCCTATTCTTTCCTGTTGTCATATTTTAGAAAGAAACAGAACAAAAATTATCAGGTTTTAAATAAATTAACAAATTCGTGCTTTCTATTAATCGTAAATCAACGGGTGAATTTTCTATAATCGCAACCCACAGAAATTAACGGATTGTATTTGAAATTTGTAAGAACTATATAAATTCCAGCCATGAAAATAAGCCTAATTTTAAGATAAACATTAAGTGCTTAGAAAGAGTGCTTTATAATAAAAGTATTTTTTTACTTTTATTATTGATTCAAGATATAATTCAATTGAAAAAATTCTTAATTTATATGCATCAGTTATATATTACTGGTCTAAATTTTAGAATGAATATATACGCGTTTACATGTGTGCAAAATGGAAAAAAACGCTACCTCCGCCCCCGTGCGCCTGCTCACGCACACACACACATTCATTCTGTCGCAAAACACCATATTAAAATTATACCGGTGCCAGAAGATTGGGAATAATTTCTACTTTTATTTGACATTTAAAAAATATTTTCTTAGCAATCTATCCTCATAGTAAAAATAACATAAAATTTTCTTTTTTCAAGAGAAACCTCTCATTTTATCATATAAAAAAACAATCCTAAGTCAAGTTTCAAGAGGTTTCAACGATTAACATCACAATTATTAACTTTTGTATAAAGTACCGATTTTAAAGGAAATCCGGAATTTATATAGAGTATTATAATAATAAAATTTACACATATGTGCAACATGGGAAAAAGCGCCCCCCCCTCCGCACATACACACACACACTCATTCTGTAGCAAACCACCATATTAAAATTATGCCGGTCGGTGTCAGTCGATTGGGAATAATTTCTACTTTTATTTGACATTTAAAAAATACTTTTCTGAGGAATCTATCCTCATATATTAAAAATAACACAATTATTTTTTTCAAGAGAAACCCCTAATTCTATTATATAAAAAAATAATCCTAAGCCAAGTTTCAAGAAGTTTCTACGATTAACCTCGCAATTATTAACCATTGTATAAAGAACCGATTTTAAAGGAAATCCGGAATTTATATAGAGTATTATAATAATAAAATTTCCCAAGTAAAATAATAAACACTGTTTTTATACCAAATGCAGCCGAATTTTTATACAAAGTTTTTTAGCATTCAAGACAAAAAAAAAATACTATTTATTATTAAAACACATATTAAATTATAATTAAATGAAATCGGTCAATATTTTTTCAAAATTTACACCAAAGCCTAAACTGAAATTGTGATGTTTCTTCAAGGGATTAATTTGGAGAAAAACTATTGAAAAGAGAAAGTTAAAATTTTGAAAAATAAAAATGAAGAAATATTCAATTAATAAAAAAGCTGGCAAACTATTTTGCTTAAGGCTTTCCGTGTCATTATAATGTGCTAAGAAAGAGTGGTGCTAGTGGGCTTATGATCTAACATTTCACTAGCTTTATATTAAAGAAAAACGTCCTATTTATTTATTTTTTGTTAAATGAAGAAAGTCCACTGAGAATTACGACTAGACGAGACGACTAGAATTACGACTGAAAATTACGACTACAATATATGTTGATTAATCAAGAGCATTTAATTAACGTTATTAATATTCATATGTCGGTCATATTTTAATTTAACATTTCAAAAGACAAATTTTAATTTTGACTTCATAAATTTGCTGTTCTTCAGTGCAAAGGCTTAATACATTGAAGATTTTAGCACAGAAAATTTAAGAAGGATTTTAAAGAATTAGGGTATAAACAAATTTAAAACAGTGACTTTTATTTAATCATATCATATCATTCATATAGGATAAAGAAAGGTAAAACCATATAGTCGGGTAAAACGCGAATAACTTAGCTTCACTCAATTCGAGCCACCTTGTAGTGGCTAATGGTTGAAATACTTATCTAAAAGAAAGGAGTCGAAGATATCTGCTGACATTTGTGTATTTTCTGCGTAGGAAAAATTATTTTTTTATTTTAATGTTTTCAAGTTTAAAAAATCTTAAATATGAACAAATTTAAAGTTATTGACACTTTTTCTAATATTGTGGGTAGCGTAATTAATAAGAATTTATTTGCCACAATGAAACTGTCGCTAGCATTTATAGGTACAATTTTATGACTTGCTTTAGAACCATCATTATCTTGAGTAAAAACCAGATATGTTACGTAGGATAAAGAGTAAAATTGGATAACGATAATTGAAGAGATCTGGTGAACAGGAGATTTTCTATCCATTTCCAAGCTCGAGAATGAGTTTTTAACGAAGTGCGATTTTCACTAATTAATAACTCTGCTCACATGATAGAGAGCAGGGTCAAATTTTGATATGTTGTTAAGAATAAAGAACAATATGTATGCATGGAATTTTATATTAATTGAATAATTATACACTAGTGTTTTATATTGGAATTTAGTTTCTCATAGGACTGTAATGTATCAAGAAATATATTTTTTCCCTCGACGCCAGAGTATCTGGACATAGTTGAGAAAACATAATACGTAAATCTAGTTTTTTCGACCTAGATATACAGCCAGGGCAACAGTTCGAACTGTTTCCCCTATTCTGTGTACGTGTAGAAAAAATCCGAATCAACAACGGAGTAAAGAGGGGCCACCGCCAACCAAGTTCAAGAGATGGTGTATTTGTACTCGCATCCGTCCGCTGGAATTTTGCCGCAGATTTCGAAAAAAATACAAATCTTTAGAAATGACATATTAGCAGATATAACGCATATGATACCTGTAACAACTCATGTCATAACAGGACATCATGATAAAGATATCTACCTGTCAGAGACAATAATTGAAAACCAAGTTGAATGAGCCAAACCCCGTAGTAATTTGACCTATAGAACCAGAGATAAGAATGTGTCCCCCAGCGGTGGAAGGTGCCGCCCCCCCGTAAATTAATAAATTACCTTTAACATTAATGCTATATTTTTACCTCTTAAGTTAACCACATATCTTAAACAGTAACACAATTTTTACTTTATGGCTGTAGTGAGTAAACGTAAGTTGATGCCGAAAAAGATTACTGTAGCTAGCAGATGAGATGACAACGATTTTAACTTAAGCTGACGATGTTTTACATCATCTTGTGCTAAAGTGGATCAACCAAGGTCCATGTTTTTGTCAATTTCCATATGATTTCTTGAACAATATGCCGTCTACGACAACCAGAGCCCAACCTGTTTTAGATGGTGTTCATGCCCGAATCGGCGCTTCTCTATTACGCGACAAATTATATTAGAAGGATTTAAGGGTCTTTCGAGCCTAAATAAATAATACCACGAATAAGTTTAATATATGAATGTGAGCGTGTTTGATTCCAGAATGTGTGATCATTGGCCGATGACTGATGATATTCACCCCTATTGACGTCCTTGAGGTTCTACAAAATTAAAGGTATTTTTCAATTTAGTATGTTCAGGTTAATACTTTCTTCAGTATCAAAGTTACCTGAGTTATGGAAGAGAGCTCAAGTAAAAGATTAATCATGTTAATTCAAAATTATAGCTTTAATCTGATTCATTAATTGTATTTTTAAATTTCAATATTATAAGTTATAACGGTTAAAATGAAGTTATAAAGAATTTACAAATGCAATTTAATGTATGATGCAGTTTCGATAGCATAACTATTGCGTTTATCTCATTTAGTAGTGATTTTCTTTCGATGTAAACAATGTAAATAAAGTTTATTATTTCTTAATTTAAAATTTTGTCTTTCATTCTTTCAACATGTATTTATTTATGGATTAAGTTTTTTTTCTTGCAATCTAGTTTACTGCTAGTAAAATGTTAAATCATTTAGCTCTTGGTAGTTTTTTTTTATTTTAATAATTGAATTCTTACAAGTTAGAGCTTAAATATGAAAACATTCATGAAAATGATTCATTAAAATCTTTTTTACTAAAATAGGTGTCTGAAAAAAATATACACAAAAGGATTTAAAAGCACTAAAACCTTATATGTTAATAGTACAAAACTCTCCCCGAACGCTTTCGGCTAAATTACGAGTCATTATTAAGGAGGAAAAAAAACAGCGGAGAACAAAGTTTGATTGAAGTTAGGGCTTTTTCGAAAGAATATCCCAATGCTTTGTTAGCTGTATTAATATTTAGTTAATATTAGCTGTATTAATATTAGTATTAAATTTATTTAGTAAACCCTCAGAGTAGAGAATCATACGATCTAAATTAAGCAGTAGTATGTATTTAGTAAAGATGTTTGCGAATTAAAGAATTTTATGTAACCGACTTCTTTTAGGTGCCAAGTTCTTACCAGCTTCTTATCTATTAAGTGCCTGCCTGATATTGTGTCCATTGCGGTTCGCATCTGGAATTTGTTTTTACGGGCACATGATATTCATTACTTTCCATTTTGTTTTATTATTTTAATGGCTACATAGTTTAATTAGTGTTAAAAACTTAATAATTTTAAATTTAGTTAGTTTCATGATCCAAATATTCAATTAACTCGTAGTTTTTCTGTTTTGTTTTTAGTCCTACTACAACAAGGTACAACAGATAAAATCTGACATTTTCCTGACATTGTGTTTAATATTTTGATCTTTGATCTCACTACAATATCTATGATATTCACAACATATGTATGCAGGTGTTTATACAAAGGTGTAGATAATGAATAATACTTGAATTAAGAGAACAACAAAAATTATTATAAAATTAATAATTATTGATAAATAAAGTGAAAAAAATTCTACTTTTTTCTTCCTTCTTCTTTGTATTTGTGTATGAACATTTTAGTAAAATGGCTCTAACTCGGTTGAATAGAATTGAAGTGTTGTGATTTAGGTATAGGATGTTATGATTCACAGCCTAAGAGGGACTGCTCAGACGAGGAGGCCAAGTCTGTAGAACATAGGTGTCCCTCCCGGTACCTTTATTAAGGTTTAAAAAAAAAAAATACAATTTCAGCTAGAGCTGAGCCCGCCGGCAAACGCGACAGGGGGCGGGTGAATCGCAAAGGGCCATTATTGCCCGAAATTCACAGAACAAATCCCTCGCTAAATGTTTGTGTTTATCACAGTTGATAAATTATATTGTGAAAGTATGTTGGTTTTAAGGCCTAGTTTAAAATCATGTCTTAACCGCTTGCCTGATTATCCCGAGTTATCTCGGGTTCGTATAGATTGCAGTTAATTATTATCCCGAGAAAACTCGGGCGAAGCAGAATTTGTCAGTACGATTTGTTTTATCGCGGTTTTACTCGGCCTGGAGAAAATGAAATGAAATATTCAGCTTTGATTGGCAGTTTGAAAAGTTTTGTTGGTTTCACGGTTCTTTTGGTGAGACTGGTCACGTGTTTTCCCTATTGTATAGCATACGTCGGCTTGTGGATTAGTAATCAGGGTGGCTAGTGATCTGGGAAAAATACAGTAAAAAAGTGATAAACACCAGTATATTCTTATCGAAAAATTCATGTTGATTATTAAATCAAATAATCAACATGATTTTTTCTATATGAATATACTGGTGTTCATCACTTTTTTTTTACTGTATTTTTCCCTGACCACTAGCCACCCTGATAATGTATAAAGAAGGATAGTTGCATTGAAAAAAACATAATAATGGCGATGATGCAAGATAGTGAAAGCGATGATTTTTCAGATAGTGATTATGAAGAGGTAGACTTGGAAAATAGTGGAAGTGATTCTTCTGTATGTAGCCTTATTGAAGACGGGAGAAAAGAGATAAAAACTCCCATAAAAGAGATTCTAGGGGTAAGCCAGTAAGAAAAGAGACCAGATACCAATGTACAGAATGTCAGGTATGACTTTGTGTTTTTTTTTTTTTTTTAACTATCATACAAAGACTAATATTTAACTTTTTTCCATTTGCCCGAGATAACTCGGGATAGTAAACTAATGTTAAAACTAAATGCTTTTACACCTGTAAAAAATTAAAAATTCAACTTAAAACCTACATATTTTGTTTTGTATCGTTTCCTTGTATTTAATAATAAAATTAAAAATGTGATGATTTTTTGCATTTTTTTTTTCAAAAAAAATCGGTTAAGACACATAAAATCTCACAAAAAGTGTCACAAAAAATAATCCATGTAATATCATTATCGAAAAAAGATAAACCCTATTCCACTAATTCTGACGCAAAATATATATGTCGCAAAATATAAATATTGCAAAACAAAAGTGTCACAAAAAATATAAACATATTACTGGTGGTAGTAGTTTGGGAACACTGTATACTTTGTTTCTGATATTTTAAAGCTTTTTTCAGGAGGATATCTCCAACACAAACCTTTATATCTTTTAACTATAAACCCGGAATATGACACTTAAATATTCTATACCTTTCAATTAACGTAATTAAAAATTTTCACGTCATTTCTACAATTAGCTTCAGAGTGATTAACTCTTGTATAAAGATGTGAACTTGCAGATTCTCTCCCCATCAAACTAAAATCTAGAACTTATATCGATTGTTCAGAATAACAAAATTTTCCAAACAAAATAATTACATATTATTTTATTACAAATCCAGTAAATTTTTACACAAGGTTTTGTGTATACAGCGCGAAACAAAAATACTTGCTATTTTTAAGATTATATTAAATACAATCATTCACGTCACTTTCTCAAATTAATAAAACATCTCCTGACAACGTAGTATGATTTTGTGTTTAAGGATAACTAAAAAACTGCTGCAAGGAAAAAGTTTATATTTTCAAAAATCAAAATGAAGAAATATTCAATTAAATAAAATGTAAATGTCAAACATTTTTTTTTTTTTTTTTTTGCCCAAGGCGCAGAACATTTTTAAGATGTGCTGCACCGAAATAGTGCTAGATGTTTTTAATATCTCATTTCAAAATCTTTATATTAAAAAATAACCTTTTATTTATTATTTAATGAATAAGTCCGCAGTATGAATAATCTAGAATATTGAACTCACGTTATTGTTATTCATATCGAAGTTATATTTGTCTTTGGAAAACAAATATTAATTTTGACTTCGTTACTTTAAAGTTTATATGTTCATCAGTTTTATGATTAACTAGGACTTCCCTCAAAGGGATTAGTCTGAGTGATATTGCTGAGAACATAGGGTTAACAATTACAATATAAAGAAAAAGAGCAAATTAAATGATAGAATTACAAAATATCATATATAAATTCATATACACTGTTAAAAAAATACACTGTAAAAAATGGGTACTCAAAATTGAGTAAAAAGTACTCAATTTTGAATACGTCACATACTCAAAATAGCTCCGATCCAAATGTACTCAAAATTGAGAAACACATGTACTCATTTTTGATCCCATGGATGTATTCAAATATGAACTCCTATGTACTCATTTTTGATCCCATGGATGTATTCAAATTTAAAAATTTTTATGTCGTTAAAATAAAATTTATAGGATTAAAAAAAAGTTACTTCGCGAGGACAACCTTATAAGGGATTATACATACATTTCTGCTCATTTTTTTCATTCCAGCGTGAGTTTATAGTAATAAACCAACCCTTGCCCAAGAGAGGAATCGAACCCGCGATGTCCTGTTTACTAACCTGACGACCCAAACCAACGTGCCATGAGGAGGACACGCCTTCTTCTCAAATGTTGTTAGTTACTTTGAAACTCTCCCTCTATCCCTTCCTAACAGTATCTGGCATCTGGCGACATCTGTTAGGAAGGGATAGAGGTTTTAAATATGTTTTTAAGGATGTACAGTGCCTATCTATATGTGTTGAAGATTAAAATAATGTCTGAAGTAACAGGTAGTTCGAAGAATTATTAATTAAAAAATGACATTAGAAAAGATCATAGATTGAAATACTAAAATTATAAACTTTGTAAAATTATAATTTATAAAATAATAAATTTTAGCGTAGCGTAATTCATAAATTTGTAAGCCAAATCAGTTTAGTTTAATACCAATTTGCATAACGAGCCGTGGATTTATCCATGCGTAAATACGGATTAGGTTCCCTTAGAAACACCCCCACGAAGGGCACTCCCCCCGGGCCTATATCCCTAGTGTAGATAATTGGCCGTCAATATTCAACCCAACCCAATTTGCATAGCTATAATTTGCAAAGATATTATGTTATGAAACTTTTAAATAACACAATATTGTCTCACGTTAAAAAAAGTTAAAATAAATTTTAAAAAAATTAATGGGAAAAAAATCATAATTTTGAAGTACTATCAAGAAAAAAAAAAAAAAAAAAAAAAGATGTGTTAAATGTGAGGAAAAAAAAAGAGTAAATGTGTTGTAGTGGATCTACTTTGATGAAAATCCCGAAGAACCAGATCCACTTTTCATTTCTCTTATTCTTCGTTTTTCCTTCAAATAATAGCTTTTTAGGCTCCGTAATTTCGTCATTACACATTATGAAATATTCAAGTATGTTGGGTTTGATCATATGTTCATTTTTGATCCAAAAATACTCATTTCGATATGAATACATGAACTTACTCATTTTTGAGAATGCACATGTTCATTTTTGATCCAAAAATACTCATTTCGATATGAGTACATGGACTTACTCATTTTTGAGAATGCACATGTTCATTTTTGATCCAAAAATACTCATTTCGAAATGAGTACATGGACTTACTCATTTTTTGAGTACTTCATTTTTTACAGTGTAGAAAAGAAGTACCGTTCATCAGATGTGTTGTCATATTTTTTTTTTTAACATGTGGCAAAGAATCTCATTTTCTTAAGCGCGTATTGCGGAAAACTTGGAAAAAAAAAAAAGCCGGATTTTTTAAAACGCCAAGCTTTTTAAAGTTACGTAATTGGATTTGCAGCCAATAGATTATTCTATCAAGCGTGGCTTAACGCAAATTTAATTTCATTGTTGCACCTTTTCTTGTGTGTGAATTAAAAATTTTTCTTCCTTGATTATATATCTATTATTTGTATAACTGTTTATAGAAACTCTTATACTTCCAACCACATTGATAGCATTCTTTGCTACAAACCAGATTGCAAAACTATAGTCTAAAACACTATTAAAGTATACAAAAAATCTTTCGATGACTTCTGTAAAATAACTTAAATCTCAAATATCTTAAATAATTAAATCTCCATATCGGCAAAATTGAAAAATTATATATATTTCAAAGTTAAGCTTAACAGATACTTCTTGATTATTCTCTAGGAGGCTCTGCCCCCTGCGCCTTTACTGCGCCAATCCGTAGACTTTTCTTTTGCCTGTCTGTCTGTCTCTCCACAATCTGTCTATTTCCCTATCCGTTCTTCTGCCCGTCTCTCTAACCGATTGTCTATCTCTGTACACGTCTCGCTACCTGGTTCTATATTTCTCTACCGGTCTCGCTACCCGCCAATCTATTTCTCTTACCGTCTGTCTATCCGTCTAACTACTTGTATGTCTAGCCGTGTCTCTATCCACTTCGCTACCCATTTGTCTATCTGTCTCTCTACCCGTGTGGCTACACGCCTCTCTACCCATCTTCTTACCCATCTCCGTACCCATCTACTGTCTCTCTACTCGTCTGTATACCCGTCTCACTATCCGTCTGTTTTTGTACCCGACTCGCTACCAATCTCATTACCCGTCAGTCAACTCGTCTCTGTACTCATCTCTTTATCTACCACGCTACGCGTCTCGCAAACTTTCTCGCTACATTCCTGTCTACCGGTGTCTCTACCCGTCTCTTGACCCATATCGCTACCCCTCTGCCAACCCTCTTTTTACCTTTCTCTCTAGCCGTCTGTCTATTCGTTTCGCTACCCGTCAGCCTACATATGTCGCTACTCGTCTCTCTACCCGTCTGTCTATTCGTTTCGCTATCCGTCAGCCTACATATGTCTCTACTCGTCTCTCTACCCGTCTGTCTACCCGTTTGTTTACTCGTTTTTCTACCTCTCGCCACTTCTTTCCAATATTTAAACAATTCATTTAATATACAGAAGCCGTTTTTCAGTTATTAAATGCAAACAGAAGTAATTTATCTAATGTGTAATCAGATGCATTTTTTTAAAATACATACATAAACCTGAATAATAATTCATCAGTTTTGTGTTCATGGTTGTTTATATCATTTGACAGTAAATCTCAACTTCTTAAACCTGAATTGTCTCAAGCTTTAAAAAAAGAAAACACAAGGTCTGTATAACTGCAAAGTACCCTGAGAGGCTATATTAGCTACATGTTATTAAGTTAAGTGAAAGTTTCGTTATCGCGTTTGCAGCCAATTGCTTATGTCAGAAAGCGTGGCTTAACGCCATTTTAAATTCATTACTGTAACTTTCTTTTCTTTCCTTTTTTTTGGGTGGGGGGGGAGGGGGGAAAGGGTTTCAAATATATATATTTAAATTAAAACTTTTGCCTCCATGCCATTAGTGTTGTTTGTATTATTAACTAATACCTTGTAGAGCGAGCTTCATTTGAAACAAATGTAAAAGACTTTTTCTACAGTTTTTTTAGGAGAAACTTTCGTAATTGGGCCCAAAGCCAATCGGAGCATTTAATATCATTATTTTAACTCTTATAGAGTTAAAACAATATTGGTGCTAGCTTTACTCTTGTTTGAGACCAGCCTTGCCTGTGTATCTGAATGGGGAAAAGTTTGGTATCCTATGTCGGTTGCCGAAAAAAAATTTAAAATGGTGCCAAAAGGTAGTTTTAGTATCTTACAAAATTTTTCAAGAGAGCGGTAAAACATGTTTTTCAAATATTTACAAACATACTTTTATTAAAGCATGTTTTTGCACCATCTTAAAAATTTAAGCACGATGCTAAAATAAAATTTTATCGCCATATTCGATATTTTAATAAGTAATGAAAATACATAAACAAACTTATTTAACAAAACTAAAAGGCATTTTTGTGATAAATAATTGTTATTGTCAGGGGGGTAAATTGTAAACAATTAATAAACGGCTAGTAAATAATAAATAGCATTTAAAATCTAAAAGTCCTTCCGGCCTGTACCTGGTGGAAAAGGTAGCTTTCCTATATCTTCGTTTTAAAATTTTCGCTAATGTTACACGAAAACAGCAAGTTAAAATGCAAAGAAACGGTTACAAAAGATTCGTTAATACTGAATTTGAATAAGAAATTCGCCAAATTATTGAGCAATAGCCAAATTGGCTTCATTTATGAAGACTTATTTTGGTCGCCAAATTTTGCGATATTTCGCCGAATGTCGCCAATTTTGGCGAGAATTTGGCGCTAACGGATATGAATATATAGTTTTATGCGTATGATTGGGAAAATTATTACAATAATGAAAGAAAATAATTTGCGAGTAATCGCGTTACTGTGCTGTTATGTTTCAAAATGTCAGCCACCCTAGAATTTCAAACTGCTCTATCTCAGCCATTTTTTAAGATAAAGGTAAACCAAAAAATGCTCTGGAATCCTTGTATCAAGACCTAACAAGTAATTAAAAAATAAATTTGAATTTTTAACTTTTTTGTACACTTATTTTAGTTTTAAAATTTTAAATGGCCGCCATCTTGAAACAAAATGGCGGACCAAGCTGGCCAACGAACTCGGTCGAGACATTGGTGAGCTTAATACACACAATTAGTTTCATTAAAATTGATTTATAAATACGAGCGTTATCGTATGACATATGTCAGATGGATATATATATATATATATATATATAAATCAACATTTGAACGAAGGGTGGTTTTGGGGTCATGATCGGTGAAAATATATCGAAATTTTCTGAAACTGCTTTCCTCCGAACGGCTGCAATAGGTAGCTTTATACTTTTTTGTATTGCAAGCTACCTAAAAATGGAAAAGTGGTCCGTATAAAAATGCAAAACATAACATTATACGCTTGATATATGTAAATCTTTTTTTTTTTTTAATATTTCCGAAGGCACAGATAAAAAGATAAAAATCTCTTTTCCAAATGCCAAATAGAAAATATACAAAATAGAATGCCAAATATACAAAATAGAAAAATATCTTCAAAAAATATATTTACATAATACTACATCTGCAAAAAAATAAGATTTAGGAAAAGTAAGCCAAATCCTGCAGATCCCAACAATCACATCGAAAAACTTATCACCAAAAAAGAACTCGCCAAATCTTACGGCACAGGAGATGGATTTTTCCCTCTGAATGCAGAATATTAGATTTTTTTTCTTGTACGATGGGTGATTATAATATAATTGTTTCATTGCACATACTACATACCGTTTGATATATTGGTACTTTTATGTTATCCTGGCGCAGTTGATAAATCGCCAAATAGTGTTCCTATAACATTTTCATACTGAATTCATTTCATTTAAATATAAACCTTTCACTCATTTAATTTAAAATACATGCCTTTCATTAATTCCATTTAAAATGCTAAAAAGAGAAAAAAAAAGAAATAATGCCATAAATCGAAACCTTTTATTTAAACACCAAAGATTTTTTTTTTTCAATTTACACACGCGAAATAAAAAAAGCTGCTATTGCTGAGATTTGCGCCAAATCTCTAATACCAAGTCTACCAAGTTATTGCGTGGTTTTTCTTTCAAACAGAAAAAAATCCAGATTAATTTTCGATTTCTACTAAATTAAAATATATTTTATTGTGCTGAATATTAGTGCGTGCATATTTTTTTGCTCCATGTACTACTGAACTTTTCAATTCCGATCGTCTACGAAAATCTCCCGCCGGTGAAAATGACGTACGCACAAAATTTTCGTGACGTATGTACTTTAATTGTGCTTTTTTATCTATTTTTTAATATAATTTCCAAACGGTTTGACATTTATTCTTGGTAATAAATAGACGTCGTTGTCACCTTTATAGGTACCTGCTGTAAAAATTTGAACGAAATCTGTTAAATATTTTTTGAGTTATGCTTGACGAAAAGTTTTAATATCCATCGTAGCTATATATGGGGCAAAGTAATACTGCGCTGTGTATGAGTCTTCGTTGCACTCAGACAATTATATTGAAGACTTTGCTGCAAAAAATATTAGATTGATGTTATTGAAGTAGAGTTTAAAAAAACAGCACTATCATTTAAATATATCAATTATATATTATCAGCCTGAATTCTAAAATGAATATGTAAGAATTCCCATTTGTACAGACGTGAAAAAAGGTACCCCCTCCTGCACCTGCACTCACACCCACACACAAATGCTGGCTACAAATCATCACATAGCAAGAACGAAAAATAGTGAAACACTTTCCAACATTATCAGAGTATTGTTAAAAAAATTCATCCTTTAATGCAAAGAAATTAGATTTATAAATAAACAATTTAAAATACACACAATGCTGTAAAAACACATTTTCATAAAATGTTGTCAATAGCCAGTAATGTGTGCGAATTCTTTCGAGCATCCCTGTATATGATCTATAAAATTTATACACACCACGTAATGCACTGAAAATTAGTTAAGTTTAAAAATTTATACTGTGATGTTTAGTGCTTACAAAATAGATGGAAGTACCACGAAACAGCTAGAAATTTTATGCGTAGTTATTCAGGCTACAGGACTCTTTCTCAGTAATCTGTTCTTCGGTTTAGAATATCACAATTGAGGGGGTCGGGGCAAGAAAGTGCCAAGCCATATTTTTGGCGAAATAAATCTGACATTGTAATCTGATTCTTATTATTGTAAATTATAATATCCTTCATATTATCTGTTTCTAATGTCACTTGGTGGCAGCATATGTACCAGGTTTCGTTTTTGCCGCAGACGTTTATTCCGCCAATGAAGATAGCTAATTTACAAAGAACGTAATAGTAATATCATTAAAGTCATGTCATTTTGTTACTCAGAATATCTCAACTGTTACTAAGACATTGGCAAAAACACTTTATGTTATATATCTTGGTTTCAGTATTTGATCAAATTTTCAAATTGAAATATCTCAGAAGTTCAAAAATGTGGCTCAGCACTCTCTCGTCCCGACCCCCTCAATTGTTATTTTTGTTTGGATGTGTGCATCACTTTGATAAATGTTCGTCTTTTTAATTACCAGTGTGTTAATTGAAGTCATGATATAATTTATTAATATAAATTACTAATATAGTATACACACAACAACAGAAAACGCAATTCCAGCATTTATCACTCATAGTCAGTCCTTTAACCAAATTCTCTTGTGTGACTTTCTAAATGTACGATAAATAAATGCTCTGCATTCCTCATCTGCAGTAAACCTGGTGTAGTGCTCCTCAGTAATGCAAACTAGTTTCAGTATCTTAGAAGCAGTGTTCTTATAATTCCTTCTTCTATGGTGTAACACCCTTTTAATACTCCGCAAACAATTTTTCTCCATAAATCATAATGAAATGGAAGTCTTTTGCGCATCTTTGTAAAGAAACTATAAGTTCTACTTCTGTATGCTCTATAGAGAGCATCGGATTGGAGCATATCAATTTTATCATTTTTGATGTGTCCTAACATTGTTAAAATGCACGATAAACGATTTTTCCCCCAAAGACCAGAATGTAACGGAATTATTTGTGTGTCCCTAGGAATGAACTTTAAATGCTATATACTTAACTTTCAATAGCGAACATTCTAAAATGAACCTCAATAACATATTTTAGTTACATGGAAATCCGTATATATTTAAGAGAGTTAAGGCACGCACAGGTAGACAGACAAACCGAAGTCATAAACGCTTTTGAACTACATTGGAAAGAGTAAAAAATGATGCCATTAACAGTCAATTGAGAATACCTTCTCGTTTTATTTGATATATTTATATTTTTCTTATGGGACTATCTACATATTAAAGGGAACCAATCTTGATTTTTTTTCATATAACCCCCAAATTTGATATATTAAAAACATTTAACACTTTTCAAAAGCCTAAATACAGATGTTCACGAAGTTGCTATAATTATCTTCAAAGTTATTAACTATTGTAAAAAGAGCCGATTTTAGAGATTTCTCTCTAAATTTTCTCTCCAGAGATTTCTCTTCTAGTGATCCGAAACTTATAGCGAATATTCATAATAATAAGTATTTTTAAATAAAATAACAAAAACTGTTTTTATTGAAAACACAGCTGAATTTTTATACAGGGTTATTTGCACGTAAAACCAAAGAAGAGTTCCAGTAGTTTTTAAAGATACAGTCGAGCCCATTTATAACGAGCCTGCATTTAACGAGATTCCAGATTTAGCGAGGAAAATGGAGACTTTTGTTTGGTATAATGTTTATAAATGTATTCAGTATACTCTTTTAGCGAGCAAATTTTTGTACTTTCCTCGGATTTAACGAGGAAAATAATTCTGAAAGCGGAAATAATTACAGAAATAATGAAATGATTGAGAAAAGGAAAAACACACAGCTTTCCAAGAATTCCCTCATTCCTCTTGTAAAGAAAAAATAATCATTTTTTTAAGTTATCCAACAACAATTGAAACCATCAGAGGCAGGTATCGATTCTTGGAAGAGAGTTGGTGTAAACTGGACGCCCATCCCATTGTCCCTTTTAGAGGAAGGGTAAAAGGGAGAATGAAATAATCCCAACTGTTAAGGATTGGAATTCCAACATACTTGGTGCTTTACCGCAGTTAAAGATGGCGGATGCAGAGGGGGTAGGAAAGGCGTCAACTGACATCATTTATGACAACTCCCTTCAATAGCTTGATCCAATCCAAATCAGGTGTAATTACCTGCTTCAGAACTATGTGTAAGAAAAACATATTTTTGTCTTGTGTCTTTTCTTGAAAGCGTGTTTTTAATTCTGCTGTTTAAAATGTCGAAAACTAAAGTTTTATCCGTAAGAGAAAAGTGAAAATTATAAAACTTTTACATAAAGGTGAAAAAATGTTGCAATATGTAAGCAGTTCAACTGTGTCAACTCGCTTGAAAAACAAGGAATCCTTAATGGAAACATATGAAGCGGATGTGCCGGATCGCAAACGGTGAAGAAGTGTGAAAAAGAGGACTTGGATGAAGCTCTGTTAAAATGGTTTGTTCAGCAACGGAATTCTTGTTTGCCGATAACTGGAACCATCATTAAAATCCAAGTTGAAAATTTTGAAGCTCAGGTAAGTTACACAGCTTTTTCATTCTCTAATGGATGACTACATTGTTTCAAGCAACGGCACAACACCTGTGCAGGAAAAATTATCGACGAGGCTCTAATGTGAACGACAAGGACGTGAAAGACTGGTTGGATTTCGCATGGGAAGATTTACGTTAAAATTATACTGAACATAACATCGACAATGCCGATAAGGCCGGCGTCTTTTACAATCTAAACCATTATCAAACGATGAAGTTTAAAGGTGAAAAATGTGTGGGTAGTAAGTTGCTGAAAAATCGCTTAACTTTGTTAATGTGTTGTGACATGTAAAGCAGAGAAAATAAAAACTTTTTTACCGCAAACTTTTTTAAATCTGCAAATCCAAGATGCTTTAAAGGGGTAAAAAGCCTATCAGTGACTTACAAATCGAACAAAAAAGCATGGATGACTTAGGAATTATTTTTATTCTATTTTCACGAGCGGGATAAAGTGCTCCAAAAACAGAAAAGAAAGATCGTTGATAAATGTTCTGCTCACCCGCTGACCAGCAATTAAAAAAAAACATGAAACTTCTTTTTTTTACCGCCGAACTCAACCTCGGTGTTACATCCTCTCGAACTTGTTCTTATTCGAAGTTTCAAATGCTATTATAGAAAGCAATTGATTCTGATGATGTTAGAGAGAAATTAAACAGATCAGAATCTTAAAATTTCTGTTCTTGATGCTATACATCTGAGGACAGATGCTTGGGGAAATGTGACTCAATCCTGTATCCAAAACTTTTACAGGAAAGCTGGATGGATTGACAGAACTGATGGTGACGTCGAAGATGAAGATGACTTGTAACTCTCAGTCTGTTTGCAACAAAATGACATTGAGCAGGTTAACGATATTTTAAACATCAATGAGTACAATAACGTTAATGAAGATGTCTTAACCTCGGGCATACTCTCCACTGAGGATATCGTCATGAAAGTGGTAAATGCGCAGGAACAGGAAAATGCAAGTGATGATGACTCGGAAGAAGAAACTGTAATTGAAACACCGTCACGTGAATGTGCTGCACAGTCATTACAAAATCTTCAACAATTTTTTGAAGCAATGAAAAATATTGGTGATGCAACATTTAAAATGCAATCAAGTTTTACGACGAAAGATAAATGAAACGAAATATCGTAAAATCAAACAATCAACTTTGGATGAATATTTTTACACTTCTCATTAAAGATTATCAAACAGTAATTCACGTAAGTTGTTTTATATGTACATACTAATTATTAACATGGATTCGGATGACGAGCGACCTGATTTAACGAGCATTTTTCTGTGTCCCGAGCTCCTCGTTAAATACGGGTCCTACTGTATAATTAATTCTAATTAATTCTAATCGGTCACTTTTTAACTTCTACAAAAATCACTAAACCCGTATTACTACTAAATAACTATTTAAAGGAAAAAGTTAAAATTTTGTGAAACCAAAATCAATCAAGGAATATTCAGTTAAATAAATTGGAACTGCACAAGGTGTAAGTAATTTGTTAAATTAATATATTTATAAATTTCCATCTAGTGTAATATTAGTGTTTTTATTTGGCTGACGTGAGAACTCAATTATTTGAAATGGTCAAAATAGAAAAATCGACGTATTTGTAAAATATATTTAAAACATTTGGCGTAGTAATATCTGTGTATATTGTAGTAAGTCATTGAGATGTATTGTAAGCGGAAGTGGTTCCATGAACCTCGTGGTCTTATCTTTCATGGTTCATATATTAATACACATCTTATTTAATTTTTAATTTTAAGGTGTTTATGATTTTGATTTGTCTGTCCGTCTCTGCTCTAACTCGCGTAAATATATTCGAATTGCCATGTAACTTCTATATATTAATGAGGTTTACTATGGCACATTTGGTATAGAAAATGAAGTGTGTACACTATATTGCCAAAGGTGACCGGTCACTTGCAATTTTAGACGTTTCGTTAACTATCTAGAAAAATACATGAGGAATTAACCTAAAACTGCAGATTTGTAAATAGTATAGTATAGGTTATATATTTCCGTGAAGATTTTTTCCCGAAACCCCATAGGGGACTATCAACAAATGGAAAAAGAGCGAATATCTTTTGGATAACCCTGTAAAAACTAATGTAGCAAAAGCGTTCAAACTCGAGACTATTAATAAGTGGCTTATTGCAATAAACTGTGTTCATTTTTATGAAGATAGCATGTATACCCGTAGAGAAATTGAGATTTTTATAAAAACAGTCCCAAATTTCGCTAAGTTTTTTGCTTATAATTTGCAGAGTTCTTAATATAAAAAAAAGTTCTTTTCAGAAAATATGACAAACAACATTGTACATAATACTCTGCAATCAGAATTAAAAAATAATAAAAATTGGATGAAAAATGAGCAGGTTTACTAAAAACAATTTCACTGCGCACGCGCGAAAGCTATAAAAATATAATATGCATAATGTATTAGCTAAGCATATAGAGAAACTTTTGTGAAAATCTCAAAATCATAGCTTGAAAATTCTGAAAATTATCGTCGATAGAAAAAGCTCGAAATACGTTGTTCATAAAAAGAAGCAGAAAGATGACGGGTTGTATCAAATATCTGTTGATTAGTGCCAAGATAGCGCACACAATATTGCACGCATATTTGGATATAACCCCTCATCTTTTTGCTTCCTTTTGGGAACAACGGATTTCTGGCTTTTTCTATCGACGATAATTTTCAGAATTTTCAAGCTATGATTTTGAGATTTTCACAAAAGTTGCTCTATATACTTAGCTAATACATTATGCACATTATATTTTGATGGCATTCGCGCATGCGCAGTGAAACATTTTTTAGTAAACCTGCTCATTTTACATCCAATTTTTATTATTTTATTATTTTTTAATTATGATTGCAGAGTATTGTGTACAATGTTGTTTGACATATTTTTTCAAAATAACTTTTTTTATAATAAGAACCCTGCAAATTATAAGCAAAAAACTTGGCGAAATTTGGGACTGTTTTTATAAAAACCTTAATTTCTCTACGAGTATACATGCTATCTTCATAAAAATGAACACAGTATATTACAATAAGCCACTTATTAATAATCGCGAGTTAGAAAGCTTTTGCTACATTAGTTTTTACAGGGTTATCCAAAAGATATTCGTTTTTTTCAATTTGTTGACAGTCTCTTATGGGGTTTCGGGAAAAAATCTTCACGGAAATATATAACCTATACTATAGTGTTTACACACCTGCAGTTTCAGGTTGATTCCTCATGTATTTTTCTAGATAGTTAACAAAACGTCTAAAATCGCAAATGACCGGTCACCTTTGGCAATATAGTGTATCATTTATAGTTCATTTACAGGGATGCAGTATGATATATGGAGAAAACTCGTTTGCAATGTGTTTTAAGGATGTTGCACTGTTTCAAACATATTGATATTTATATACAACACTGATGTGTATAATACTAGATGCTTACTGTCGAATATAGTGTGCATATCAATTATCGTTAATTTATAGGTACACAAAAAACAATTCGGTTGCAGTACTGTCTATGCCAGTGCGTTTTTAAATTAAAAAACTTTTTTGCATATTACTTGGTGTGTATAAATTCTATAGATTATATACAGAGCTGTGCAAAATAATTCGCAAGTATTAGTGCCTATCGGCCTGGATTGCTTTAAAGTGGCTTTTAATTGTGTTATAGATTTTCCTGCTGAACGATATTTAGTATACTAAGAAACATTTGTGTAATATAAATATATTTATACAAAATTGAACTAAAATTTGGTAAACGATGCAGTATATATGCGTATGTGTGTAAGAAATTGATATGTAAATAGTTGATTTACTGGGATTATATGAACAACTACGTTGAATAACAAAATATAAACTTTAATACAGTCTTAGACAGATAACTCTACAATTCTTTACTAATAACTTCTTCACAACTAATACATTTCTGGTCCAACCTATACAATATAATTACTTTCCAATAGTCAAACTAGGCCTAACAGCGCCTATACTGGCTATTATTCATTTCGATGCTTACTTCACAACAAAAATTAGAAGACTGGCCCTTTTTCCAATTTTTAAGATATTGAAATCTTGATCTCGCGATCCAAAATATTTATAACTCGTGTATTTAAATCAAGGATAATAATAGTACTAGAGCGTCAGTTAATTTGACGATCTTGCACGTCATAAAGGAAATGAAGTGTTTAAACTGAAATCCTACAAATCGGTCATCCTGACGTGATGGCGTCTCGACATCAGCATCTTGATTTATTATGTTTTTCATACCTAGACAGTTATTTTTTTGAGATTTTTATTTCTTTCCAGATATTGCTCTCTAACTTTAGAAGCTATATATCTATTGCTTCTAGAATGATAAGAATTTGAATATGCATCTCTTCCACTATAAGCTCCTTTAAATCCATGATGAGAATTATTCCTATGTGATGGTTGTGAATTTCTTTGTTCATTATAACCTGCCTTAGATGATCGTCGGCCATCATAATTATAATTATTTCGACAATGATAGTAGCCTCTATTCATGTACCTAGGGGGAAAATTTAGATTATACCTTGCCTATGAATTAGTTGAAGCATTTTCTGTTATGTCTTGAGGTATCAAAGAATCTTTAGTCTAAAAGTTTTCAGGAATCTCAGATTCATTTTGGTAAGAATTCTCGGAGCTCTGTTTCCCATATCTATATTTATTGTAATTTCCATGGTTAAATGACTGTTTAAAATATCTTTGGCCATATCTATTACTGCTTCTATTATCAAATGGTCTATTAAAATTTCTGTTAGCTAAATTTGTAATATGAGTCAAATTCACCTCATCATTTACGCAGTCGATATTAACCATATCTTCACAACCTCGATTATCGTTGTCTATACTTGCTGTAGTTACTTCATCAATTTTGGATGGAACTTCGTTAATTTCAATGTATGCTACTCGTACTGTGTTGTCGCTTATTATTCTAACACCATCTTCCGTTACTTTTAACGTCATGCCTTCTACTGCTTTTCTACCTATTATTAAATCGTAGTCCGTCTCTTGTACCACGTAAAAGTTATCCTGGATTTCTATATCGTCTACGTAGACTTTATGCCAGAAAAAACCCGTTGTCTTAATTTCTTTTCCATCTATGCCCGATATAGATATATTGTCGCTGGTTAATTTTGGCGCGTTTATTGCAATATGATATCGTGAATTGGCGATTGAAATATCACTCCCTGTATCAATTATTACGTTTGTTTTTATTCCGCGAATATCTAAGATTCTTCCTTTTTTACCATTTAACATTCCAATATTAACTATTTTTCTTTGCATTTTTGGGGTCTCATCTTGGTATTCTGTTTCTCGCCAATTTTGATTACGGTGCGGGTAAAAATTTGTATATTCTTGTTCTGTATTATTCGCCATGGCATATTTCGCTCGCACGTGACCAGGTTGCCACACGTAAATTAGATTATATGCGACTCTTTGCTTCCATGATTCACGCTGTGCTTATTGTCAACTTGGCGTCTTTTCAAATTGGCGTAGTCAACCACTCTCGATCTTCTGTCATCAAAATCGACGCTTGTATTCCTAACTGATTGTTTATTGCAAACCCTTCGGGCCGTATCGTAATTATCTAATCTATATATTTAAAACGCTAAGCGATTTCTTTCGACAATCCGTGAGAACAAACTACTACATCAAATTACATCATTCTTTTTTTAAATGAAAGATATTTGGTCACAGATTTGTTATCGTACATTCGTTTGTTCGAAAATTTAATTAATTAGCCGTAATCTTAAATTAAAATTTTACTTCTGCTTATGACGTCATAAAGTCGGCAATCGGATTAACGCCCACTGTTGCGACGTACAGAGTTTATTTTCTGAACTCAATGATTGCGAGCATAAAAAATAAATATTAAATATTAAAAGCACGTGACTTTTAGGCCGAATTTTTTAATTTGTAAGTTAAAATATAGTTAAAATGTTTAAGTATTTCGGTAAAAATATGTATCCGTGTGTTTTATAAGCAAATAAAAATTCATATTTACTGTGACGTCACGGAAATATTGTCCATTGGGTTCTTTTTATCATTAAGCATTATAACTTTGTTGATGCCATTTTTTTCATTACAATTAAATGCAAAATAGATTTTTATTTGTATGCATGGTGCTTAAGCATAAATGTACGTGTGAAAAGTTTGTACGGTGAAAATGACGTTATGCTTAGCTTGAAATGCATTTTAACATTGATAAAACTAAAAAGAAAAAATTATATGATTGTGTCAACATGGCATAATATTAACTGATATTTCAATTTTTAATTTTAAAGATTAGAACTGGAGCCTTTATTGGTTGCTTCATCTTGATTGCATACCTTGATTACATGTTACCAATTACTTTTTTTTAATTATAGGATTAAGTTATTGGAATTATGGGATTTAAATTATTTAGATTTCCTTTTATAATAAAAAAATTCACAGAAGTAAAGAATTTCAGGAAAAAAAAACTTGAAATAATGATTGTATTTTTAGCTAGAATAAACAACGTAAGGCTAATATTTTATAGGAATTATTTTGGTAGGTTTTTTATAAGTTCATTTAACAGTTCCTTATTAGCGGCAAGTCTTATTTCTTTCACAGTGAATTTTTCTTTCGATGTCAAAAAATGGTAGTCTACTTTTGGACGCCAACTAAAACACAATGGCAATATTTAGAAATGTATAACGGTTGTGACAACAAACGGCACTATCGCTTTAGCTTTCATCGCGCTTACATCACTTCTAAATACTAAAAATTTATTTTTTTTACTACGTTTTACAATTTCAATTCTTACATCCTCAATTAGAAAAAAAAATTAGCTTTCGATTGAAATTTATTGGAAATCTGCCGCTTAATTTAATGACTTTTTAAATAATTTTCAAGCAGGAAATATTTTTCAATTCTATCTCAACAATGACCATCCGTTTGTTTTAATAATGTAAAATAGCCCCTTGGAAAGTTGCAACAATTGAAAATAGGTATCCCTAACCTTCATGAAAAGTGAAAAAAATAATAATAATAAAAACCTGATAAATCATAAGATCAGATTATCCATAAGATAGAGTATTTTGGCGCTAATATAAAATCTGTCAAAAGAAAAAAAACTATTTTTAGTTTATGATTAACATAAAATTGATATGTTGAATTCGTTGATGTATATGTTGAATCAGAATATGCTAGGAACTGTTATTTATTATTTTTTTAAAGATCCATTGGATATTTAACTGTATAAGAGACCGACTGTGATGGAAAAGTGATAATCATCCTGATTATGTAAAGGGATAGAAGAAACCATACAAATAAATTACAATTGAAAACATTAAAATTCTCCCTCATCTGCATATTAATTTATTATTTTTAACAAAAATTCTTCATTTTTACAAAAAAATTGATTAGCTTAAAACAATGGATGCGTTTTAGAAGATATGGATTTGAAACGAACAATGATTAAAGAGGACATTTTAAAACTTTTAATTTAAACATTTGAAAACTTTTTTTAACGTCGTATTTCAACGGTGCCTTTGGGCAGATGCAATACACATGCGCATAGGAGCTCATTCGATTGCATTATCACAGGGGGGGGGGGGTGCTTATACTATGTTCTTTTATTTACTGAATATGAGATGAAAGTAGGAAATTTGTATGATACTTTATGATAGGACTATTTGTATGATACTTTATAGTTCCATGACCTTTTTTTTTGTTTTTGTTTTTGTCGTGTGGAATATGGTGGTAATGTCAAACTGATTTGCATTACACATTTGTTTACGGAGTGTTCATTTGGAGTTTGCATCGGAAATAGCATTTCACTGGGGGGGGGGGGGAGGATTTTTTAAAATAAAATATTTGAAAGACTGTTTCATACGAAGCCCTACTTAAATAATAAAGAAGCTTATTTTACTGATATTGTTATAGTATTTTTTTCCGTCACGTTTTGACGGGTTCCATCTAGTTTATTAACTAAGTCATCAATTTTCTTTCTTACTAATAATTCCTCTATAAAATGTGTCTTTGTATCCGCAGGTAAATTATTCCTGATTTATAATTAATTCCGATAATTATTCAAAGTTATCTACTTTAATCCATTGTTGAAAATACACCTTGATCTCATAAGCCAAATCTCGCCAATTAGCCGATGGCTCCTTTTTAGATGAGAAAAATTTCAGCCTAAACTCTTCTGGCGATAGTTTGTAGCGTTTTAGCAGAATATTTTTTATGTAATCATAATCGTGAATTTCGGATTCGTTTTCCCTCGTTATTATATTGATCACATCTAACGGCATTAGATTAATTAAATAATTTACCCATTCTTTTTTATCAATGCCCGTTTGTGCCATTTGCCTTTCGTTCATAGCCAAATATAAACTAATAGCATTCGAACTTTCGTATTTAGTTAATAATCTAAGCAATTCAAATTGCTTACCTGGTTTTGTCCTTGGGTTTTCATCAATGTGTTCTCTTGAATTTTCTTGTATCTGCATTTTCTTAATTTCAAAATCTCTTTCGCGGTCTTTTTGCTCCATTTCTATTTTCAATTTCTTTTCTCCAATCTCTGCTTGTAATTTCTACTCTTCAATCTGCAATCGCCATTTCCTTTCTTCTAGTTCTGCTTATAATTTTTTCTCTTCTAGTTCTGCTTCTGCTTGTAATTTCTTCTCTTCTAGTTCTGCTTCTGCTTGTAATTTCATCTCTTCTAGTTCTGCTTGTAATTTTTTCTCATCTCTTTCTATTTCTTCTTCTGTTTTCTCTTTTCTAGCTGCTATAACTACTTCTAATCGATCTTTTATAAAATCTTCTCCGTAACTCTCCCAGCTTTTGATTAGCTTCATTAGGACAGGTATTGTCAGTTTTTCTGATGCTTCAATTCCGCATTCCTCGCAGAAATTTATTAGATCAATTATCTTAGCTTTATTTAGAGTTCCCATGTTTATCTTTCAAAATTGTACTTGGAGTAATACGATTACGGTTTTCACCTTGCTAATTCGTAACCCAACTTTTGATACTGGCGTTTTACAACACTTTAGCTTTGGTTTCCATTTCACTACTAGTTGCTTTTACTTTTAATATCCTGCCACTGAAAGTTGTTCTTCCTTTTAATTATCCTGGCATCCGAGCCCCCATATTTGTAAGATAAAGATATGCAAATAGTTGATTTACTGGGATTATATGAACCACTACGTTGAATAACAAAATATAAACTTTAACACAGTCTTAGACAGATAACTCTACAATTCTTTACTAATAACTTCTTCACAACTAATACACTTCTGGTCCAACCTATACAATATATTTACTTTCCAATAGTCCAACTAGGCCTAACAGTGCCTTTACTAGCTATTATTCATTTCGATGCTTGCTTCGCAACAAAAATTAGAAGACAGGCTCTTTTTCCAATTTTGAAGATATTAAAATCTTGATCTCGCGATCCAAAATATTTATAAGTCGTGTATTTAAATCATGGATAATAGTAGTACTAGAGCGTCAGTTAATTTGACGATCTTGCTCGTCATAAAGGAAATGAAGTGTTTAAACTGAAATCCTACAAATATATACATATAGATATATAGATATATAGATATAGATGTACAGGGCTTCATAAAAGGATTCAAATAGTTTCCAACTATAAATTGTTTTTTTCTGAATGTGTTATTCGTTATCCTAATTGTTTACTTAGATTTCGCACTTAACCATTTAACAAGGTGAAGCTTTGTTACAATATTCTGAATTATGTTGGAAAGTCTTTCATAATGTATGCTTGACGCATGATTTTTAGTTCCTGCTATTAATGCAGTAAACCCGCAAAGTAAATAATCTAGAGTTCCTATTGATTAATCAAGAGCAATGAACTCGTGTTATTAATATTCATATGTCAGTCATATTTTAATTTATCATTACAAAATAAATACAATTTTGACTTTGTAACTTTCATATTTACACACTCATCATCAGTTTGAAGGCTGAATAGATTGGAGAGTTCACAGAAAAAAATATATAGGTATTACAGATTAAAGCTAAAATACTCTTAAAGAAAATATTTTTTTTCTTAAAATTTATCAGTTAGTATTTTATTAATTCGAATTCTCAATTGAACAGCGAAATGGAAATTACGAAAATAATTTTTAGAAAATAATCGTAAAATAATTACGTAACGGATAATTATTAAATACTATACGGCCAATGTGATGATCTATAAATGCTACAAAATTCTCATACCTAAAATTCTAACGCAAGAATCGTATATAACTGTGATTTAATAAAACACCCGCATTTCAGAATGCGAAACATGCTACGGTATCTAAAGCATTTTTGGTTACAGTGTTTTTTTTTTTCGGAACCGATTCTGAAATATAAATTGACTTCACAAAAAAAGAAATTTGCAACCAAAATCGAAATTATAAGGATTCCATTTAGAGATACACCTCAGCTATACTACGCACAAAAATTGTTTAACATTATTAAAATTCAATCGCAAAATTATAAAAGTAACCTTTCTTAGGTTTAACATTAGTTTGCGAGTGTCTTCCCGTGACTATTGTAGGATCTTAATTTTAGGTAACTTTCATTACAAAAAGCTACCTATTGTAGCCTTTCGGAGGAAAGCAATTCCAAAAAATTTTGGTATATTTTCAACAATCATGACCCCCATACCCCCAAATCACCCTCCGTTTAAAAGTTGATATATATATATATATATATCTGACATATGTCATGCTGTAACTTTCTTATTTATGAACCGATTCGGATGTGACTGAGTATGTGTATCGGACATACCAAGATCTCGACCGACTTCGTTGGCCAGCTTCATCCGCCTTCTTGCTTCAAAATGGCGGCCAGTTAAAAAATTTAAATTTTTAGAAATTCAAAAAGATGTACGAAAAAATTATAAATTAAAAACAATGTTTCTGCTTAGTGTTAGAATGTGATACCAAGATTCTGGAACATGTTTTGTTTTGGCTATAACTTAAAAAATTGCTTAGATATGGCAGTTTGAAATTCTAGGGTGGCTGAGATTTTGAAACAATCCGATATTTGTTATGCTATAACTCTTGTATTTATGAACCGATATGAATGTTATTGATCATGATTACAGAACATACCAAGGTCTCTACCGAGTTCGTTGGCCAGCTTCATGCGCCATCTTGTTTCAAAATGACGGCAAGTTCAATTTTTATTAGTTTTTTTAATTCAAAAATATGTATAAAATTTGTAAATTGAAAAAAGTCGTTTCCTTTAAGTGTTAGATCGAGGTACAAGAATTACAGAAAGTATTTTTTTTGGCTTTATCTTAAAAAAATGGCTGAGATATGGTAGTTTTAAATTCTATTGCCATTTTGAAACAATTTGATTTTCGTTAGACTGTAACTCTCATGCTGAAATTCGCATTCAAATTCAGTATTAACGAAAAATGGGATTACATCTTCTATAATCCGGTTTCAAGTATTTTAGCTGCGGTTGTTTGAGTAAAATGAGTCGAATTTTAAAAAGTCCTTCCGGCCTGTACCGGGAGGAAAAGGTTTTAAAATTTTAGCTACTCTTACTCGAAAACAGCAAGCTAAAATCCAAAGAAACCGTTTACAAAAGATCCCTTAATACTGAATTTGAATAAGAAATTCGCCAAATTATTGAGCTATAGCCAGGTTGGCTTCATTTATGAAGACTTATTTTGGTCGCCAAATTTGGCGATATTTCGCCAATTATCGCCAAGTTTAGCGAGAATTTGGCGCTAACGGCGTATGATTGGGAAAATGATTACAACAATGAAAGAAAATAATTTGCGAGAAATCGCGTTCACTAAAACTCATAAATTAATTAGCTTTCAATACAAAAAAGTATAAAGCTACCTATTGCAGCCATTCGGAGGAAAGCAGTTCCGGAAAATTTCAATATATTTTCACCGATCATGACCCCCAGACCCCAAAACCACCCTCCGTTCAAATGTTGATTTATATATATAGATATATCCATATGTATATATATATATATCCATATGTATATATATATATATATATATATATATATATATATATGTATATCTGACCTATGTCATACGATAACGCTCGTATTTATAAATCAATCTTGATGAAACTAATTGTGTGCATTAAGCTCACCAATGTCTCGACCGAGTTCGTTGGCCAGCTTGGTCCGCCATTTTGTTTCAAGATGGCGGCCACTTAAAAATTTAAAACTAAAATAAATATACAAAAAAGTTAAAAAATTCAAATTTATTTTTTTGTAAAGTGTTAGGGCTTGATACGAGGATTCCAGAGCGTTTTTTGGTTTACCTCTATCTTAAAAAATGGCTGAGATAGAGCAGTTTGAAATTCTAGGGTGGCTGACATTTTGAAACAAGACAGCACATTACAAAAATTTTCATTGTTGTAATAATTTTCCCAATCATACGCATAAAACTATACATTCATATCCGTTAGCGCCAAATTCTCGCCAAACATGGCGATATTTGGCGCGAATTTCTTATTCAAATTCCGTATTAACGAATCTTTTGTAAACGTTTTCTTTGCATTTTAACTTGCTGTTTCCGTATATCATTAGCTAAAATTTTAAAACGAAGATATAGGAAAGCTACCTTTTCCTCCCGGTACAGGCCGGAAGGACTTTTTTGTAATGTGCTGTCTTGTTTCAAAATGTCAGCCACCCTAGAATTTCAAACTGCTCTATCTCAGCCATTTTTTAAGATAGAGGTAAAACAAAAAATGCTATGGAATCCTTGTATCAAGGCCTAATACTTAATTAGAAAATAAATTTGAATTTTTAACTTTTTTGTACATTTATTTTAGTTTTAAAATTTTCAACGGCCGCCATCTTGAAACAAGATGGCGGACCAAGCTGACCAACGAACTCGGTCGAGGCACTGGTGAGCTTAATATACACAATTAGTTTCATCCAAATTGATTTATAAATACGAGCGTTATCGTATGACATAGCTCAGATATATATATATATATATATATCAACATTTAAAAGGGGGTTGGTTTTGGGGTTTGGGGGATATGATCGGTGAAAATATATCAAAATTTTCCGGAATGGCTTTCCTCCGAACGGTTGCAATAGGTAGCTTTATACCTTTTTGTATTGAAAACTACCTAAAACTTGGGACTATGAAAGCTACTTTTTCCTCCCGGTACAGGCCGGAAGGACTTTTCAAATTACGACATCACTTCTAAATGGGCGAAATATTCCTGAAATTGAGATTATCATTTCGTTTTTTTTTCTTTGAATGTCAAATAACCTCATCGACATCACGGCGTTGAAGGTTTGTTTTATCTATCAGAAGTGTAAGAGGGAAATGACGACACGTTTTGAACAAGAGTTGTTCTGAAATTGCCATCGTATTTTGATGCGTATAATATTCCCATATATTAAAATGAGTTTTAAAAACAAAACTTCTGAATAATTAAACTTTTTTTAATTAATATATTTAAGGGTTTTCACATAGTAGTATATTAGTGTAGTCTTGGCTGAATACTTAATTACGTGTTTCGAATGATCAAAATAGAAAAATTCATGTGTTTATAAAAATAATTCAAAAATTTCATTAATAATATCGTTGTATACTTCATTAATAAATTCAGTGTATATTTCAGAAAAAAATAAAGAAATACGATGGAATACAATGAAATAATACAAAGGATCAAGTTTTGAATCCAAAGGGTAGAGGGTTATGCAAAAGTGCCCTTTCCCAATTGTCCTAGAAACATGAGACTTTAGTTAAATGATCAAAATTATAGTCTTTAGTTCATTTAATTTTTTACAAAACAATTTTATCATGGAATAAACATGGATTATTCAATACAATTTCATCACTATTTTTACTTTTCTTTCCCGGTGTAATTCCTAGTTAACAAAGTACTTAAGGGAGCTTCTAAGAAGTTAAACAAGCTGTCGAGGATATTAAAGCTGGTCAACTGACATCATGGCGGGCTCATAAGAAACATAATATTCCTCATTCAAGCATACGTGGTCAAATAAAAGAATGTACTTTTGAATGTAGTCAAATTGCTTATCTGATAAGATGTTAATTGAAGTGTGTAATGATAATATTGAGTTTAGCAGCTATGCAATTGTTAGGTATGAGGGTGAATTTTTCCAGATGCTATTGTTGCTATTAATTTAGATAAAGAAATTGAAGTATGCACAATAGTAATGAGTTATTCCAAAAAATGAAACCAGACAGAACAGTGATAAAACATTTTATGGGCTAAACAGAATTAAAGACGTACTTGTTAAACATCCGTTTTTTTTTCGGAACAATTAAAACCATAAATTCTATAAAATAAAAGAAGTTAATAAGGTAGAAAGACGAAACATTTCATTACGTATTTTTCCTAGTTCAAATTATGTTTATTTGATTTAAAAAAAAAGGGAAATTTGACAGCAATTACATAACCATAATTGTTAAATTCCAGAAACAATAAAGCATTTCAAGAATTTCTAAGAAAAAAATTTATTTATGAAATAGTTATGTACACTGTAATAAAAGACAAATGCTTCTTAATCTACGGAAATATAATGTACCACGAACGAAAATAAACAATAACCTCTTCCGAGTTTTTGTAGATGTAAAAAAGCATTTATAAACACAAAGTTTCTTTCGCTGCCACTGATTTTAGGAAACATTTCCCAGTAGTTTTTATTGAGTATTAGTCAGTTTTCTCACACCAGAATATCGATATTTAGGATGCTATCGACTCTCAATTAAGCATATTCAGCTGCATAATTGAATTTATACATGCAAGAATAACAAAATAATGTTAATTTTAATGTTGATGTTAATTTATCAGGTCTCTCTGTGAAACATGTTTCTTAAACATGAAATTGTTTACTTCAAAATTGATAGAATACGAAAAACTTATAATCCGGGTTGAAATTGATACAATAACTGATTAATACAATAAACAAACTACTCGGAAACCTTTTCAAAAGTCAGCGGCAGAAAAAAAGACTTTTTTCTCATAAAGGCTTCTTTAAACTTCGAAAATATATTGGTTTCTAAGGTTCCTAAAGTGAAAAATGCTTTTCAAAATATTGGGTAACTTAGAATACGTTATTGCATATTTTTATTCGCGGTTAAATTATATTTCTCTAGATTAAGAAACGTTCGTCATTTTTTCAGTGTAGATGATATAGTAATAAAAAATGTTTAGGTACAATTAAGTTGCATTAGCCCTTCATTTATTAAATCTCGTTTATTAATTGTCAAAGTTAAAAATATTTCAAGCATGAATGTGCATTGATTCATTATTTTTGTTAATAGGGTATTAAGTACTTAAAAAATTGATAGCAAATTAATGAAATTAAGATGAACTGACATGCATAAAATGCATTTTCAAATTTAAATACTTTGGGCATCTCATTTAGGTTAAATTAACTGTACATTTAACAAAAATTATCTAAATGTGACAATGATATATTTTTTTCTTAGATTACAGATAATAAATCAATGTCTTTAAAGCAAATTAGTTTTGATTTAAGAGCATAATAATCAATCCTTCTCTGCTTATTTTTGGCATTTTTTAATAACAAGGCAAAATATATCCTAAATGTGACAAACATGAGAAATTGCATCGTCTTTAGGCACAATGACCTTAATTATAATTTTATTTTCATTCTGGAACCTAACATGTAAAATTATATAATTTGTAGAAACGTTTCGGGATAAATGGAAATACATCGAAAATAATCATTTCTATAAAAAGGATATGAATTATCACTTACTGCTCAGCGTATAACCATCATGTCGTCCGGATAGCTCCAAATGGTAGAGCATTTGTGCGTAATATCAACGTTTCAGGATTCGATCTCCGGTCTGGACATTTTTTCACTCTTTTGGTCATACGCTGAGCAGTAAGTGATAATTTAAATCCTTGTTATATAAATAATCCCCAGTGTAATTTCAGTTCTACTAGAAAATTTAATTAACATATATAATCATTTCATTTTACAAAATGTGTTCATTTGTTGATTTCTACCTTTCTGTTGTTTAAACATAATAATCTAGAAACATATAAAAATAAATAAAACTTTCAATTATGAAAAAGGGTAAAAATAGCAGTCTATAGTTCTCTTTCTCTCAGTTAATAAGTCCGAAAAGGCTTTAAAATGTTTCTTAATTTATTTTTAGTAAACGCTTGAAATTTGAGTAATGTTTTTCTTATTAGAAATATAAAAAGTGTATTATACAAGTTTTCTCAAAAATATAAATGTTATATAAATGTATATTTTAAAGAAGACGTTTGAGAAAAGAATAACATATTTTAAAATATTGTTTTTTTGCAGGCTAAGGCTTGATGCAATTTTATAGTGCATTAATGTTTGAATTAGTGTACTTTAAGAAAGTTACATTATGTAAGTAATTTTAAAAGTTGCACTTATGAAACTTACGTTAATCATGGTAAACATAAATGTCTATTAAACAGTGTAAGTGTCTTTTGAAGAAAGTATGTTAAAAATCTGCTTTAGTCCTAAATTTGTTGTTATTAATTTTAATAAATTTGGTCTAGATCTCACCAGGTACATGATCAATGTAAATGGGTCTTTTCATCTTTGTTGGATGACCCCAGTCTAAAATCGGAATCTCAGATCTCATTTTTAATATCAATTGTTCTATTATTGTAGTTTGGTTTTTTCCGTTGGAACTGATGAAACTAAGCAAAATTCAATCATTAAATCTGTAGAATATTCCACAGAACCGTAGTCTTCACTATAAAAAGGCATCCTATAAAAAGCCTAATAGAGTCTCTAGCTCTCGGATCCTGAAAAAGCCAAAATTTGCATCCACTGGGTGTCAGATGTCAGAAGAATTAGTCGAAGATATGCTCGAAGATTTCGAAGAGCCTTTAAGATATGCTCTGTTCAGAATTTCCAGAGCATATGCCAAGAATTTTGCGTACCAGAAAAGAGTTTAACTTTTTATGCTTTGTTCCGCCATTACTTGTACGTGAACAGTTGAAAACACATTGTATCGCTGTTACTATTAAAGTATACCCACTTTTTAACCCCTTCCAACATAGTTGAAAGTGTTTATTTCATGACTTCAGTTTCTGTGTCTTCCGTCTGCCGTCAGACGTCTGTAAATGCTCTAACTCTGGTAAAGATACTCGGCTTTAGCACACAATGTAGTGTATATACAGATATATAGATCATATACAGGAATGCACAAAAGAGTTTGCGTACTTTTCCGGATATAGATGGTAATTGCTAAAATCTGGTTTCACCGTTTTAAACGGTGATGTTCCGTTTCAGTATTCTGGAAGTATTGGAAAGTATTTCATAATGTATGCTTGACGTATGATTTTTGTTTCGTTTTATTATTATTTTATACATACTTTTTCGAATTTTATTACAAAATACTAACGTTCGTCTATTCTAGAATAGTTCTAGATCAGGCAAAAAAAGATCATAATATTTGCATATATGTATACTTCTAACATCAAATTCAAAATTTTTCAGATCTTCCTCAGCAACACCAGATGTCTGTCGAAAAGTAACATTCAAAAGAAAGTTTGTATTCACTCACAACATTACTCTTAAAGACTCACGCGCTCATACAAAGTTCGTATCTAACTAATTTCGAACTCAGTTAAATAAAACTTCATTAATTTACACTTTTTTTATACATTTGATTTCGAGAGTCTTCATCAGAGGTAATTTAATTATCAATATTTCGTCTCCTGTGTGGAACAAATGACGCATTTCTGAATTATTTCAGTTACATGCTTTGTGTGCCAAAATATGTCATAAAAACCTATAAATCACAAAGTTTATCACCAAGATTGACTTTTACACCGATTATAAAACTGTAATAACTATTCGCAAAGCGAGTAAAAGTATTTTTATCTCAACATTAGTGCATGTGGTGGGTGAGCACCATTTTGCAATTTTGCACCAGTGACAATATTTATTCAATTTAGAAATATACCATCATTGCTGAACATTTCAAGCAATTATACATGACATAGTACTAGGAATATTTCGAAAACATATATAAGAATTAGAATTGATATACTGAGTACATAATATACAAAAATTTAGTTCAGCGGGAAGACTTATAATTGGAACGAAATGCAGTATAAAGACAGTAGTAAATCCGAATTACTTTATGTCGCCCTGTAAAAAAACTATGAATATTACGCGCACCATTTTGTTTAGGGAATGTTATTTAACAAATTTCAGTAACGCATACGAATTTTATTTTCTTTGAAATTGTATTACCACATTGAATCGATTACTTCTACTGATAGCAATATATCTGAATTTTCGTGTATTTGATTGTATCCCTGCAAAAGGAGTGTAAACGTTATGTACAGCGTTTACCATACTGAACATATCAATTTTGGCATGTGACTATCCAATCTTTGATCCGCTGAAAAGGGCACTGAAGGGTCGTCGTTTATACTCGGACAGCGAAATCATGGACTATGTACGAAACGGGTTCTCATTTCAGCCAAAGAACCTCTATGAGTAAGGTATTCACCCTTTCGTGAAACAGTGGGACAAGTGCTTGTGTTGATTTGGAGACTGCGTTTGAACTAAACCATGTCATTTCAGTCTGTGTCTCCTGTTCCATTTTCATTTGATGCACCCTAATAGATGCCCAATGATAACGTAATGAGGTATCCTTTAAAGTAATTAATCCTTAAGTTTTAAGTACTATTAAGCATACGTTAAATTTTGAAAGTTTAACTGAAGTAAACATATTGTTTATAAAACTTAGGACTTTAAATTGAGGTAAATAATCGGACGTCCACTTTTTGAAAGGGGCAATCAAAGTTTGATAATTATATTAGGTAATAAGTACTCATTTGTAAAAATTCTCTCATAGGTTCACATGGGATGAGAATCCTGTTCCTATTGATCGTCGAAAACGTTTACATAATCAACTATCGGAGGGCATATGAGAATTATTAATAATGTTAATTGAAACTAACGTTAATTCATTGGATTTGGGCATTAAATGAGTCGTTGTGCAGTATTGTAAATCAAATATACTTCCAACATTAAAGAAGTGAATATAAAACATCACATATTTTTACTGAATGGTGTATACAAATTTAAACTTTTATACATACATTAATATTAAAAATATCGACGTTTCGACCACCATCTATGGTCATCTTCAGGAAAATTTTCTTATATTGCTTTTAAAGTTTCAAATGCGAAAAACAATCCGCCCGTTGCCACAATATTATTGCCGTCCACAAATTAAAAACTAACAAGGGAAACACTCAACCATCGTACCAACCAACCACAAGTAGAAACGATGCAGAACGACTATATCGACCATAGATGGTGGTCGAAACGTCGATATTTTTAATATTAATGTATGTATAAAAGTTTAAATTTGTATACACCATTCAGTAAAAATATGTGATGTTTTATATTCACTTCTTTAATGTTGTAATATTTCATGGTGTAATCGTCCAGCATTTATACAAATATACTTCTTTGACCTGTTTAAAATAGCATGAGTCTACAAATGTTTAGACAGTTTTATGTAAGTGTAAACACACATTTACATTATTCTAGGAATGTCCGATGTTTCGGTATCTTGAGTTACAACAGAAAAAAATACTCGGAATACACATAAAAATTTATAACTTTCATAAGACGTTTTGCATTTGATGTCTTATTATATCTATTGTTACTTTATTACATCGTACAAAGTAAATGTGCTATTAAATATAACGATTATTGGCCGATGACAAGAAATTTTATAGACATAATTCCTGAAGCATTTGACACGGAATAAGAAAATTGTTTTTCAAAAATCGGAACTTTTAACTTCTTTAGGTGATCGGAATTACTTGTCATTGTGATACTTTTAATGGCCTTAATTGAGAGTTTTATGATATAATTTTTTTTTTATTGAAAAAAAAAGTGATTTACCATACAAACATGAAGTTATTTTCGTATTCACCAAAAAAAACAAAAAACTTTAGTGGTATTTTTATAAGCAGCAAAATGACGCTAAGAGAAACGAAGCAACATCAGAAAATTAATAGTTTCTACGCCACATTATTAGGTATATTTTAGAATTACATTTGGAACACGCTACAAGCTGCAAATTGTTTATTCTACAAGCTACAAATAAAACTTTTACAGTACCTGAAAATTGTTTCTGACTTCACAGTAAGTCGTTGAAGCCATTGCAGACATTCTACGAATCTAAAAAAGATCACTCTGGTGAATGGGATGCAGCAATTTAAAAAATATATAACACAAATGAGTTCATATAAGTATTCAAAAAATGAGAAAGCAGAAATATCATTAATATACCCAAATCGTAACACTATTTTTTTTCATTTTTCAGGTATGTTTTACAGTACATCAAATGGGTGTAAATATACATATTACAAGTAACCATTTGCTTTTGTTGGATATTTTTTAAATATTTTTTTAGGGGTTGCAATAGTAGTATCATCGCCATCGCTCTCGTCGTGCGAACTCTTGAGGTGTCTCTTCCTGAGGGATACTTTGTTGCATGGGGCTAAGAGTGTCACCATTTGACTTGCATTTAGATTTTTAGCATTTATAAAGATACTAAAAGCTATCATATGCCAGAATCAAAATATTTTAATGATAATTTTTATTTGCATGAATTTTTTTCATACATTAAGCTCAATATTTAAAAATGTTTGAACATTAAACGTCGCATCGCACTCAGCACAAGGACGGATCTAGAGAGTGTTCAAGAAGGGGACGATATTATGAATTTGGGATATTTACATAAAGATAGATATACAATTTCCCTGACAAACAACAAGCCCACAATGCATATAAAAAAGACGCTCAATATAACGACCATCAAATGTAGTGAGTTTCACATTATAACTACGAGTTATTTAAAGCGTACAGTATAGTTAACAATTCACACAGAGTTATTTTTACATCCAGCAGAAAAATACGGACAAAACATTTCAATATAAAAATGATCATCTGTATCTGAAACTTAAAGAAATATTTATTCTGTAGCTATGGATAGCTGGCTGAAATTTAGATTCTTATCCTCTTAAGATTACATTTTCGTCTTAAATTTAGTGATACTTTTCAAAGAGAAAAAGTATTGCAAAATATTAATTTCTAATTTTTGACCGCTGGACTCATTCACAGTCGCTATTATTTATTTATTTTATGTTAAGAAGATATTCTACACATAGTTTTAGATTTTCTTACAATGTACAGTCGTGAGAAAAAAAAGTTAATACCCCCTACTACCTACTATCTCTGCAGCAAATTATTGTAGAAGAAAATTACTGGTGTACGAAATTATTGGAAATAAAGTCTACTTTTAAATGATGTATATAAAATTTTCTAAGGGGCCATCTACATATAAAAACAAACCCAAACTTTGTTTTTTTTTCAATGACAAATTCAATTGTGACAAGATATTTTAAATCTGCAGTTCAAACTATGCCTCGATACTAAATTGTATGAAATTTCTACGATTAGTTTCAGAGAAATTAATTATTTTAAAATGAGCATATTTTGGGGGCTGTATTCAAATTGAAGTTCGGTACTCGATCATTAAAATGTTACAGAATGTATTATTTTTTTCCAATATGACCATTTTACTAACTTAATATGTTTCGGCTATTGTTATATACGGTAAAATGCTTTCAATATTCATTTTATAATGTTTACAAGAGTGGAATTATCCAATTAAAAATACATAAGGTTATCTGAGATTAAAATAGTTTTCGAATATGTGAATGTGATTGGAATTTTATAGGTGTTTTTATAATGCTTTTTCTCAGATTTTGAATTTATTTATGTTTTCTAAATTTATATGTGAAAAATATCGGCGAATACAAAAAAAATAGTATGAAGCCGTATGAGGAAACGATGTAGAAAAAACCCAGACAGTTTGCTTTTTAGTCTGAATATAAATCTTAACGCGATTGATAATGGCATATTTTTAAAATTTTTCAGCAAATACAAAACACATAGGCATTTATAAGAAACTTTACTGCAAACATATATACCGGAGAAAAAATAAAATAGGTTTATTAGACTGGAGAAGAAGCTAGAAATTCAATTAAAGGTAACAAAAATAATGAGTAAAATTTTTTCAAAGGCAGAACTGTTCATTTTAAAAAAATGAGCTTTGTTCATTTAAAAATAAAAGCGGAACTAATTTACATAACTGACGTAAAATTATATCTCATACAAATGCGATTTACGTAATTTCAATAAAAATTTAAAAGCGGATACCGAAAAAGTTTTTTAAAAAATCTTATTCTAATCAACAATAAAATGACTAAAATATTTTTTTCAAATTATGATTTCCTGCACATCATACCAGCTGATCAGTTCAACTAAACTCAGTTCAATTCTGCCAGCTGCTCAGCTTGTTTGATGCCAGTAACTTTCTTTTACGTTAATTTGTTGCAGAGTTAATGGAGGGGGGTGTTTTGGGGCAGTATTTTTCCCCCGACTGTACTATTTTTATACAACTTTTCTGTTAAAAGTCGCAGTTCAGAATTTTTATGCAAATAAGAGTAAAAAAGATTAATGTATCCGTTTTAAATACTTAACAGGTTAAAACGCAATAAAACTGGCTTAGGTAGGGCGTTTTGACGAAATTGTATCATTGCCCCATCGCACTCCCTTGGATCCTCTATTGACCCAGCAACGCCGGGTGTGATGTGATGATACAGAACACTCCACTTTCGCCACGCTAATAGCAAATGAATTAATTAAATTACAGAATTAACTGATTTTATTACATTATTAACAAGATTTTAGAAATAAGTTTTTTATTGGAATATAACATTCATGTTACTTACAGGATACTTTTTACTTTAGTTATTTGTCTCATTATTTTAATAATAACCACAAATTGAAATTACATTTTTAATTCCTGTTATGAAATATATGTCTTGGCGATAAAAATACATTGAAACTGTAGGTATTTGATGTTTATAACTTTGCACTCGTGTCAAATCACTTTTCTTTAAGAACAACATAAATACAAACTACAAATAATATACAAGATCTTCTTCTGATGTTTCTAACCATAAAAAATCGCTTAGTTTTTTTTTTTTTTAATATTTTTCCCTTTATAATCATTTTTAGTATAATTTATATATTCTAAGAATGACATTAGATGAAAAGTCGTATTATGGTAATAAGGGATGTATACACTGTAACTATTTCAAATTGATCAAGGTTTCAAAATATGTAGGCAAGCACGATTAGATCATTGCCACATAGTGTTAGCCCTGTTGGTTTCAATTTTATATTTGGGATTCATTTACCTTATTATCTAACTTGTACAAGCGTTTCGAGATACATGAATTTTCATTAAAGCAAATCAGTCTAGTTTTACTCCTGTCATGTTGAAATCCTAGCCAATGTTAATAGCAAATTTCCGTTTGTTTTTTTATTGTCAAAGCACTAACTGATAATTACTATAGACATTATATTTCGTCACTATCATAGATACCTTTATTATGAAGGTACCACGTAGGTGATCTACATGAGCTTGTATGAAAACTCCTGCATTTTTTTAATTAATAGAAGAGGGAATCTCCCAACACAGTTCCCTTCTCTCATTTTGTAACTAGCACCTAGCGAGAGGATTTTCTTTATCATGAATTTATATGTGCGCACATGACATAAAAAAGGCTAACAACACTTGGTGTTCCTAGGTGCTCACCTTCTCTATTTCTAGCTACATTCCATGCTGTTTAACGTCATAGATTGAATGGAAAACGGTGTGTTGGAACATGACAAAGCAGTAAGTGCATTTTTTTTTACTTTGAGTCATTGATAAATCAAACGCGCATCTGTTCAAGAGAGTTAGCCACAACCATGAATATAGTGTCAATGTAAACGACAAAAAGCTATACGCTTATACGACATTGTACCTGGCAGCACTTCTATCTGTAAATTAAAAAAAAAATAGAGATCGTAACTAGAAAACAATCGGAGATATGACTAAAAGTTCAATGACAGAATTGTAGAGCATCATCAATTTAGTAAGAAATACATATTATGTACGCCAATATTATAAATAGCCGCCAGCATAGACGAAAATATCCGATCAATGCGAGGTATCAATAGGAAATAGCAATTTTGCATACTTCCAACGTATATTTTTATTTTTATTATTTTTTTTTTTTTTTGCAAAACATATCTGAGATTAATGTCTAACTTGGTATCTTTTTATCTGTTCGATTTTGGTAGAAGTTGTATTAATGAGGATGCTTTCATTTTAGAACTGGATCCAAAACTGAAAGTGTCCCGGGAAGAAAAACTAGTCGTTGGGAGCCATCGTAATACTTACCCATCATGGATAGGCATAATATAAAATAGGAAAATAAAACATGTGTAAACTACTTATAAAATGCATTGCAATTCGAATAAAACCGTGGCTTGATGACTTCATAAATTTTAAATCTTCTAATACTGAATTGCGTAAAAGAAACATCCTTATAACTCAAAAAATGTTAATCATATTAACTAACGGTTTATTGAGTCGGATTAAGAGTCTCATTTCCAATTAAAATATATCTTTGAATTGAAATTTGGATGAAATACAGGGGTTATGAAAAATTGAAGAGTCCTGAAAATAGGATTATAAATATCTCTGCAACTAATTATCTGATCGAATTAATTCTTTATGCAAAATTTATGTTTTTATTGTCTTTTATATTCATTCCCTAAAATAAACAATTTCGAAAAATTTTATTTACCTTTTATCAGAATGAATATTTCAAGAGTCCGAAAAAAATAGTTCCGGATAATCGATGTTACTGAAATTCAAAAAGCTTCTTTCCATTATTACATACTAAGTACATACTAAATTTCATGTCTCTATCTCAATTTGTTCGGGAGATAGAGCGTTTACAGACACACACACAGACAGATGGATGGCAAAAAAAAAAATTCTCAAAATATGTTTTTCGGAATCTTTAGTGTCTAAAACGTGTAAATCCGTCAATTTTTTTTTCGATTTTCAAAACGATTACAAGACTTACCCTATACTACGTATGATGGGTAAGTAAAACTGTAATCAAAATCGAAAAATATCCGATTAGACATCGACCTTAGATATCACATACAAAAGAAAATCTTTTGCTAATATTGAAATGCAAATGAGAAATTTCAAAGAACGCTGCCATTGGTTTAACATTATCTTGCGAGTGTCTCCGCATGACTTGCATAGGCCTATGCAACACCTATAGCTGTACAATTAATTCAATTAACTAGTTATTTGAAGCGAGAATTAAGGATTATCCAGTATAATGTTAGTCTCTGCCGTATTCAAAGCGAGATTGTAGCAATTTTTTTAAAGTAACTAACCATTAAAGTTAAAGATGGTTATACATATAAAAACGCAGACTTAATTTGTTAGATTTATACGTTACACTTAACTTAGTACTTAACGTATTTTTAAAAACATTGACATATATACATTTTTTTATTATTTAGCAAGAGATACTAGTCCCCATTCTTCAAACTAGCTGGAATATAATATTGTACTAAAGACTGCTAACTTTGGTTAAGTCAGTTTTAACCATCACAATTGAAGAGTCACTCACTGAACCTAGCACATTTATTTATAGCTTTATATATCCTTTTTCCACACAATTCTCTAAAGATCACATTAAGAACTGAGCAATAATTTTTTTAAATCTTGTTTTAAATGAAGTTTGTTTGTCAGAATAAAATAAAAATTAAATATATATAGATATTTACATGTTTTCAGCTTCTTTTAAACATCATAATTTAATTTTGCTTTCCAGTATTTTTAGAAAGGTTTTATGAAAATATTTGATATAACATTTGATGTAAGTATTTTTTTTCTTGACATTCGTATTGCTTTATCCTTTATTTTCTTAAAATTGTTACTGCCATCTGTCACTGAAATCTTTAGTTATCGACAATTGAAAACTCTGTTAATAATGGTATAGCTGAAAAGAGCTTCTTATTACGAAATATAAATTTTAAATAATTCCCAAATAGTTATTGGAATATTAATTAGTTCTACTGCTATAACCAATAGAGATTCATCAAATAGGATCTATTATTTTTATCAACATAACGCACACAAATTTTATACAACATAAATTCTGTAGTATACAAAATATTTATTTTTAAATATGTACTTATAATTGCATTTAAAAAACAAAATATCTTTATTGCTATAAACTCATAAAAAGCTTGCAGCAAAAGTAATTTGTAATACCTAAGAAAAGAAAATTATAAAAGGGCATATAACAAAGGAGTTCTCTATATTTCCTTTGTAGGTTAGCATTAAAAAAATATTTAATTAAAAATTTCTTGGAATAAATATTATTCTGAAATCGATGTTCTTCTACCGTAAATCTTTATTCTAAAAATGAACATCTAAGAATCTTTACTTCCTGAAAATACAAGATAGATTAAACTTGTCGTCGAGTGGAACCGTCTAACACGAAGAAAAGCTATACTTTTATTTACGGATATTAAAGTCTTAGAAATAATTGAAGCGCAAAGATTTTCTCTTTATTTTGTCAACGTATCCTTTTAGAGCGATTTTCCCCTTAAACTTTCAAATAGGAACATTCGGAAATTTTTTTTATTTCTTTAGTCCTTTTCTAAATTCAAATAAAGAGCAATGTCAACTCAATATTGATCAAACGAAATGTTTGGTCACTACCCGTAGGCAGATGTAAACATATTTTAGACATTTATAACAGTTTATTTTCCTGTTTTGGCAGTTTATTTAGACAGTGATGTAATTGGAGAAACGAGAGGAACAAAGTGTTATGTAACAAAAGTTGAATTTTGCGAAAATTTAATTTTAATTTTAATTTTTTCTCCTGGTAGCAAAGATTTAAAATGGTAACAGGTGGTAATAAATTCTCCCAGGAAAAACTTACTGACGTTTAATTATTCAATATTCAAATACATATATTATTAATTTGTTAGTTTTAAAACTAACAAATATTAAAAATATAATCTCGCATATGTTCAAGAATAATTAAAAGGTTTGTATTTTAACTTTACCATATGACAGATTACCTCATAGCCCTTTTATCTATAAAATAAAGAAATTTTGGGGGAAATTTCAACATTTCGACATAATACGTTCTTAGATTTGTGTCTTCAGTTATTTTGACTATAACTACAGGAATGTTTTTTTTTTTTATTGTATTGTGCAAGTGTTATAAAAGTAAGACTTGGATTATAACCATATGTATCATCATCAGAAAAATTGTTCATACACCACAGCAACATAATAAAATACGATGCACATTTCTAACGAAATAATAAGAATGTTCATCGATAAGAATGAACTTCAGGCACATGTAAAATGCATGTAGCGGTACAAAAGTACTATAAGTATAGGATATGAGGCATCCATGCAAATACATTAATTATTTAAAAATGTATATATATGCGTATTAGGAGTGCACCTAATTTAGGACAAGCTGTAAATATTCATTTAATTTAACTGCACCAGAATTTTATCAGTAATGAAATATAATGAATATGATATTGTTGTTATAATATCTCGCGTGGATCTTCTGTTTACGTTTTAAATTAAGTCTTATAATATCTATTCTTCATACATGCATTCATTATACATATATCTTGATGATATTCAACCATCTTATATATTTATATCCATTTTATAACATACATATATTTAGCGTATCAATAAATAAAGGCATAAAATAGATAAATGTATGTAAATAAGTAATTTGTAGGCATGTAATAAATGTGGGTATTAATATTGAATACTCGTAATTAAAAAAATAAACTTCACTGATGTAAAAAATATACGTTTAGTAAAAGAATAAAACTTCTTGAAATGTTATATAAAAAATATAATTAAATACAATTTTATTATACATAGGAAATGGAGGAACTTTTCAAAACAACTCAGCTGCGTGTAATGGAAGCCATTTAGAATCATTAAGACTACTTTGTTAAGAAGAGAATATACTTATCTATTCATGAATACATATACTGTTCCTAATACGTTATTTACTATCACGAACATCTCTTCTTGTTAATGTCTTTTTAAGAGCTCTGACTCCTTAAAAAGATTAGATGGATTAAAATTTCTTAAAGGGCTCTCAATATCCATAAAATATGTACATTTATTTTCCCCCAAAATCCTGAAATTTTTTTAGTGTTGTCAGTGAACGTAAGAGGTATACAAAATTTTGATTGAATCAGGGGTATGGAAAATTTTTCATTAGTCACTATTACGCTTACTTCTTTAAAGAGGTATCGTTATATTTGTTGTATGGATTGTACGTTTTGTGTGTAAGTACACATGTATGCTATCACGTAGGAATCTAAATAAAGTAGATACAAATATGTAAATAAGTAATTTGTATTTTAAGTAAACAAAAATATTACGTCTGAACATATTTATATTAAAATTACAGACATTACAATACACTTTCTAAAACATTAAAAACATAATAAAATTGGACGTTTCGGATTTACATGGAAAATCCCTCTTCAACAACAACATTTTACGTAGCGTAAGTCATAGTTCAAAAATATCAACAAATAGAAAATGCAACGTATCAAAATTTCGAAGTCAAAGTTGCAGTTATAATAACACGGAGTATTCATTCGGGATTGCACCTGCTTCATTAAGAGAAATCTGTAATTTTCGTATACCATGCTTCTAAGAAAGTACGAGTTCTGTAGTTGCTGCACTTCGATCTGATTACAGAAGATTTAGCAAAATCTGGAAAATGGTCAGTTTTTATTGCATGATCCACTATTTTGGAATTTAAATTTTTATTTTGAAATGCACATCTGTGCTCCTTTAGTCTTGTCTCAAGTGTTCGACTTGTCTCCCCTATATATATCGCATTGCATTGTTGGCATGGAATACCATAAACTACATCTTTAAACTGAGAACTGGGATATTTATGTTTGAAGTTGCTTAAAAAACTATTTAAAGGTTTCTGTGAGATGAAAGCTGTATGAATACTGAGTGGTTTCAAGAGATGTGAAATCTTTTCTGAAACACATTTGTAATATGGAATTGCTACGAACTGGTTCATTTTAGTACGTTGGAAAGGGGGAGGGGTATTCATTTGTGTTTGTATATGTTCCGAGATTACACGTTTACAAAATCTTGTAGGGTAGCCATTCA